>BLYE01000012.1:0-600000 GCA_016586335.1 Nitzschia putrida
CGGTCGGATGGGTGTCCTAGCATGTTTTGCATTCGGCGTGCTGCTCTGGCTTGCGCTACCTCTCTCTTGGTGAATGCAGCTGATGTGGCAGTGACAGTTGTTGCCAATGCGATTCCACTTGTTGCCTCTTGAGTGTCGAGCACATGCAGCCCAGACGGGTCAGGCTTGAACACAAGTTCGGGTAGACCATTGCCTCGTTGTACCCGGAATGCGCCATCCCCTTCACGGTTGTAGTCCACGTGGAAACGCTTCCGGACGTTTGCCAGTGAGAGGATGTTCGCGATTCCGGTGGGGTCGTACCAGACCTTTCCGTATCCGGGAAGAGTTCCTTGGTAGTTGGTTGATGATTCTCCTCCATGACTGCGGATTTGCATCCGAGTGCTTGTTCGGTGTATGTTGTGCAGCAGGTTCGGGTTGACAAAAATGTCGACTGTTGATTGACTGTCCAACAATACCCAAGTTCGTGCCAGTAGCTGGTGGTCACCTTTAGTATGGAAATTCAGACCGAAGAGATCGATGTCATCATCGTCTTCATGTTTTTGGTTTCCAGAGGTGAGCTGCACGAAAGAGACTTTCTTGGTTCCTCCTGCTGCTGTGCATTCATCTTGTTCATCGTTGTTGTCCTCCTCATTGCAGTGTGGGCACGTGTTCTTGTAGAACCCTGGCTCGCCACAGCCTGCGCACTCCACCCTCTTGGGTGGTGGGTTGTTCTTCTGCTTTCCACTCTTGGATTTGAGGTTTCCCTTCTTGGTTCCCTTCTTTTGGGTAATGGCAAGTGTGACTTCGCCCTTCCCTTCGGGTTCATCTTCCTGTTGATCTTCATCTTCACCGTCGGTTTCTTGCTCTTGCTCTTCACCACCTGTGGTTGTGAATGCCATTGCATTGTACTTCGGGCTTTGTGGTGGAGGGTCCTTCCGCCAGTTCAGCAGGTATTCGTATGCTTCTTGGGTTGTCTTTGGGTACATGTTGGTTCCTTGGGTGTGCATGGTTTCCAAATCTGCGATTTTCTTTCCGTATCGCTTTCTATCAGACCCAAGTAGAAACGCGATGGCGAGGTATGATTCTTTTGCTTTGATCTTGATTGCCCTCTCTTCGTCAATCGAGAGGTTACGGATGCCATCATACTTGAGGTCCTTCTTTGCTTCCTTGATCAGCGATGGAAAAGCTGCAAATATGGACCCGGATAGTGCAGCATCATCATGACCGCTGTCTTCGGGGTTCAGGTTCACGGACCTGGTTCCTGTTGCGTGGTCTATGACCGCGACTTGGTTGGTGAATTTCTCGAGATAGTCTCGGTTGGACATTGTTGGTTCTTGGTACATGAGGTAGAGTTTTCTCATGGCTTCATGGATGGCCACAGGTGTGTGCTTGTGGGTGTTCACATTGAAGCAGATTCCTCTGATGCCTTTAAGGAGTTCCAATAGGTCTCTTTTCTCCTGTATGTCTTGCCAGTTGGATAGTGCAATTAGCGCTGTCTCCATCTCGGGAGAGCATTGAGATAGAACTAGGTTGTACGCTGCCTTGACGTTCATCTTGAATCTGGCTTCCTTGGCTGTGAAGATAGTTGCCTTCAGTTTCCACATTTCTTTTTGACCGTCGTTCCACCCAGCGTCGTATTCATCCGTTGGGTCACCGAGGTCGGGCATTTTGAGATTGTTGAAGATGTAGCTCACATCGTCTCCGTCTTTGTAGGTTCGTCCGATGTATCTTGCAATCTCCTTGTTTGTTCGGGAGAACTGATCGGTTCTGCCCTTCACATCGGCGTTGTCGTAAACGTAACCTTGAAGGTCAGCTACATTCCCAGTGAACTTTGTTCGCTTGATGAGCGGCTTTCCTCCTTTCTTGGCAGTCTTGTTTTTGACATCAGCCTTTGCTCTCGGTTTGCTTGTTTCGCTAGCCGGTGGCATTGTTGATCAACTTCGTAATTATGTTGAAACTAGCTCTGTACACAACGATAATGGTTGATGGACTTGTTGTCTAGTAGATCAGTGTTGCACGAAATCTGAATAATTACGAAGTTAATGTCTACTACAATTGATTTGTCCGTTGCTGTTGCATCGCCAACGGCTCGCTGAACGTTACCTTTCCCATCGCTCCTGGATCTTTGGCATCGCCGTTGATCAGGTTTGGTGGTCGGGATCTTCACTGCAACTGATGGCGTACAGACCGACAAAATGTTCTTGTGTTTTTGCTATTTCTCCAACAAACATGATGCAAGAGAAGTTTGCAAGTCCCAATGCGTTGCTGCCCGATGGGACATACGATATCGGCAGTCCTACCGTAGAAGCACTTCTCTCTAAGGATCATATTGATGTCGTGGTAATGAATGACAATACACAATATCCTGCCGACGAAGTAAGGAGACGGCACACCATGCACACTCTTACTGAGAACTATATCCCAATGTTTGAAAAGTTGGGATACCCCACAGTCGTATTTCTGATGACTGCTGCATATCGAAGAGATGAAAAGGGATCTGAACGTTTTGGAACATACGACGAATGGGTGGCTGAAAATATTGAGGGGTACGAAGAGTATCGAAAACTTGTTCCCAACTCGAAGATTGCCCCAGTTGGAGTAGCCTTCCAACGAGCCCGCCAAATGTATCCTTTCCATCACCGCGATGGATTCTCCTGGGAGGATCTCTATGCAATCGATGATATCCATCCAAGTCCCCATGGATCTTTGTTAGAGGCCTTTGTCTTGTATGCAACCATTGTTGGCCAAGCCCCTCCGAAGTATGATCCCCATTGGTGGGACACTGCTCGTTATACCCAACCCCCAAATCAACGTCCGCTTCCATTTCCTACTCAACATGAAGCATTGATTTTGTGGGAAATTGCTGTTGACGTTTGCCGTGTAGATACGGCAGACAAACCCTTGACAAAACAGAAACACTTGCGCTAAGTTATTCTGAATCTGAACGAGTTGGGAGGCTACGTCGAAGTGTGCAATCGGGATATAGTACTAAACTGGGTAGTAAGCTGTAACTATGTTGTATACTATCATCATGGCGTGGTATCTGAGCTGCTGTCACAATCTGTAATACCGTACTGTACTACTCGGGAAAGGAAGGTAGTAGGTATCATGTTGATTCATCAGTTGGTGCCTGTGCTATTCCTAGGAATCTTGTCGAATCTTCTTCACTTGGGTCTTGGGTGGAGTCGGACAGGGATTTTGGATTTTCCATTATGCCAACCGGTGCATTTCATCGGCAGTAAACAGCGCCACCAGTTCCAACCTCGAACAGCGAAATGTCATGTGGATCCAACTGCATGTTGCCCTCATGCTTGACTTCCTTGTGAGCTCGCATTTGTTTTCTCATTTGCCATTTCTCCACAAAGGCGAGAAGGTGTCGGTAAATCAAAGCCCGAAATATGTCGTGAATGCTGATAGCATTTCGATTGTACACATGGGAAACTCTATTCAATATTACAACGACAATCCTCGCCTTTTAGAGCATATGCTTAAAACGCACTACAAGAACGTTACTCAAGATTCTTGCCTCAGAGGAGGATCAAATTTCACATCTTTGTGGGAGGAGGGCAATGGTATGGAAGACAAGTTTAATAGCACCGCCGCCTTGCTCCCTGACGGTTCCTATGATTTTGGCAGTCCTACAGTAGAAGCGTTGCTCTCCAAGGGTCATATTGATGTCGCAGTAATGAATGACTATACCCAGCACCCTGCTCGCGAAGAAACTAGAAACGACAGCATTCAAGCGCTAAAGGAGTACTACATCCCTCTGTTTGAAAAGATTGGGTCTCCAACCGTCGTATTCCTTATGACCTTCGCGTATCGAGAGCCTGAGAAGGGCTCTGAGACGTTGGGGACATACGATGAATTTGTGGCAAAGACATACGCAGGGTACAAAGAGTATCAAAAACTTATTCCCCACTCCAAGATTGCCCCGGTTGGGCTCGCCTTTCAACGAGCACGTCAGAAGTACCCTCCCAATGACCAAGGAAACTTCTCTTGGAAGGACCTCTATGCCATTGACAACGTTCATCCTAGCCCGAAGGGTTCATTGTTGGAGGCATTTGTCTTGTATGCTACGATTGTTGAACAGGCACCTCCAAAGTATGATCCTAGCTGGTGGGATCCTGCGAGATATTTCCAGCCGCCAGACCAACCTCCTTTACCTTTTCCCACAGAAGAAGAAGCTTTGCTCTTGTGGAATCTGGCTGTTGAAATCTGCAAAATGCGTCCAGTCAGTAGTACAATTGAAAAGAAGCAGCTACGCTAGAACTCCTGGAAGCGAGATTGTTGGAATTACTCGGTGGAGCTTGGACAAGAGGGGACTTCAATCGATTGAATGGGCTTGGACATCAAATATCATAATTTCTCTGAGCTATGGAGCCCTCCTTGCTACTAACGTTAGTAGAAATGGCGGTGATTCTATGTATTGCGCTTTCCCCTTTGCTAATAAGATACACTTTGGCTATGGTATCATTATTTTTTCGTTGTCGACATCAGCAAATCGGATTTGTGGCGACGATTGGTTAGCCATCATCCATCACCATCACGCAGCATGAAGTCAGGGAAGACGGGACAAACAGGCGAACTATCTTGATGAACGGGGCAAAGTTGAAAACAGGAAGATGTTGTCAAAAGATACCGCCGGTTGGTTTGCCTTCCCGATACGGCTCCTCTGCATAATAGCTGAATAGGCCTAAAGTATCGTGAATGCACGTGGGACAAAGAATATCGGATTCTAGCTCGGAAACGCATTGCATACAGTATCTCGCGGTATTTCCGCGTCCCAGGACCAACAGGACACAAAAAACTACGGATTGTAGCTTGCAGAAAGTCCCGAAGCTGTGGATGCACAAGAGAAGACTGCAATCATCTCCTCACCAAGCAAGAAAATTTCTCCTATTGACTACCGTAGCTATGCAGTAAGCCAAAATGAGAAAATTGGACAAAGATGTTAGCAGGGCAGCACCGATAGGAATGTAGATTTTCACCTCAAGTTAAAATCAATTTTCCAATTTGCCGTGATTCCTCGATCGGTGGCTAGATAGGACTAGCCATATCGTAGTAGTCAGGCCTTGTAGCAGTTCGCTCGGCGGAAGCCCCGCGTTGACAATTTTCTCCATTTGGCCTTTCGGGACAGACATAGCGGCGAAACCCGAAGATTTTGAGGTAAATCTTTCGAAAGGTTCGTGTATTGAGTACGGATGTCGGTGTCAAAAAATAGAAAGAGCCTCCCCCCTTAACCCTTCTGCTTGTCTCATTATTTCTGACAAGTCCTTTTTTAAATTGCAATCATGTCCTCTCCTATCGTAACTTGTTTTTTCCATGATGATACCAACACCTGCACTTACATTGTGCAGGATGCTGGTTCCAAGAATGCCATGATCATTGATCCTGTCTTGGACTACAATGCTGGAGCTGCCCGCACCACTCAGGTGCACAACGAAAAGGTCGAGGAATTCTGCAAGTCGAATGACCTCATCGTGAACTACATCGTTGAGACCCACGTCCACGCTGATCACCTCACCGGAGCTCACTACCTTTCTGAAAAGTTCCCCGATGCCAAGACCGCCATTGGTGAGAATGTCAAGATTGTCCAAGGTGTTTTCAAGGGAGTCTTCAACTTGGACGCTGCGAGGGATAACTTCGAACCCGACGGTAGCCAATTCGACATGTTGTTGAAAGATTCCGAGGAAATCATGCTTGGATCTACTCCCATCAAGATTATCTACACTCCAGGACACACTCCCGCCTGTGTCTGCCTGCTTGTCGGAGATGCTTTGTTCTCTGGTGACACTTTGTTCATGCCCGACATGGGAACCGCCCGATGCGATTTCCCAGGAGGTTCGGTCGAACAATTGTACAACAGCATCCAAAAGTTGTACACACTCCCCGACGAGACTCGTGTATTCGTCGGACACGACTACGGACCAGGAGGCCGAGAAATGGCTTGGGAGACCACCATTGGCGAGCAAAAGAAATCGAACAAGCAACTCAAGGCTGAAACTACCCTTGAGGAGTTTGGTGAATTCCGTCGGGCTCGTGATGCTCAATTGGCTGCCCCCCGATTGATTATTCCTTCCCTTCAAGTGAACTTGCGAAATGGAGTCATGCCTCCTGCAGAGGACAATGGCACCGTCTACCTCAAAATCCCCATGAATGTGATTGGAGGCAAGAAGTAAATGTTTCTCCCTTCTTCCAATCTACACTATGCTGCATGAATGGCTAACATGTGCTACAGGTTGTTCCTGGATCCAAATATACTTACTTGGGACAAAGTAATCCCATTTTTAGACATTATTATTTTCCTCTATCAAATTGTATTTTTCTGATGGTCATTTTGATTCGGAAGGAATGGTGATGGCAAGGCCAACGTCGCCCGAGTAGACAATGCATTGGAAATGACAATCCACTGTGAAGGAAATAGATATCTAGATGTTAGAGCAGTCCCCATGGTTCGTGAAGCATGAGAAGGGTGGTGCCATCACCCACTCCTCCTCCTCTAGCAAGAGCGAGGTCAAACATCAAGCTTCGCCTTCGGAAAACAGAACGCAACAAACGAATCTTTCGTACGAGTGACCGGAGCAAGTAGTGCGAACTCCGACCATCACAAGAAGGTGTGGCTAGCTTGTGACTTGTGACGTAGGCAACGAGCCATGGAGTCCAATGAATCATATGAACGTATGGGTATGGACATGCCATGCCTGTCCTCCTCTGTGGCGGTGGTGGTGTGCTTCGACCATGTTCACTCTCCCAACGTCTGAGGTGAGCATTTCCCCATCCAACATGTCTCGGAACGCCACCAACGGCGGCGATTCCAAGTCCACTCCAGGTTCTTCGGACGACGCCATGAGTAGCTGGGAGTTGTACGAAGCTACTGGAGACTCGGCAGCTGCGTTGATGAGTTTGCCAACCGAGTCAGCTTCCCCATCCGTAGAGTATAATCGTCGTTTGCTTCAAGCCATCAGTGGTACATCCAAGTTGGATCTCCAATCTATGGCATCAGCCCTTGGAGAATTGGAGGCCAAGGTTCTTCAACCATCCCCTCCTCCTGGAGCGTCTCGCAAACGCCGACGCAACGAGTTCACGTGTGCTTACAACCGAGCCTTGATCCTGTTGGCACAAGGCCAACCGCAAGCCTCTGTTCGTACGGTTTGGGATTTGTTGTCTCCGCTTGTTTCTTCTACGCAATCGATTTCGGATGAGTTGGTTCCGGTGGCTTGTCGTCTTGCACTCGTCCTGTTGGAAGGGCTCATTATTCTCTCCGCTGGCAACCCATCCTCCCTACCACCCGATTGGACTGTTTTACTACTCGATGGCACAAAGGCCAACAATCACAACAATACCCCTTTTCCTCCCTTGGATCAATTTCTCGATTGGCTGGCACGGAACATAGACGGTACTTCTGCCGATGCCGCTCAACTCAAATTCAATCTCAGCTTGTACATGGCCCGTTTGGATATGTTCTACCGAGACAATCACGGAAAATTGGTCGATGCCAAAATTCGGTCTGCTCGCAAAGAACTCAAACAAGCCATGGAAATCTTTCAGCAAAAGCTCAAGAATTCTGGTGGTGATGGAGGGAGTCTAGCATCCTCCGTGTCTGGGAGTGTTCAGCAACCAGGTGGTGGTAGTGGAGACCCCAGTAACAACAACAACTCGGGTTCCTCTTCTTACCCGCTGCCTGGTATCGGAGCACAGGTGTTTGAACAAGGAATGAATCGTGTGGTACAACGTCATTATCAAGGAGTGTTGAATGTCAAAGCCAATGCAGAACAACTCAAAGGAAATGTCAAGAAATCGCTCGTCTTGTGTGGTCAAGCACAAGCGGCGGTGGTACCCGAGTCAGATGACAACAACAACAATAATAACAACGGCAGTGCAGTTCCCTCACCCTATGATGTCATTCACCACAATAATCTGGCGGTTGTCTACAAAACCAACGACAAGCCCAGTTTGGCGTTGCATGCCTGGAGCAAGGCGCTCGCCTTGGTCAAGGCGGGCGGATTTGAATCCGATGGAAGTCTCCGTGTCGACGAAACCTTTGCCATTCTACACAATGCTGCCATAGGAAGCTTGCAAGCCAAAAACTTTCTCTCTGCCTACGAGTGCATGGGAACTTGTTTGGAACATTCAGATGTGTGGAGTGCTAGACCCAGAAGTTGGATTCGATTGGGGGAAGCGTGCCTCGGTATCTGGTCGAAACATCCTACCGTCCAGTTGGAAGGGTGTGGCTTCCGAAAGATTGATGTGGAAGGGTATGTAAACGAATGATATGGTTGAAAAGGGTTCTCTCTTTCGTTTTGTAAGGTACCGTGTGCTAACGACATGTGTTTCATAATCTACAGCTATTCTCCTGGGGTTGTGTTTTCCTCCAAGCTTCATGACATCGATGCTCGCGTGGACCTTTCACTGCCCTTGGCTACGGAAAATGACATGGAACAAGTCCAAAAGAATCCCCTTCCCCGTGCTTGCTTTGCTTTTGAACACGCATTGACTTTGTTGGAGGAGCAAAAGGAGGAGGGACCTATGGGTGTTATGGAAATAGTTTCTGCTCGTCTCTCTTTGGCGTATATTCACTTGGAACAGCGCAACTACCATGAGGCAATGGAACATGCAGAATTCGTGCACGATTACGTGGAACCAGAAGAAGTGACCAAAGTCAAATCCTTGCACAACCTTTTTCAACGTCAGCAAGCCACAGCTCGTTTGTATGCCGCCGAGGCTGCATGTGGCCTCGGAGATTCCTTGCAATCCATGAAGTTTCTGGTCGGGGATGGAAAGAGTGATGCTTTCGATCGAATGGCCAGTGCCCTCAGTGGGGTTACCATGGAAACAGCTGCCTCCAACAATGAAGGAAAACGTAGGTTGGCCAAGGCCCAAGCAATGGTTCGTTGTTCGGCAAGTGCTGCCTCGGTCCGTTTGGGCAATCTGGCGGCAGCCAAACAACTGGCCATGTCCGCCCAAGCCATGTCTCGGGAAGGATCCTTTGCCAAACGGGCCTTGGTCTACTGCATGCTGCGTGAAGGAAATTGCGGTGCAGCTTTGTCCCTGCTTCGATCGGCTCGTTGAAAAGTAGTAAGAATAGAGAATGCAATAGTATTCGGCTGGAAAAAGTTGGTTTCTATCATCTCTTTCATCAATCGTTTTGTAGTGTTTCGACGAGCGCCGCACAAACCTTATACGTCAGTCCATCCCCCGTTCGTGCATGTTTCACTTCAAGGGCAGCCCATCAACTTGGCACCTCTTCTTTCTGAACAAATCCACCAGGCGGATGCCATCGTTTCGTTGGTTACGAATGACACTCCTCCTGACTTCTCTGATTCCACCGTTGAGAGCGTTTTCTCATGTTCGTCCTCTTTTGGTGAGCCACCCATCGCTTCGATGCTCGTCGTCTCTGGCGGCAACGGCTGCCAATCCACCCAAGAGTAAGAGTCAGAATCAGAATTCTCCAGCCATGGGAGGCTTGAGGCGATTGCCCATTGTCAAGAGTCCCATGGAACTTTTGGATACGGCAAGAAAGGCACCCGGCAGAGTCAAGGCGGATACGTAAGTTCATTAGTGATTGTATCCTTTGAGTGTTTTTCTGTTTGCTGTGGAAAAACAATGGGCTCATGAGATTCTTGCAACTAATGACATTGTTCTGCTTCCATCACCATAGATCGATTCCAAACGCTCGTAAACGAGCTCGCAAACACGGAACCGAACGACTCAATGCTGTAACCGAAGCCTTGTGTCTTCCCATCCGAGATGTAGTGAATGGATACAAGCGTGAATGGCGCCATTTACATCCATTTGAACGTGTCGTCGCCGATTTGACCGTTCGAGCTCGTCAAAAACGCGATGGTCTCACCTTGTCGGATGTCTTGAACGATCTTCATGAAGCACGAAAGATGGTGTTGGAAACTGGAAAAGAATGGATGCACAAAGCCAAGCATGCCGAGTCTGCGCGAGATGCCAACGATGCTGCTGGAGAGGGAATTGCTCAACTGATGCAAATGTACGAGACACATGCTGTAGGCCCTGTGGAACAGTTGATGGACTTGCAACGAGGGTTGAAAAGTGCACCTGGTGTTCAGTTGGATACACCTGCTGTGGTTTTGGTAGGAGCCCCGAATGTGGGAAAGTCATCGATTGTGCGGTATATTTCTTCGGCAACACCCGAAGTCAACAACTATCCTTTTACTACACGGGGAATGACACTGGGCCACGTCCAAGTCTATTGGGATGAGAGTCATCGAGTGGCAGGAGCCAAGGTTCCCAAAGGCCACGTCAAGGGGAAAAGTTCCAAGGTGGTTCCAGCCACTGGACCCTACGCTTACTCTCAACTATGTCAAATTATGGATTCTCCCGGATTGTTGGCTCGACCGGACGAAAAACGAAATGAAATGGAAGAGTTGACGTTAGCTGCCATGCGTCACTTGCCAACTGCCGTCATGTATGTCATGGACTTGAGTGGAGCCGCAGGAGAGAAATGTAGTAGTATTGAAGATCAATTGGCTATTCGAAAAGAGATCCGAGAACGGTTCCCCAAACGCCCATGGATTGATGTGGTTTCCAAGGTGGATTTGGGAATCGCCGAAGGAGCTGAAGGAGCGTTGGAGGAAATTTTGGATGGAGCGCCCTACATTCGGTTGAGTATTCACAAGGGCGAGGGAATCCGAGAACTACGGACCGAAGTGTTGCGAATGTTGGGAGAAGTTCGACTCGTACTGGATGCCATGGGAAATGCCAACGCTGCTGCAACATCATCTACAACAAATAATGCTACCAGTGAAGCTAAACCATAAAGTATAGAAAGTTGGTCTTGTGTACTCCTGCTGTGGTCCCTGCATCGAACGTCAATGGTGATGGTGGTGAGGTGGATTGTGGACCATGCATTTGTGACCCAGTCGTGCACGGGACTGAAGATTCTGAAACTTCTCAGAATACGACGGATCGCCTCTCAACTGATCACTTGGGCCGAATCCTCACAATCGGAAATCGGAACCAGCTGGGTGCTTGTCCATCAAGACAAGGCGTCCCAGGCCTCTCTCTCCGTAGCAGCAACAACAACAACGCCAAGTACTATGAGCCGCATCACTCCCATGTCGGAAGACAACCAATTGGAGTTGTTGATGCGACATTCGTCGCCCTTGATGTCTCCCAGAGGAGCTGTCACTTCCCCTTTGACGGAACGTCAAACGCAACCTTCTCCCTTGCATTTGAATCGTCCTCGCTCCAATCCTCGTCAACGAACGCCTATGAGATTCTCAAGTCCAGAACATTCTACCATCCAACAGATTCCGGAAGACTCCACACCTGCACCCGAGGCAAGGCGGATCTCCATCCGCCCCTTGGCAGGTCGCGCCGTGGGGACGACTCGTCCCCTCGCAGGGACGTTTACGCGTCCGGAACCACAACGTCCCAAGAGTCGCAAACAAGGACCATCGCAACGCAAAATTCGTCGTTGGAAGAACAACAATTTGGCACATTTGGCATCGGAACTGAATACTAATCAAAATGGCCAACGGGCAGCACAAGCCCTGTTGTTGGGACATGCGGATGCGGCCGAGTATCGCTCGGTCCAATCCACCAGCACGTCACAGATGGCCACCCGTTGGATCGAGGATGAAACACTACAGGGTCTTCGGGATCAATTTTATGCTGGAGAACTCATGCCCAATCCAATGCCAGTCCCGTCACACTCTGCAAGGGCCAAACCAGTGGATGAATGGACCATGACACCCGATCAAATGTTTCTTCGTATCGATACTCGTCTTCGCAAAGTTATTTCGAAAGCATGTGAAAACTCGGCACCGGCGTGCCATGTAGTGGATCTTTTCGAACAATACCTCCGAGTGACACATACCAGCAAAACAGCTGGAGAAGCTCCTTTCCTTCCTTCTACTTGGTGGGACGATTTGTTGCTCGAAGCTCCTGTTGTGACCCGTAGCAAAAGCAACGAAGTTCTGGTTCATTTTGCATTTGATGCTCAAACACCCACGGGTGGATTTCATCGTTTGTTGCTTCATGGACTCTGTCAATTTCATGGAATCAAAGCTCGATCTACCACCGAGTCACTCACCATGAATGGAAAAACCGTCCAAGTGAGACTCCTGTCGGCCGTAGGCACCCTGTCAGAACGCAGTCAAACGATCCAGTTGACTACATACCTCATGGCCAAAGAGGCGCAAGCGGATCAAGTTTTGAACGACATGGTGGACGTGACTGCAACACATCTACAAGCGTTAAAGGTATAGTGCATTTTTCATTGATATATTCAATTTCCTATGCGGCTCGATTAATGTACGGAACGTACCAATAGCTCAAGATATTCAAAGAGGCACAAAACTAACATAAAGAAACAAACCATAGACCCAGGCGGAGCCGTGCGCCATTATCCCTGTGCTGCATTACTGTGACTTTTCGGCCGCTTGCTCTGCCGCTAGTTTTCGCTTTTCAGCAACTTCTTGGTTTTTCTTCCTCCATTCAAGAGTAGAGTCACCGATCATTTGGACAATATCACGTGCGGCAAATGGCGCTCCCTTAGCCTTTGCAGCGTCAGACATTTTCTTCATTCTCTCTTCATCTCGTAGCCACTGTGCAACCTCTTCACCTACAGCGACAGGATCAGAATCTTGGCAGAAGGTTCCAAATCCTCCGTCAACAACATAATCCACATTTCCTTCCTCTTGCCCAGGGAGGAAACTGGTCAACATAACCGGAAGAGACAATGCCGCAGCTTCAGAGATGGTTCCAGGTCCAGCCTTCGAGATCAAAACGTCAGCAGCCACCATGTACTCGGCCATATTGGTAATAAATCCGAGCCCAACGACATCGACCTTGCCCAACTTTTGAGTAATTGTGTCCTCACTTACGATAGAAGTGTTTGCTGGCAACTCTTCCTCAACCACGTCCTCAGAAGGCTGTGTCTCGGTGGCTGTTTCCTCATCGGGGTGGGTAACGATAGCCGAAATAGAGGCACTCTTGAATTGCAATTGTCGGCGGGGCTCGTCGGCATCCTCACTGACGGAGCTAAGAATTTTATCCTCCTTCTTCTCCTCTTCAATAGCATGGGATGGGGAAGGAATAAATACAGGGTTTTTACTGTCCGAGTTGAGCAGCGTGCCCGAACTGAGAATCTTGCGCAAAGACTTGGTGACACCACCAGCCTCAATACAGCCGACAGGGGTGAGGGCATCGTCGCCGCATCCGGCAAGGTCTCCAAACATGGCAGGGATAGGAGGGAATAGACTTCGGTGCTTCTTTTGAGTCAATTTTCGAGAAGTTCCACTTTGTAGGACTTGATCCCAATCGCGAGTCTTCAATGACTCTACCAATGCTTCATTGCGTCCACAGACAACGCAGATAACAGCATCAATTCCTTGCTTGGTCAACTCAGCATACAACGCATCAACAATATTGGAAAGCGATCCAACACCTTCGCCACCTCCCATAACCAAGAGAGTTTTTCTATCGACAGCGGGGAGTCCCAACTTGGCCCGGACGGCTTTCTGGTATTCGATACCTTCAGGGCTGTACCTTTCACCGAGCTTTTCTGCCTCCACGGCAAAGTCATGTCGGATGGGAAGTCCCAACAAGACAAGTTTGTCATCAGGAACTTGTCCGCGATCCTTGGCAAGTTCACGGATTTGGGTAGAACCGACAAACATTTTTTCGACTCCATTGGCAAACCAAGTGCTGTGAGCCGATCCCAAGTCAGTGACGACAGTGAACATTGGCAAGTGCATTCCGGTCTCGTGAGAAATCTTGGCGCAACTCAAGATGGGAACACTAGTCTGAAGTGGGTGCACACTAACAACCACATCGGGTTCATAACTCTTGATGCGAGTGCGGATTCCCTTCTCGCATACCATATTCATGACCTTGATGTTGGTGTCGACAGCCTTCTCCATGAACCTGGAATTGGTGACTCCATAGAGCAACTTCCACTGGGAAGGATTCGCACTCAAATGCTTGTAGTACGAAACAATAGAATTGTAGGGAGGAAGGTAAGCCTCGGTAGCCAAATCCAAGAGATCATATGTGGACCCAGGGAACAAAAGTTCAAATTGTCTGGCCAAGGACTGAGCACTGGCACGGTGACCTCCACCGGTATCAGACGACAAAAACAAAACCTTCAATGCCTTTGAAGAGCCAGCAGCAGCACCAGCTGCTTCGTCCTCAGGGCAATCGGAGCTGACCGCCTTATCGCCACTCTCCGTTGTTTCTTCCCCTGAAACTGTGACAGGAACTTCCTCGGTAGGGGGAACAGTTACGCTCTCTGTGGCTGCAACGCCATTTGCAATCTCTGTAGACATTGTAGAAGGAGAGAAACAAGTTTTCCACGTTACTCTGCTAAAAACTGTTGGACCAGTGGGTTGCAATACTGTGCAATGCTGCTGCCTCAACACGGAACCAAGGGATGTTGTTGTGGTAGGGGATGTGATGTGGTGCTACCCCGAGTATTGCCTTGCTAGCTTGCCCACACCTGCCAGCTCTACGATTCGAATTTTCACTACCCGTTGGTACTACTTTTACATAGGCAAGTTTCGTGATTGTAACCGTCACCTGCATTTCCGCGGTGACACAGCTGTGACGCGCATCGGAGAGGTGGTCAATCAGAAACAACCGAAGAATCTCTTTTTAAGAGTCAAGATTCCTCTTCGCCACCCATTCCTTCTACAAATGCAACTATTTCTAAAAGGTTTCTTGTACCTGGTAGTGTCCTTTGTTGTACTATGATGTTGTAGCGGTTGTTCAATTACAGAAGTGCGAACATTCTCTCAAGCCTAGACATTATCAACCAAAGGGTACGAGGTAGTCAGTACGATGTGCGAAACAAGGGGGCAAGCAAGCTTTACCCTTTCACGACACTGCAAAAGGAAGTGCAGATACCTGAAATGTTAACAAGCTAGGTGTGCAGTATCCACTTTCTTCAAACAGCAGGTACCAAAACCTTGCTACTATCTTATTACTAGCTGCCTAGTAGCAATTACTTTTCTCATGCTGCGTTTACCATAATGGTGGAGAAGGCCAGGTAAGCTACACACGTCTGACCACGGACCGTGGGTTCTCATCTCTTTCAACGCGAATGCACCAAATTTCGCCATTTCTACGCCGCTTCCGTACACGTGCAACGTGAAAATCTTCCACGCATAATTTCCACGGAGCGTGCTCTACTACGTACGTTAGATACGAAAGGCAACAACCGAACACCGAGGCGTAAAAAACCGTGACACGCACCTGCGTTGTTGAACAACCATCAGTTCATTGGAGCGTTCTTCCTCTCACAAAACCCATCTACTTGATACTCTGTGACCAAGTGACCTTGCATTTGCTTTCCAATACACAGAGCACCCACATTACTAGTCTTTGACTTGACGTATTTCACTGTATAGGCAATGGCCGCTGCTAGTACACTTCACATTCAACATCTACATCCAACAAAGAACACTGACGTTCCCATGGCGTCACACGATGAGACTTCCCTCTGGCCTTCTTTGCCTTCCGATAATGCCAACGACGAATGGGAAGTGATTCCTCCATCTGATCCCGTTGAGGTTTCGTTCGATGCCGATGCCATCGCCCAAAGAATATCTACTTCCAAGCCAAACCCAAGGATTCTGAAACACTGCCAATCGTCCCCTGATTTGCGGCACCTCGCGATGGACGAATCTGACGAGTCTACTTCAGGTGTGTTCATTGAAAAGGAATCGGCTTCAGAGGCCTCTACAGGAATGGTCATGGTATCTGGACCTCCTTCTGTGTGGTCGGCAGCATCCAACAAGCTCTCGTTCCGTGACGCTATTCTAAAGAATCCCAAGCCGAAGCCCGCCATCAAATCCGCAAACTCGGACTCACCACAGAGGAAAACACAAAAATTGAACAAGCCTAAATTCGTTGTCGTACAACCCACGTCACAGAAGAAATCCAAAGGAATGCTTCGCAATTCCAGGAGTATGGGAAATCTAAGAGAACTGGACCATGTCCAGGAGGAGTTCGATGACGATGAGGAAGTTCTTGGGGCCACAGATGCTTGCGAGTATTACAGCCGCAAATCCCACGGCGTAATCAGTCGAAAGAATGGACAAAAGACGCGCCCTGATGAAGCCAAGCGACTTCAAATGACAATGGCCAAAAAGAGCATGCAACGAGGCGACCGATAGAGCTATTGACCAACAGAAGCAAAATAAAGCAATAATTCCCAGAAAATATGGGACTACTAGATGATGAAAAACAATTGTGCTGTATCCAAGGATTCTAGAGTATCTTGCGACTGTCGCCGCTACAATGGATTCTCAAAAGATGACAGGACATGGAACAAGAGAATTGGATGAGATTTTACGCTGTTTCCAACCTAAATCGTCCTCTATCTAGGCTGGATATTCGCTCTTCCAATGTTTTAGTTCTGAACACTGGTGTGCCTGTTGCAGAGATCCTGAATCCCTTGCCTGAGAGTGACCATCATGATGGTGGATAACAAGAGAGGTGTTGTTTTCCAGCAAATTGATGGCAAGAGGTCTACCTTACCTACTTTCAGTGGCAATGAAGGCTCGAGATGACTGCCATATTAACCATACCCTCATAGCTAAGTACTCTGTAGGAGTTGTCGTACCACATACAAATTCATTGGCAGTCGTACCCGTGATTGCCTGCGAGCGAGCTATTCTTCTGGATCGGCGATCAATCTGACTAAGTACCATACCGCGAAAATGTATGAATACTACAACTCTGTATAAGAGAAAATCTCCAAGTCTCATGCCGAAACCCTTCACAAAACACGACTTCCGTTCCGTGCCTGAGTAATTGATCGTTGTGGGAAACCCTTGGCCAGTTTGTATCAAGATGATGAACGCAGACATGTCACTAGAAGATGAGAAGAAAACCCCGGAATTGGAGGACGTGAAAGTTGCTGAGGCCGAGGCCTTGGCAGCTGACGCACTGAGAGCTGCTGAAGAAGCTCGAAGTGCAGCCGCAAAACTTGCTGATCTTAGGGCCAGCATCCAAGTACCTGTGAAGAACGAGCCACAGGTAGACGAAGAAGTTGCCCCTACAGAAGATGTCGTAGAACCCCAGGAAGAAAATGCTCCAGATTCTAATACCGAAGATGCAGCTTTGACAACAGAAGAGATTGCAGCACCCGAAGTATCGGAACCAGAAACATCGATACTTGTTGAACCAAATGCCGACGAAGCTGATCTGCCCCAGAAGCCTGCCGAAGTGAGGAAAGACATCTTCTCGAGACTATTTGATGCTATGGGAATGGACAACCTTTGCGGAACCAGCAGTGCTCAAGTGTATGTTGATCCTATGGATAATGGTATTCCTGTGGATTTCATGTCCGAAGCCGATACCGTTCCTGTAGATGAAGAAAGTATCGCGTTGAATACTATTCCTGGGTCTACTCCAGAGGCAACTGGAGAGGGTCCTTCTGTCTCTGCGCCAGATACGGAAATGCCTGTGTCGGTTCCAGAAGAATCGCTGGAAGCAGAACTGCCTGTTGCAGAAGAAACATCCGAAGTCGCTACTCCCGTCGCAGAAGCCGCGACCGAGGAGGCTCTCGAGGCAAGCAAGGAGGTAGTCGAGGAAACCTCCCCTGTATCGGAAGAGACAGCCGAAGGATCTGTTCCAGTGGAGGAGGCAACAAAGGAGGAGACATTGCCTGTTGCCCAGGAAGCTACTCCTGTTTCAGCGGTTCCAGATGAATCAACCCAGGAGTCTGCCCCTAAAGAGAAAGAAACGACAGAGACAGCTCCTGCTGTATTGGAAGAGACTGTAGAGGAGCCAGCTCCCCTTGTGGAGGAAGTTGCCGAGGAAGCATCTCCGGTTCCACAAGACACCACCACCACCGCTGAGGTTCCTGCTGTAGAGGAGGTTGTCGAGGAGACTACGCCTGTTGCAGAAGAGATTTCTCCTGTCTTGAGCAAGGATACACCTGATGTCGAGCAAATTCCAGCAGAAGCTGAGAAAGTACAGGTTGTCACCCCAGAGCCAATCAAGACCCCAACTTCCCAAAAAGAAGGTGTTGGGGAGCTGAGTGTGGTCAAGCAAACGATTTTGTTGGATAGGAAACGAAATAAGCTTTTGGCCAAGCCCGATCCATTCAGTGGAGAAGTGGAATCCTTGGACTTTATTGCCTGTGGAAACGGTGATGTTGCCTGTGGAGCTCCTACTGCCTTCCCGAATGTGGATGATGATTCTCTTGTGGAAGATACGGAAGTTGCCGTTGCAACGAGTCCAATCATTTGTGGCTGGGGTGCATAATTATCTGATAGTGGTAGAGTATTAACTTGTATGAACTTTATAGGACTTTCATTGAAAATATCAATTTCTTCAGCACAACATGTAGATCCCTAACAACAGAATTGTTTGTCGAGTTCAGCAAAGATTACTCGTCGTATCCAGAAGACAAGTGCCCGGTGCAGCATCCGTGCTCACCGCAAGTAATACAGTCGTCTTGGGTATTTTGGACTTGAATGGTGGAATGGTGGATACCAAAGTGGCAGATGACATCTTGGACAGCCTTCAAAGCGTTGGGGTCGTCAGAATGGCAATGGACACTCAAGGTAGGAACACCGTGGCTGATGGACCAGATGTGCAAATCATGGACCTTGGTAACGTTGGGAACCTTGGTAATGGCGTCGAAAACCTCTTGCCAGGAAATGTGGGGAGGTGTCTCCTCCAACAAGACAGCGATGGAACTGCGAACAACTCCAAAAGTAGAATAGAACACCAGGATTGCAAAGATCAAGGTAAGGATGGGATCGACGACATGCCAGTCGGGGCGAATCCAGATAATGATACCAGCAATCAAAACAGCACAACTTTGGGCCAAGTCTCCCAAAACATGCATGTAAGCGGCGCGCAAATTGATGTTTCGCTTGTCAGTCTTTGGCTTAGCTTCGTCCTTGTGTTCCGAAGCGAAAGTAGAGTAGTTGGCATGATCATGGTGACCATCATGGTCGTGATCGTTGTCGTGGTGGTGATCATGGTCATCATGGTCATCTTCATCATGGTGGTCGTGAGCATGAGCATGTCCCTCCTCCACATGATCCTCGTCATGGTGGTGGTGGTCATGATCGTGATCATGGTCATCATTTTGGTACGAAGGAATTTGCTTGTATCCTTCGCTGTGGTGGTGGCCATGTTCATGGTGGTGATCATGATCATCATGGTCGCCATGTCCGTGGCTGTGTCCGGGCAAGTGAGCGTGGTCTTCGCCAAGAACGAAAGCAAGGGCAATGTTAACAAGGACACCGATGGAGGCGATTCCACTCATGACTCGTCCGTCGACAAGATGCTCTGGAGGATTGAGCAAACGGTTGATGGCCTCGTATCCCAAACCAACACAAACACAAGCCAAGGTGATCATACTGAAAAGGGCAGCAATGGACTCGGAACGCTTAAGTCCGTAGGTGTGTTGCTGGGTGGCAGGCAAGGTGGCGAGGTGACTAGCACCAATGGCTACAGCAAACGAAGTCAAATCCGACAAAAGATGGGCGGCATCACTGAGAATGGCGAGGGAATGAGCCATCAATCCTCCGACAACTTCGACAACAATGAAGGAACTGCATAGAGCCGAAGCAATGTAAAGCTTTCGGAGGACAGCTTGACGGTGCAATGCATCCTCCGAATGGGGTTTTCCGTGGTCTCCTCCCATGGTTGTTGCCGACGACCGAGAAATTACAATGTCACGGTATTTGTGTGGTGGCAATACCTGGTAATGGCTGCAGTTTGCTACTGCCAACAATTCTTGGTCACAAGGTACGTCGGTCGACTCACAATGGGGAATCTTCAGAAGCACAGCAGAGTAATTCCGTGACACGCAACCTGACCTTAATCGATGCAATCGGCTCCAATTTGATTGGACCAGAATGAAACATTGAAATGTATTCATGGATGAAGCTTTCAATTCAAGGGGAGCGTGGCAGGGTATGAGCTTGCAGTAACACTTTACTTCATCCAATCAAACCGGCTGGCCACGTCATGTCGATTGGAATCATTGGACTTCTCATCAGTCGAGTCAAATGGGAAATGGGACATCAAAAATCGCCGAGAGACACTTCCTAGTCAAATGTTTGTGATTTCTTGAACGGCGGTTCGGTTCTGCCTTCTTGGGGTTGACATTCATCCCACATTCCAACAAACAAACACTACTTGAGTTGACACTCCTCATAATAACTGTCAATATTGAGGTTTGTTTTGATTCTTTAAAGTTGGGGTCGAGGAAATGGATTCTCCTACCGAAGAACAGGCGGCCGTCGCTCCATCTCCTGCAGACGACGATGCCACCGCGTTGTTGGAACAAGAACGAAAGATCCGTAATGAGATTGCAAAAAGTGCAGTAGGGGCCAATCCTGTGGCAGCCTTTGCAGTCAATATTTACGCATCCATTATCATTTTTGCATTTCATTTGATCAGTTTGGAATCCATCCTGTCGATGGCACTCAGTGTTGGCATGACCATTGGTACGACTGACATGATGTGTACCTTGAGATTTTTTGTTTTGTTGCTCAAAGCTCTAACTTTGCTTTCTTTGTCTTGTTCGTTCCCAGGTGCCTATTATATCACGGTACGTCTTCAGAGAGTTCGGTAATCCAATCCATCACAATGGCATTCCAAAAACTTCTCACATCGCATTCTTGTTCTCAACAGGAGGATAGTACATCGTTCGATGGTTCGGCAATGGATTGGGTCCTGTTATCTTTTGCTGTCATTACACCAATGAGTGCATCGATAGGGATGGCCTTTACTCGACGAGAAAAGGCACTCGATCACTTGGCCGTCATCAAAGCGACGCTGTGGAGCATTTATTCCGCGCATGCATGTTGGGATTGGAAACAGCCCGGCAATCCCAACAGTGGCCGAGCAGCCCTTCCATACGACTGGGTGGTCCATACCGATGAAGTGCTTCGAGCCATACTTGGAATTTGCAATGAGACGAACCGCTTGCTAACCTTGCCGGAAGACAGTCGATCTCGTCATCGTTCTACACCAGCTGGGCGGGCAGAAGCCGAACGATTGGGAGAATTAAGAAGCAGGCTACATTGGAGAATCTATGGACAAGTTACCAAGTTGACAGATATGTGTGAAGTTTTCAAAGTACAAGGACTGCCTCCCAACGAAGCCACACGTGTGCGGCAATATGAGCGGTTCGTTACCGAGAGAATAGGTACGGGCCTCCAGTGGAGGGAAGGGACACAATTACAGCCAAATTTGGTTCTCACTGTTTTTGTGTATTTGTTTTGTAGAAATGCTGGTCATGATCAAAAAGTACCGAACCCCACAAGCCTTGAGAAGTTTCGCTCGGCTGTTTACTGTTTTCCTCCCACCATTTTACGCTCCCTACTATGCCCAAATGGCAGAGGACATAAACTCATTGGGATTAGCGATTGCATTTTCTGTACTGACTTCCTTGGCGCTAACATCGTTGTTTGAGAGTATCACCCAGATTGAAGATCCATTCGTAAGCAGTGCGTTGCTGGACGGTATTCATGTGGCGGAAGAGCTAGGGGACGATCTGCGAAAGGAATTGTTGGTTTGTCGTTCGTACCATTTCCCTGATTCCAAGCCCTTTGTTATGGAGTCGGAGGACCCTCCATTTAAAATCCAAAAGTAATAGAAGCTACGCCACCCTTGCAACTACACTTCCCGGAAAATAGTTGAATGCAGTAGCAATTTCCAAACGTGCCAAACAAATTCTTCGCCTCATACGTACGATATGTACGTATAAGTGAAAGATACTATTGGAAGCGGCGTGTCAAGAAAGACTTCTCTGTGACAAGAAGATCCCTTGGTCGGGAAGCGACAAGCGGCACTCCAAGTGACAAAACCTCAACCCATTCTTGTTGAAACGACAACCTCTCTGCAAATACTAGGTACATCACTGGCAGCTACAGATTGGTTTATTAGGATAGTAGAATTTTGGCATCAATCTGCTGGACCCCCCAATTTGGAGTAGAAGAAACGAAAGGAAATAATGCGAACGTCACTGTTGCTTTTGGTGCAGTGGCTTGGAGTGATTGGTTTTGTTCAGGGATGGGTGACGCCAGCTCTGTTTCTTGGAAGACATACTCTGAATTCTCGCCTTGAACTATTGGAAAATGAGCCCCAAACTGCATTGCATGCCACTGCCGCTCCCAAGATTGTCCCTGGTGGTCGTTTTCAACACACTCTGGCTATCCTCACCATGCCATGCACGTCTGCGGACAAAATTGCCAATGAAGCCATTTTGAATCATGCCTTTTCCAAGACACGCAAATTGAGTGTGGTCCTGCGAGCCAATGGAGAGACTCCGTCTCTGGCTCGTCTGAGACGCTATGTGGGTGAGGTTTACTCAACGTTATGGGATATTGCCATGGGCAAGTCACAACATGTCGACGACGATCGATGCAACTTTTGTGACGTCGTTGTGTATCCTCAGAATCTTCCCAATGCCGCACCTGAACAATGGATCAATAAAGCTCCTGATCTGGATTCGGTGTGCGGGCATGATTCCATTTGCGGGTGGGTGTCGGATGTAATGTTGGAGGGCGGCCTGGACGATCATGTGGCAGCTCTCAATACGGAAAGAGTTGGGCGGTCGTTGGGACCAGTCCGGGCTGTTCATGTATATCCTTGGCCCATGGGAGCATCGTTGGACTCTGATTCATGCAAACATGTGGAATTTCTGGATGACGAGCCTTTGGAGTCAAATGAGGAAACGAAAGTGCCAATTTTGAACGACAGTTGCAGTGATGGAGTATGCGAGCTCCCAAGCGAGCAATCAGGCGAGCTTATTTCTGGTACCCACGTACCAACGGAGAGTTTGTTTGAGCAAGTCGCAGTGGGGGGTACCTTTGATGGGATGCACTATGGGCACCGAAAACTACTGACGCTTGCCGTGTCCTCCGTCAATCCAGTCAGTGGAAAATTGACTGTGGGTGTCACTGTCGATGAAATGCTTCGCAACAAAGCCTACTCGGATCAAATTCCAAAATTGCAAGAACGAATGGATGGGGTACGAGAATTTCTTCATCGACTCGCCCCTGGTCTGAAAAATCGCATTCGTGTGTTTGCCATTGCCGATGAATATGGCCCCCCTGGATCTCCTACTGATGCCGAGGGCTTTGATGCCCTTGTTTTGAGTCACGAAACGCTAGAGAATGGACAAAGACTCAATGAACATCGGGAAAAGAATTTAGGGCTACCACCTCTGGCATTGCTTTGCACGCGGCGGACAGAACCACACGGAATGAGTAGTACGGCAATGAGAAGACGCAAATGGGAACTACAGCAACAGGAACAACCGCAATCGCAATCTCCACGAAAACCAGGTCCAGTTAAAATTAGTAGACGACGATAGTCCTATTGTCTGGAAGTTTCCTGTCGGTAACCCCATTGTTATGTTGAGCCAAACATCTTTTTTTGGTAGTTTTTTTTCGTCGAGGTGCACCGAAACTCTCATATCCGGGTTTTATTATTATATTAGGGCGATGTCCGGGAGACATCCGCTGCAACCACTTCCAGGATACGACTCTCATCACAACACCACAACAAGTGTCGTGCTGTACGGTAGTATTGGTTGCCTTCCCAAACCATCATGACTATGTTCCCTCGATTCCTCGTCCTCTGTCAAACACTTCTTCTCTTGACAGGAGTTCAGAGTTTTCCTCAGACAATATTGCAGGCCAAGACTCCTCATTGTAGGACAGCACAACTCGCAGCTGGCACTTACCTGAAGATTTCCTATGTGGCTCCTGGTGCGTTCTCGATTATTTGGTGTGATTTTGTATGCTTGTAACAGATGGGCAGGTCTTGTGTCTCATACTGATGCTTGTTTGTTGTTTGATTTTGATTTGTTGGGTGGTTAGATTTGGCGGACGGTGACAGTCTGGTGGCGACCATTGCGGAACACCCTGCTCCGAATGCCCTATCCATTGTCCGAGAGGAAGAAGGCAAGGATACGCGTTACAGTCAGGATTTGATTCGAAAAGTCAAGCCCATCACGCATGCTATCGAGAAAAAGGAGGGAACCCTTTCGCATCATGTAAAGCATGATTCGGAAGTTCGAATTTGTGTCAAGGGTAGCAGCAAGTTGGATACTCCTACTCGATTTGGGTTCCTTGTGGAAGAAACTGGTGATGAGCAAGAAGCTGAATCGGGTTTGTCTCCTGCAGAATCGGTAGATCATCATTTGAGTTTTATGGAGTCCCAATTCGACAGAATAGAGTCCCAAATGCATGCTATGTTGAAAGAGGCAGACTTTGCCAGGGAACGTGATTCGATCTATCACAGCAAAACCGATGCGATGCACAAGGCCACGCTCTTCTGGCCTATTGTCCATGTAGGCATTTTGCTGGTGACAGGCTTCACGCAAGCTAATCATATTGTGCAGTTCTTCAAGAAACGGCGCATCATCTAGACACTCGAGGCATTTCGTTGTGGGGCTAGGAACCCACTGCGCCAACTCCAGGTTTTTGATAGGACGTTGCTTTTGCAAAGATATCCAGTTCTGGCATAGTAGTACTATTATCAATGTTGGGATGCACAATCATAAAATACGATTTCTATAAGCTTTCCCGGGAGTTGTTTTTACTCCAGCAGATCTGTGTGTTATGAACTATGCATATGTATCCAACACCTATTGTGCCATGGTCCCAGTCTTTTGGCGTTTGGGTGATGGTTCCCCTCCCTTCATTTTGCTATGTTTTGTCTCTGACAATGGAACTGTATTGATAGACAAGGTCGAAAATGGTTTTCGTTCCTTCTTTGCAGAGAGTAGTTCGATTCCTGGAGATTTCAATGGCGTCAACGATGTATCACCCCGAGGACTAAAACCGAGTTGGTTGCCCCAGAATCCTCGGTCGTAGTTTCCAATTGGCGTCAACGAAGCATCGAATGGGCTAGGAGCCCCAATATCTGCAGGATCGATAGAATCTTGAGTCACGTTGCGAGGGGTCTGTGCAACTGAGATCAAGTCGGTGGCATCGTACGTGTGCATCTTAACTGCAGATGCGAGCTCCATCTTATCATCACTCTCGTCAGCAAAGTGGATAGATCGGTTGATTCGGTTACTTCGCGGTGGAGTCTTTTCCAAGACCTTCCTTTCAGTTGAAACCATAGTCGGTTCCATTCGTGTCTTCGGTGTCTCTTTGGGAACCTTGGACTTGCATGAAAGTGGAGAGATTGCAACTCGATTATATTCCATGTCCGAAATGAAACTTGTCATAGAATCCTCATTGCCAAAGCAAATGCGCATTTGTCGAGGTGTTCTAGCTTTTGAGATTGGAGTCTTCGATTCGTCCGCGAACAACGCCTTGTTCAAGCCAACATTGTCTTCCGGCGACAAACTTGAGAACATTTGTGTTCCGTATGGAGTTGTGAATGTGTCCTTGAAGGTTGATAGAGGCGTCATACCATGAATGTTCAACGCTCCTGGACTGGTTAGATTCAGGTCCAACCCAGTGTTGGAAGGAGAGTCAAACATGGACTTCTTTGAAGAGGAGAAGGACATGGCGTCTGAGCGACTGCTAGAAGTTGCTGGTGTTGTGCCGATCGAAGGAGTTCGAGGCTCTACAGATTCAGCTTGTTTCCTCTTTGGAGAATAGGACATGGGAGTTTTGACTTGAGAAGAACTTGGCTTGGGAGCCAAGGGAACTCTCTCGTTCTGTGTCTTCGAAGGCTGACCAGATCCTGTTGCCATTGGCTTGGATCCATAGGGATGAGGCATGTGTGGCGGCATCATACCATCATGAGAATACATGGGGTGAGGAGGCATGCCTGGGTATGGAGGGGCCATCCCGTATGGCATGTACATGGGCATTCCCATGTGGTGCATGCTTTGGTCTTCCTTGCGGCCCTTCTTGACACTCTTTCTTGCCGATTTGCGGTCACTCCTTTTGCCCTTCAAGAGGCAGTCTTTTCCTCGGACTGCTGCCAAAACTCCCTCGATGTCTCCCATGAAATCAAACCGACCATCTTCAGTGTACCTGATGTTTGACTCATCTACACCTTGCTTTTTTGCAAGATACTTCTCGATTTTTCGGCGCATGGAGGAGTTCCAGTGGTTCTTGATTGCATTGTCAGTTCTAAGAGCAACGACAGTCAGTAAATGTCAACGGGAACAACAAAAAGGGGATGAACAATTTTCTTACCTTCCCGGAAGCATTTTGGCAATCTCGGCCCATCGGTTTCCCAGAGTCATGTGAGTTTCCAAAATTGTGCGATCTTCCTCCTCCTTCCAGGCCTCTTTGCATATATCGGGATTCAAATGATTATGCCATCGTTCTCGACATTGCTTTCCAATGCGACCAGGCAGATTTGATGCAATCAACGACCACTTCTTCGCTCCATACTTCTCAACCAATTCAACAACCTTGCGGTCTTCGTCAGCAGTCCATGGTCCCTTCACGAGAGTTGGCTTCAAAACTTTCTGCCATCGGTGCAGGCATTGAACCTCACTTCGTCCAGGAAGGCGACTAGAAATTAGCTTCCAGTTTTTGGCACCATGCTCTTCAACTGCCTGTTTTAGGGTATCGTCTTCATGCTTGGACCATTTGATGGCCTGCTTTTTCCCTGAAGACATCACAGTGTTCGAAGAAGTCGGTGTCATCATAGAGGGATCATTGCCAATGAGAACTGGTTTTTCGCTTGGTTTGGAAGAGCTGCTTGGCTTTGTAGATTTCTTCTGTCCTGGAAGTGGCGGTGGGCGATTGCTGTAGGCATGTGGATGCATGTGCATGTGAGGGTGATACGACATCGGATGTGGGGCATACCCCATGTGTGGAGGAGGGATGCTAGGGTATGGTGCTTTCATGTGATGGTGACTCTTGTCATAACCTCTTGCGGAGTGGTGAGGAGCCATGGGCATCATGGGGTACATCGGGTGAGGAGGAGGGGGAGGGTAACGAGGAACATCCTTTTTCCCATTGTTGTTGTAGGGGCCAGGAGGCCCAGATGTCCCCCGATTCGTAGCTGTAGCTGAGTTATTCTTCGCCATTTTCAACAGAGAAAGAAAATTATTTCCTCTTCGTGAGAGAACTTGAGAAAGGAAGAAACAAAGGAGTTTGTTGTAATGGGAGAAAGGCAACTCCTCGGCGGTGGTGGAGGATGCTGAAATTGTGACGATTCGGGGCACTCTTTTGGGACGTGAGTGTGACAGGGAAACCGTTTAGCTTGGGCATTCAAAACATACCAGTCTGGAGGTACCATAATCTAATTTCAAAAAACATCACCCGGAGGAAAGCGAACGCTTTCTAACTGAAAATATTCAATTTGGAGACACAATAATGGTGTCTGTACTTCTGTCCGAAAGTCTCCTTCCCTCCAACCAACGGAGACTGATGCCACCGAATGCAACAAGAAGCAAAGAACACGGACAGGGCAGCATATCCATTGTGATATCATCACATCGTACAAGAATTGAACTACAATGAAGCAAAATACAGAAAAGGCCCAAGGACAAGGAATGTCCCGTGCAGCTAAGAAGCGGGCCAAGAAAAACCAAAAGAAGCCAGAGGCAAAGAGACCCATTGAAGACGCCAAACAACCCGAACTCAAAAAAATGAAGGTGGATGAAGATGCCGACGAGCCTGAAAAAGTCGTAAAAATGGTGGCTGATGAAGGTTCTGTTGAGTCAGAGGTCGATCCTGAGTTTGAGGTTGAGGAGGAAGGGGACGCTCCAGTGCTCGAAACAGCTTCCTACATTCCTTCTATCCAAGGAGCTACGCTGACAGAAATCTTGATGGCAACGGAAAGCAAAAATGAAGAGAATGCGAAGTTGATCAAAGAACTATCGTCATCACAGCGTGCTGCTTGCTTGTTCAGAGCGATCATTCACCCCATTTCGCTGGATGAATTCTACAACGAGTACTGGGAGAAGAAGCCATTGCTTGCGAAATGTGACGACAGTACAAAGGAACGCTACAACAACTTGCTTTCCCTCGTCACCATTCAGGAACTGTCAAAGAAAACCGATCTATTCTTTGCTCGCGATCTCAACGTTACAAAGTATCAGAAGGATAAGGATGGAGTAAAACGTCGGGCTACACTGGACAAAATTCCTACGGAGGCTGAGGAAGAAACTGGCGCGAAGGTCAACGCCAAGGAGCTCTGGAAAAACTACAACAAGGGCTGCACCGTTCGGCTCTTGTGTCCTCACAAACATTTCGACCCAATTCATGCGCTCCTTAGCACCCTTGAATTGGAGTTGCAGTGCATGGTTGGAGCAAATGCCTACCTTACCCCACCAAAGGCATCCCAGGGGTTTGCACCTCATTATGACGATATTGAAGCATTTTGCTTGCAATTGGAGGGAAAGAAAAGATGGAAAGTGTATGAACCGCTTCTTGAACTTCCAAGAGCGAGTTCCGAGGACTACACCGTTGATGATCTCAAGGACATTGAGCCTGTGATGGACATCACTCTTGAAAAGGGAGATCTTCTTTACATGCCCAGGGGATGGATCCATCAAGCATGCACCTTGAAGGATGACGATGAGCATTCCCTTCATCTCACCGTTTCGGCTATGCAACAATGGGCCTGGGTTGACCTTCTTGACGTTGTCATTCCTGAAGCCTTGGCGAACAGTTCAGACTCCGAGGCGGCTGTCAGCCTTCGTGAGGGTTTGCCCAGGGGATTCATGGAATACATGGGTGTAATGTACGACGAAGCCAACGATGATAATCTGCCAGAATCTTTGAAGAAGGTAAATGAAGAGGATGGCGACGAGGAAATCCGTTTCCGACGAATGCTCCGTGAAAAGTTCCAAGCTGACGCCAAGAAGCGGATCATGAAGGTTGCGAAAATGGTAGGTGAACATAACTCTTGCTGCTGTCTTTGCTATGCCGGTATCCTCTGACGATTGTCTTCCCAGGCTTGTGAAATGGTCGATGCAGCATGTGACGAGTTGTCGAAACGCTTTATCTCGGAACGTCAGCCATTGGCACTAACCAGCGAAGAGGCAGCGCAAACAAGTAAGGGCAAAGAAGACTACACAATAATGCCGAATACACTTTGTCGGCTAGTGCGGCCTGGGGTTGCTCGACTCGTGATTGAGGAGGAAAAGGCAGTTGTATACCATTGTGCAGACAATTCACGTGAATACCAGGGCAACCCTTTGAGCCCGTTGGAATTCGAGATGGATGACGGTCCAGCGATCGAACAGCTCCTCACAACTGTGGAGCCACATTGGATATTTGTCAACGATTTGTACCACGACACCGTTGAAGACAAAGTTAGTATTGCTCAGTCACTCTTCGATGAAGGTATCTTGGCCGTGAAAGAGACTGAAAGTGACGAATAAACCACGTGATAGACTGGAGTAAAGTGATCAAATGTTAAACAGCGCTACGTAGTGAACACCGAATTTGTTCATGGTTTATCCAAACTTGGCCTTTACATCAGCTGCCATATCCCATTGGACAACGCACGAGTCTTTTCCAGTCGACACAAGTGTGTATTTCTCGTCCTTTTTGAATGTGAGGCCAACAACACCTCCACGATGGGCGAACGGGTAGTGGATCTTCCTGGAGAGCTTATCGAAATACCAAAGATAAATGGAGTCATCCTCACCTCCACTGGCCAACACCTTGTTGTCGGGCGAAAAAGCGAGTGATGTAACCTTTTGCAAGTGGAAGCACCACCTGGATTTGTTCACAATCTGCTTGAAGTCTGGCAAAGAGTAAACGCACACATCACGAGAGTCTCCAGCTGCCAACATGGAGCCATCGTCCGAAACAGCCAAAGCATAAACAGGCTTGAGGTGTCCGTCTGCAATCACATGCTTCTCAGTGCCATCACTGGTGTACACATAGATCTTGTTGTCATTTCCTCCAACGAAGATGTGTTTGTCGTCTTTGGAAACACAGACACAGTTGGCGTCATACTTGAGCTTGATAAGCCCGCTAGATGTTTGCTTTCCATCCTTCATGATCAAGAGACCGCCTACCGTGGCAATGGCGGTCACGGATGTGCCAGTGGACACAGACGTTGGCTGAGCGCCAATATCAAGCTTGGCGGATTGCAACTTTCCACCCTTGGTGTAATAACCAGTGTCGTCCCAACCAACACTGAGAAGCTGGGAATCCTTCAATACTGTCAAACCAGAAATAGCACCACCGTGCACTTGATAGGTCAGCTCGCTGTTGTCGGCGGGAACAATGCGCTCAAGGGCCTTGATTTTCTTCAAATCCCACTTGCACAAAATACCGTCGCTGTCACCAGTGTAGAACAAGCCATTGGCATGATCGAAAGCAACAGCGCCAATGGGAGCACTGTGTCCAGTCAAAATTTCGATTCCACTATCTGCCATGACAGCAATCTGGTTGTTGAGACTGACAGAAACTGGAGTGCTTCCGCCAACAAAGGCACAACCCAACTGCATGCCACCCCTGGGAACCTTGGAACAGGCTCCCCCAGCCATGTGCTCAGCAACGTTCCAAGTTTTCTTCTCTGTGATGGAAGAGCCATCCGAAGAAATCTCGAACATCTTGCATGTTCCGTCAGCGGAGGCCGTAAGCACATTCTTTCCGGCCCCATCCCACGCACAAGCATAGATGGTTCCGCTGTGGACACCCTCCTTCTTGGACTTCAAAGCAAGATCCTTTCCTTCATAGATATAGATACCCTTGTCACTTCCAACCGAAACGACAAGTTCTCCATTTGGAGAGTATCGAACACTGGTCACTCCTGGCTTGGAATGGGCATCTTCACAAGGGGTGCTTCCTTCGACGGCAATCTTTTGGAAGGGAGGTCCCTTGTGGAAATGCAATTTTCCGTCCTCACGTCCTCCCGTTACCACACGGAAAGGACGGTTTGGCTTGAAAGCAACGGCACACGATTTGCCCTTCAAATGTTGGTACAGTTGTCCCTGGGTTACTCCAGTGTCCCACTGGATGGCAGCGGTACAGGCCGAACTGTTGTCTAGACGCTCTCCAGCATAAGCGATGCGCTTAGACTCACCATCCCAAGCAATGTCGCGGATCGCAGAGGCAAGCCCTTGGGTGTCCAACTTGCAAAGGTGTTCTTCGTGATCCAATGCCCAGACTCGAAGTTTTCCTCGAACGTCACCGGTGGCAACATAGGTACCAGAAGTACTGATCTTGCAAGCAGAAGTAGCGTATTGATGACCTCGGTAAACAAGAACAGGTTGCTTGGATTCGGGCAAAGTCTCACCATCAGTGAGAGAACGGACGACACACATCTTTCCAGCAGGATAGGCAAGAATGGATTTTCCTGCATTCAAACGGCCGGCATCTCCATCCAAAGGGCAAGGTTCTCCACGTGTTGTGTTGGGGAGGCATGGAACCTGTGCCGTCACAGGAGCCGAGGGGGGAATGCACGAGTTGGAATTGGCTTGCATGTTGACAATGCTGAGTGGAGTCCAAAAGGTATCGGGTAGTATCGGTCCAAGATCTTTATGAGGTTTAGTTCTTGGGGTTTCTTATGCACTTTGGTTCGCAAGATTTGATGGATCATGTCTTGTTGTGCCACGCGATGACTGCACCGGTCATTTCTTAGTCATATGAGTCAATCCTACTAAATAATGTCGTCACGTGGGGCGCACAGACTGTGAATTTCCTACCTATCTAGCTGATGCTTTCTTTCCAGAAAAACCTTAGCCAACCTCCAATCTACCGAAGTGCAAGCCCCCTTAGAAAATGAATAAAAGAAGCAATATAGCAATATGACGGCCATAGTCATTCTCATCGCACGCTCCCAACCGGACGGGTTCAAATATCTTCACGGCTCAATTCAAACCTAGCTAACCTTTACAGATGATGGCTCCGCCACCACATCTCGCATTCCACTCTCATCATATATTTTTTCCAGATTCAGAGTACGGAAATAACGCTCCTGAGCTACCAATCGCTCAAGATACACGCGATGGTCGTGTTTATTAAGACGTCGTGGGTTTGTGCGCTTGTTCTTCCTCGCTTCCCGGAGTACATCAAATCCGATAGGCAGATTCCACATGGACTTGCTATCTTGTCTCCGACAACAGCAACATCTACAGCACCCACATGTCATCGATGGATTCTCGGCTTCTTCATGAATTTGTGATGTTTCTTCTCGACTTCGGCCGATTTCACATCTGTCTCGGTATAGCAGAATCTTCCAACCTGGATGCCAAAAGCCTGAGTGGGCTCTGGTCACATTCGTAGCGAGCATGGGGACAACATCCCAAGTGTTATGAATCACACAACATCGAAGCACTCTTGAACGCTCTAGCTGTTCCATTGCAAGGCAAAAATCCCCATCGCCAGGTTTAGGATTGCCTACCGTAAAGCAGGAAACAGGAGGCATACCTTCGGGTGCACCTAGCGGAAGACTGCTCAACTCGGGATCAGCACACACTGCCAAAGCTGCAATAAGAGCAAGAGCTCCCCCCAAGCTATGTCCACAAATGAAAATGGTATCTTGCGGGTATTGACGTTTCATAGTTCGTAACTGACTAAGCACCAATTCGAGCTTGGACCACCCGCTGCAATCATTGTTTCCGGTGTTCGTGGCTGTCTTTTTATCCTCTTTTTTGTTTGACAGGGAGGTTTCAAAGTTGATTTTCCCCAATCTCGATAACAGTGGCCTGGCAAGCTTTCGAGATGTCGATTCGCCTTCATGCTCACTCCCAGGCACTTTTCCATAGTTGATGAAGGTCTTGAAACCCATGTGAACTCCGATCTCTTCAGGCTGACCATCAACATGTCTCAGCGGATTGGCAACCTTTGTGATCATGAGCTTGAGATCCTGCACCCAATCATTCGTTGTGACAGAGCCTCGAAATGTCAATACAATTGCTCCTCGGTGTTGACTCCTCCCAATGTAATGGACGCATTCGGATGCGCTGTGATCATCACCAACATAGTGTATTTGAAGCGGTTCACGAGGCTCATTTTGAGACAAAAAAGTTTCCAACCTGGGAATGAAATCATGGCTCTTGCATGAGTCAAATTGCGTCTTGTGTTTCTTTGTGAGTGCACGCAAATTCTGCAACGAGACGGGCAATCGGAGGACTTCTTCAGCATCCTCCTGAGGTATTATTCCTTTTTGAGCAATCGCCCGAATATCAGCAAGGGCGAAGACACTGGCAGATGCCAAAGTGGCTTCGACTGCCTCCTCAAAGAGAATGAGTTCGCCTCGGCGGTACTTTTCGACGAAACTGTATTGACTGTGAGAGAGGTTTTGTTCTTTGGGTCCGTCCCCTGTCGACGTAAACTCTTCTTTCATTGGGATGCTGACATCCGTCGTGGCCGTGGTGATATCGGCAACTCCTTTAGTCATAATGGTTTTGTGCCATGGCAAAGAATCCGACACATCCACTTCAAAAGAGTCCGATCGACGAATTTTCCGCTTCGGGAAAACAATTTTGTGCGAAGTTAATCTCTGATATATTAGTAGGTAAACACATATATACTAGTGTTTGGTTTTGCACTCAATACCTTCCCATCCAACATAAATACTCAGGATGTCGTTGCCCGAATCGACAACTTGCTCTATGTATGTCAGCATGTCCTCTAATTGCTCGGTTGCGGGGAACACGCATTGCCACCTCAACGGTCCATACTTTTCATATAATGGTGGAGACACTATGTTGGAGAATACCAGTTTTATTTCATTCATGGTTGAATACAATGAGCCACTTCGTAACTGCCAACCACAATCCGTGTACTATGCCTCGCACAACGCCAACGCTGCATTGCCGTACTACTTCACGTGCATCTTTTTGGCTCACAATATTTCAAAAATCTTGTGCGATTTCAATCAAGTTGCCGGCATCCCATTTTGCAACTCATAAGACAACAACAAACCCACAGAAGAATCCGCAATGAAGCTTTCTTTGACACCGACGGTGGCCTTACTGGCCCTCGGTTCTGTTTCGGCCCGCAAGCTTTCGGAGCCAGACCAGGTTTTGGACGAGTCCGATAGCTATTGGACCCGGCTCCTTCAAACTGTCGACAGTTTCCCCAGTGCTGCCCCTTCCCCCTTGCCTAGTCAGCAGCCTACAGCAGAGTGTATCGCTTCGGTTACCTTGAACTGCACTGCTGCGTTGCCAGAAACAGGGGGAATGGATATGCCGTGCGAAGAGATCCCACCCATCGACGACATGTTCTGCACTTGTGAAGAATGTGTGCGAGAGTTGATGTTCGTATACACTGGATCGGACTGCGACGGCCTCGAAGGCTGCTCTGATGTCATTCCTGATGGAGAGGCTGCAGTTATCAGCTTCGCTGACTGCGACACCTCTGCAGTGTTCTACTTTCAAGCCGTGTCTGCTGGCGACACTGTAACGGTCATGGATGGGTCCAGCTGTTTGCCTTCGTGCTTGGCAATTTCCGTGATTGATGCTAGCGGGGCAACTCTTCAAACCTTTGAAATTGACTCGTCTTGTGATGATCGCAACCTGCTCTTGAAGGATTCATATGCATCGCTCGACTTTGTCGGGTACTCTTGTGACGAAACTGACGTCAACAACTGTTTCCTTGACATTGTGTATGGGGTTGCCGCATGCAATGTCGGATCTGAGGACTTGACATTGTACGATTTCATTTTCACATTCCAAGGAAATGCTGAAGACTTGCTAAATGGTACTGAGCCTGTCGTTGGTTCTGGAGAATGTTACGACGACGTTGTGGCGGAAGTCATCGACAGATGTCTAGAGGGTGAATACGTTGCCACTGCCACAGCAAATGCCACTAACCCCGAGTTCGGGCCCATTTGTGAGGATGAACAAGAGTTGGTTTTCCAAATCGTACCAAACTCTCTTCCCCCTACCAGAATGCCAAGTGCCACTCCTTCGGCCTCTCCTAGTGCTTCCCCCAGTGCTGCTCCATCGGCCTCCCCTAGTGCTTCCCCCAGTGCTGCTCCATCGGCCTCCCCTAGTGCTTCTCCATCGGCCTCACCCAGTGCATCTCCCTCGGCTTCTCCAAGTGCATCTCCCTCGGCTTCTCCAAGTGCCACACCGTCGTCGGCCCCTAGTGCTTCGCCTTCCAAACAACCCAGTGCTGCACCATCAGCTGCACCAAGTGCCTCACCTTCGGCATCTCCCAGTGCCTCCCCTTCTGCTGCACCAAGTGCGGTGCCTTCCATGGCTCCTACGTCCAATCCTACCCCAAGCTCTCCTGCCCCAAGTTTGTCAAGTTGCAGCGTGGGGGTACTCGCCGAACCCGAATGTCCAGAGATCGAGTGTGCATTCGACCGGTGCCGCGAGCGTCCATTCCGGATGGAATTCAGATTTGACACTCGAGTCTGCGCCGATTCCATTCTGAAACGCTGTCCTGGTGTTGACCCAGATTCTTGCGAGTGTACTCGCAATGTCACTATTGGAGAGGACGAATGGGCCGACCAAAAGTTTGAATGTGCTGATTACAATGGAGGCCCCACCGACGACTTTGGAACGTACTACGTTATTGCAACCTCCAGCAAGAATTCCGATGTTGTCTACTTCGAAGGCGCTGTCACTTCGGGTGACTCGACTGCTAACACGTTCAACGCAACAGACCCAGCTCTGAGCAGGGTTGACGCCAACACGTATTTGCGAGTATATGAATATGACGAGACCACCGGCACGGTGGGTCTCCTCCTGCAAGAGGTTCTTTTCCACAGTTCTTGCTCTCAACAACTATACCTTTTGGATATCTTCGGATCTTTCCAGTTGATTGAATTTGAGAGTGAAGCCCAGGGCATCGTAGGCTTTGGTGTGAACCCAGAGGTCAACTTTGGGATCAATTTGGATATTGCGACAGACGTATTGGAACTGAACTTTCTATCTGTGGTAATTCTTTCTGGCTCTGCACTCTTACCCCCACAGGTATATGAGCCCAACGTCACTGGCGTTGTGATTCCACCTCCTTACAATGTTTCTGCTGAAGTTACCCTGATCCCTGACACCGACTTTTCCGTTATCACAACCATCGGTGGCGAGTTGAATGGTGTTGCTTGTTTTGACGTTTCTCAGTCCATCATCAACTGCCCTGCCACTGTTGCCGCCTAGGATTCTAAACGACCGAGCCTGGCCAATTTCATGGATTCATAATCATTTTAACATATTGTAGAATATTGTTGCAATCTACTAATCTGCCACCAGTGGTGTTTCTTTTTACAGAATAACAATATCGCGTTGAGCACGACGAGCACGGAGGCCCAAGTCATCCCCGCCTCCACCTCTCTGCTCTTTGACATCGTTTAGCAGCGTTCTATCGACTCCGATACTCCCATCCTTCTCCCGAAATAGTAGATCGCAAAAGCGATACCCAACACACACGTCAACGTAGTCGTAAACTTTTTGGGCATAAACAGAGTTGGCATCAGCATTGGACGTTCCCGAGAGACTCACAACAATTTGGTCAAAATGAACTGAAGCTCGTACAGCTTCCGCGTTGTTCAATTCCAAGGGCCAGTGGCCACCATTCAATCGAATCAACTCCTTTGCTTCCTGCTTGAGCAGTGGAGAATATTGGTCCAATACATGTCTCGCAATCCACACTCGTTTGAAAAAAGGATGCTCTTGGGATTCAATTTCAAGTTTTGCGAAGATCTTCTTTGGAATAAGTTTGCCAGTAGGATCTTCAACAATCTCTTGGTGCAGTCTGCCGCTGGACAACAAGGATCGCAACGTTTCCTGTGCCTTGGCGACACTTTCCCTGGTGACAATTAATCCAGAATCTCTGCTTCGACCCTTTCCCATTCCTGTGCGTCTCGCCCCACGACGTTTTCCTTTCTTGCCCTTTCGGCGAGTCCCTCGGACGGCATTCTTCAATGCAATGGAAGCTTGGCTTTCATCAATGCTGGCGACTAGGTTCATGGATGCATCGATAATTTCTCCGCCATACTGTCCAGCTCGACTGTTCAATACTCGGAACTCCAGGAGTGGACACGGGATCTTGCTTGGTCTGAAATTTGGATCCTCATCATTGTCTCCGTCGCCGCTAAGGAGATTGCTTCCACTATCGCTGGTCGCTCTTGACTCATGTTCATCCTCCTCTTCACTACTGCTGCTTTCTTCGATGTTCAACACCCCAGTTCCGTACCGAATAACGATGGGGTCACTAAATTCAACTCGAGCCACCGAAGCAACTCGCGATACTTTCGCGAAGAAGATAGCACCCCATAGAGAGGAAAACAGTATTCCCACAAACGATTCGAGTGTGCAAAGCATCGTGATTCCCGTACAGGACTTGACATCAGGAGAAACGGATGACACTCCCGGGTACACCAAACCGTAGCCCTGGATGAAGAGAGAAATACAAGTGAGGAGGTACTCCAAAGCATTGAATTCAAGTATTCCCTTTCGAATACTTACCACTGTACTGAAGGTAGTCCAGCTGAGTGCAAATGCATCCAAAAAGTACGCTTCGTGATTCTCCCCAAATGTTTGCCCGTTCACATGAACACAAGCTGGTTTGTTGAAACCGATCAACATGACAAGGATGGCAAACCCCATAGTGATTGCAAAAAATGAAGCACAAGCAGACAGAATGACAGCTGGAAAGCTACTGCGGAAAGCCCAGTGGAGATGGCGTGTCACTAATCTGTTTGGATGAAATCCAAAAATGTTGCAACTTTTTCCTTGATTGAGGCTGTCTTCGTAGATACCAACGTTCAAGTCGTATTCAATTCCCAGTTTTTGCACCGTCCTAAGAAAGGGATTTCTTCCAGCCTACAACAAAAAGGTTAGTCGCAACATAGAAAACTCAAGACCTTGATGTTGACTCCGAAACTCACCTCAAGGGCTTGCAATCGATATTGACGTTGTTTGCGAGGGATTTCCACGTCCGCTTCGACATGCAACACTCCACTGGAAGAATCCTCTGCGGGAACATGGAATTGGCTGACCATAAAACGGCCATTTACAGATGTCCTGGAATCCTTGGAAAAGTCATCATCATCATGGTCATCGCCATCATCGTCACTCTCGGAATCCATGACGGACATATCTGGAGCATTTTCGTCAATTCCTCCTCCAAATGGATTCAACCTTCGACGGAAATTACGGAACCCTCTACGACGCCTCACTCCCCTTGGCTGAGCTCTGCATTCTGATTTTTCTCTGGCAAAGGCAACGTGCCCTCTAACTCCTTCCCGGCCAGTCTCCAGATCCGCAATAAGAGAAACACGTTTGTTGGTGTTGTTGGGAGTAAAGCGAAAGGATGGCTTGGAGTTGCTCAGGAGTTTCTCCCGATTGCTTGCTGGACCCCCAACAAAGCTAGAATCAGATGCCACAGAGGCAAGACTCCCATTGGTAGAGCGATCGTCGGAAGAAATATATACATCCCTAGAGAGCAGCTGCAGCGACTCGACGATTTGGCGTTCAGTGGCAGTCACTCCTCCGAAAGAAACTCGACGGTCCTCTTGAATAGAATCGAAGGTTCCATGAGACTGATCATCGTGGTGAATAAGCGAGTCATCACCTCCGAAAGTCCTGAATGTGAGAGGTATTTGGTCGTCCCAAGTCCCCGTGGACGCCACGGAGGACGCTCCTTCTTCCGGCGTAGGCTCCAGAAAAATACGCCTTTGACCCATCTCCACATCGCCATGAGATCTCCTTGCTACGTTGGAATGTAGCGGTGTGCCTGGACTGTGAACTTCCCGTGGGATCTCACCGGAGCCTGAAGTGACTATGGTATCAAGTCCATATGGTGGTTCAATGTGAATGCTCAATGGCGGATCATTTCTCTGCACTTCACTCTCCCCCTCTTGCGTCTCCTGCAAGTCCCCTTCCAACATCTCGTCAAAGGAAGCCGGTCGCTTTGGTGTCTCCTCCATTGTCTTTTTCCTTTTTGGGTTACAACTGGTGTACGAAATGAATGCAATTACCCTTTCCAAAATGCAAGGGATGCGAAGACAACAATGTTGCTTCAATGGTGGGCACAAAGGGATGTGCAATTCACACCACCGTGGAGTTTTGTTTTTGTCTCTCTTACTGGACCTAAGGCATATTCAAATCTACGGTATGGATACATACATTTTCACCTGCTCACTCGTTTTTATAGCCTGTGACCTTGTCTCAGACGTTTCACTTCGCACCATATTTTTCGCATTTGACATTCACGCGAGACTTGCACATTCAATTGTGGGGTCCCATTTTCTTCTTTCGAGGTCGTTTCTTGGGAAGGCTAGAGACATGGCTTCTCACTCCTGGTTCCGGATAGACTTCTTCCTATTGACAGGAAGAGCTAGAGTGTTTGTTGACCAAGAAACATGGCATCCATGGCACCTTAATGGATGCCATGGCTCTCATTGGAAGAACAAGAAAAAGTTGGGATGTAGTTTGAAACCCGCACCAGCCGTACCACTTGTATAAACTAATGCCATGGCTATATTACAATTTGTTGGTGGGCGTATCCTCTTCGAAAATGCTGCGTTTGTCATTTTTGCTGGGAACCAGGTCAAATGTTCATGGTACACCATGAAACAAACCGACACACACGCCTCATCAATCCCGATCACCTGGAGCTGGTGTGTCTGGCCCAAACAAGGAGAGCAGCACAACAATGTATCTGGAATCGTGATAGGATGTGCACTATAGGATGAAAATTTGCCCCTCGGTGGAGTTGATTTTCGATCGCTCTTCTAAATTCTCTCCACCTCCTCCATTCTGCTCAACAACATCATTCAACAGGTTTTCATCTACCAATAGGAAGCCCGATGCATTGCGATACAGCGCATTTACAAACTTGTAGCCAACGCAAAGGTCTACATAGTCATAGACCTTTTGTGCGTATACAGAGCTACAATCTGCATTCGACGTCCCAGACAGGCTCACAAGAACCTGGTCAAACTGTACGGAGGCACGGACGGCTTCAGGGCTATTAAGCATTGTAGGCCAATGCCCGTTGTTCAACCGAATGAGGTCTTTGACAGATTGCTTGAGAAGTGGAGAGTCTTGGTCCAAGATGTGACGCCCCACCCAAATGCGCTTAAAAAAGGGATGCTCTTGAGATTCAATGAAGAGTTTGGCAAAAACTTTCTTGGATTCCAGTGACCCAATGACATCGAGCTCATCCCCTGCGGCGGCCCCGAACCGGGAAGGCCTTCTGTTATGAGTCCTTAGCAGTTCGTTGACTTTTGATTCAGCCACCCTCCATTCTTTCAAAGTAGGCAAATCTTCGTCAAGCAGTTGTCGAATACTACCTTCAACTAGCAATCTCTTCCCGCCCTTCTTGCGACCTCGCTTCTTGATGTTCCTGGCAGTGCTTTCTTTGCGCACAATTTGGTCCTTGTTGATACTGGCAACGATGTTCATGGATGCATCGATAATCTCACCACGTTTTTGTGTTTGCAGCCTGTTCAAAACTCGAAACTCCATGATGGGACATTGTACTTTACTCAATAGCCGTCTTGGTACCTTGGGCTCGTTCATGTCAGGGTCAAATGATGCCGACCCTGGCTGCAAGGCTCTGTCATCGCCCTCGTCATCATCACTATCGCTATCTTCCTCTTCGTCCAGCTCATCAAATACACCCCCGCTTTTCTTCTTCGCGTCGCTACCTAGACCATACCCATATCGTATCAGAATTGGATCACTGAATGTAACTTGTGCGAACGAGGAAACCCTGGACACTTTCGACAGAAAAATTGCCCCCCAGAAACTTGCAATCAGAATGCCACAGAATGACTCCCAGGTACAAATGATCGTGATCCACATGCAATGGCGCGCATGTTCTGCTGTTGCAGTAGTGGAAGGATACACAAGGCCATACCCCTATTCCAGAAAAGCAAAGGAAGGATGAGAAACCAACCAAACGTCCACCGTCAACGGAGTCCGAGGAATCCTACTAGCTTACCACAGTGGAGAATGTTGTCCAGCTAAGCGCATAGGCATCCATAAAGTTTGCACCTCCTTCCGAATCAAAGTCTTGTCCATTTACATGCAGACAGGTGGGATCATTCATCCCGAAACCGTAGAGTACCAAAGCAAAAAGAGTTGTCAAAGTGAAAAACCACAAGGCCGCCGAGATGAAAAGTGGCAAGAAATTGCTTCGAAAGGCCCAAAACAAGTACGAAATAACAAGTTGATTCGGTTTGAAACCTAAGCAACCACATCCCTTGTCGTCGTCCTCTGTAATCTCTGAATACAAAGCCTGGGAAAATGCTCCAAAGTTTCCACCTGCATCTTCTTGTCCCGTGGCCGCCTGGAGGGTTCAAGGAAGTGAGTTAAAATCATCGGTATCGTGAGAACAAACGCATTCAAGTACGTACATTCACAGATACTAATCTGTATTGAGTTCCATCATCGATCGGAATATGTGCCATGGACAAGCGATGTGTCCCGGTTGTCAAATGTCCACGCTTATCATGCTTAGCCTTCCCGTTATCATCGTCACCATCGTCCTCTTCTTTCTTCTTTCCAAAACTCCAAAACCTAGACTCTTTTACAGCCTTTTCCGCCCGACGTTTCAGCCGACGACGTCTCATTTGAGGTTGTCGTTCATCCTCATCCCGAATCTTGTGAACAAACACACTGTGAGAAATCGCATCAAGATGTGTTACAGACACTTCTCACTCGCCAAGGAGAGTATCTTACCAAAGCACATTGAGCCCTCATCCCTTCTCGTCCCGTTTCTAGATCAATAGTTTTGGAAATACGTTGCGGTGTATCGACAACATGGAGTTTGGAACGCCGGAACCCAAATACATTTCGAGCCGTAGCAACATTCTCCAATTCGGGGCGCGGTTCCGGCAGGGGTGGATGATGGTTGGTTGCACAGATATACCGAAGAGAAGTAACGGCATCATCGGCCTCAATCAAACTTGTCCCACTCCCCGAGTCACTATCGTCTTCCTCGTCACTTTGAAGAAACCGAGGCAAAACTCCAGCAGCTGGATTGGCTGGCAACTTCGAGTGCTCCTCGGCATCTCCATTCCCCAACTCTGATCGATGCCGATGACTGACTACTGGGGTTATAGAACCAGAAGAAACAGCTTCTAGCCGCGTCGAAAGTTCGGTTTTGCCTTCTTCTAGGTCCATGGAGTGAGTAGGGTCGCTATCCGGGGAAGTGTCTCGCGAGAATTCTGAAAACTGTTGATCGTCCTCACTACTTCGTTCCGATTCCCACATTCACAGTACTCGTAACGCAAGGAAAATGAGCAATCCCAAGAATGTCGTTATATTGTTCGGGAGTGACAACAGCCGTTGTTCCTCCCTTTCACTTTCAGATTTCCCTTGTTTTCCACAAGGTGCGATGTTGTCTGAGGCTGCTGCTGTCTGTGTTTCTCCTTCTTCTGATGCCGTTTGCAGGCCCGAAAGTCTTTTCTTCGGTAGGAGCGGGGGAGGTGACGCAACTGCGACATCAATAGAAATACTGTACATGAATAGAAAGAAAATGAGCACCTCATTGTTTCATGTGACGATAAGACGTGTCTACGACGGGAAGGTCGCTCGAGAAAAATGTGCACCACCAGACGGACGTACCGCCAGATTGTCTGTCCGCCTTCCAGCTTTTGCACTGGCAACAACCGCTGCCAAAATTTGCTCCCGTTGCTACTATAACACCCTGCTATTCCTCGGCTCGAGCTAGAGAGAATATAGGTCCATGTCACCCCCTAACCCTAACGCTACCAAGGGAGTAGCTGGATTGAATGTATACAAAAAGTTGGCAATCATTCGGAAGGCTGACGATGTTCTTACCATTGAAGAGGCCGATGGTGCAGTCAAGACGATTTCCGATTTGCACTTGGCAGCTGCTGCAACGGTACGTCCCCAACACTTCCTTTTTCTTTTCCTATCGATCACACAATATTCTAACGTTATTTCTCTTTTTATTCATAACATCGTTAGACTCCAATGCAGAAACCCAAAGCCAAAGACGACATTCCAGTTCCCAAAATCAAAAACGTCGAGACATACCACAAGGACATTACACCGGATTACGATTGCCCAATTGCCTATGTGCGGCACCGAAAGCCATCACGGCAAATGCTTAGTGAGACGCTTGAGTATGTAGTAGATGCCGAGGATGAAGTGTGGCTACACAACAATTCAAAGTTTGGAGGATCCATCCCCAAGCCACCCTCTCCTTCTGCCAACGGAACTCCCTCAACGGATCCTGCTGAGGTAAAGAAACGCAAGACAGAGGCAGCTCGCAAGGCCACTATACGATTACCCCTGGACATGCTGGAAATCATGATGGATGTTTTGGAGAAAGCTACTGCGTTTGATACGATTATTACTATGGATCAGGCCGAGACGCTTATCTTGCAACGACTTCCTCAACTTTATCACATGTACCCCATGAAAGCGTCGTCGGGAGTGGTCACCATGAAAATTGTTCTGACAGATGTTTACAACTATTGGGTTTCCAAGCGCTCCAAGCTCAAGAGGCCTCTTCTCCGCAGATTCTGGCCTGTCACAGCAACGGATGATACCAATCCGCATTTAGTCTTCCGACCACGAGAAAAGGAAAAGTACAAATTGAGAAAGAAACGACAGAACGATATGGAAGCCTATCGGAAAATGGAGCAACTCAAGCAAGACTTTGCTCATGTTCGTGTTCTATGTTCTCTAGTGCGTCAGCGGGAAGAACTCTTCCGCACGTTGGTGCTGCTGCAACGAGAGCAGTTTCAACAGAGATTTTATGACGCCGTGGATACCAGTGGGCTGCCACGTGTCTCACAGGAACTGGACAAGGAACAGATCAAGTCAGCACTGACGGTAGACAAACACTTTGAAACACAGGAAGGATGGAATAGGAAGAAAAGGCGAGGGTCCCAAACGGGGAGATCATCTCGAAGTTCTACACCGGTTCCTAGTTCTGGAGGCACTGGAAGCTTTGGTATGGATATGATGGGTACTTCCTCTTCCGGGGGAGGTGGGTCTGGTGATTCTGCTCGTCATCCAGTGATTGTAGCGGGTCAAAATCATGGAGAACCTGCTCCAAACTTTTTGAATCCACTTGACACACGTGAAGGGTACACGACGTCATGGGATGGAGTTTCTCCACCTGTTTCAAGTTTCGTGGACGGTAGACCCCTTTCAACGTTTCGCTTTCGCCACCGACCACGTGTTGGTAGAGGTGGACGGGTTTCCATCGACCGTGTTCCACTGGAAGAGCAACCCGACGTCACAATACCTACCTTTTATCGAGCAGGTCATACGACCATTTCTTCCGGTCCTCCACGGAAGCGCCTCATGGACTTGATACCCCCTCCTTTAGATCGAGAGCGTTTGCGTCAACGTATGGAAGCAATCAGTCTAGACGCTTTGAAAGATGAGTATGATTTGCCTCGAAAACGCCCTCCGGTGGGTGCTGATCCGGATGAGGAGGATGGCGACGTGGTTGTGGTGAAGATGGATGACTGGTTGAACACAGATGATCAACCATGGGGTGAAGAGCGATATGCCGTAGGTCCGTTATAACTACTAACTATAAACCAAACCAAACACTTTTGACAGCTTGATGAAGAAAACAGGTTTTAGTTTTTTTAGTACACTACAATTCTGAGTTCCTTATTTCTAACAAAGAGCAGAGGCTTCCTCAGAAATTTTTGGCCATCTATTGGATTTTCGTTTTGGTACAGACATGGACAGGGTAATTGTAGCAGTATGCAATAACATCGGCGGGTCGTCTCTTGTGACGACAGCGTCATAATACAATCTTCGCAGCAATCGAATACCCCAATCTTCAAGTGGCCTAGTAACCGCTAGGGAAGGGGGCATTTCCTCCCATATCGGGGCGATGCTGGAAGTAGGTTTCTCCTACATCAAAGTAAGATTGTTGTTGATCAAACTGGTGGGTAGGAGTGTTCACTTGGGGGTTGTGTACATTGTATGGTTGATGAGCCATATGCTGTTGTTGTGGTTGATGATGGTGTTGACGGGGGGTGGATGGCTTCCCATAGCCTTGGTTTCCGTTGGAAGAGTGGTGCTGGTTGCGATGATGTCCCTTGCTTTGCACATAAAGTTCATCGTGCGAGCCACCAGAGTTAAGATTGAAGTTTGGGAAGCGACGGCAAATCTTGGCCATGATACGACGGCCACCTGCAGTGTTTCGGACTCCACCATTGCGTTGACCAGTGGGGGTTCCTGGCTGGGTGGCACTGAGATGAGGCCTCATGGCTTCCACAAGACGAATGGCTTGTTCGTGGGTAGCAACGGACAAAGCCCTCTGTACAACGTAGTTACCGAATGGATCCATCATAAGTTCACGGATTCGGTCTTGGTCGCTGAGCTCATTCAAGTATTGTTCCTTGACACGGTCAGTGCAGCGTTCAAGGCACTTCTCCATGACGTTGGAGCTAAACTTTTGGATAGCCAGCAAAGTCACCTTACCGACGACACTCTCGCAAACAGCATGAACGTCGTCATCAGAGCAAACATCAAGGACATATTGAACGACATAGTTGCCGTAAGCATCTTGCATGAGCTCCAAGGACTTGTCTACGATGCGATGCACCAAGTGGGAGCGAGCAGGTCCTGGTGGCGAGTCCAAGCAACGCTGGATGACACAGCAACCATGACGGTGACGAGCAACATCTCCTACACTCTCCGCAACGGCATCAAAGACAAACATAGCATGCTGGGGTCCTAGCTTCAAAAGAACCCGTTGGATGACATGGTTCCCATGACTGTCAATGCAGAGACGAGCTGCGGCAGGAGAGAGAGAGCGAGTCAGGATATCTGCGGCAGATTCCCCATCCTTCTTGTCCCTTGGTTCCCCATTTTGCTCATCGAGGGCACAAAGCTCCACAATCTTCTGGACACTTCTGGTTCCATGAAGGTTGAGACTAGCGTTGACGAGCCGAGTGCTGACAGTCTTAACCAGCATCACGCGCTCCTCAGGGGTGATCTTTTCGAGGATCTTTTGGAAGAGGTAGTTTCCGAAAGGATCCACGAGGGCTTCTCCCCAGAATGGTAGGCCTTCGTTGAGAATCAAAGTAGCTGCCATTGGGCCTTCCTCATCAAGCGCTTGCTGAACAAGGCGGCAACCGACTTGATCTCGAGATAGACGTCTGATGTTTCCCAACAAGGACTCAATGGGTGGGCGGTTAGATCCATTGTAGAGTGCCGCAAGATTGTCTTGTTGGCCTGGTTGTTGGGCCGAGCCAAACTCGTCCCCGCGTCCTTGAGGATCCAAGGCCTGGTTTCCCATGGTTCGACCAGGAGAACCGCTCCTGCCGTTTCCACCAACCAAGTTCAAAATATCGCTACCCTGCGATGTTTGAGGTTGCATGGACATGCCAGGCATAACCATCATAGACTGGGGATCCATCCCAGGCATGGCAGGTTGAAGGCCAGGTTGCATGGACGACATTGCACCTGCCTGTCCAGGGAGAACATAGGCGAACGGCTTCCCGGGCAGTTGCACCATTTGGACCGGCTGAAGCATCTGTCCTCTTCCGTCAGGAGTAGGAACAGCCATGTAGAGAACTTGCTGTTGGTTTCCTTGCTTTTGAGGAGTGGACTGCATGTTGGACGAGTCATAGGGTGACCCAAACGCATTATAATTCTGTCCACCCATTGCATACGGAGAAGAAATAGATTGCGATGGAACTCCAATTGGGGCCGGAGATAGACCGTAAGATCCCATACCCACTCTGGCGTTGTTGTCAAAAGAGGTGTTCTCAGCGCTGTCATATCCATGATACGCTTGGATGGTACGCCCACCATCCGCAGCAGAATAAGGAGAATTCGAGCGGCTGGAAGATTTTCCTACCCCAGAAGTCGGAGAGGTTCGAAAGGGGTCAGAGGCTCCCTGCTGACCAGGAATTTCCAGGCCTCCCAAGTTTTGATTCCCAAACTTGAAGACATCGCCTCCAAGCACTTGGGAAGGACTCTGAGAAAGAAATAGATCAAATGTCTCGTTACCAGGCTGTCTGGCATTCGAAGGCGTAGTAGCACTCTTTGCACCTCCAACTAGAGAGTCTTCGGAGCCAGTGTTAGCGCCATTGAACCCCGAGTTGCCAGGGGCAGATTCGGGATTAAAACCCCATCCTCCCATATCGTGAGCGCCATTGCCAGTTTGTGCACCCCCCATTTTGAATGGACCACTGGCGTCGTGCTCGGAATGGAAAGAGAAGCCATTGCCACGCACCGTATTAGAACCAAGATTTACCCCTGCCAACGCTTCTCCCAGGGACCCAATAATCTCCTCGCCGCCAGAGGAATCCCCCCCAGGCTGCGCAGGATGACCAGGGGCCGGAGCTTTTCCAGCTCCAGAAGAAGGATCACTATTCATCTACTATCGATGCGAAGTTAGACTGTACAATCAAGTAGACCCTAGGCCAATAGCCGCATCAGATAGGAGAAAAGATCACCGATTTGAGTACAACCACACACTGAATTTTTGCAAAAAGTGTGTGCCAGTACGAGAGCCACAACCTTCTAAACGCTTCGAGGCGAAAGGGATTTGATTGGATGTTAACACAATGACACAAGGTCAATCGGGATTTAAAGCTGGTTGGAGCTCGAATAGTAACGAATTCATGCTAATTCCCCCGTTACCGTCCCGCCTCCCTGCGTCGGTTGGAGCTCGACGGCACTAGGGCCAACCAACACCGGCACTTCCACCACTCGCGCAATCGCAGCGCCTAAAAAAATGTTCATCGCCACACACGTGTAATTGCGAAGAAAATGCACTCGGGAAGTTCTGCGACACACCGCTAGTCCCTTGCTATAAGAACAACCGAACCCCATTCGAACAGTGCAGTCGTAGAGTATGATACGTTTTTAGGGACACGGGGAATTCACTCCGGAGACCGTGGCAACAATCATTCACCACTGGGAAGGCTTTTTAGCCACAGAGTTGAGGCAAGACGTCGCTGATGCTTTATGGAGGACTACTATCGAGTTTTTAGATTGGAGACAATGGCCTTCCTTTTAGGTTACGATCAGATTGAAATTCCAGCAAGAACAACCAGAATCAAAGCAGGCGGCTGGATCCAACTCGACGATGACGACGACGACGATAACCTTGTTCAGGAAGATCGGCGAAGCTTCCCGAGGTTACAAAATGTCGTATGACCCCGAAGTTGAAAGGCGCTCTTTAAGTCCAAAGTAATCCCAGTAAAGGGAACAAGGGCATTGGGTCACCTGTATAATGTTTACAAGCAAATAGATTGAATCTTCAAACTACGAGGATACAACAGTGTCTTTTTTCTTGTTGTGGCTGCTCTGGAAACGTAGTCTATAACAATATTGATTGGTGATGTTCGAGTAGTACACTATGAACTTGATAACTTAGCTCAAAGACACTGACCAAAAGGGCAGCCTCCTTTCTTCTATTCTTGCTTGACTCTACTAGAGTTCTGCTACCAGGTCACTTGATTTCGTGGTTTCTGGAACCTCTTCAGAATCCCTTCGGTGCCTTGCGTTCTTGCTAGCCACCATTGATACTCGTACTGTACAGTAATAGGTAGTTGCATTCTATCAGTAGAGATGTTGTGAATGATATGTCAAGTACTCGTAGTGTCTCTGTATTTTTTCGTTGAGCAACTCCTCCGGGACAACTTGGAGAGCGTGACAGAATGATGACTCAATGGATTCAACCAATGACTCCTCCTCATGGAGACAGTCTTTCGGCACTCAGCCGACCTGTGCCACTTGCGGTAGTCGTTCCACTGCCTTTGGATCGTAGATAGATAGCACCATGATGAGACAAGGGTTCATGCTCTTGATTGTTTCCTTGCTTGGGAGCCTCTTGGCTTCCGTTAGTGCCTTGAAGCACTCTTTCTACGCTTCCGATGATCATCGCACGATCATTGGTCCCTTGGGCTTTCCTTTCGGATTTACGGAACAAGGACGATTCAACCTGACCGTCTACGACTTTTCAGTCACGGCGAAAGAAGGAGATGCCTATATTGACGAGCCTTCCGAAGTTGTGAAGGATATTTGGGGAATGGGTTTTTTGTTGGTTCGATTCCAGAATGAGGGAAAGTTCAACCATTATTTGAACATGCTGCAAGCCAATGCATCTCTCTGTGCTTTTGGAGAGTTTTTGGAGCAAGAAGATAGTTTGGATACCGCTTTGGGATTTGATGACGATGAGCGTGAGGAATATGGAGGTGATGCCAATATTCTAAACAGTATCTCCGAAGAAGGACTGTTTTTGGACATGAACAACCTTCACTTTTGGGGTACCAACCAGACAGCCCGGTCGCATTGGGAGTTTTATCAAGGAGAGCAAGGTCTTTATTTCCTCCTCTTCCAGATTTGTGGTGCCCCTGAAGATGCTCATTTCCACACTTCGTTTGAACTGGATATTCATCATACTAACTTGGATGTTTTCCATCAGGAAACGTACCTGAGTGTTGGAGAAAGGAGTCTCCCCCATGTCTTCTTTTATTACTCGGTTCTTTATGCCACTCTTTTCATCCTATGGGTTAGCAATATTCGCCTCATTCAAGAGGGAAAGGCGGGACATTTCCAGCGCGACGACAATGGACAAGCGGTGGTGTACCCCATCCACCACCTCATGTCCCTCCTCTTGCTGCTCAAGTTTTGTACCATCTTCTTTGAGAGTGTTCGATACCACTTTTTACGAGTTACAGGTCATGCCGAATTCTGGTCCAGCATTTACTACATCTTCCTATTTCTCAAGGGGTCCTTGTTCTTCACGGTCGTACTTTTGTTGGGATCGGGATGGTCCTTTGTCAAGCCTTTCTTGTCGGATAAGGAGAGGAACATCATTTGCGTCATTTTGACTTTGCAAGTAATCAACAACATCGCCCTCATTGTTCTCACCCAAGAGACAGAGGGAGAAACGTCCTATGATCGGTGGACGGTTATTCTTCACATTGTTGACATTGTCTGTTGCTGCGCGATTCTTGTTCCCATTGTTTGGCAAGTCAACACGCTGGAAAAGAACTTGCAACAGAGTGGAAATCATCACAACGACGACATTGTGGATCTGCAAGAAGATGTCGCTCTTCCAGAGGACGAGTTTGAGGAGGATGTTCCTAGATACGGGGATGTTCGTCTCACTTCCAAGCTGCGACTCTTCCGCAACTTTTATTTGATGGTTGTGGGATATATCTACCTTACTCGAATTGTTGTGTACCTTTTCGCAACCGTGCTGGATTATCGCCATACTTGGTTGCGGCATTTTGTTGTCGAGCTGGTGACACTGGCTTTCTATGTCACTGTCGGGTACCAATTCCGGCCCATGTCAGAGAATCCATACTTGGCTGTGGACACCAAATCCGGTAGCAAGTCGAAAGATACAGAGATTGAAATGCAAGTGAAAACTTCCAAATTGCAAGATTAAATCTGTATCTGTTTTCAGTCCTTGGATGCGTTGTCCACAAAGGCTGCTGATGATGGAACCCAACTTTTCGTAATACTAGCCATTGATCTATATTAATACCAATCTTGTAGTGTCTCCTCGTACAAACGATAGTACTAGCATGAATGCTCTGAAAACTTAATGATATCATATATTGATCTATGGAAATGTTATTCTGTTGCTGTGCATACGTTCGTGTACTTGCACTGCATAGCGAGTAGTTGTACTCTGTTTTTCTGCAGTAGAGAGTAGAGGGGTATGCACTTCCCAAGCGTCACTGACTCATATTTCTAGATTGCTCCCTATTTTTAAAGCTGAGTTATAGTGGTATGTCCGTTTGTCACCCGTTAACCATGTCACATTGGAGTCACGAATTGATCGCGATTTGCCACGCGAGCCGGTCGACCGTTTGATTTTCACTCCATTTCTTCATAACGGTGAAACCTCAGTTCAACACAATTTGTGGCCCCACCAAACAACTTGGAAGCACAGGACGTCAAGCAACACGCTTGAGAGTGCAACTGACTTCACACACTCTCTCAACCTCTCTTCAATCAATAGGTTCATTCTGCTTTATCAGTTCTTTTTCACAGAGGCATTCGTTTGTTTCGTAGCACACTTTGAAAAATGGTAGGTCCACGAAGAAATCGTTTTGGTTTCCCATCAATTGACACTTCGCCTGACACATCTACTTCAGACTTCATTACTTTCCACAGGAAAGAAGAAAGCCAAAGCAAGTCGGGTCTTTGGTGGAGACATGTTCCATGAAGCGGATATCAGCCTTTGTTACTCTGTCTCCCCTGGCCGGTACAGTGAGAAAACAGCAAACTCTGAAGGGAATGTATCATCTACCCCTACTCCCACCGTTCTCTTCGCTGAAAATCCAACTGAAACCAGTATTCAAACGCAAGAGTCTCTTCAACAAGACGATAAGGAGAATGCGCCCTCTAGTGTTTCGTTTGCCAGTCAAGTGACCGAGGACAAAAACGAATCATTTTTGTCAATTCGCACTGCCCAGCTCAATCGTCTTCGTGCAGCCAAATCACCACTTCGAACCAACCTAGCGAAACAAACCCAACAAGCCATTAACATGGCGACCTCTAGTGTGGCGAAGACTTATGAAACTCCTCAAAAAGTGAACAAGGCGTTGAATGCAACGAGGAAGGCGAAGAAGGCAGCTCTGAGAGAACGCTCCAAACACACGAAGACGGTCCGATTCCAATGGAACGAGGAAAACACGAAGACCAAGGCATTGTACAACAGAGTAGAGGAAAATCGAAGGCAAATCCTGGCTGTCCAACGTAAGATCGCTTCGGCTCATTTCAAGGACAAGGCACAAAAAGATGAGTCCCAAAAGTTCCAACGTATCGCAGAACTAGACAAGGCATCCCAATTCAATTCAATGGTATTCCGTGAGCATCAACAGAAACTACGAGAAGATCATCTCAAGAATCGCAAGAAATCCATGGATGCCCGCTCTAAGCTGAGAGAGAACAAGAAAGAGGGAGAGGAGAAGTTGGAGTCGATGAGACGACAGGAGGAGGAAGCCATTTTCGAAGTTCGACATGATCTTCATCGCGCTCGGCAGGAGGCGAAGAAGGAGCAAGCAACTGATCGTCGAAAGAGCTATGAGTTCAGAGGCGGAGATGCCAGAAGAATTAAGGAGCTGCGAGCCGAGTGGCAAAACAAGAAACTCCAAGAGCAACAGAAAAGCTTTGAGCTCACCAGGGCTGCTGATCGCGATGTAGACAAATACAAGCAGCAAGTGGCTCAAGATCGCCGTGAGAGTATTAAGGGAAGGAACGAGGAGGCTAGAAAGCAACGAATGGAGCAACAAAGTGCCGAGAGTAATGCTGCCAATCTAGAACACGCAAGCTACGAGCTCAAGTGGGCCGGGGAGAGAGACGCTCAAAAATATGAGCGCCAAATGGAGGAAGAACGCCGCAAGAGTACCCAGGGACGCAACCGCGAGCGAGCTCGACACGCCAAGGTGATGGAAGAGCTTCGAGTCTTGAACAATGAAAAGGAAGCGGAATCTTTCATGTTGAAGTTTGCCGCGCAGAACGATGCCAAGGAGTACATTCAACAATTGGCAAAAGAACGCCGGGAGTCTCTGCACCGTCGCGGACAGGAGGCCAAGCGAGTCCGAGAGTTCGAAGACGATCAAAAACAACAAGCCGTGATCAGCGCCATCCAGGAAGGTGTCCTGCAATCTGAATGTAAGTACCGTGATACTGATGAACAACTGGCAAACACCCAATTCTCACATTTCTATTCCAGGCCAAAAGGACGTGGAGAACTACAAGAAGCAGATGGCGGAAAAGGCACGAAAGTCGCTCGAATTTCGAGGGAAAGAGAAACAAGTCCAACGACTTGAGAAAGAAAATGAGCTCCAACATACAAGACAACGTCAACACGAGAGTCATGAACTCGATCGAATGGCCCATATGGATGTGGAGGAATACCTGAAGGACTGCAAAAGCAGAAGGAGGAAGTCGCTCGCTCTGAGAGCAAAAGAAAGACGGCGCCATGCTGCCTGGAGGCAAAAGCGAGAAGAAAAGGAACTTGAAGATCGCCAGAAAAGTGGATATTTACAGTCTATGGACTACCAACACATGGCCTTTGCCCAACAGCAAGAACGTGCTAAGATCGCCATGGATGCCCTGCGTTCAGCAGGTTGCACTCTAAAAGGAAACCCATTTGGGGATTTGATGGGTCTGTGATGGCACAGCAACATGCTTTTGAAGCGGTACGAGTAGGAGTAGGTCGTTGTGTTATTTTTTAGTAAGATTACAGCTCCTTCATTTGGAAGGAAGTACTCTCCTTCGTCTAGATTCTGGGTAATAGCATAGCTTGTATGTATGATACTTACCTTGGACAATTTCGGGTGGGTGCGGTCGAAGGCCAGGTTTCTGGTAGGCATCAAAATTTATGGCGCGTCTAGAGAATTCCTTCCCGTGGTTTATGCTCTCACATCTTGGTTGTCCCTTTCCCCCTGTCGACATCCTACTGTATACCTCTTCAACCATGACATCTTCCAGAAACTCTTATTACGACATTGATGCCATCTTGGCCGAAGAAGAACTCATTCCTTGTACAACTTTGTTTGAGTTTGCGAATCTGAGTCACCTCGAACCCGAGGCTAACCATCACGAATTACATTTGCCAGAGGCTAGTCAGATCAAGATGCCTCTTTGGTCCCTCGAGAAGTGGGCAACGCTAGGTTTTGTTCGCCTCTCTTTGCCACGCCATTATTCTAGAAAGGCACGAGAACGATTGGAGGCTGAGCCCGCGGAAGCGGATCTGAGGTATGTGTTGTTTTTGATTTTTTCTACCCCTGGTCATTTCCTTGGTCCGGTGCTAACTTTTGAATCTCATTTCCATGGCCATACTTTCATCATCATCATCATCATCATCATCATCTTCACAGAAAACGAAATGAGTGTTATTTCTTAGCTGGCCGAATGTTGGTAGATTTGATTGAACGCTCCACCACCCAAGTGTCCAAGGTGATTGCTTCCTCGAAAAGCTCGCGAAGACACATCCATTCTAAAGGAATTCAAGAAGTTTTCCAAGAAGCACAACTCCTCAAAAAGACGCTCCGAACTGCTTTTTCGGGAGAACGACTTCGGCGTACATTTGATTGGGCACTCAGTACGGGGGGTGATGACGATGTCAGTCACTTTTTGCGCAAATTGACCGATATGGAACAACGATTGTTTTATCAAGGATCATCGGCAGTGACACACCAAGAGCAATGGAAGTTGTTGGGAAATAGATCGCTGTATTTGGGCATGACGCCTCGTCGTCGAACAACACGAGCCGTGGTCACCCCGGGCGATGCGGAGGAAGGCCGAGAAGAGAAGCGTCAACGGAAGGAATGAGCCATCATGTCTACCATTTATTTTTCCCGTGATGGCCTACAGTAGGTAGATATAGCAGCTAGAGCAGGGCACCCCATATTCCGTCACGATGTCAGTTCCAATACTAGTACTTCTATGGTAGTAAAAAGAACACACAAGCCGTTGTACGCTTTGCACAAAAAGTTGTGAAAAAGCGTATACTATCACGTTGAATATATTACAATTACTACCTATAGTAGGGGTATTGTTTCCCAAGGTTCCCTTCTCTAGCTCGCCGGCAATATTAGTTGTTGGGGTTGGAGGGGCTGTCTACCCACCTATTTTCCTCACGAACTTCGGCCTCTTCTTCAGGTGTAAAGTCGTTGCTAATGTTGAAAATGGCTCGGAGTTCCTTGGGTTGCTTGCCCTGTTGCAAAAGGGGATGAGACGACGGTGATTATCCCAAAAACAAACTCTAGCCTAATCCACAAATTTTTATTTGTTTCGAACGTACCTTGATACGAACCGCCACCTCCAAGCAGCACAAGTCCAACATGGGCTTGATCTCCAAAAAGTTGGCTGCGGTCACCATTTGAAACAAAATCCCATCCTCAACCTTGACGAAACTAACATACCACGACTGCACCAAATCTTCCAACTTTGGTGATGGCAAGGGAGCCTTGATAGCATTCATGGGCTCCTCCTTAAAGTGCGTGCAGTAATCAATCACTTTGGCCAAAACAACTTCCTTCATGTTGGGCAGCGGAATTTCCCGAACTGCGTCCTCATCGTCTTCGTCAACTTCATCGAAGGTAGTAGCAACCACTTGGGAAATCTTTGCAATCTCAAAGGGGACGTCAAAGGCTTTGCCCTCTTTGCTAATCTAAAAGAGACATTGGGAAAAACACAGCACGTGAGATAATATTCCTGTAAAATCCCGGATTCCAGAGGAAAAGGAGAAAACAGCTACCATCAAAGCATCAAAATAGAAAATACCTACCAACTTGACAATTCCACTATCTTCCATATTCAGCTGGTTTGAGAGTTTCGTTCGATAGCGAAGAACAATAAATTTAGAATCAACAACACTGCAATGGCTCTTGCTTGCGTTCGTTGTAAGGCACAAGGCACCACCACCACGTCCCTTCTTCTTGGCCTCCTGTCGCATGTCGCACCATGATCCAGGTTTCGACATCGATGATCAAGTCGAGCAAGTCAACCAGGCATGTCGTGTGGATGTCGCATGGGTTCACTCAATCTGGTGATGCATGTCGTCTGGATATCTCGAACAACGTACCCAAAGTACCGTGGAAAATCCAAGCAAGGACTTCGGCGACATCAGGATTGGCACCTCCTTGTGTTTCTCGCATTTGTACAGTACTGGTACTGTACCAACTGGCAACAGAAAGATCACTCACAAGCCAAGGCCAATCCTACCGATAGCAAACAGCAACCAGTTCTCCAACAACAAGTTCCTTCATTTTTCTAGCAACATCATGTCCGAGACTCACTTGTACTCCCTTATCCTCCCCCAAACTGACACGGAGAGTCGGGGAGAAATCAGGCGCCATTTCGACCCTACTCGAGGCCCAGAGCTCAACTTTCGTGGATGCAAGACATTGTATGAAGCCTTTCGTCGAGGAAAGGAGTTGAATCCGTTGGGACCTTGTCTTGGATACAGGGCTGTTAGTACCAATGGAATGGCTACTCCTTACATTTACTGCAGCTACACAGAAGCTGTTGCTCGAGTGGATGCCTTTTGTGCTGGTTTGGATACCCTGAATCTGGTGGCTCCAACCGAGGACAATATGGTATTGGTAAGTCTCTTGTTTCAATGTCAAAATATCAGGCTGGCTGTCATGGCGAAAAGTATCTCTCATAATTCCTCCATTATTTTTCTGTCTTGATTCATAGCTCGGATTGTATTTGAGAAACTGTCCAGAGTGGGTGATTGCTGAGCAAGCCATCTTTGCCATTAGTGGCGCAACCGTGCCCTTGTACGATACGCTTGGACCAGAGTCTGCCGAGTACATTTTGAATCAAACCGGGCTTCGAACCATTGTTTGTACTCGTGCAGAGTTGGATAACCTATGTCGTGTCAAGAAGAACGGAAACTGCCCCAGCCTGACAACAGCTATCGTTGTGGATGGCATTGTCGCTGAGGCTGCTGCCAAGGCCGAGGAAGCTGGACTTCAGCTCCTCAGTTTTGCCAAGGTTGAAGCTGTTGGATCCCATCGCATTTCCACCAAGGGTCACCACCACCGACCTCCTTCTGGAGATGATATTTTCACTTTCTGCTACACTTCGGGAACCACTGGCAACCCCAAGGGGGCCTTGTTGACGCACACAAACCTCATTTCTGCCTCTGCTGGATGCCGAGATACCTTGACCATCACCATCAATGACCGTCACATCTCGTACCTGCCTCTTGCTCACATTTTTGAGCGTCTTGTCATGTGCTCGGTCTACACAGACGGAGCCTCCATTGCATTCTTCCGAGGTGACCCACTGCTCTTGATTGAGGACTTTCAGGCCTGTCGCCCAACAATCCTTCCCGCCCCTCCACGACTTTTGAACCGAATTTATGACAAGATTAATGCAGGTATCAACGCCGCGGGTGGTTTCAAAAAGAAGTTGTTTGATGCCGCTGTGGCCACCAAGACCAAGAACTTGCTTTCGCATGGGCAACTGAAACATGCCCTTTATGATCGAATGCTCTTCAACAAGATCAAGGCTGCCCTTGGTATGGACCAACTTCGAGTGATTGTGAGTGGCTCCGCTCCATTGGCTGTGAATGTTATGACTTTTTTCCGCATCATGCTTGGTGTTCCCGTTATTGAAGGGTACGGACAAACCGAAGGTGCCGGAGCAACGTCCAACGCATTTTCCGATGACATGAGGACTGCAGGTCACGTCGGTGCCCCCAGTGCTGCCATGGAGATTGTCTTGGTCGATGTGCCAGAGATGGGATACTTGCACACCGATACGGATCACAAGGGCGTACCCTGTAAGGGTCGTGGTGAAATTTGGGTGCGTGGACCCAATGTGTTCGTGGGGTACTACAAGCAACCTGAGAAGACCGCAGAGACATTTGCTGAGGGAGGTTGGATGAAGACTGGAGATATTGGTCTCTGGACACCACTTGGGCAACTTCAAATCATTGATCGCAAGAAGAATATTTTCAAACTTGCTCAAGGAGGTATGTATTCTTGTTTTCCATGGGATGGTGTTGGGTTCATGTGGTTGATCCGGTTTGTCTAACGACGTTGTTTGTTCCTCCCGTAGAATACGTTGCTCCTGAGAAGATTGAGAATGTCATGGTACAATCTCTTCTTATCGCTCAAGCTTTTGTTCACGGTGACAGTCTTCAGAGCAGCTTGGTAGCTATCTTCATCCCTGATGAGGAGCCCGTCCGTGACATGCTCCGACGCACTGGAAACGAGAGCCTAGCGTCAGCCCCATTCTCGGAGATCTGCCAAAACGCTACCTTCCGCAAACTAGTGGAAGCTGACATGAAGAAGGTTGGAGAAGCAAACGGACTTCATGGATTCGAGATCCCCAAGGCCTTCTATTTGGATTCCGAACTCATGTCCGTGGACAACAACCTTTTGACCCCAACATTCAAGCTGAAGCGTCAGCAAGCCAAGGAGAAGTACATCTCCAAGATTGAGCGCATGTATGCCGAACTTACTGGAACTCCAAAGAGTAGTTTGTAGGTAGTTTATTGGAGGACAATCAACTATCCTATTATTTGCATTTTAGTACCTTTTCTTCTCGACACCGCAACATAGCTTTTTGTATCAACCAGAACTCTATGTCTCTGTGACAACGATTGCGACATTAGGCTTCCTGTGATCGAGTGGATCGCGCGCTGGAGGCACAGGAACGAGCGCGGCATCCAACCATCCCACAACTACCCGATAAAGCACTGCTACAATCCTTGCTTTCAGTGCTGTATTGGAGAAACAACATTTGGAAAGGCAACCGTCGCTGATTCGTTTCTTCTCTTCGTTTTGAAGAAGTTGTTTTCATTATGATGTGGCAGTCAAGTCGTTGCCACAGTTTTTTACTTTGCCTTCTTTGGACTTCGGCAGTCGTCACTCGCACCTCTGCCGAAGCACCCTGTGAACGTCTCAAGGCCACATTGACGTACACGCAAGAGAAAGCTCCTCGTGATTTGTCCACTGTGGTACGTAACGTATGTTTTGTTTTTCCTCTTCCTTGGAGTCATCTTTCTCACCAAACCCCACAGCTTCCTGTCGTTGTTGAAAAAGTCAATCGCGTCTTGGATGGTGTTGTCGATGTCGAAGTAGAGTGGACAGGAGCGGAGTTGCACGGTCGAGTGGGAGAGCGCTTTGTCAAAAGTACGGTCACGCGCCTTGCTAGTGTTGTTGCCAGTGATAGTCTTCCCGTGTCGGAGGATTCATACGGTAGGAAGGTGACCACACAATGTTTCCTTGTTCCTTTCACCATTTTGGATACCAATGAGTGTACCTTGCCACCAAAGCATCCCATGCGACACAAGTGTCCGGCTTCGGCTATGTGCGTCAACACGATTGGATCCTATGAGTGTGTCTGTCCCCTTCTTTCTGCGGATGAATCCCTTTCCCCTGGAGATACTGCTGACGACGGCTTTTGGGAAGCCCTCCAAAAGCAATCACGGTCTCCTTGGGAACAATCCTTCCCTTCCAGTCGTTCTTCTTGCCCCCACCAAGCATCCACACATGACTGCTGTCCTGAACTCGCACACACAACAGAGGGACAAAAGTGTCGGGCGCGATTCCACTGTCCTTCGGATCCTTGTGCTTCCCCAGATCAAAACGAGTGTGCAGATAGCGCTGTCTGTGTTCGTGCCGACAAACCCACAGATCTTCCAGCCTACACCTGTCAGTGTCCTGAAGGCCTCATGGGAAGTGGAAAAACTTGTAAAGCATCGGACCCCAAACCCCAACCAATGCTCATGTTTGATGGAGAGACTCCGACAGAGTTGACTGTGAAGAACAACTACTATTGTGGATGTACCAAGCCACAAATTGATGCCTGCAGTGGTTTCCCTCCTTGCAAAGGTGTGTTTGTTGTGGATATGTTCTATGTGTCATCGTTATACTTTATTTGTTTGTTTCTAACTCAACCTCGCTTTGTTTCACAGCCAAACACGAGGTTTGTACAGTCGGGCCCGGAAACAAGCCACAATGCGCCTGTAAACCAGGTTTCGTTCGTCATGAACAGTATGGATGTGTGGACGAGAATCCTCCAACGCTTAAGCTTCGTCATGATCCCAATGGAGATCGAACATTGAGGTTGAAGCAGGGAGACGAATACCGCGAATACATGGTGGATATTGTGGATGACAATGCCGAGGAATACATGCGAAGTCTGAAGGTCTCCTACAGTCAACCACTCCCACCCGGTTGCTTGACACAAGTAGGCGAATTCCATGTCAACTACACGGTGGCCATGCCATGGGCTAAGGTTCCGTTTGTCCGAGTTACCCGCCGTGTGATCATTGAAGACATTGACGAATGTCGTTTGGATCCAGCTGACTACTTGCGCACCTGCCCTTCGTTGATTCCTCAATGTGACATTGCCGCCGGAGCGAAGTGTGTCAATACGTACGGATCGTATCAGTGCAGTTGCCCCCCGAATTCTCATGGTGACGGTTTTGTTGAGAATGCAACCTTTGTGACTGGAGTTCCTCCTCCAGAGTCATTCAAGGGCGGAACAAGCTGTGTGGATACTTCCAAGCCTGTCATCACCTTGCAAGGACCCAACCCCAAAGTGTTTAAGATCTGTGAATGTGGGGGGCTCTCTGGTATCATGTCGGCTCCTTCCGACAAGGGGGACGAAGATGATTTGCAATTGGAGCAACGTAAACTTTACGAAGATGATATCAAGGTACGATCTTGCCAACCATCATCTATTGTATCCCTCTGTTTGTTGAATTTGCAGACTTATGTTTTGTTTTTTCTTGCTCTTTCAATCCAGAACATGGTCAAGGCTACTGCTGGAGCCGAGCTTTGTGCAACACCAAACAATCCCAACCCAAAGCCTTCCGATTGCGTTCGAGCTGTTGATCGCACCTACAAGGGTGATGTGGACCTTACAGACCGTGTCGTGGTTGGTGAGCCTCAGCGCAAATCTGCCTTGCAATGGGTTGTTCCCTACAATGTGAAGGATGATGCCGGAAACGAGGCAGTGACCGTCTGGCGTGAAGTGGTTGTCCAGGAAGTTGATCTTTCGAGGGTAGAGAGTCTCATTCGTGAGGAAGTTAGCCGAGAAAAGGACCTTGAACAGAAGGCTGCGATTGAAAAGGCGATTCGTGAAGAAAAGGCAAAATGGGAAAAGGAGAACCGAAACCGTCGGGCCTCACCTGCCAGGAGTTGCCCAGAGTGTCCAGCATGCACCTGCCCTGATACTCCTAGGACCACAAAGAGCGATTGCCAAGAGTATTGCGAGAATGTGTCAAGAAGTTGCTCACTCAGTGACGAGAGTGCAATGTATTCCCTTCTTTTCTGGATGGAAAGTTTCCTTCCGTCTTCGCTGGCTCCCCTTTTGCTGTCGGTTGTTTTGGGTTTTTTCGTCCTCGTAGCTCTGCGATTTGTAATGACGCTGTTGTTCAATCCTCGTGCCTACCAGGTCCGCCACTATTCGGGATACGACGAAGTGAATGACGACGCCGTCTTGAACAGTCCCCGTGCCACCACCAGGACTCCTTCCCATCACGAGACGAACAACGCCATCGTCCCTGTCCCGACATCGGATCCACTGCGATCACCTCTTATGAGTCCACCAGGATTCGCATCACCTCCCGGGAACGGTGCAAACACGCAACACGTCCAACGATTCCCTCCTGCCGATTCCATCATTACTCCAAGCAAGACGGGAGATGGAGTTGGAAGACGCAACATTTATTCGTAAAACACACACACAACCCGTGCGGGGAGAAACCGAGCGATAGACACTGGGCTAAACGATTGGATGAGGGGAACATCAAGAGTGTAATAGTGACTAACGTGTAAAAAGTCTCCCTCGTCTTCTTTCAACATTATTATTCTCTTCCTCCATACAACATCCATGGAATATGTTCGCTTTCGGTAATTTGATCGAAGAAGTCATGCACCGTCTGTGTGGAGGCCGACGAAGGATTCGCGATTCGCGATCCAAAATTTCGGCTTGTCATAACTGGACACACATCCAACTAAAAGGTCGACGTAAGCGGTGGTGAGCTGCAACCTTCACAATCACAATCATCAGTAGAAGAAAGCTCCTTGGCACAAGATTACGTCAAGGCAACACCAAGTGATCAGGAAATAACCCTGAAGTATTCATCCTCCATTGATAAAGTTGTACTTCAATCCAACATGTTGCTTCGGCCGAGTTATGGGGTGTTCGTCCTCTGGAGTGTGGGTGTGTCAGCAGGTATCATCGATCAAGACACTCCCTTGGGTAAACGAACAACCAAATCCCTGATAGATGGAAGTGTGTACCACTTGGTAAGGATATCGGGTTGACTGTAGATTGTTGTGGGGTTTTTGTATCTCACTCACTTGGTATCATGTAGGTCATGTCCGATGAATTCAATGTTCCGAATCGCACCTTCACTGATGGCCATGATCCTATTTGGACAGCGTTGGATAAACCTGATGATGACTCAAATGCAGCCGGTGGAGGGTCTCAACAATTCTATAACTCATCCTTTGTTACAACCACGGATGACGGAATGCTCAAGATTTCCACTCGGATCGGAAAGACACAGTGGCAACGATACGACAACGTCAATCAAGAGTGGAAGGTTCAACAAGCACAATTCAAGTCTGGAATGGTACAGTCTTGGGAAAAGTTTTGTTTCACTGGTGGAATTGTTGAAGTGGATATTATTCTTCCCGGGGATCCGTACATTGGAGGGCTCTGGCCTGCTGTTTGGATGTTGGGCAATTTGGGTAGGGCAACCTACGAGGCATCGACCAACAACGTTTGGCCATGGAGTTACAACAAATGTGATCGAGATTTACAGCAGGCGCAAAAGATATCCGCCTGTAACGCCGAAAATCACTTTGGGATGCACCCGTTCCAAGGAAGAGGGTCAACCGAAATTGACATCATCGAAGTAATGACAGGAGACTCACATGGGGCTCTTCCCGGAACTGATCCGCCAATTACTTTGCCATATGCTGATATGACACTTCAGGTACGACCACATGGTTGATCTTCGAGCGTTTACTGTTGTTTCCTTTATTTACAATCTGTATTTGTATGATTAGCTTGCTCCTGGAGTTACAAAGAACCGACCACAACCTGGTTCTCTGCCATTGTACAACGACACTGTGTTTGGGAATACAGAATACACAGCCAACACATGGTACCAAGATGTAGAGACGTCTGGCAACACGTCAGTTAATCCCTTTTTCTATGGAAATTTCATGGACGAAACCAAACCTGGTGAACCTGTATCGAGGTCCAAAAAGCAAGCATTCCAAGCAGATGCCGTTGGTGTAAACCACCAACTTACACCCGCACACTTTAAGAAGGTGCATACGTTCCGCATGGAGTGGCAACCTGGTCCAGGGGGTCGTATCGACTGGTTCAGTAAAGGTCATCGTATCAATTCCACATTCTCCATGGAAGGCGATGGACTTGGTACCGATTGGGTACACGCCTATGCTATCAAAGACGATGTACTAAACGAAACGATGGGATCTCAAATTCCCATTGAACCTTCTTACCTCATCATGAATACTGCAATTTCGTCTACATGGGGGTTCCCCTGGATCGCTCCTGACAGTACTTGCAAGAAGTGCTACGACTGTGACGACCCCAAGTGTGCCTGCTCGCTAGGGGTCGGGTTTTGCAAAATGATGAGAGAGTCCGACGTTGCAATGTACATTGATTCCATTCGTGTATATCAAAGCCGAAATGCTAGTGCTCATGTAGGTCACGAGCACACACTGGGATGCGACCCTTTGAAATATCCAACGAAAGGATGGATCAAGGGCCATGAAGACTTGTACATGAGACAAATCCCATTTTCATTGGCAGATAGTGGACCTCTGAGAAACGTTCAGAAAGGAGGCGGCATCTGCAAGACAGATCTTGACTGTGGCAGTGGTCTGCGGGAGGAAAATTTGACCGCTATTTACGAGAATGAAGGTCTAGCCAAACTTGAAGGAAGCCAACTAGGTCATGGGAAATGCGTTTCCTCGAACGAATTCCATGGCATGCTTGCCAAACTAGGACCCGCGAACAAGGTCTGTACTTGTTATCCAGGATACACAGGCCCCAATTGCCTAGCGCAAGACCACATTGATGATACAGTCAGTGCGTACAAACAAAGCAGGAGCCAGGATTTGTTCTCCTCCATCCCAAAGTTCTACTATTCTCCGTTCATGGTCATCATTCTGGGTCTACTATTTTTCATGTCACTTGTTGTGAGTTTCCATGTCACTGCCAAACGGCATGCGGCATTGTCTCAACAACGAGGTTCGAAACCTAGTGGACCGGTTCCAGCCCCTCTTGAAGATCGCACCATCACTGGAAGGAGTATCTAGAACCTGCCTTTTGTGTGAGTCACTCTGATTCATACTGCTATTGAAACATAGTGCTATTCCATGTCCAAAAAGTGCAAACGAAATATTCAGTATTGAATAGCTAAGTTTTGTTTAGTTGATCAATGTTATCCACTACTGTCAATAGGTTGCAGGCTTGGGTGAGAAGAGTTTTCAAAATTGAACTGGATCGAGGAGTTCACTCGTGACCACCACATAGAATCACCGCACAACAAATCTACAAATCCTCCATGTCCTCTTCTGAGCTGGGATGGGTCCTTTCATACAAATTGGCACGAAGTGCTCGGTTGACGGCTTTTCGTCGACCCATCCAAAGAATGGAGAGAGTTGTACAGACAGCCACAAAAGCAATCCGAAATAGTCCAACTCCACAAGCAACACCAATGGCAGCACTCAACCAAACAGTAGCAGCAGTAGTCAATCCACGGACGGCTCCCTGAGGCTCGCCTTGCGAGCTTGTGGTAATGACACCTGCACCGACAAATCCAACACCACTCACGACATTAGCAGCCATACGGGAAGGATCGTATTTTCCTGTAATTTGAGGGAACCCATAGGCACTACAAATAGTAAAAACTGCCGCTCCAAGCGACACCAACGCCATGGTTCGGACCCCAGCATATCGCTTGGAAAAACTGCGTTCCCGCCCCAATGTTGCACCCAACATTGCTGCCACTATCAGTCGAACCGCCAAGCGCATCTCTAGTTGCGGGGTCATGATGGATGCAGTGGTAATTATGGTAGGAGAAGCGGCTGCATAGAGCGACTTGGGTAGCAGGGCCAGTGGCAACAAGAATGACGGTGAAATCAAGGAACGAGGAGGTGTGACAAGGGACGCTGGAGAATCCTCATTTTTCTTGGAATACCAAAGAGACGTGGAAATATCTTGAGGCTTGGAATCTGAGTGTGATATCCTGAGGGAATTGACCTTGGAAACTGGAGAAAGGGATTTGATGTTTACAAATCCACCAACAGGCACAAAGGCAGATGATGGGAGAAAATGGCTGCTGGCCAGAACAAGCCAGAAAATTGCCACCGATGCTTGATGGAGTCTACAGAACGACATGGCCCTAGATCCAAACTTCAAAAGAATGACACCACACTAGCTATGTTGATTCGGTCTTCTGTTCAAAGTTTCCACTTGCAACGTCAAAAGGGGAAGAAGGAGTGTCCTTGGTCGTTGTTGGTTTGTCTGAATCCTCACATCATCAGGAGAAATTCCTCGAATCTTCGGGAAGGGCTGGGTGCTTCACTTGCTGACGTAATAAAGTGGACTGGAATGATAAAAAACTCCTGTCCGACGTCCCACCCAGGCTCATCCAAGGTGACGAGCCTTAATTCCAAAGCTTCCTCAGAATGCTTTTTTGTTTAAGCTCTGCGGCAGAACAATGACGAGGTGTACGCTGATTGGCAGATTGTGGGAGGGCTCGGAAAAGCTTGTCATCGGCACAAGATCCGCTATTCAGCTACCATTCCGAGAACGCAAATTCCCGCAAAAATCCCCTTTCCGCAAGGAAGAACATCACTTGCAAGGTAAGAACCATGGTATCGTTGTTGTTGTTGTCGTTTTTCGTTGTGCATCGTTGTGGGAGGTGATATTGGGTGGGGGTGGTTCACAATGTCACTGTACCGGGCAATCGGCGATTGAAAAACCGAATGATATCCAAAGGAGGAGAGTCACAAACATCACTCCGCTCGGTTACTGGCATTCTGAAATTTTCTTTTCAGAATCGTCCTCTGGGGTGCATTTTGGTCACCCTTGGGTATCAGAGAGATGGGAACAGCATGAAATGTGATGTTTTGATCCTATCTGAGCATATCATGCCAGTGGATTCTTTTGGATACCCTCATTTGTCCGCGGCAGAAAATCGTCCCTTTTGGACGGATTTTGGATCGTGGAGAAGAGTTCTTTTTGTGTCGAGTCAATATGGCTATGCTTGACAATGTGAATGCATTGTTGGAGTGGATAGCTGAATATCTCGTCAAGAAAGAAGGGATCCATCACCCATTCTCTCATGGCCAGCGATGTTTTCGATAGCGTGATGCGTGATGGGAAGCCATCAAGAATTCTACGGAACCTACGTATTTCTACGCTATTGGTTGGTTGTCGATGTGGCTTCCCGGATCCCAACGAAAAAATTTTTATCTGCAGCCAATGGGACGTTTTGTTTGGCTTGTCCCAAATTCTTGCATGTCGCACCGATAACGCTCTCCCAATCAAACTTGGCTTGCACAACTTCAACTTCTTTGCGATCACTCGATCACTCCATCATCCTCCCATCAACCTATCACGGCGTGCATTGCCCACTACTGCTACTACTGTACGCCGGCACTCACATAGATTCCCCTCTTGCTCCTACGCTTTTTCCGCAGGCACTTTGCGCGACGAGCTTCGGCACCATTCCCCTGTCACAGAACAAGACAAACGCACGTGCATTTTATGTCCTCTCCAACATCCTCTCCCATCTCCAAGTCCAAAGCAAGTAGCAAGATGTCAAGAAAGAGTTCCAGTCTCCCCGCGGAGACTGTAGAGTACCTGAAGAATTGGATGATGTCCCCCGAACACATTGCTCATCCGTATCCTACGGAACAAGAAAAGGCAAAGATGATGGCTGATACCGGGATTGAGCTCAAGCAACTCACCAACTGGTACGTCCTAGAAACTCACTGACGCGACGCTTGCTTCCATTACAAGCCGACCCACTGATTACTAATGTACATCTTCTATTGTGTTACACAGGTTCGTCAACAATCGAAAGAGATTTTGGAAGCCCCGAGTGGAGGCGCGCCTCCAACAAGTCCAAGTGCCAGTTGTGGCTGCTTCCACTACTCCGGCGGTCGCCATTGCCGCCGCAGCGTCGGTCTCTCAAGCCAAGCCAGTTACTCCTGATGCTTCCAAGAAGACTTCCTTGATTGCTTCTGTTGTTTCTGGCGTTTCAAGTCACGACTCGGCCACACGAACCAGCATCTCTCGGGTATGTTCCCAAGAAAGCATCACCCATCATGCGGACGTCGTCAGCGAGTCTTCTGTCTCTGCCTCCGACTCCATGTCCGAGGGAGGTGATGTTCCTGACCACGCCGAACGGGAAGTCAGTGACTTGCCCCCCTGTGCTGTTGTCAACTCTGACAACAAGCGCACTCGCTCTTGTTCTGAAATCTCCGAGTCCGTTTCCGAAAGCAACAAGCGTGCCATCGTCGAAAAAGAGGACGCATACATCACAGCCCACCGAAACAAGTTCAGACGCGTGAGCCTTGAGACGTGGCGAGGAGCTTGCCAAGAGGCAACCAATGCCTATTGCGACAGTCTCCCTACATTGGAAGAAGCGGTTCGTTTGTTTGGATATGCCAACTGAACGACCACTTTTTCGACTCCTCTTTAGACTTGCCCAATGCATGCAAGCTTTCAACGTTATCGGTTAGATTCTACCTTCCTTCTGCACACACAATCCCATTCCAACACCCTCACACCCTTCAGCCGTGAAAGATTCGCTTGGGAGTTTCGACGCCCGATACTCCAAGGCACCTCTTTGCACCGATGCTTGCGATTTGGCTGTCCGGAACTCTTTTGACAAGCACTGTTGTTTCACTCATCAGCTCTTACCTCCGCTTTTTCTCATCCGAGAAATTCCGCGGTACACTCACCGGATCTCTTCCTGTTTAGCGCCAATCACATTCCACCTTTTTGAGGACTTCCTTCTCTCCCACCATCATCATCACACCCACCACCACTACCACCTTGTCATAGTAGATTAAGCACCTCACAAGTAGCTGTATCCTCGATCATTTGTTCTCGTAGCCGGTGCCTTTCAAATGTGTTTGGACAGTCGATGCAAACACAGTTGGCTAGAGGGATTTGCAATGCATCCCCGTCGGGGCATGCACTGATCTTGTTCATGGACACATTATTTCTGGAGTATTGTGGTTTGAGGGCGGCAAATGTACCCCCATCCTCAAAGCACCCATTGCACTGGGAACATTGTTTGGCAACTTCCATCATTCTTTCCTCTACCTTGTTGAGACGGAGCAGTGCCACATGAGACGCGCCTACTTCGTCTTGTCGACAGATTTCACAAACGACCACCCTATCTCTTCCGCTTGCTTGGCAGACACGGCCACACAACGAACAAACATCGCTGCCAAAATAGGTGGTGATCATAGCCCGGCTGCGAGAACGAACAGGCCAAAAGTGAATGCGTTTCCTTGGTTTCGGCCGCGCTTGGTACCACACGGCAACATCTGTCATGTGAGGCGCGAGACCCAAACATCGTTGCAACGCGGCGTTGACATGACGTTCGATGTAGTACGCGGCGTGAATGGTATAGGCATCCCAACGTTCCATGAGCTCCAAAGGCGTAAGCACGCAGTCTTTCAAGCGAAAGTTGGCACCAGGCGTCGCAACGATTACGTATGGTAATCGTTCCTTGTGGCGAATTATCCGTCCAGGATCTGCCTCGTTCATTCGCTTGGCGAGTACAGCTTGGACCGGACCCTCTTTGCCACCCCGATATTTGCTTCGAACACGACCCGTCAATATAAAGTCAGAGACTGGGAGCTGACCAGACTCAATTTGTGACCATTGGCGGTACAAATATTCCTTGACAGCGTCAATGCCGTCTCGGAACAGTGTCACCAGGGCGTTCTTGAGTACCTTTTGTGTCAGTGTACATTGATCTCGTCGGATCGTTTCCAAACCTTTGGCCTCAAAGGTGGGTTTCTTTTGGTCGCGAGACTCAAATTTCATCCCACAATATCGCTTCATGGTTTGCATGATAGATCCTAGATAGACTTTCTCAAGCTTCAACTGCACAGGTGGTGGATTGTCGTCGGTAACTGCTTTACAAAGCTCTTCACCGAAGTCAAACGCCTCCTTGTAGGAACGTCCTGGGAGTTTCACAAAGAGAGAGTCGGTGTCACCATAGATGACTCGAGCACCCTTCCACTTCTCACCTTGGCCCCATTGATTGGCCATGTTGATTGCCTTGGTAAGCGTTTTTCGCCCACACTCCACAATGGTGTCGGCCAGAAGCGGCATGGCACACCGTCCACTAAACGTAGCGGATGTATATCCTAGAAAGAAGGTGAGGACATTGAATGGATTATATACCGTGGAACCAGCGCGGATAGACACTCACCGTAGGTAACATTTGCAACGTACTTCAAGGCCAATTGTCTCGCCTCTAGTTGACGAAGGATGGCAGGAGATAAGTTCTTGACATGCTTTTTGTACTCCTTTGCAGCACGCTTCAACATCGCCCTGGAAAACAAATAGGTGTGAGACGAAATCCAAAATGTGAAAAGAAACTCCGAAAACATCGCTCACCTAGTAGTGAGAATCTCGTCCAGGACTTGGGGGAGTACCCCTTTGAGGACGTCTTCTGAAACGTAAATTGTACCAGTAGGAGCCGTGTATGCTAGTTCTGTTGAAACAAGATTTTCCTTGTTATTGAGAGACTTCAAATGATGATTCAAAACTGTGGCAGTACGTCGCTCCGGATATTCGAAGGGCCCCAACTTTCCCGTCGTCCTTCCTTCCACCTGCATTTCTTCCCTAGTACTGTGGTACTCCAGTTTTCCTGCACAAGTTGAGTAGCACAAGTTGTATGCAATCATCAACGAGGGGTACAATGCTGTAAAGTCACACACAACAACTGGCTCTTTGTAGTGGCCTGACAATGGTTCAAGAGTTAGTGCCTGGACTTCCAATGCTTCCTGTTTTCCTGTATCTTCCAGTGAAGGAGAATAAAAAAAGTATTGTCGACTTTCCAGACTCGATGAAACCTCGTTGATCCCACGTCGCAGCTTCCAGGGGCTTTGTGTCGAAGATTTATTTGAGAAAGAACTGAGGTTTGCAGCGTCCCGCGACAGCTTTGGAGACCCCGCGCGTTTGCGACCAGCCTTCGATCCCCTCTCATCTGATCGTAAACTCTGAAGAGCTCTTAGCAACACGCCTTCGACTTTGTATTGGGATCCACGTATCCCAGGGAAACTCTGTGAGAAATCTACACCACTCAACCTTGCAGCCTCTCCTGCCCGTCCAACAATATCTAGCGCATCAAACAAAAGTAATGTTGCCACGGCTTGATTGAGACGGTGATGTAGAACGCGCCAACGGTCATGCTCAGATGAATACCATTGTGTTAACGTCAAGTCGGAATGAAACGGAATTCGTTTGTTCAGAACAGCAGCAACGACAGCTGGGAGATATGAATAATTTTTGTGCTTGACTTCCTCTGCAACAATTTTCCAACCGGAAAAGACGAGACGGCCGACCTGGAGTGGCATTGGGTAAGGCAAACGAAATTTCCAACGGATAGTGGTCTACGCTCCAAAATAGTTCACTTACAATGGAAGCTGCTGCAGCACCAGCACCAACACGTTCATCCCATTCACTCCCTAAACCGCTGCCCTTCCACTTCTTCTGATCGATGGACTCTGTGGTAGCAGCCTCAGTTGGTAACTCTCCCTTCCCCAGAGGTAGCACCGAATGTAACTCTGAGCCCGACAGTTTGGAAGGAGTCCTGCCCAACAGACTAACTATGTCGAAGGTAGGCTTTGCACCATCATCGGCATTGTTCCCTCCTGACAAGATACTGCCTCGCTCGATGATGTATCCCAGCCCGGCCCCTTGCGTGTCCCAACTAACCAGCATGTCTGGATCTTTTAAGCGAACAAGAGAGGCAAACCTCATCAGCAATTTCTTCTCACTTTGCAAACATTCCACTTTCAAAGATGCTGAGGCCCCCATGTTAGAGTTGGGCATGCTGGTTTCGACCGCACTCGCCAACTGCGTTCTGTCTGATTTCTCCCGTTCAAAGTGCACGAATAGACAGAAGCGCTCCAGCACTTTCAAACTTTCCCCACCTCCCGGGTCAATTCCGTAGATGAAGGCAATTGCGAAAATTCTGTCCTTACTCGAGTCTGCCGCCATTGAAATTCGTTTGGAATCTAGTCTTGACGTTCCAGCCCGACACTGTACATGCGTTTCAACAGACATAAATGAGAGAGGAGTTGGCATGTACTCGCTAGATTCCATGCCGTCTGTGTTCTGTTTTCTTTTAATCGGAGCTTGCGAAAGAGCAACTTTCGCTTTCAAAGTACCGCCACCTTGGACGTGGATACGCCCTCCTTGGGCTCCAATCCCTTCCAATGCATCGCCGTTTGATGATTGGGAGTCAACAGTTGGTTTCGAAGCTGCGTTCGCCGCGGAGCTAAGTGATGTTTCGCCTCCACTTTGCTCGGGCTGAGAAACAATGTTGTTCTCCTCTACGGCCTGTGACTGTTGCGTGAGACTAAGATGCAATGCCTGAGATGGATGCCATTGAACCTCTTCCATTTGCTGAGGACGCAGTGCTGCTAATTCGCTATGCCGTTGTCCGTCTACTTCTCTGGAGCCTTTGGTCCGTTTGCTTATGCGTTTTTCGGGCATTGATTTTCGCTTCTTGCACCACCTCATCACTCGCTCCCTTGTTGGGGGTAATTGTACAGGATGCACATATCTTCGTGAATAGTCAAAAATCTGAGCATCATTTTGAGAAATTTTCGTCCTTTGTAAACGATTCTCCCACCTTGAGGCATTTACTAGCCAAGACATCGTAGTGGTACTTGATTCAACTGGATACAAAGGTATCGAAGGGCGACGCAGCTCCCCTCTCAATGGAGGTCCCGGTATCGCGGTGCGAGTAGGCTGAAGACCAGGTCCATCTTCCCCCATTCCTTCGTGTTTCCGACCGTTTAACTGGTGCTCCCCAGACTCTTCCAACTCCTCTTCGCTCTCGCTCTGTACAATACCGTCACTTCCGAAGTTGTCAAGAATCATCGGTCGGACTTTGTTGCCTCGATTAAAATTGTTTGATGCACTTTGTGATGATGCTGATTTCTTCCGGTTTTCAGCAACTTGGGTTGCCAACATAGTCAACACTCTCTCAAAAGTTTCTTTGTCTTGTTCTTCGTCGTCCTCTATGCAGGATGTGTCGTAAATCCCATCAACAAAAGTACCAGTTGTAACTGTCTTGTACTGACCGGGAAGTGCCCGGTCAACACAGCCCTCATGACCCTCACGCAAGCATTGAGAAGCCATATTTCCACAAATGCGCCACACCTCACCTGAATCTGTGGCAACAGTAAACTTGGCTCTACACCTCTCCTCACCGAAGTCCAGTTCATCGAAGGGTGCGAGAGTTTCCGGATCGATACAGTCCTCCATTGCCCTCCCTCCTGTTGCTTGTGCTGGCAGAACGGGATCACCCCGTTCCAATCGTTGGCTGCACAACTCGTTGTCAAACAATGTCAATTCTGGTTTATGTTCACGTTGAAGTTCTTGTGAGGATGGGTACGAAAGCGCTTGACTTGACAAGAATCCAGCCAGAGAATCAGTTGGGGTCGAAGCCAAAGCATTCACGGCATCACCACTTCTCGTTGCCATCGGACTTTCGACCACTTTGCTGGGCAAATGGAACGGGTTCATTGGATCTGAATCAATCTTTGAAGTGTGTTTTTGCCTCTCCGCCAAACTCTCGAGTGCCTCTATGGCCTCCTTCCAATCTGGTGTCATTGTGGAATTTCCAGGACGTTTTGTTGATGACTCGGGAGTTGTCAAATGCAGCCTTTTGCGAATACCTCGATCGGCGCGTTCCACAGCACTTTGGTGACGCAACAGTATTTGTTGCAGGGCACGCTGGAAATTTTCCTCTAGCCTGTACGAAATACCTACCAGTGATTTCATTCCTTTGGCCGCCAATGCAGCCCCGGGTCGTGTCGCGCCTCTCTTGACATCCAGCGTCATAGGCAAGCTTTTTGGGTCAGGCTGCAACTCTGGATGTGTCAAAAAATCCTTCTCTGGTTGAAGTAGTTTTGACATCCGACGGCGTTCCTGTTGCCAAATCTCTTTCAAACTTGGAACCGCACGCCACTGTACCTTGTCTCTTTCATCGAGATCAGACGGCATTGTCTTCATTACAGTATCAATGTTTCGGAGGTTTTGTACAGTACAGTCCAATTCCAAATCGGCACTTGTTGTCTTCCTTGGTGGTTCAACACCTTCGGATACATTCTCCGCCCACAAGTTCTTCGGGTGAGTGTTTGATTTGAGAAACACACCCTTTGAATCTGCCTCTTCATCAAAGGCGCCTTTGCGATATCGAACCGACGTACAAGTGTCAGGAACACTTCGAAACAAGGCATGATCCACTTTGAGGTATGCCATCCCGGACAAATTCCAATCCTTGAAGAATTGCATGGTGTATGGAATATGCGCTTCATAGCAATGAAACCTGAGACTGTCGCTATCAATTCCAAGGGAATTGTCTTGTTGTGATGACACTCTGTCATACTGGTTAGGGTCAGGGTAGAATGCCATGGGAACTTGTAAACCTCGTTCCAAGACGAGTTTTACCTTCCAGCGTAACTTTGGGTTGTAGTACTCCACCCGCAAGAAGGGTGCAGGAGGTCCAGGACAATATGTGTAAAAGCCCCGACCTTGAACCACTGTTACAGCACGGACAACAGGAAGTTCAGCGCCCTTGTTTGCCTCAGAGGCTGGGGTCTTCTTCGCGTCTGCATTAAGCCAACCTTGGCGCTCTCTATCCAGCGATTGGATGGCTTCCTCAAGAGCAGAGTGCAGACTTTGTGCGATTCGTTCGACCGAGTCTAGGTCATCCCAATCTACGTGACCTGTTTGTGGAGTTTCTCGATTGATCGAGCCGTCGGGGCCAGCCAAGGTGGGGCGGGCTAGCAAATACGGGTAGGCACCATGTATATGCAAACAAGCAGACTGCAAAGGTCCAACAGAAGGGTCACGGATCAAAGGACCAAATATTCGAAGCACTGGGACTTGAATAGCGGGCTGACTGGTGTCCTTGGCGGACTTGGTTTGTTCCCATTCAAGTGGTTCCAAGGGTGTCGGGTTTTCCATGGAATGGTCAATGACAACATTCAGCACCGAGCACAAAAGTCCAGTGCTAGTGCTGTCGTCACTGCACCCCCCTGAGTTGCTTGATGCCATCTTCTCGGTGGTCAATACTTGCCACCATTGACAACACAAAAACGTTTGGTTCCGAGAAAATGTTGTGGAGTTCTGCTGTTCTGCCTCTTGGCGGGAAATTCTCCACTTCCAAAGCTACGAGGTCTCCGGGTGGGGTGTCGAGGTACGAGAGTTGGTATCTGTCTGTTGTCGTTCACTAGAGCACGAGCTTTCTATGATATGATGAGAGGTCGAGTCGATTTGATCATAGAATCACCTGAAACAACCAACGTTCTCTTTTCGATATAATCAGGAACCGCCTTGCACTACGAGTACCAGGGTACTCAGTGCAACAGCAATCTACAATGAATGCTTTCGATGACACCGAAAGTTTTGACAATGACGAAAACAGCGACAACAGTAGTATCGTGGATGTATCACAATTAATCTCCCAATCGCAGCCTTCTGCAGAGGCTGAACAAGTCAAACCTACCCTGAATGAATCCATTCCTGAGGAGGCAACACCAACAAATGCATTAAACCAGCAACCACCCAACCAACAACAGGTTCGAATCATAATGGGTGAGAGTGTTCTGAGATGGCGAGCTCATCAAAAGAATTCTTCTCAGCCACTCTGGGGCACAACATCTCCATCGTATTTACTTGCGAAACAATCAAACAAAGTACCAAATCCAGGAGTGCAATGGGAACAGACTCAAGTCACTGTTTCGAACAATCCACAACAGGCATGGTTAACATCGGAAAGCAAGATGGGCACCGAAGCTACGCTTCTTGCCAAAGAACTACACAGTCAAGAGGATAGTTCGGCTGCACATATCGAAACCGTGGCTGTATGGGATCCAGCAAAGCAAGTGTATGTTTTGGAGATTCCTCAGTTTCTTGCCTCTGACTTTGTGTCACATGAGGAAAATGACGAAAAGGATGCAAATAATGAAGATTCAATACAACAGCGGCATACTCCTCGAAGTCGCTTGGATCCTCTGGCTCAACAACGGCAGGCAGAACTTGCTCTGCGACGGAAGCGAAAAGCGAAACAAGTTTCCACATCCCAACCACCCAAGCCAAAGAAACAGACCCCCTCGGTTCCAACCACCAAGGATCCGCCTCCAACATCTTGAAATTGTAGATGGTCGCTAGTTTCGTGGCACAAACGCATAGCACCAGTGAAGGGAACAGATTCCCATTGTACATAGTTGGGGATATGCGGTTAAACTGGAAGCCACCAATCATCAATACAAATGTTACACTAGAATAACCTAGAGTAAGTGCTAGTTGCACTTGTCCTTTTCAACAAGTAGTAGAGGTGTGGTACCCCGTCGAACTCCCATATTATATCGGCTATCTGCTATCGGCCTCCGAAGCTTCTGGGAAATCACGTGTCAGTCGTGGATGCTTCTACCGGTCTCCCTGGAGCGCAACGAGCCACAACAAAAACCACACGAGCTACTTTTGCCAACTCCGTTGCAGTTGTTTCTTCAGCGTACCTCTACAACGTACCAGTGGTGAAGTACTTGTAGAATCTCTTCTTACATTGAGTCATTGGCAATAGGTTCCACTGAAGGAAACATTCAAAGTGTTTTCTCAACAGGACAACGAAGAGTTGGAGACACCGCTGCTACGCGGTGAAGGAAACGTGAACGGGGGTCTGCCATTGTCCTCCCTGACTATGGAAACAGGGGCCACGTCTCCTAACAACAGTAGTTCTTCTACAGGCGCCATGATGTCCGTTTGGCCCATGTCCAGTCCCACCGCTAGGCGCTTCGTTTACTGGGGATTGGGAGTTCGCAGTGTGGCTGATGCTCTCCCTGGTGTCTTGGGTGCCGTGGTCAACAGTGGCAAATTGTCCATTCTGGTGTACTTTGCGTCCAATATCATCATCATGATTCTGTGGGTTCCTTTGTGGCTCTTGTCCTTCGTCGTATCTGAATGGGGAGTCTATGGCTGCTTGGTGGCCCTAGTCTTTATGATCGGTCGGGCTATCATTCGTATGATTGCGCTTCCAGGAGCGTCTAGTGTGAGTGATCTTGAAGTATCAACCTTCTCAATTTTATTATCTTGCTAACATTGCCTGTGGTACAGCGTGTCTCTTCGGAGATTGAAAAGGAATTCTCCAAGTATTCGGTCAAGATGATCATGAATTCTTGCATCGCTTTGAGTGACTTCGCTTCATCCATCAAAGCTTGCGGATCCGAGGTGCCTGGTTCCAGAGTGGCAGAGTTCAATTCCTATTGGAAAAAGGTCAAGTCTCACAGAGACAAAGTGTTGGGAGTCTACACGGACGTTCTTAGTTATATCCTCCTTGACGGACAGCAGTCTACTCATCTTCAGTCCCCTGAACTCACCAAGTACGGGAACAACCGAATGACAGGCGATGTTGGAGACTTGACCAGAGTTACGGTACGACTTTTTCCTTTTAGTTGCACTATTTTGCATGTGGTGGTTTTCTCACTGTTTACATCTAGCCCGAGGCTCGTACGGATGGAAGGCATCTCCTTGAAAAATTGACCAAGGCACTTGCCGAAATTGAGCAAATGGAGTCTCTCTTAGTGCCAGCTTTGAATACCACACAAGGACAATCCTTTCCTATTGATTCTGCTCTCAAAGCATCCGCCGGGAGCCTCTTGGCAGCAGTAACTGACTTGAAGGATTTTGCCGAGTCCTTGAAGCCCGTTTCCTCGGCAGATTCCGCGGATAGCGATGACGAAGACGAGCTCCCTGGAGAATCTCTACGTCGCCAACTCGAGGGACAGGATGGATCTCTGTTGGACTCTGCCAAGAGTGGGTTTGCATCTATTCTTCCAATGCTCGACCCGCCCCCTCATACTTCGATTTTTGGGTTCGATGTACAACGTGGATGTGTCCTCTCCAGGTACAGAGGAGCACGCCAAATCTGGGTCCCCAGGCCTAGCGGAGGAATGATTGATGTGATTCACATTCCAGCCAAGGGAGGCAATGCTACTACACGTAACCCTCGGGCGGTGTTGTATTGTAACCCCAACGCTGGCCTTATCGAAGTGGCGACAGGATTGAGCCTATCAGGCGGCAACATCTCCTTCGAAGCGGATGGCATTGAAAACGATAAGTGCTGGGCGGACTTTTACACCAATCTTGGGTTGGATATCTATCTTTACAACTACGCTGGTTTTGGAAGAAGTTACGGAACCAGTTCGTTTGGAAGTGGCAAGGCAGGGCCCAGCGACAACATGTCGGTATCTGCGCGCATCGGAAGAATTTTTTATGCCACCTTTCTTGGATTCAAGGTAAGGCGATCATGTGACGAGATTGTGTACGATAGAAAAGGGACTCAGTTTGTATTGTTGCGTCTTTATAGCCTTCTCCACAGACCCTCCGTGCAGACGGCCTCGCCGTCGGATCACACATCGTCAACGAATTGGGAGTTTCCCAGTTGGTTATCCACGGTGAGAGTATCGGTGGCGTGGCAGCGTCTGGGACGGCTCGCCATCTCTCTGAATCTGCATTATCTCGGGACAAGCTCTCTCTTTTGATTTGCGACCGCACATTTTGCAACTTGGAGGCAACGGCCCAACGACTCGTGGGTGGCTGGTCTGGCTATGCAATTAGTATGCTTGCACCATTTTGGTCGACAGATGTCGTTCTCGACTTCGTCGGTGCCGGATGCCCCAAAGTAGTTGCCAACGATGCCGCCGATTCGATTATTTTCGATTCTTCGTCACTAAAGTCAGGAGTTGCGTATTGGAAGGAAATTCACCACGGGACCAATACTACCAAGCGACTGGGATGGATGAAAGATGCCCCAACCCAGTATCGGATGGCAATCGACTATGAAAATGTTGGAGTGACAGGTAAGTGAAAACTGAAATTATCTCTATGCGTATTCTCGTATGCCTGGATGCTCACCTTTTCATCCAATCCTGACAGAGTCGAAGTTTGCAGTCGGTGCTACCCCCAAGACGGCCCCCGTTTGGCCCGCTGACAAATATGTTTGTGAAGAAGAAGCTTTCCATTTTGCTGCATGTGTCAAACGTATTGGAAAGCTAGCGTCTCTGGAGAAACGCAAAGTGGGTATAGACCCTGAATCGGGGACATCCAACTGTCAGGCCCCAATGTTCCAAATGTGGAGATTCTTGGGTACCTGCGAAGGTCTTTGTGGTTCTCCTCTTGGAACGGTTGTTCGTAGTGGTTACGATGTCACGGTAGCCTGGCTTTGTGCAACATTGACATACGGGGGACAATCCATTGTGGAAGGCATGGAGCACAGAAATCACGTTGCAGATTCGGAACCTAGTCAATCCTTCGACGATCTTGGAATTGTGACCCCTGCAGACTTTGATCGCAGACCGGTGGGATTTCAGGCTCAAGAGTCAGAGACGATGGTGCACCCAAAGCCGATACCCGAAGTGGTAGAGGCAATGAAGCGTATTGTGGCGGAGAATCCTAACGATGAATCTATCAAGTCAGGTACGTACACGAATCCACAATGACATCATCTCACTCTGCTCTAACAACAGTGTCAATATAACATGTCAACAACAGCAAACCATGAGATTGCCTTCGTCATCGGGACCTTGGAATACATGATTGCAAGATTAAGCGCTCCAGTGTCGGTGGAGGCTAGCTGGAAGCTGCGACACCTACAAGCGTTTGGACCAAACACTGTCGGTTCCTTTATCAACCTTCAATGTGGACACAATAACCCATTTTCGTCCGAAGAGCGTCGACGATTGAAAATCCTTGTCACCCAAGCAACAAGTCGGATGTAGACAGTCATTTGTAAGGAGGGAACACGACTGTAGTTCGTTTTATATCAACCTGATTGCAAAGACGGGAACCTTTGTTAACAACATTGCTCTCCTACGCTGTCAAACGTAGCTAGGTAAGAGCCAGAAGCATTAGGCAGGCTGAAGAGAAGCAGTCAAGAGCAGCTGAAAGTACCGTAGTAGGAAGATTGTTCCTCCGCCAGATTTGCCGAAGCATCGCAGGGCATATATCTCAAGGCTCGCAATTCACAATAGAAGCTTCAACAATCGGCCACACAAAAACAACATGAAGGTTTTGATTGCAAACTATTCGTCGTAACAGCTCTCCAATGGCAGTGTGGGTCTGGTAATCACAGTTGACAGATTGACAGTATCACACACACAAAATAAACTAGCGGAAGGTCTGAAGAAAGAAAAGTAGATACAAAAGGGATGGGAGTTTCAAAACTCAAATATAATGAAGACGAGGAAGGTGGCGTAGCAGTGGACCCCGACGAGATCTTGTGGGTACGTGACAAAATCCAACAAAAAGAAGGAATGAATGGTGACGCCCAGGGGTCTATTTTCATCCAAAGGAACCCAACTAGCAGTTGCGATACATATCAGCTCCCGGAGCACAAAAGCGGAAGGTTGGGTCAATCTGCTGAAGTATCCCGCCCACAAGAAATGCAGCCGGGAGCATACGCATGTGGGGGCATTCGAACATGTACATCTACAGGAGATATCGAAGAATTACCAGTCTTTGATCGACAAAATACAGAAGCTACAATCGATACATCTGGTTTGGTAGAAGCCAATTTGATCAAAGACGTGGAAAAAGTTCACGAGGCACATGACATCCGAAAGGATTATTCGCGGCGCGACAACTTCATCATTGCTTCGGCTTGCGTCATCCTCATGGCTGTCACTATTTCATTGGCGGTGTACTTCTCTAGAAGAAGTAGTACTCTTGATGTCCCTCTCGATCTGTGCGACCTGCCATTGGAAGAGCAATCACTTGGTGTACGCTGTTCCTGCTTTGGTTCAACGGGCGACTTCTATAGCTCACTCTCTGATTCTGGTCACAAGACATATCATGAACAAAGGGAGTATTTGAGGAACATGGGCGTCTTACAAGGAAACACAAGTAGTGTCGCCAATTCTGAGATCAATTTCGATAGTTGCGAGCGAGACAATCTCAATCTATTGATCACTGCCAACATATCGGAGTACTCGGATGAAGGTCCTGACTTCTTCAACTCCGTGACGTCCGATTTTCGGCTCATGACTCATGCATTGATCAACATCTACCTGGATATGGGAGGGTTAAATTGGTCAGACTCTGAGAACTGGCTTGGAAGCGACTTTTGTAGTTGGTTTGGGGTGTCGTGTGTCTTTTCCGACCTACTCATCAGCGACTTGGAGTTGTTAGACAATGATCTGAATGGCACTCTGCCAACTGAAGTAGGCGTTTTGATGACACATCGAAGATTGAAAATCAGCGAGAGCACCGGTGTGGTTGGAAGTATCCCCTCTGAAGTTGGTACTCTCACGTCATTAGTAAGTCTTTGTCGTGCAGGAGGCAGTGCCCTTTAAGCAAAACCATGATGGAATGTGCCTCACACAGCATGTTGCTGGGTTCACTGTAGCGTGAACTGATTCTGAGAGATACGACTCTATCATCAACTATTCCAACTGAAGTTGGTCAGCTCAGTCGGATTGATGAGATCGACCTGAGCTTTAACTTCCTAACGGGTTCTATTCCATCCGAGCTCTGGGAGCTGAACATGCTGAGATTCCTGCGTCTAACAGAAAACAACTTCACTGGTCCTATTGTTGCAAACTTCGACAATATGCAAAACTTGGCCGAGTTGGAGCTGTCTCACAACAGCTTCTCAGGGGCGCTACCTTCCAGTATGGCAGATCTGTCTAATCTGGAGATTCTGAGCCTAAGCTACAACAACTTCTCGGGCCCTATCCCTGATGTTCTAGGTGAACTTCCACGGCTTGGGTTACTTCTATTGGAAGGAAGTGGCTTTAACGCATCTATGGGAATACCAGATTCGATGTGCAACTCCATTTCCAACAAGATTTTATCAATAGATTGTCCATACGCAACCTTCGAGCCACCCTGTTCATGCTGCAACCGCACAGATCCCGGTGCGAGGGTTAGGGTAGTTTGTGCTGGCGGCGTTCATGAATAGTAGAACAGCAATGTTCTTCTTCTAGGTGTCCCATGAAAGGTACTCAATGAATATTGTGAGTACTACTGTTCTGCCGGTAGCCCCCACACACATAAAAGTTACCAACTCCGATGTATTGCAGATTGCGATAGGTAAAACGGGGCTCCAAGCATTTTCTGATGTGAGATAGATGTTGGGGGTAGCATGATGTTGTGAGTTGTGATGGAATGAGATCTACTGTGACTCGACAGAGAGCTCCCGCGGTCCACTGAGTCATACTTAGAGGCGAGTATATATGTGGAAGCGTTCCGCGGATCTTGCCAAATTCAGTCACACTACAAGTAGGACAACGTCGTGACACTACTCGGTACTCAGACTACGTACATTTGAGGTGTACTAGTAGCAGGCCTACTACTGATGGTGTTGTTGTGGCATGGTTATTTACGTCAACAAGAAGAAAACAACGGCACGAAAACGAAGCACTCTATCACGAACAAAAACAGCAATCATAACATAACAACAGCTGTAGAGCCTGAGTAGAATGGGGCAACTAGAACGTAGCTATAATGACGAAGAGGAAGATGGAGAAGTGCTTGACCCTGATGAGATCATGATGCTTCAAGCCAAAGCCCAAGAGAAGCAAGGAGCAAGAACAAGGGCTGGTGACCAGCAACCTGCACCCGTACAAAGACACACTTCCAAGGGAGGCCAAACTTCCAAGAAGGATCCTCCCTCACTGTCCCCGTCTCAGTCAAGCGAAGGGCGTCGGCAATCACCTCGTCGCCGAGAACCCAAACCGGGTGCATATGCATATGGAGGCATCCAAGCTGGCGCAGGAACAGATGATATTGTCGAACACTTTCCTGACAATCCAAATCTTGATCGAATGGATACAGAAGCTGCCGTAGCACCTGGCTTGGTGAAAGCCAGCTTGATCGAAGATGCCGAAAAAGTTCATGAGGCATACGACATCAAAAAGGACCTTTCGAGACGCAACAACTTTATTATTGCTTCGGCTTGCGTCATCCTCATGGCTGTCACTATCTCATTGGCGGTGCACTTACCAAAGACAAAAAGTGGCCCGGTTGACCCCTGCGACTTGGATATTGACAAACAAGCACTGGCCCTTCGATGCTTTTGTAGTGGCGAAACAGGTGGTTTCTACGATACATTGAATGACACTGGCAAACAAGTGTACCTATCGCAAGGAAAATACTTGAGAGATGAGGGTATTTTGGAAAGACGAAATGGAATCGCCGGAGGTTTCGATGTTGATAGTTGCGAATATGACAATCTGAACTTGTTGATTACGGCCAATATATCACAGTCCTCCGACGAAGGTTCAGATTTCTTCAAATCTGTCACTTCTGATTTTCGTCTGACTGTATATGCTTTCATCAATATCTATCTCGATATGGGAGGCTTGAATTGGTCAGACTCGGGCTCTGAGAACTGGCTTGGTCCTGACTTTTGCAGTTGGGCAGGTGTATCCTGTATCTTTTCGGACCTACTGATCAGCGACTTGGAATTGAAGGATAATGACCTGAATGGAACTCTTCCTACCGATGTAGGAGTGCTGAGAACTCTACAAAAGTTAGAAATAAGTGAAAATGATGGGGTGTTTGGAAGTATCCCTAGTGAGGTTGGATCTCTCACATCATTGGTAAGTCCCCGTATCTGACTACGATATTATGGAATCCAATGGATCTACTCACCGATTTCCCGCAGCGCGAATTGATATTGAGCGACACTTCGCTATCATCCTCGATCCCTTCGGAAATAGGAAATCTCCACCGAATTGACGAGATTGACTTGAGCGACAACGAGCTTACAGGCACAATCCCACCAGAGTTGTGGACATTGAGTACACTTCGATTCCTGCGATTGGCTGGTAACAACTTCACCGGTTCCATTTCCGCAGATTTCTCTCCTGCACGAAGCCTAGCCGAGCTAGAGCTGTCCCACAACAGCCTAACTGGGACGCTTCCAACGAACCTGGCTGAACTATCCAACCTGGAGATTTTGAGTCTGACTAACAACAATTTTTCTGGACCCATCCCAGACGTTTTGGGGGAATTCCCGCGGCTGGGATTGCTTCTACTGGAAGGCAGTGGTTTTGATGTGACTGCTGGTATACCAGATTCGCTGTGCAATTCGGATGTTAGCAAGGTAGTGTCTATCGACTGCCCATATGCATCTTTCGAGACCACATGTTCATGTTGTAACCTCACAGATCCTGGTGCGAAGGTTCGGATAATTTGTGCGAATAGATTGTAGTTTTCATTCATGCTGTTTCCAGTTTAGATTTTCATCATGAATGTACCAACGTACTACGCATGTGTATTTTTTTGCCATACTATAATAGATCATGTAACTGCAATGACTCAATCGACTAAAAGTTTGGGCACGAGGGGCCTCACAATTTTGAACACCCAACGCATGGCAATGGTGTAGACAAAGGAGGTGCTCGTTGACCACGAGGAGTCACACAGCGGGAATCAAGTTGATGCTCCGGTTTGTTTTTACACAAGACTCAATGCAATACTGAAGGCTTCTGAACCCTGAGAAAGAAAAAGCACTGGGAGGGACTGTTACCATGGGGGTGGGCCGAGGCAAGAGCTTTCCTTCAAATGAATTAGTGGCAGTTAGTCATGCAACAACAAAACATGGAGCATCCAGCGAGAAGTTGAAAGGAAGTGATGAGCTGTTGTTGAGTACGGGGAAACCATTTGTGCCATCGTTGATCTACGGGGGGCCGACACTGTCAGACATCCTCGACGACGTCCTGCTTTTCAGTTTCTTCAGCGACTCTGCTGTCCTCGCTCACAAAGGATATGGTTACGGGGGTAGAGAACAAATCAAAGTGAAAGTTCAGGTACGTGCAATTCTCTTTATTATCTTTTTGTGCTGAGTTCATTGGATTCTAACTTGACATGTTAGTCCACTACGGTTCCCCGCGAAACCTGCGAGTTTGCCAAGGATGATCTGGAACAACTTGTGGACAACAAACTGAAAGAATCCTTCTTTGTTGGGCAAATTGACTCGGTAAGTGAAGACTGTGACTTGACAATGGGCACGTGGGTAACATCTTTGCGGCGATGTGCAGTGAAGTCAAGATACGTTACGTCGCCATGGGACTCGTTGATTACAATACCGAAAAAGCTGGATATCGGTGAAGCTGTGGCAGTAATGTCAACGTTTGTACCGGCAATGGGAATGCTACATCATGGCAGAGTGGACCGAGAAACTAGATTTTCCCTGAAATCCCTCTCTGGACTCGACATTCTCGTAACTGGTGGTGGATCCGAAGTAGCAGATTCTGTTGTGGATCTTGCTCTGCTACTTGGAGCAAACCGAGTATTCGTTCTTCAGTCAAAGCTCTCCATGGCGACATACCATGCTCGATCTGTGCGTGTGGAGTTGGTCAGTGACGAACCAACCGAATGGTATCCGTTCATTGACCGCTACATGGACTTGATTGTAGATCTGGAATATCCCAAGAACTTTGATGCACTCTATGGAATTCTCAAGGAGAGCGGGCGGCTGGTATGTCAACGTCCATTGGAGAGCAGTTCTTGGCTTGCCCCTTTGGAGGAATGGTCCAACGAGCTTTCCCTACTTCGTTATCCAAACGCCTGCATGTATCACATTGACGACCAAATAGAAAATGAACATGGGGAAATTGTGGTGAGTTCCAGTAAAATTGTGTTCGCAACTTTCATCGTATGATCTTGGACTTGTGCCTGACGGTTGCCTTCAATCCTTCCAGCGTGATGTGCGTTTTTTGTATCGGTTACTGGAACAGAGGCGAATTCGACCCAACATTGATCGTTACATCATGTCAGCAGAAGTCGATTCGTTTCGAGAGCAAATGAAGAGAAGTCCAAGTTCTGGGGTAGTAGTTTGCGAACCATGGCGAGAGAACACCTAAACTTCTGAGTTTGTTTTGTCCACCGGTGTGTGGGGCTCTATATACGGCTAGTAGTAGTGGAGAAGAAAGCTGATACATTGAGCATTGTCACAATAGGAAATAGTTATATCTTGTTTGTTGTTTGTGTGTTGTCTCCTAACCAGTGTGGAAAGCAAGTCACACACACACTAAAGCTTGCATTTACAACTGCATGGGTTCGAGTCTGCTCGAATCAATCGCAATCCCTGCCCCTCGAGCACCCTCCTTGGCCTTTTGCAGTGCGCCGTGGTCACAGTTAGCTGCCAACCAAGGATGTGTCAATGCTTGTTCGGCTGTGTAACGATATTCGATGTTGTACGAAAGCAATGTCGAGACAAAAGCCATGGCCTCATCCGAGACGTCCCGGAAGAGTTCGTGTGGAAATGTGTATTCCCCGCGGACAATGGAAGCCTTAATTGCTTCGTCGTTCTTTCCATAAAATGGAGGAGCACCACTTAGAAGCATGTAAACAATGACTCCCAAACTCCAGAGGTCACAGGCTTCCGTGTAGGACTTCTTGAGAACCTCAGGAGCTACATAGTATGAAGACCCCACAACTCTGCTCAGCCGTTGCCCAGGGCTGAAATGAGTAGAGAGACCAAAATCAATCAGTTTAAGTGGACTCCAAACATCCTTTCCTGATTCCAAAACCCAATTCTCCAACTTCAAATCACGATGGCAAATGCTGCGAGCATGAAGGAATGCAACAGCCGAAAGCATTTCAGCGACTGTCTTGGCTGTAAACAAAAGCAAGAGTTAGAAAGCGATCGAAAGTAACCAATGATTGATTGAGCAAAGCGTTCCTTACCTGCATAGGCTTCTGTGACACCATGCTTGGGGTGTGTGGTGAGCAAGTGGAACAAGTCACCTCCTCGTCCCAGCTCGGTTATTATGAACAGTTCGTTATCCACACAGAAAACGTCGTAGAGGCGGATAACGTTGTCGTGTCCGCGAAGCTCTCGGAGTACGTTAACCTCTTCCTGCAGCTTGGAGATGTACTTGGGGTCATTTCGTAGCATGACGCACTTACACGCAAACTTTTTGCGCTTTCCAGATCTGCCCGAAGAGTGACCCTCAGCCTCACCCCTTGACGCAATACACACTTGACCGTATGACCCCTTGCCGATCACCAAATCTCGGTGCAGCAGGTAGGCAGGCCGACGTTGAGCTGATTCCGATGGAGACGGACTCTCGGAAGTGACAGCAGGAGGAGGAAACGTAGGTTGTCCATCAGGTGGTGGAGTGGCCATTTGGCGCTGTCCGTAGTGAGGCGGAGGCGAGAAGTGTTGGCTGGGTGTCATATTAGGAGCAGATGTTGGTCCCTGTCTAGACTGGTAGTGGTGTGCCCCTCCAGCAGCAGTCTGTGGTGGGTATCTCTGACTTTGGCTGTTGGTATGCGAGGAGGAACGTCCGGAGCGAGGACGAGCAGGTTCTTCGAGATCTTCCCTTCCACGTGAGGAGCGCGACGCACGGCTGTCATAGGGCTTTCCTTGACTCTGATATTGTGGATGAGGAGCATACTTGGATCTGGGGTTGTGAGGGCTTTCAACATCCATGGCTAAGTTTGCAGGTGAAGCACCGTATCCCACCATAGGTTGTGACGAAGTTGTAAAGGCCGCTGCAGTGGGCATGTGCGAGGGGTGAACTGGTTGTTGTTCGTGAAGCGGTCTGTCACCAGAAAAGTGGCGTTGCCGAGAGTTTGCCTGTTGTGAATTCGGTTGGAAACTCTTGCTCATGCCCTGGGGAATGACAAGTCACTTCTTTTGCCTCGCTTAAAGCAGAATTAGGCAAAAAATGTGTTGGTAGACGTTTGCTGCTTCAACGTCTCTTGAAAGGAGTACTGCAGTCCGTTTTTGAACTATTTCCCAACTTTTGTGTTTGTAAGAAACTCCGTAGGAGTTGTCGTGGAGTGTACAAGTACCGATCGGAGACAAGCAATGACACAACTTTTTCGATCCACAAGCTTTCTACCTATCAGGGCCTGCAGATGCAACAACGATCGATGCACTAGAGTGGTCTTCGCAAGAAGAATGAGACAAACCAGAGTTGTTTGTGAAAGCAATGATGGCGATCCCTGAGAGTATGCACAAAAGGGCAGCACTCCAGAGGCCTCACTTCAATGAATAACCGCAGTGGACTGGCGTTTACTGCCTCGTAACTGCACTTCCGATTTTCCCGGCTGCTGGCGACGTAGGAAATCTACGATCGCTGGAGTTTTTTACAAGTATACAAACATGTATGAGAGTCAATTTCGCTGAGGGCGGCTCGCGTGGAAAGCCAGCAGGGCTGCGCGTTCCAAATAAGGATCTTGCGAGCCATGCACACGAGCCGGCAACTGTCGACAGGGAAGTGGCGATGGGACCCAACAATACAAGCGATCCGCGGGACGACGACATACGGTGCGATTGCTTATGGTTCCGGGAACCAACAGCATGACAATGACGTTCCAATGTAAGCCAACTTCCAACTGCCGCCAAGCCTTTGCTTCTTGTTGCAAAATCATGTGAAATTGGCAACAAAAAGCAGGCAACAAGATGCAGGTGGATTTCCATGCAATGGCATGATCGGACACATTTTGGGGACCCGATGTCAAGTGTTCGTTTCAACGAAACGTGCGGATCAAAGCGAATTTCTTGCTTTCTTGCACGCAAACAACGACAATCATCCAACTCAAAAGACTTACCAACTTTCTCACAAATTTCACTACAAAAAGCAAGCTTCAAAGAAGTTGCTGGTCTCTTGGAATAGAGGCGTCTTTTCTCTGGAAGCTACTGACAGATGACTTTTCGATCACCGTCGTGTGTCCAGAGAACTCTCTTTCCATCTCCCCACCGAGTCTCCTTCTTGCCTGCCAATCCTGCCGGTACTTGACGGTTTGAGTACCGATATTAATACGGATGCGTTGACCAGTGTGTCTTGTGTTGTCACTAAGTAGAACTGCTAATTTCCATATGACTCGTTTATATAGGTATCCAGTATGGTAAAGAACAGCTTTGTGCACATGATGCCATCAGTATTCTCCTATTCTTACGGGCATGCCGAAATTTCTGCCACGAAAGAAATGGCGGTAGGCGTCATTTGTTCTCGTTTCCATAAGTAGACATTTTCTATTTTAACGGTGCGGTTATGGTGTCAATCACGAGACGTGGGTTCCCGGCAGGTCACTTTCATTTTGGCGCGAACTGGGCGAGAAGGCAGTTCCAGCCAAATTGTGGTATTGTGGGCATTGTGCAGGTGCCCGTTGCAAGTGCTCGTACTTGTACTCTCCCCACTTCGTTGCACCAAGTTGCATACTAGACTGACACGATGTTGTTAGAAGCACAACATTGGCACTTTGGTTATGAACAGATCAAGACGGATTGTCAGGCATCCGATGAGGGCTTGTCCGTTCTGATGCTCTGCAATGCCGATGTCGATGCCATGGCCAGTGCTAGGATTTTGTCCTACATGTTTCGCTCGGATGGCATTCACTATCAACTTCTCCCTTGCACAAACTACACCGTGCTTGATGATAGTCTTCGCAATTGCCAACTCGAAACAGTCCGAGCCATTGTTCTTCTCAATTTTGGGGCATCACGAAACCTCACTCGACTATTGGATGACCACCCCGACTTGCACCCATCCACCAAACTATATGTCCTTGATTGCCGTCGGCCTATTCATTTGGCCAATATTTACGCTGGAAACAATGTTGTTGTCTTCTATGATGGGACCCAAAGCAATGAACATGTACCAAGTGATGGAGATGACCTAAGTGGCAACGATTCTTCATCTGCGGGTGAGGAAAGTTCTGACGATGACAGCTCAGATGATGAATCGGATCACAGTCAAAATGAGGATGAGTACGAAAGCGAAGAAGAGGCCAAATTTGACGACATTGACGGACAAGTTCCTTCGAAGGATGACACCGATGCAATGACCGATAGACAAGAATCTGACTATGATGCTGAGGATGAATCTGAGGTCGACGAAAGCCCCAATCTTCTTGACTCGGAAAACAGCCCAAAAAAGAGACAGCGAACGGAGGACAATCCCGCCGACGACGACGATGGTGTCACAGATTTGGAGCAAAGCGATGGTGACACACCTCCCAAGAAGCGCATGTCTCCTCGTGAAATGCATCGGGATCGTCGTGAGCGCTTGCGTGCCTACTACACGTCTGGAACCTATTTTGGTTCCCCAGCTGCTTTCATTGCTTACCAAATTGCCTCCCAACATCGATTTGGAGACCAGGGTGACTTGTTGTGGCTTGCTTGTGTCGGTGTGACCGACGCTTACTTGCACACCCGAATTGACATGACAGGCTATGCCGAATTGGCCATGGGGTTGCGCCAATCTTGTCTAAAGCTGTATCCATCCGATTTGTATGAGCGTGCCGTCAACACGGTATATGCAGAAGATTTGGCAGGAAGGGGAGAAAAGGAAGCCAAGACGAAGATTACGTTGAGTGACAATGGCCGCATCGTTGCCGAGAAGGATTATCGATTCTTCCTATTGCGCCATTCGTCACTATTTGACAGTATGGTTCATTCTGAGTACATTTCTACCAAAATGCAAGTATGGACCAAGAATGGGATGCACAAGCTACAAGAACTGCTTGCCAAGATGGGATATCCACTAGAAGAGTGCCGTCAACCATTTGCCTACATGAAACCCAACCTTCGACGACGACTCCACGAAAAGATCATGACGCATGCTGAGGTATGTATCCAACGTGACGAAAGTGTTTGTAGGTCGTCGCAAGACGGAGATCCTCACACGTTGTGGTTGCTTTACAGGAATATGGCTTGCAAAACTTTGAGTTCACTAGTTTTTTCCGAGTCACTGGATATCAATCTCTGCTTTCCGCAAGTGACACATCGTATGGTGTCACGGCGTTGCTTGAATTCAATACTTCCAAGAGCGATTGGAACGAGAGCATGTTGGAAGCGTTCCATGTCGCCTATGACGCTCTGAACCCTAACGTTTCTCCCAGTTTGGGTTGGAACGGTATATCCAGTGAAGGCCATGACACGACAACTCTTGTCAATGGAGGGAGCCTGGCCGGGACGACTGGAATTGGGGCTGGTATCCGACTAGCCATTTCCATGCAACGAAGTATTATTTCTACAGCGGTTGGTCTAGCGGATCGTAACGCTATCCACCGACTACGTCATTTCCGATATGCCTACCTAACGTGTACGAGCGCAGGAGAGAACCGCACGCAACGATCCGATCTCATTCGAGATACTACACGACAAAACGATGAAACCAAGGACCACTTGTTTGCCAAGCCATTGGCACTTAGCCGATTGGCCCACTACTTGATGAGTATGCATCGTGAAAATGGCAAATGGGCCGGACCCAAGTCTCGACCGTTGGTTCTCTTGGCAGAAAAGCCTCAAACCGGCACCTATTTGGTAGTTGGATACGAGAGCTCGGAACGGGCAGGCATGTTGACCAAGAACAAATTCGGGATGAACTTTGAGCTGACAGCTCAGTCGATGAACGGAACGTTTCGATTCGACAGCTTTGACAGTAACGTTGTGGAAGTCAATGGGAGCGACGTCCAACGTTTCATTGAACAGTTGCACTATCTCATGGACAGTATCTAACTGTACATCTCATGGTCGGCCCATTATTTTGTTCCCAATTGGACTCGAGTCAGGGATAAATGTAGTTGCTAATCTACAGACATATTGTTGTGTGTGTCCTCACCTGGGTAACAGCTGTGCATCACTGTATTGCGATTACCACGCTGCTGCAACTACAATACATCTTGGAGTCTCACAATATGAGAAGCAGGAACACGAAGGAGTTGACGCCAATCCCTCGGACGGTTGTTGTGGTTGTTGGCATCTGCCGGTGGATGGGAACCTGGTTGGAGTTCCAGTTTTCGGACCCCTGCGATTCGTTCGTATTGGGAGCACGAGCTACCGGCATGGTATGTATGAGTAGTAGGCCTCGTACGCTGCACATCTGTGCACCACCGTAGAGAATAGCGACGTCTCAAAAGGATTCTTGAAATTCGGGAAGTTTGGCAAAGTTCCGAAGAAAAATTCCGACCTTTGGGTCGGACAGAACTCCGACCACATGTAGGACATAACTTTATTTATGGATTCTTTCGATTTTTGGGTGTGTCGATGACTTCACTGTCGTAGATTTCTTGGAAACCTGTAATTGTGTGGTTGGAATCGGTGAAAATGGGCCAATCAGAACGTACTTCAAGGTCTAGTAGTGGCGTAATAGTTGGAGTCCTCTCATGAAATTCTGCTTTCTCATCGGAATTTCGGTCCACCAGTACGAATGCACTATCGATGACCACGTCGTCCAATTGGGACACACTTATCATTCAACGAACGGCGTAGGACCAACGTTGGCCTTGCCCCCTCCATACAATTGCGATTGCATGCATGAATCCAGATCTACACTCACAATTGAACCCTGCTACTACTACTAGTCATACCATGATTCCTCTACCAACTGAACCCCAAGACGTAAAGACTGCCATGACCCTAGAAAAGAATATGCTAGAAGAGACAATGTCGGAGATGAGCCTAGATGATCCCACAGCAGATGATAGTTTGAGCACCCGTTCCGATCGCTCGCTTCGGAGACCAGAAACGCCTCCACCTTCTGCCGACGACGAACAAAATGAGCAAGTCGCTGTAGAACAATCCACTCCAGGAAAAAAGGTTGGCTTCTCAACCCTCGAGATCCGAGAATACCCCATCATCCCTGGGGACAATCCATCGGTCACGGTTGGATGCCCCATCACCATTGACTGGGCACATGATGATATGGTAACTTGCCACGTCGAGGAATACGAGGGCGCCCGCCCCAAGCCTCGATCAATGATTGAGCTACGAATCCCCTCCCAACTACGTGAGGAAATGTTGAAACGCCAGGGGTACTCCAGGCAAGATATCCTTGCTGGTACCAAGAAGGCCAACCTCACCAAGAACGCGAGGCGACGAACACAGGAGACAATGAAGCTAGCTCCTCTCCAAGAGTTCCTTGAGAAGGCTAAGCGAGGAACGATGAATGCGACTTTGAACCGCCACGGCAAGAAGAAGGAGCGTGAAATGCTCAAGGCTCACCGAGCGGGTTCGGAGTCTGACGCCATCTCGGTGTAACTTCTTCCAGGAGACGATGATGACTCCTGACGGAATTGTTTTTTTAGAAATAGAAAGAGTTGGCTTCTGCTATTTGGAGGTTCCCTGACCCCAGGGCACAAGGATATATTTACCGTCTTGTTGAGCGTCCACATCGATCACTGACGTGAAACAAGAGTTTTGTTGGTTTAATCCTTTACTTTAATTCCTTCATGGTTATCTACAACGACACAACTACTGGTAGTGCAAGCCTGCTTGATACTGTTCTTTTGCCGAAGATACTCGTCGTAGTCATGATGAGGACGAGGAGGATATCCCTTGAGGTTTTTGTTCTGGGCGACTTCCCCGCTTTACTATTCGTAGTAGAAGAAGCATGAAGTTGAATCTCCGTGATCCCGTGCCTTTTCACAGCAAGTCACAAAAGCGAACAGTTCCGCCACTGTTCATTCCTTCGTATCCTTCGTACCATCCCAGTGCCACGTGGCAGTTGAGGAGAATGGTTTTGGCGACTTGGGCATGTGGCACATCGACCGCCGAAAAAAACAGTTCTCGCTTCTCTTCACTACTGTACCACAAAGACGGCATTGCATTGCATTGCCATGACGGAAAGATGGGTAAATTCCGTCGTACGAGTAGTATCCCCTCCTCCTTGGGGGCGGAAAAGACTTGTCTGGTCCATCCTGTTTCTTGTTATTATGTTGCAGCAGTGTAGTCTTCTCATTCATGGTTTCATCCTTCGCCACAACTATTCTGGTAGGAGGCGGATCCATCATCACCATTCCCACTTGGCATTCCGAGGAGGCGATTCCCTTTCGCCTCCTGCTCCACAGCAACCCGAGTCCAGTAGCAATGGAAACAACGCCAACAATGACAACGCAAATCAACCTCCCAAGACGATCCTTTTGAAACATGTGGCACTTGCTCTTCGACTGACAAGTGAATGGAATCGACGCATGCAACAAGGTGCCGCCATGTCGGGAGTTGGATCGGCAGTTGCCTCGGATACAGATATGGGCACCACCGTAGCGTCCCCTTCCCATCCCTCCTTGTCGGTGCAAGTACAAGGCTCTGACTGGACGACACCCTTTCATGCCAGACGTCCACGATCCAATCCTACCCGAGGAGTAGGCTACTGGGGTCCCGATTTGCTGCCCTATCTAGAATATGTGGTGGGTCTCTTGGACATTGCCGACGGCGTCGAAATTCCCTTGGCCATGGTCTATTTGGATCGGGCTTGTTCGGTGGAAACCCCTCGACCGGTTGGAATTCTGGCTTGTCCCTTTTGTACGCCTCGAACGGTCCATCGTCTCATATTGGTATCTTTGCTATTGGCGACGGAAGCGACGCGGGGAGGGAGTGAGAACGATGGTTTGCGTCGGTTGGAGATTGTGTCGACTACTCTAGGAATTCCAGCAGAAGAGTTGAGACAAATGGTCGAATGGATGAGGGATGCTTTGGGAGTGGAAGGAATGGCAGTGTCCATGGAAGAATGGAACTTGTGGAATCAAAAATGGGAAGCTCAATGGTTCCCAGAATCAGTCTGTCCAAAAAATGGCATCTGATGCCCAACAACAATCGCTGCAACAACATGCACCTGGTCCGTGAACACACCTTCTCTCCTGCTCGCTACCAGTCAACGACGAACTGTCAATGGCTGGAAAACTTTGTACAAAATTTTGCCAGGCAGCATGGCAAACGTTTCTATTGTTGGGTATGGCTACGTCCAGGGGGACACCCTACGAATACGCTCCCAAAATGCATGCTGCATGTTCTTGGAATCCCTACGAATGCCAACCGAGCTCCGTTTTTCCATATTGAAAGGTAGAGTGTACCCTAGTTGCTGTTTCAGCACTGTTGCAACAAGTATTGGAAGGACAATGGCACTCGTACCCATAATACCCGTCTGACATGCAAGTATAGGAAGGAGTACGCAGTTGGTTGGCAACTCCGCATATTCATAGCTCATAAACAATAGACTTCGCTTTCCCTCTTGCAACCTGTTCGGGTAGCTCTCCAGCAATACGATCCAATCCAACAAACTACTACCTACCTGCAAGCTGTACGGGTTACCTAGTTTAGACTGAATACATGATGCATCGTATTGTTTCTTGTCGTTAGTCATGAAATAACAGATTCTCTTGGAGCAAGATGGTGTTGCTACTGGTGGTACCGTACGAGGAGATTCCCGACAACACAACATTTTTATTGAAAGTCGTCGGAAGTGTTTCGGTTGTGCGGCAGCAATTTCCCAGTCGTGTGTATTTACTTAAGGATTGCACTTCGCACGAACGAGTCGCTAGTCGCTACTCGCTACTCGTACTGTACCAGCAGGTACGTAGCGAGCGTCGGCGTGGAAGAGCACGACGGTTGGCGCCAGCATTGCGCGACATTTTTGTCAACTCCTTCTTCTTCGTTGTCGTGGGGGGGAGGCCTCCGTCGTTGTCGTCGTCCTCATTGGCTTTGCCTTCTCTTGGCTTATCCTTGTTTTTGTTGTTGCTGCTCCTATTCCAGCTATCTTGTTCTTGTATATAGAAAGTGAGTAGAAGTGTTTGTTGTTGTTTTGGTGTTTTGGATGGTTGCTGCAGCGTCGTAGAGAAAGGTTCGCTCGGCGCATCGGTTTGTTCTTTGCGGGGATCATGGTCCAGTCAGCCGGAGGCGCCACGGTCGCCGTGCTGGAAAGTGGGAATGCCCTCGAAAGTATCCTCTTTGGGAGTGTTGTGCCGATGGAGGCCTGCACAGTGACATACTTTTACCAAAGTCTCCCAGTGTATCGTCTTTTGTTTGTCAATACACACGATTGGTGTCGGTGGGTTTCGGATGCATTGCATCTCATCACACTCTCGTTGTTGCTTTTTGAAGGTTTCAGATCATTGACGTTTAGGTGCTTGTCGTACACAAGACGACCAACACACTCCCATATCAGTGCCATGCAAGTAGAACCAATGATGCAACGAGACGCGACGTTTCGCCATTCGTCCCCTCCGGAAGGTGTGCCACCACCGTCGTCCCATCCTGCAGGAATCTTGTTTCCCCTCATGGCGCAGATTGAATTCTACTTTAGTCCTCAGAATCTGGCTAAGGACACATTCTTACAACAGCAACTAAGTGCTACCGAGCACTTGGGTGCTGTTTCGGTCGATATTATCTGTGGCTTTCCAAAAGTCAAGCAACTCCACGCTCAACTGCGACATCTCATTCCGATGCCTTCTCACCTCACTCCCAACGCGGATCCCTACGTCGTCTGTGCCGCATTGCAGTACAGCAATTCGGTGGGAGTCAGTCATGACGGTCATTGGATTGTTCCCAAGCGCCCACAACAGGCATCCCCAACGATGGCCACAGAGCGTACGAGTGCCACTACCTCCACAGTCTCTTCCCCTGCCTCACAAGCAAGTAGTAGTGCCTCCTCTGTTGGAGTCCCAGCGCATCCTCTGCCTCCCCCGGCGGCTTCCGTCAGTACGAGTAACCTCCGTGTTCTAAGGGTTTCCAATGTTCCAACCGGAGCTGGGTGTGACGAACTAATGGGACTTTTTGTCGACCACAATACCAAGCCGACCGGTGCTCAACTGGATCGCAGTACAATGCCTAACAGTTGGCTGATAAGTTTCGAAACGGCCGAACACGCAAAGGCTGCTGTTGAAGCCTCGGAGGGCATGTCGCTACGTGGCTCCGCTGTTCAAGTAGAGCTTGTAAAAGCTCCTTCGACAACATTCCTGCCGACAAATTTGCAGACTTACGGTGCAGGTTATTCCTCGCAAGATGAGTCCCATTTTCCAACCCAACAGTACCGAGTTCCATCGAACACCATGTACATGTCGATGCCACAATACCCCACGGCTCAGGTGGTAGGTTATGGCTATGTTCCGTACACCTACCCACCATATGGCAGCTATGCAACACCGTACAAGCCGACCCAGCGTTCCACGAATCCCCGGCATCCACCATCGACCCAGAATAATACCCAAGGCAACCCGCCCCGTCAAGTGTTGGTGTCACCTCAAGGCCAGGGTTCCATGGATACTACCTCTGATGGACAAAAGAAATCCAGAAAGAGGAGAGGAAGGCAATCCACCTATCCCCGTCAGTTAGTGGAGCAGTCCAATGGAGATACACCGCAACCCTCCGTGAACCAAAGTACGAGTACGAGTAATCGAGGGGCCAAGGCTCCTGGTCCCACTGTCAAAGCTCCAGTGACTACTACCACTACTACTACCAGTACCAAGCCTCAGCCCAAGGCAGTCACTCCCGTCAAAATTGATTTGGGAACGGACAATTTCCCTGCATTAGGAGGCAAAATGACATCACCGGGACCTCATGTCACGCCTCAAGGTGGAGCCTATGCCAAGGCGTTGATGAGACCCTTGCCAGTATCACCGGAACCTTGTGCACCGGATGCAGGTGTCACTGTCTCAACCAAGGATGACAAGCTGGAAGTGGCAATGAACGACATGAAAATTTAGAATGCAAAAAGGGAGAGTATGGGGTGACAACTTGTAAGTCGGCAACCAATGTCGACGACTCACAGAAAAAAGTAGACTAGAAAAGCAAAAAAGCATTAGGCTGGTAGTAGAGAAACATTTTGTCGCTAGAGAGTAATTGGTTCTCGTCTTTTGTAGCTGTTGCTATTCTATTACAACTGAATGCCTTTGCCTTTTCGGCGTTTCTTCCCAGATCCTTTGTCTTCTTTGGTATTGGTTTTGAACTTTTCGGTCATCTTTCCAAACATGCCACCGCCGCCTTTGGCCTTTTTCTTGTTTTCGGCAATTTCCTTTTCTTCCTCCACCTCTAGCAAGTGCGTCATCACTTTGGCCGTCTGAGGATTGTTCTCGCCAAGGCCCAGCTCTTGGAACACTTGGTAAGCCTCGGACCAACACTGATGAGCTTCGTCTTCTTGTCCTTGCATTCTGTGGATGTTACCAACAATGAACAGGACGTTCACATAATCTGGATCATTCCTTGAGTTGTTGCCTCGTCGGATACGAATAAACTCGGATAGGAGATCTCTCGCCTTGTCGTAGTTTTTGCCTCCAAATTCCATGGTTCCCATGTACTGCAAGACAGCCGCCACACTGTCGTCGTGTTCTCCAAACGCCACCGTTCGGATCTTGAGTGCTTCCTGGTAGGATCTCATTGCTTCCTCGGTTCGGTTCATTACGCTTTGTACATTTCCTAGAGCAATGAGTCCATCGGCTACCTTCTCGTGGTCTGGACCCAGCTCGGTACGCCGGATGCGCAGACATTCTTCATAACATTCCACCGCCAAGTCGTACTCTTGTTTCTCGCGGTGAACGTTTCCAACATTCTTGAGTGTTTCGGAAACTTTGACATGATCTGCTTGTAACTTTCGAATACGCAGAGCATCCCATAGCAATGTGAGGGCATCGTCCAACTCCCCTTTCTTCGCCTTGAGGAAACCCATCATATTGAGAGTATCTCCAACTTCCTTGGAATCCTCTCCTCGTTGATACCTTCGGATGTTGAGGGATTCTTCAAAACAAACCAAAGCTCGATCCGGTTCGTCGTTGTTGTGAAGTGTGAAACCCATACTGTACAACGTCTCAGCAACCGTAATGTCATCCAAGCCCAACTTCTTTCGTCGAATGTCCAAAGCATCAATGTAGTATGTCATGGCTGAATCATATTCACCAAGTTCATCCATAAGGTCACCAAGCTCTTGCAAGACGGCGGCAACGGCAGGATGTTGTTCTCCATGAAGTAAACGGCGAATGCGAAGCGCATCCTCGAAATTGATTTGGGCCTTTTTCGTTTTGCCAATGGCTCGGGCAAGAGAGCCAATTTTCTCGTGTGTTGTTGCTACCTTCTCACTATCAGGAAGGCGCAGCTGCCGAATCTTCAATGCCTCCTCGAGACACTTGAGTGCTTTGTCCAAACGAAGTCTACTCTGGTGTAGGAAAGCCATGTTGAACAATGTACTCGCAACATCCAAGTGAACAAAGCCAAGGATTTTTCTTCGAGCTTGTAGACTTTCCTCGAACAGTTTCATTGCCTTTTTCTGTTGACCGCTCATCAAATAGACACATCCAATCAGATGAAGTAGAGAAGCGACCTTCTCTTTTCTGTGAGGGACCTTTGTAACGAGAATTTGCAGTGACATCTCGTAGCATTCCAAACCCTGTTCTCGGTGATTCTCCAAGTTGTGAAGAATTCCCTCGATGGTAAGAACTTCAGCATCACGCTCGGGGCCGCCATCAGGGTCGAGTTCCATCAAGCGGATGGCTTCTTCGAAATGAACAATTGCATCAGGTACGTTTCCTTCGTCTGATAGACAATTCCCAATGTGTTGGTAGGTAACGGCAAGTTCTGGATGGTCTTCGCCAAGATCTACCTGCTTGGACCGAAGTGCTTCTTGGTGACATTGCAATGCTTCGTCAGCTTCGCCTTTGCTGTAGTGAATGATACCCTTGTTGTCTAAGATTTCACCAATTTCAACCCTGTGGTGGCTGGGTTCTGAGTACATGACATCTAGTGCCCAGTTGTAACTTTCCATCGCTTCATGGTAGTCACTCATACCCAGGAAAATGTCACCAATTTTTTGAATTGTTTGTGCATATAGAATATGATCTTCTCCATGAAGAGAACCTCGAATACGGAGACACTGCTTTAGAGAATCGAGCGCTTGTTCATATTCATTCATTTCTGAATAGACAACCCCGATGTTGAAAAGGATTCCAGCAACAATTTCGACAGTTCCAAGTGCAGCAATGAGGAGCTGTTGGCTTGTTTCCCAATGTGCAATCGCAGCATCCCAACATCGTTTCTCCGCCAACGAGAATCCAATCTCATAGTGAGCTCGAGCTACTTCACGATCTTTCAATCGTGGATCTTCTGGAACCTCACGCTCTTCGTCATCCATTGCCAGCTGACTTCCCAACGCCTGGTATGCTTGCTTCATTGCAGTACGTGGGTCGAGCTTTGAACCCTTTGGTCTTCTTTCTTTCAACTTTGCAAAAAGCATTTCACAGTCTTTGATGTGCCGTCGAGTAGCGTTTTCTCGTTCAAGGGTCAGCAATCTACCGCGGACAAATGTCTTGTTTGCCAAGAGGTCCGCAGCTGCACCGTACATGCCACCTCTGATCATGTGCGACACGATCATCTCCAATGCGTAACTGTGACCGGCGTCATCTAAGTTTGTGTCCCATTCTTCCACGTTGGCAAGGTATGCCTCGACAAGAGCTCTATTCCACTGCCTTTCTGCATCTTTGGTCAACTCCTTGAGCGATTCATCCTCTGTGCACAAGTACTCTCCGTACTCGTGATGAACAAAATGCATGACTTGCAAAAACTTTTGTTCATCCTCAGGGTCCATTTCATCCTCGGCATCAGAATATGTAATTACTTTGAGAACACCCAAGGCTGACAACGCCTCAGGGATTAGAACAGAGGCTTCCTTCTTCTGGGAATAAAACATACTTCCCTTTTGAAGTAGAGAACTCTCATTCATCTCAAGGAGGGTTTCAAAGAGAAGTTCGGCCATGTCCATGGGAATGATGGGGGTGGGTTCAGTTAGAGCAAAATCAGATATGTATTCCTTCTCGCAAAACACGATAATAAACGCGGCAAGGCAAAATTTGATAATGTTCGTCTGTTGCCCGTTGATGGCTGGCGACAAACTCAAGCCCAAAATCTCGTACATCATATCCGTTCCCCCGTGATCCCCTCCCTTGAGAATTTTGTCCATCATCTTGATAACTTCAGAATGGATCTCCTCCACACTGCTCACCACACCAGCAGTAGCATGTTTCAAGTTTAGCCATCGGCCTACACTCTTTACAGCCAGTGGGTGGTTGGCGCACTCCCGCACAACTGATCTTGCCTCCTTGGACTCCGCCATGAGCGTGTGAGACAACTGTCCAGACTCCTGGATTAAAAGCCGAATGGCATCAGCTTCGTCCAGCATGTCAACTTCAACTGTGTCCGCAGCAGGCAGGAGCGTACGGCACCGGGTCGTGACCAGCAACGCGCAATTACTGTCGATGTCGTTCGTGGACTCACCCGGCATCGGAGCAAAATCAAACCAATCCAAATCGGGTTCGAAACAAACGTCGTCCAAAATAATCAAAACGCTTCTATCCCGAAGGAGTTCAGCAATGGTGTCTCGAGCATATATCATGAAACCCTCTTCTCGACGTCTTCGTTTCGACAGGGCTTCACCTGGAGTATGCAGCAGCTCGGCAAACAATGGTACACCATGATAAAAATCTAGCTGCGCAACCAACTCACGGAGACATTGTGTGTACCTGTTGTAGTTCAGTTCCTTGTCACCAACATACACCCACACTACCCCATCAATGAAATATTTTCTGACATCTGGGTGTTGAGCGACCATTGCCGCAAGAGTGGTTTTGCCCATGCCCCCGATGCCAAGGGCATCTGCATCATTTAGTCGCTCAGCGACAGAGGAAATTGAAACAATGTTTGTTGCCGTAAGTCCTAGAGGGTTCTGAAGTGTGTTACGAACACTGGTAAAATGATCGAGGAGGGTCGGATCAGTGACGGCTCGTGGAGGAAGAATCCTTCTAAGAATGCTAGCCATGGTGATGGTCCGTGGTAGGGGCTCGCCATTGACTTTGTCAAGGACGTGTTCAGCTGGTTGGGGAACAGCAGCCAAGTCTTCTTCTTCGAGATATTCCGGATCTGGTTCTTCCTCCAACATGGATGGGTCAATACCACAAATCTCCATGAGAATAGTCGTGTCAGGGCACCACTGGTCGGTGCTCACCATCACCTCGTAGCATATCTGTCGAAACAACCATGGGTCGTTGGCGTACTGTAACGCTCTTAGCTCTTCTATGTGACCGGTAGTAGACCACGCCTCATAGATGTTTGCCGAAAGACCATGCTCGGGCGTGTCCACATCTTCGTAGCACGAAACTAGTTCTAGAGTTTCACGTTCCATCAACTCGAGAAGTGTTACATATGTCGTCTCAGAACGCTCATTCCATTCCTGCTTTTCACCAACTCGGTGTGTAGTTTCCCATAGAAGATCAACGAGAGAACTTAAGCGATAGAGGATGTCGTCCATTTCTTCATCAGGCTCCTGTTCAAAACTGTCCAAAATGATTGGCTTCAAATCTGCGAAAAGATTGTCAAGTGTTTCGGCAAAACTTAAGACTGCCTTCAGGGCTTGAACTGGTACCATAGCATCTTTGTCTTTCTTTTTCTTTGACTTCGCGAATGTTGAAATCAGCTCTAGCTCGTCAGACAACTGAAGGAAAATTCCCAAAAGAGCATCGAATCCATGTAGCAGTCCGTGAGCAGGTGTATCATCGTTGTTCTCGTTTGACTCAGACTGAGCGCTTTCTCTTTCCTCTAGAACAAGCATGGCATCGTTCACGTTGGACACCAGATCACGGAGAGCCTGGCTCTTGGCCTCCTTTCGGCGTTTGTGTTTCTTCTTTTTCCTCCTTCGCCGTTCTTCAGGGTCTTCTGGAGGTCTTGGCTTTGCCTTCTGAACCGGGGTCTCAGAATGTCCACCTGGCTGGCCTGTTGCAGTTGGTACGGTCTCCGGTTCGGCTACCTCTAATTCTTCCTGTTGCCTAAGAGATGAACTCCGCTCAGAACTTTCATCGGCTACCTCGCGATGAATGGACTCTGCAGCTGCTTTGCTCGCATCCCCAATTGTGTCAGCCTGTGACATTTCCGTTTTCTCCGATTTTTCACGCTTGCTGTCTTCGTCTGCTGGATCACTCTGTGCAAATGCTGATTCGGACTGACCGAATACTTCTCCGATCCCAATTGACTCGTCGTCAGCGAACGATTGTCCTGACCCTACACTCGTACTTCGGGATAGCCCGCTGCCTCCCTCCCGGTATGAATCCTCATTGGGATCTCTTGAACCACGCGAATCTTCATCACTTCGAGATGACCTATGGGAGCCATCAGCATCACTGCGGCGTGAGCCCCCTCCTGATCTACGAGAACTTCCCTCCTCACTGCGGTATGAGTCCTCGTTGGCCCCATGGGAACCTTCTTCACTCCTGTATGAGCCTTCGCCTTCAAATGATCTGCGTGATTCCTCTCCACTTCTGTATGAGTCTTCTCCAGACCTCCGAGAGTCTCCTTCGCTGACAAACGATCTCCTTGAATCTTCACCTGACCTTCGCGAGTATTCCCCGCTTCGAAATGACCTCTCTCCAGATCGACGAGAATCATCGCCACTTCTATATGAACCATCACCGGACCTACGAGAGTAGGAGGCATCGCCGCTGTGATACGACCCCTCTCCTTGAGTTCGTGAACCATCAGCACTGCGGTACGAGTCGTCTGCAGGGCGTCTAGAGCCTCCCTCACTAATAAACGATCTACGGGAGCCTTCCTCACTCCTGTATGAGCGTTCTCTGGCAGAGCGAGAGCCGCTTGCATATGACCCCTGAGAGTGCTCACCGCTTCGAAAGGAACCCTTGTCATGACTACGAGAATCCTCCTCACTTCTGTAGGAGCCTTCCCCTGCAGAACGAGAGCCCCTTTCGCTTGCAAATGATCCACGGGATTCCTCACCACTTCGGAATGAACCATTATCAGGACCACGTGAAGCTTCCTCGCTTCTGTATGAGCCCTCCCCAGCAGACTGGTGACCACTTCCTTCGCTTGCGAATGAACCACCTCGAGAATCCTCGTCGCTTCGATACGAACCTTCGCCAACACTACGCGAGCCATCCCCACTCACGACAGACGGCTCCTTGCTTCTGTGTGACTCTTCTCCAATGTTGCGGGAATCTTCACCGCTTCGATACGAGTCTTCGTCTGCTCCACGGGAAACCTCCCCGCTATGATAAGAACCCTCACCAGACCGTCTACTGCCTTGTCCACTCAAAAAAGACCCTCGTGAGCTGCCACCACTATGAAATGATGCATCTCCTGACCCACGCGATACGTTTCCATCCTTGTCAAATGATCGTTGAGAGCGTTCTTTACTATTGTATGAGTCTTCTTGAGACCGACGAGAGTCATCCCCACTTCGATAAGAACCCTCGCCCGCGTTTTGCGACCCTTCACCAGAAATGAAGGATCGTTTGGAGTGTTCCGTACTATTGTATGAATCTTCTTGAGACCGACGAGAGTCATCTCCACTTCGATACGAACCTTCACCAGAAACGAAGGATCTTTTGGAGCCTTCGCCACCTGGGTATGAGTCTTCCACGCTCCTGTGCGATTCATCACCTGACCGTTGAGGACCCCCATCAACCCCGCTGTGGAAAGAACCTTCACTTGATTTGTGAGAGCCTTCCTCGCTTGCAAAAGACCCCTGTGAATCTTCCCCACTCCTGTGCGAACCTTCGTCTACATCGTTCTCGTCCTGATCGCTATGAAATGAACCCTCCGCGGGATTAGTGCCATCATCAAGCCCACGTGAACCTTCATCTGAATATGCAGAGCGCTCGTCGACTTCTCGAGAATGCTCTGATGGCCCCAGCGAACCTGGAGGGGGAGACACATCACTTCCCACGCTTGAGCGGGGAGAGAGCATTGCATTGTCTTCACCTGCATCTGATGTTGTCCCATCTTCCCTTTCTGATACATTTGAAGCGTCGTCAGCTTCCCTAGGATCAGCAGAGATGTCTTCGTCCTCAGGCTCATCAACTGCTTGTGAGTTGCTGTCGCCAAACCCCTCAGACACCTTAGTGACATCTCCATTCTCTCCGCCTTTAGCATCTGCAGCGAAAGGATCGCCTTCAAAAGCAAATCCTCCTTCACCAAAATCGACCGGAGCACTATCAGCTGGAGGGAAATTCCCCATGTCGTCGCCTCCAAAACCATCCGCAGAGAAGGCGCCAAATCCAGCATCGCCCTTTGATGAGCCCTCGTTGGCGAAGGAACCCGCATTGAAAGGGTCCGTGCCTCCACCGAAAGCTGCCCCAAAGTCAGCGGCGGCGTCACCGTCAGTTGTTCCAAACATGTCACCAGAAAAACCATCAGCAGCATTGTCGCCGCTTGGGAACATGTCTCCCCCGCCCTCTGATGAAAAAGGGTCTGATCCAAAGGCATCAAAGCCTTGTGCTGCGGGGAGCCCCTCCTCACCAGATTTTTGCCCTGTCTTAGGTTGGTCTGAGGCATCCGGATCTCCGAAGGCTTCCCCGGCTCCAAATGCATCATCACCGAATGCTCCTTCGGCCTCTGGTAGATCAGCTGACGGGCTTTCGGCTTCGTCTTCATCGTCGCTGACTGCGGGAACATCGTCCGAGGCCAGCTTTGTCTGGTCCTTATCGGTTTCGATAAATTCCTCTTCCCCGAACGACTCACCATCTTCACTACTGTGATACGAATCTTCGTTTCCTCGAGATCCGCGTTCGTGGCTGTGAAATGAAACAGATCCCTCTTCGCCACTGAACGAACCTTCGTCATCATCATATTTGTCACCTTGGCTATCATGGTCATCTGGCGGATTTTCTTCAGCATCAGGATGGGAGGAGGTCTCTCTGGGTTCAGGTTCCACTTCTTCTTCTCCAAACGAGGCAGTATCCCCTTGACTATGCCGAGAATCTTCGTCTGAAAAATGAGATCCATCGTCGCCATTTGGGAAATCTGCAAACCCTTGAAAGTCTCCGTTGGCGTCTTCCGATTGCGGTCCTTCAGCGTCCACATCCGTGGAGGAGGGACCAAAATCTCCATCTTTCGGGAATGGGTCCTCACCAAAGGAGCCTTGATCATCTGCAAACGAATGCTCACCGGACTCGCCCGATCGATTGGAGTCACCACTAGCATATGAGTCATGCCCGGAACGATACGATCCCTCTTCATCGGAATGCTGACTGTGTTGAGGAGGAGGCTCTTCTTCATGGAACGATTGGTCATCCGGGAGGTCGTCGTTACCAAATGAATCTTGGGAATCGTGGCGCGAAGACTGAGATCTGGAATCGCCGCTTCTATACGACCGATCATCTGAATGTTGACTACCGCGATAGGATGCGTCATCATCGTCATGAAAAGATCTTTCCCCTTGTGAGTTTCCGCCGGGCGAAAATGGTTCTTCCGGTGGTGGTGGAAGATCGTCCTCAGCAAACGATCCAAACTCCTCGCCGCTTTGAATTGATTCACCTTCTGGTCTCTGTGATCCTCGACTGCTGTAACTTTCATCCCCCCGAGGTGAAGACGCTTCCTGGCTAGAAGGATCAACACCATTCACACCCTTGGGTTTTATTTTCTTCTTGGGTAAAGGCCCCGGGTCCTCGGTTGCAAATGAAGCGGAACTATAGGAGTCTTGTCTTGGAGACCTGGAATTACTCCAACTTCCTTGAGAACCTTCACCCGACCGGTATGACCGGGATCCCTCACTGCGATAGGAACCTTCCCCAGATCTATAGGAACGTGGAGCATCATCCTGTTCATGTTGTGGGTCTGATCGGTTGCTGCGATATGATTCAGGCGGTCTGTCGTCATCATCATCGGCAAACGACCGAGAATCCCCAAACGATCGCGAGTCATGCTGACTCCTACGAGATCCCTCTCCTGATCGAAAAGATTCACTGTAGGAACCTTCACCACTCCGAAATGATCCTTCACCACTTCGATATGATCCTTCGCCACTTCGATATGAACCCTCTCCGCTACGATACGAGCCTTCCCCACTGCGGTAGGACCGCTCCCCACTACGGTAAGATCCTTCGCCACTCCGATACGAGCCTTCTCCGCTGCGATAGGATCCTTCCCCACTTCGATAAGAACGTTCACCACTACGATACGATCCCTCACCGCTCCGATATGATCCTTCTCCACTACGGTAGGACCCTTCTCCACTGCGATATGACCCTTCATCTGAGTAATAAGAGCGCTCTCCACTGTGATACGAACGTTCATCACTTCGATAGGATCTCTCCTCGTCATCGTAGCTCCTGTCCGATCGACGAGAATGTCTTCCGGAATATCGACTGTCGTTTTCATCCGAGTACTCGTCACCTGAAAATTCTTCCTCGTCTTGGCGAGGAGAAGCCATGGTTCCCGTAGCGAGTTGTCAAATATTACAACAAACCAACAGGCTAGCTAGGCCAACAGAGACCAACCAGTAGGGGCGCGTTTGGTTACGATTGATGTTGTTGTTGCAGCACAGAGCAGAAGAGCGAGACAACACCACAAAGGCTACGGAAGCAAACACGAGACAACCAACGCTTGCTCTCCCCTTGGACATTCCAAGAGACTGAACCAAGACCACCAAAACTTCATGATGAGACATAGAAGGGACAAAACTTGTTAAGTAGCGAGGCCAAAGAATTGAGCACGCCCGCCGGTCTGTCTCCCTAGCACACAATTCATTATCGTCGAGCAAAACCCAATTTGTCTAGAACAGGCGATGGCGCTATCGTCGAGCAAACGATGAACATGACTAAGAGAACCAAGGGACTGTAGACCGGTACACAAATGCTGGAAGGAAGTTAAAAAGAGAGATTCTATCTTTATAGATACATATTCAAAAGCTGAGGGCTGCGGCTTGACTTCTCCTTCTTGATCTCTCCATATTCATCGTTCCATTCCCAGACCCGAGCCAACTCACGCCCCTTTTCCGAAACACTGCGTTTCAACTTGCTCATGGCACTTTCAAAGTCACTCATCGTCACTGGACGGAGCCTTTGAAGAGATCCATCTTCCATAGTTCCGTCATGAGAGCTTTGATCCAGGAGTCTAGCTTGTTCGTGGCTAATTTGCACGACGGCCTCCCGACAAACTTCTTTGATGTCCGACCCAGTGTACCCTTCCAATAGCGTTGCGATCTCTGTCAAGTTCACGCCTGGATCCAACCGATTCTCAGCCAAGGTAACTTCCAAAATCTCCGTGCGAGTCTCCAAGTCAGGCAAATCTACAAGAATTCTTCTAGGGAACCGTCTCAGCACGGCCTCATCCAAGTCAAACGGACGATTGGTGGACCCAATCACCACCACCCTGTCGCCGCTGCCGTTGGTTCCTGAATTCAAACCATCCCACTCGCTCATCATGGTAGTTTTCACACTGGTCAAAGTTCCATGAGCAGAATCGTCCGATGTACCTTCCCGACTGGAAAGGAGGGAGTCTACTTCGTCAATAAAGACAACACATGGAGCAAGTCGCCTCGCAAGAGTAAATACAGCCTTGGCATTCTTTTCCGACTCTCCTAGCCACTTGTTTTCGACAGAAGACGCATCGACACTCAAAAAGCTGGCGCCTCCTTCCGTCGCGACAGCCTTGGCTAGCATGGTTTTCCCAGTTCCTGGTGGCCCAAAGAGTAGAACTCCCTTGACCGCTTCTCGTGCAATACCCTCACTGTATAGATGAGGGAACTTCAAAGGATAAGTAATACTTTGGCGGAGCAGTTCCTTCACTTCGGATAGCCCTCCAATCATATCGTATGTAACGCCAATATCTTGAGGCGAAACCACTTGTGCCACTAGAGCACGTTCGTGTTTGTCCTGAGCCATGGCAGCTAGATCATCCTTGCTACGATGAAGCACGGTAGAAGATACAGAAAGACCTCCATTTGGGGAAGGACTTAGATGACACTTCATGGCCAAGGCGGCTTCCAAGCTGGAAGGGTGAAGATAACGCACATCCGTAGCTGATTCGGAAGTCAAGTCGTCGTCCAAACTCTCGATGGACCCATCGTCATTGAGAATCAACTGAGTCATGGTAACATCCATTCCATGCGAGGAATCCACCGTTTCATGGGGACGTTGGCTCTTGGCGGCCTCTAATTCCACAGCACACTCAATCACAGAGTCCATTTCCTCAGAAATATCACGGACACTCAACATTTGGCGGAGTGCAGAACCAGCACCTCTGGTTCCAGCGTGTTGCTCCAATGCTAAATGGCGTTTGGTCAACGCCTCATTGAGAGCCTTGCGGTTGAGTCGGAAGTTGACCGATCCATGTTCCCTTCGAATCCAAGATTCCCAAGACTTGGCACGGACAGGATCTTGGGGGGTGTCCAACACAATCGGCCGGCAGAATCTATTGAACCGTGATACATTCCGAGCTGCTTTGTCTGGGTTCCGAACTTCGTTGCTAGCTTTTGCAACCGTTTGCTGGGCGTCCAGGGGTGACTCGGGCGAAGGTGTATCGTCAACCGAGTCTTCTTTGGATTTCTTGACATTTTGACGATGCAGATATTGTTGTAACCAGTAGTCTGAGTTTTTCTTGGTTTTTGGCTTTTGTACATTGTCACGTGATGATGGTGCTGGAACTCCGTTGGGAGGTGGGACAAAAACGCTCAACATGACACCTTGACACTTGGGATCCACCAAGGCAGGTGCAACCTTTTTCAAATTCTCCATGACTCCACGTCGCAAGTTTTCATTGCGAAGAACTTGAGCAAAGGCTTTCTGAAGCTCTGGAGGAAGCTTGGGTTGTAGTGAGAGCTCCTCGCTTTGTTGGGCCATGCGGTCTAGCATGTGACTCATGGTCTGCTGAAGAACTTGTTCAATCACTTCTGGTGGAGGTTGAGGCTTGGGTTGACCATCTTGAACGGGTGGTCCAGTGTAGTCCAAACTTGCATTGAAAAATTGAGGTGTAAGGGACGATGGGGGAGTGTTTTGGAATATGCGCGTCCAATGTTCCACCTGATCCTTGTTAGCTTCCTTTCCACCTTGTTTGAGGTTTTCCATGGCTTGTAGAGCCAACATGCGAGGAAACAAATTGCCAGCCTCGGGTGGCGCAATGGCTCCTACAATACCAGGCTTGCCTTGGGATGTGGACCGCGCAAAGAAAATATTGAATCGTCTCGAACCGGCAGGATCATTTCGCCCCGAAGGAAACTGTTGGTCCGAAGAAACATCCATCATGGAGGTGGACTCTTCCTCGTCTGGTTCGTCCGGCACTTCGGGTAGTTCAACCGTGTTGGCATCCACTCCCTTGCCCAAGGCAATCAAATGAATGCCACTGTTGGAAGTACATTCCTCAATCAAGAGTTCCATGAAGGATTTGCTTTTGAACAACGAAACAGAAGATCCCGTACGAATGAAAATCAACAAGGGCATGGGACGAGTCTCCGACGTTGCGGCACTGGAAGTTACATTCCACTCCTGTTCCCACTGTTCCATGGTTTCCCAACTCGACTTGGCTCGATCATCAAACGGATCATCCAACCCATGTTCAATATCTCGTTTCATCAGAGACGACAACGAAGCTACCGAAGACGACGTTGGAATCTTTCCTTCGGACGCCATGGAAAGAAGTGCTTCGAGCAATTTGGCAGGTTTGGTATCCTCTTCGGAATGTCCGGCTTGCAACATGGTATGATGGACATCCCGAATGGTGGTATCATCCAGAATCAAACAGGCACAACCGAGTGAATGCGCCTACCGGTACAGTAGTAGTAGTAGCAGTATTCGAACAATGTGAGACAATTATCAAGACAAGCATATCGCAATGATAACATTGTACGTACCAGTGCCATGGCCACAGTTTCTTGCATGGCCAAAGTGGGCGAATGTTGCGTCTCGGGCTGTTCATCATAGAATCGAATGCCACTGGTACGTGGAGCCGACTTTCTCCACTGGGGTTGAGTGGCCATACTCAAGGCTGCCTGAAGTTCTTGAGAAGTGGAAGGAGGAATGAATTTGCGAGAGCTGCTGGGAGATGAACCCCATTCGAGCAAGAGGGTGGCGTATAGCGTCCGACGGTCCAGGCGCATTTTGGAGGAAGCATCTACTTGTCTAGCATGTTGAGATAGATACTCCAATGCCTTGGGAGCGGGTGGGAGATAAACATGGGGCATCCATGCTTCCAATAGCTGTTGTTGTGTGGTGTTGGTGGAGGAAAGAGACGAGGAATTAGGAGAGACTTTGGAACGGGAGGAAGATGGGACCGATTGTGATGTGTCACTATTGGGAACGAGTTGAACGTTGACTCGAACCTCTGGATGATTATCTGAAGGAGGATCGTGCTCTGGATAGTCATCCAAAATCTCTTCGGATAGATCCAAGTCAGAGTCACTGTGTTCCTCATCATCATCGTCGTCATCATCGTCAGGATTGCCGACGCGACCATGATTGGGATGCGGCTTGACACGAATGAGTTGTGGGTCCGAGGCAGGATTGACTGCATTGGTACTCGTATCAGAAGAAGAAGAAGCAGAGGACAATTTCGAAAATGAAGTGGAGTTCTGCTTGTCTTTGGCCTTCATTGCCTTGACATACTCGTCCACCTTGTCCTCTCCTTCTGGCAAGGTTGCCGAGGTCGCAGCTGATGGATCCGTAGGAATATTGCCGCCTCGAACTCCAAAGAGTGGAGAAACCTTCCATGCTCTAGAAGTAGTGATGAGAGAGTTGGAGAGAATGCATACCAAGAGGAGGACGAGGGGTAATGACGTTGTTCGTCGTTGCATGATCTTCTTCCTTCTTGGTGAGTACTGTACGAGTTCAGTCCTCGTATTATTCTTGTGGAAGTTGTGCATTCTTCTTCTTCTAGCGCCTCCAGGAAGGATGTCGTTGAAGCTGTCGCACTCCACGTGTCGATTTGGTTTGACTCGCTCGAACACCCAAGCAAGAAAGGACATCCACGAATCTGTCGTAGGTTTCCTACGAGAGGCGAGAAAGGAGTCGAAATCCCCAAAATGCCGACCGACCGTCGCTCTCCCATAACAACTAACCACGACAACCCATCGTGCCATTGGACCACCGACCCTTGTTACGGTACTGTACTTGTTGACCACCTTGAGCATCATGAAGTTTGTAACTTGTCTTTTGACCCTTCTTGCCATGATCCATGCCTCTTTGGCAGCGGAGACCAAGGAATGTGAAGGTGTGTTGATTGGAATTTATTATTTGGTTGCGTCTTTGCCTGGCTTTGTAGTTGTAGTCAGACATTGGGCATTGCTCCTCCTACCATCATCCACCACGTGCGACTCACCCACTTTTTCCCACAATTCTTTTCTCCTCCTTCCTGCAACAGTTTGTGTCAAGGTCATGGATGATATTCGTGCTTCCATGTCCAAGGCTGATTCTCGCGACAAGCCCAAGGTTGAACAAGCCATGGGTGACTACTGTGCCAACGAGGAGGCTCTTTCGGCTCGCGAAAAGAAAATCTGCTACTACATTGACCCCATCAAGCGTGATGTCGCACAACCCTTTTCTCTTGGCATGTCCTCTCTCAAGGTGTGCCAGCGAATCACCAAGTCCAATCCCGAAATTTGCACTGTCAAGTTCCCCATCAAGACGGAGAATTTGGAGAAGCAAGATTTGAGCAAGTTGCGAGTCAAGCAACTCAAAAAGATCTTGTCGGAGCGAGGTGTCGAGTGCAAGGGATGCATTGAAAAGGCCGAGTTCATCAAGAAGGTGCAAGAGACGGAGCATTTGGCAGGAGATGAATTTTAAACTATTAGTCCTGTACTGTACTGTCTTGTCCTGTATTGCACTGTCTTGTCCTGTATTGTCCTGTATTGTCCTGTATTGTCCTGTATTGCACTGTATTGCACTGCATTCTACATTACAGCATTGGGGTCAGAATAGTGTATTGGATTTACAGTTAGCGTTTTCTTCTAGTCCTTCGCTTCAGCCGAGATACATTCAGTTGTTTGGGAGCTTCCTCCTTCTTTTGAGGAGGGGCCAATTGCACCCCACGATTCGCGGCTTCCATGGCTGCCTCGGAACCTTGGGACAAGAACCCACTTTGTTCCGCCTCCATGGTTTGGTTCGCGATTTCCTTGGCTCGCTCTTGCTTGAGTTCATCGGCAAACTGGGCTTCCAGTTGGCTCATGGGGGCCGAAATTCCATGAATGAACTGTCCTCCCCAAGCAGCAGTGGCCTTTTCCACATTCAAAGTAGGCTTGCCTGTCGTGCCAATAGGTTCTTCCCATTCTTCCTCGGGAGGCATGCCACTTCCTTGAATGGTGCTCGGTCGGTCCGTTCCGGGGAATGAGGTTTCAAAGCCAACCGCCAACACGTTGCGTCCCAACACAGGACCATCTCCACGGATCTCCTTCGCCTTTTGTTCCAACTTTTTGAATTCCATAAACTCCTTGGCATACTGTGGCTCTGTCGGAGGGGCACTCATCGAAGGCAACCCAATCCACTCTCGGAAGGTATCGTTTCGCAACGCGCCTCCTTGGAAGAGCGTCCATGTGAAACTAGATAGCAAGTAGATTTGGAGACCCGCCGGTGATTGCGAAGCCATACAAGGCATCAACACAGCCAAAGTTTGAAAGGCGTCCTTCAACCAAATGGCAAAGTCCGATTTGGAAGCCGTTGGTCCACTCAAACTACGACGACCTACAGCAACTTCAACGTTCATGTACAGCATGGCTCCAGCTGCCATGGGAAGTCCGTACCAAGGATCCGGATCGGTCAAATCCTTGACCCACCAAAACTCTGCCTCAGTCAGTTCTTGGGCCAACTCAGGATCTTGCCCGTTGACAATCTTTCGCAAATCCACAGCCACATAGTAAAAGAAGGGAATCTGGAGGAGAGGACTCAAAAAGACGACGAGGGGGTTAATGTTGTGAAGCTTGTAAATGGTTTGGACCGTTTGAAGATTCTGAAGAAACAAATTTCGCTGTTCCAACAAACTTTTGCCCTCAGCCCTCATTTTCTTGAGATCGCTTTGGAAGAGAGTGACAATGAACTGAAGTTCAGGAGCCACTTTGGCAAATCGAGCTGAAGTTCTAGCACTGTAAATAACCAGCGGAACGAGAGCTGCTCGGAGTGCAGTACTCATAAGTCCAAAGCAGGCCCAGTAAGGAATGGTCCCATCCATATGAATCGCCTTGAGAGCAACCCCTGTCCCTCCCCAAATGGAAACACTTTGGAAAGCCTCAGGTAGCCATGATATCGAGCGAGTTTGTCCCAAAGTCTGTAGAGTTGGCCTAGTGTAGACGTAAGCCGGTGTTCCAGGGAGCGAAATGAGTTTGGGCATTGGCGTCTCGTGCGAGCGGCGTCGGGCATCCTGCAATGTGTTGAGGCCACTAAACGTAGCCTTGGCAGTGTCTTTGAACCTTGGCGTTGTTGGAAACGACGCTCTGGCATGCGATCTACTATGTGCTGCTACTCGAAGCATTGTGTCTAGAAAACCACCACTGCAAGCCGCCTAGTGTTCCAATACGAAATGTGAAGAGGCGTTGAATGGATTGTGTGTTGTGTGTGATGGACAGCTTGAAGTCGTCGAGGCGATCTTGAGATTTGTTCGGTTTCGCTTGGCTTGTTCCGACCTAGGCCAGACGAATGGTCCAGCGAGTCACATGTCCAAATGAGAACCAGCCAACTTCCTACTCCGTCCACCATCAACAACTTGGGTGATGAAAGGGAGAAAAGGTTCGGGTAGGGTCACTCAAACAACATGATGGAAGCTGCCCAGAGAGAGATACAAAATGGAATTGCTAGGGGACAAAACTCGCAAGGGAAAAGGATACTATCTTTGAATATGTATTGATGCATGGTGGTCCAGTAGTACGTTTCCTCTAGAAGTTAAGTCGGTGCGTTGCCACTCCTCTAGCAAAGTAAAGAACGTCAAACGTCTACCTAACCACAACAATACGTTGTCATGAAAAGCTCCGCAGTAATACTTCCTGTGAACTCTAGTATACGATATCAATGCGGCCAAGGAGTTAGTAGTTTCAATAGTACCACCACCGAAAACTCTTTAGTCTTGGTGTTGCTTGATGATACTCTCTACTAACTTGGTCCTATCATGTCGTAGTTTACGCGAGCACATCCAAGCACTCGTTCTAAAAGTGATAGCCTGCGGTATGTCAGTCCATGTCCTGGCTCTGCCGTTGCAAGATCCCGCCCCGGGAAATGACTTATTGGAGCAAAATCTTCTACGCGATCTTTGATGTCCAAATCCCCGACCCAGCCATTCCTACGTAGAAAAAGTACCACGAAATGTATTCGTAGAGAGGAGTAGTGCCAAGTCGCTAATTATTATGATGTGCGTACGTCTCCCATGATTCCTCGTAGTGAAAGTTTTCTCGGTTGACAATCGTGAAACGGTCCTCGGCACAGTGCTCCAGTAACTCCAGCGGAATTACAGTCATTGACGGCCGATGGAAGAGAGGATCCACTAGAGTATGCAAAGACAGTAAATACCTTTTGAATTTAGTAACACACACCAAGAACCAGAATCTCAGTGAACCAGGCCGTCACCATGACGTCCCAAGCTGAGTTGAAATCCCAGCTGAGGGAGTTAATGAAGTTGGAGGAGAATATGGCCTGTGTTGACTGTGATGACAAGCGGCCAACATGGGCATCCCTGATTGTTCCACCACCAGGTGCTGCCTTTTCAGATCCGATTGGTTGCTTTTGTTGCTATCATTGTAGCGGAGCCCACCGCCGAATGGGAACCCATATTTGCTTTGTGCGGTCTACAGACCTGGATGAGTGTAGGTCCTGATGTTGGATGGCTCTGATTTATTTTCGATTGACAAGAACAGACAAACTCATGCCTCTTTTTGTTTGGACTTACAGGGAAGGAAAAGGAGTTGGAAGCTATGAAGAAAGGAGGAAACAAACTAATCAACAGACTTTTTGAGGGAAATCTCACCCAGCAGCAGAAGAAAGCAGTGAAACCAGACAAGAATACCGAGCTGGATGCTCGCAGCAATTTCATTTACGATAAGTATCAACATCGCAATTGGTATGATGCGGTCAAAGCTGGTCAGGCGTCGACCTTTCAACAGGCTCCATCGAAAGCTTCGCGTAGTTCAGGAGTGGAGTTTGATGATTTTTTTGCATCTCGGGCTCATAGTGCCAACGACTGGCATGATTCAAATGATGGAAGCAAAGATCTCAGCTTTGATCCAAGAGATGTCTTTACTAAATCTCCAGGCAAAGGGAAGGGGCTTGGCTCCCGGCACGGTTCCTCAGGCAGCTTGCATTCGGCAGACTTTAGTCCTACTCCGCATATGGACCACTCCATCAGCGCTAAATCATTGTTCCAAGCCGAATCGGCCGACAAGGTAAAGCCTATGGGCCTGGCTATGTCGACTAGAGATGTGGCTTTTACCCGAACGCCCAAAACTGGACTCGATGGCCGGGCTAACCTCATGTCCACTCTGCAGCGCATGGACTCGAAACGGGAAATGCTAGACACTATCCGGACATTAGACCTCGGCAAAGGTGACGAATTGTTGTCACCCAAGAAAGTTGCACAGACGAATCGTCGAAAGAAAATAAGAGAAAGGCAATCGGAAAGTCTCCACAGTGAAAGTAAAACAAGGGAACGGGAATATCGCTCCGCCCTTCGGGGTAGTACACCTCCCGCAGAGGAGAGGTCACTTAAAAAGAAGCAGTCAAGCGGTGCCAATGACTCTGGCGATGAAATTGAGAAGCCGCATGCAGGCAGACGGGTCAGGAGATCAAAGTCGGATGATACTGAGAATTTTGATGATCACACCTCTCTCAATGACCGGCCACGCCGTGACCCGAAACGAGGTATCGGTCGTGCAAAAAGTATGGATGAGGACATGACAAAAATGACGTCCAAACAACAAAGATCACGGTCTCGTAGTGTGAAACGAACTATTCGAAGGAATGCATCTACAAGTGAGTCATCGCAAGATGGAAGTGGAAACGGAAAAGGGACACGGCTGCCTCCGCGACGCCCTCGAGGTGGCGGTGGCGGTGGCGATGATGACAAAACAATTACATCGAAACGGTCAACAGCCGGAGAGAGTGTAGTAAGTCGCCGCTCCAGGGACGATGACTCAAAGGTCAGTCGCGGACGACACCGGGATATGTCCAAGCCAAGGACACCATCACCCACTGCGTCGGAGGCCACTGGTCGCTCTTCAAGTCGACGAAGGCAGGCATCTATCCCCCGCAAGCCTGAGGGCAATGCTATTGCTGTGCGCCGAGTCCCCATAGTACGTGATCCCAACGAGCGGAGTCCTGGTGCGGGAGGTAGGGCAATTCCTTCCGGCAAATCACCAAGAGCGAGAAAGAGAGTGGTTGACTCAAAGGGGAAGGCAAACCTTACCGAACTATTGACTGACCAGTAGGGTTACCTGACTTGGTAACTCCTTTGATTGTCAATGGTAGAGCTACAAGCAGACCCTAGCGATACTCAAGTCAAGGGGTTGAGCAAGTCCCTGAGCTTACAATTAGACGAAATCTCCACACCTCTAGAAACATCGTTTCTTAGAAGAATTTGTATTGCAGGTAGAGTCTAGCTAAGATCTTGCGGTCAATTTCAAGTCACGGGCCATGCGTTGTTTGACCCGTAGACGAGCAACCCTGTCATTCTCGGCACGAAGAGCCAGGAACAGCTTTTCTGCCTTGTCCGTTTCCGAAACATCGTAGAAAGTGTTCATGAGCTGCCTTTTCGACATTCGCATTGCAATTTTCCCATCGACATCTTCGGGTACTTCATTCCCAACAAGGTTCTTTCGTGACATCCATTGGACGAGGTCTTCGTGAGTCCATTGACGAGGCATGGTCAACTCAGTGTCGCTGGTGGTACTTCTAGGAGAGGAGTTGTCGTCCTTACTGTTGGTAGAACTTGTCAGCGATACTGAACCTGCTTGGGAGACGGCGTTTACAGCTTTTCGAGACTGCAACATGAATTTCGAAAGCCCCAAAGTTGACAACGTATTTTCGGTGCACGTTGCAACTGGAGACACTGTGGCAATGAGTCCAATGTGAGACTGTGGGTCAACAAGTGGTTGCTGTAGCGCCTTTGTGATACTGTTAGAAGCTATGAATGGGTTGTCCCCAAATTTTCCAGCAACTCTCGCTTGAATTGACCTCATCAAGCCATCAAACACTGAGTCATCTTCCCGTACAAGAAGCTCATTTGATGGACACTCTAGGAAAAACAGAGAACCTTGATGCTGTCGTGTATGCACGTTGATCTGGCACAAGCAGAAACTCTGATTGTCGGAAGAGCCTCGATGAGAAATTGCCATTTCCTTCCGGCGATGGGCATCAGAAAGAATCGTTACCAACTCATCGGGATTGTATGCTGTTTTTGAAACACAACCACGGAAGTGGTACCGGCCACGTTCATCAACAATTCGAACAAAACTGCCAATGGGGCCCAACAAATCTGTAATATGAGATTTGGATATTTCCATGAAAAAGACTTGCACTTCAGTTGGACTGTCCAAATCTTCTTTTGCAGTGCCAAAGAGATCGAACCCTGCCCTTTCGGAAATGTCAGCAATTGCATGGCTTTTCCCCGAAGATTTGTCGCCATACACCACAAACACGGAAGAACCCCCTTCCCGAGCCCTCGATACAGCAGGCTGTCCAATACGAAGGTAAAAGTCTTCCGCAGAGCTGGTTTCCGAGAATACCTGATCGAATTCAAAGACTGAAGGATGAATGTCCTTCGTTTTCAAGTCTTGAAGAAGCGAGGTTTCATACACGATCATGGTGTTGGCTCTTCCGGGATCTGCATTTACCACGTCGAACTCCCCGGAGTCCAGCTCATTTTGCAAAAATGGTCGTTTGCGGGCAAGTACGGAAAGTCCATTATCTGGAGGGGGGATCGTAGGGTTCGAGCGTTGATATTCGTTCAACAAACGAGTTGTTTCCTTTTCGGCATGATTGTTCACCATTTCAGCGAAGGCCGACGAGTACAGAAGGCGAACAGTCTTTTGATCCAATTGGGGCACTGCAGAGTCCCGCAAGCTCTCATTTCTATACAAAGGTGCTGGAGTTGCACTCTTTTTGACAGGATCTGCTTTCTTTTCTACTGCAGGCTTGGATGAGAGGTCCCCTCGTTTCTTGGCAAAGGCCAGTTGCCTGGTCTTTGCCGCCGTGATCTGACGGTAGAAATCAACAGGGGTTGCGGTACTCTTGCGTTGATTTTCCTGTAATGACGCTCCGTTTTTACTTGTATCCTCGGAGTAGTACGACTTCAGAGAAGGAATTTCCAAGCTCGGGCGCATGTGAATACTGGACTGACCGCTGGACGTCCTCTCATTGACCGACGAATCGGCCTGAGTCCTGATTTCATTGAGAGGTTCCCGTGATTCATCGCAGACAAACACGTTTGGCTCCGCGATTCCTCTCGACTCCAAAATTCGGTCTCTTCGTGCTGTCGAGCTACTATCCATAGATTGATCAACAGATTTTGGGGTCCTATCGCGAGAGGCATTCCAAGATTCAGGAGGAGGGGAGACACCGCGCTCGGATGAGCATGTCTGGATAATTGGAGGAGTTTTGGAAGCGAATTTTGGCTGGAAAGGAAACTTCTTACCCCCAGTCTGGGCTTGTCCGTTTTGGGTGAGACGCGAACGCGAAGTGGATCTTGGTTGATCATCAATTTTTGGAACTGGCGTTTGTGGCCTCAACGCTGTTGTAGGGGTTGATCCCCGGGTTCGGGGGGCGCTAAGAGCTCTCTTCTCCACAGTCACAGTTCCTTGTGCTGTCTGCGATTGAAATTGCCTCGGACGATGAACGGGGGGATCCCTAGCCTGAAACTTCTTAGCTTTCTGCATACCTGGTGGTGGCTCTTGAGGGCTGATTCGATTGGTCTGATTCTGTCCTGTCCATTGGCTCGATGACTTTGAAGCAGGAGATGCCTGTACATGAGTTGGAATTGGTGCAACATGCTTAGAAGGGGCGAGAGGTAGACCATACGTGTTGAGTGGATGACTGCTCAAGGATGGGGCGACACTTGGGGGCCCTGGCAGATCTGAGTATTTGTCATCAATCCTGCTCCACTTTTGATCTTGTTGCTCAGAGCGTGCAGGGGAAGTAAAAGCACTCCCTCGACTAGGAGAAAGAGCTCTGCTTCTCATTCTATTGGGCCTGTAGTTGTAGGATTCATCCGGATCCCGCCTTCGTGGCCTGACGGAAGGGGAACGAGATGGCCGCCTAGGAACAGATTGACTCCGGGGTGCGGATCTTCCCCTTTCGTGAGACTCGCTTGGCGTGGAGACAAAAGAGCTATGTGGGGATGGGCTCTCCCTGCTTCGACTTCTGAGCTTCTCAAGACGTTGTCGTTTCGCTTCGTCAAAGAGCGAGGCCGTCAATTGCTGCTGGCGGTTTGGCGTGTCCACTTCCTTAGGGGTGGTTTCGGTCGGAGGCAACGCTTTGGGAGCAGAAAAGGCAGAACCCAATAAGGCCCCACAACTGTACTTCCCAGCAAGCAATGGGGTGGAAGGGGCTTCCCTATAGGCACTTGCAACAGGAATCATGGACCGCTGTTGCGACGGATCAGGGGAAATCCGGTTGGAATCCTTCACTGGTTCCGATGTCACTACGGCTGCCCTAGGCGAAACTCTCATTTTCTCTTTCATGCGGCGGTACCGCTCCAGGTCAAGGGGGCGTTGACTGTTCATGGTGACCGAGGTAGACATTCTGCCTCCTGATTGTGTGACAACCCTTCCCTCGGATTGTTGCAGTGCTAGTGGAACTTGCGAGAATCTCATGTTAGATATGCCTTTTTAGATGTGTTTAAATTCAACAACGGGGTCAAAATATGGATCACTGAATATAACATTGAAATTTAAAGGATTGGTCTGCAAGTCGCACCGTTACCGTGACGTGGACACCCCATTTCCCGCAAATTTTTGATGTCGTCGGAAGATCGCCCAAATCCACACCACACCCCACAAATCACCTCATCACTAGGCGACAGCACGTAATCAGAACCCACCAAGCCCTTCCAAACCTTTCCGTGGACAAGGAGTCCTATGCTCAAAGGGGTTTCCTCCAAAAAAATTGTTGCTATGCTGGTTTCTATGAGTATCGTCGCTCGAAATGTTCGAGCTTTCAGAGCCGTTCACCCAGCGCTGTCGCTGTTTCGCCCATCAACGTCCTTTGTCGCATCGCTCGAAAAGCCCATGCTGTTGCGAGAACCATCTATCCCAGTACCATCCCGCTCGATTCGAATGTTTTCTACAAATGTAGACTTGAGTGCATCTGATAGACTCGAATTGGAGCAAAAAATCCAAGCCAAAGGAGATGAGATTCGTGCACTCAAGGAGAGTGGTGCGGAAAAGGCCATTGTTGCTCCTTTGGTAAAACAGTTGCTGGCTCTCAAGGCACAGCTTGACCCAGCAGCTGCTGAAACTGGCAAGAAAAAAGGAAAGAAAAGCAAATCAAAGAAAGAGGAACCGGTAGAGGCTGAATCTGACTTCATCACCCCTCGGGCTGAAGATTATTCCAAGTGGTACAACGACATAATAAGAGTTACTGGACTGGCAGAATCGTCTCCTGTGCGTGGATGCATGGTCATCAAGCCCTGGGGTATGTCATTGTGGGATTCTGTGAGAACCGAGTTGGACCGAAGAATTCAAGAACAAGGTGCCCAGAATGCGTATTTCCCCATGTTAATTCCGAAATCGTTTCTGTCCAAGGAGGCCGAACACGTGGATGGCTTTGCAAAGGAATGCGCCGTGGTCACACATCATCGACTAACAGCAGGAAAGGATGGTCTGATCGCGGATCCTGAAGCTGAACTGGAGGATCCACTAATCATTCGTCCAACATCTGAAACCATGATTTGGTACATGTTCCGAAAGTGGATCAATAGTTATCGGTGAGTATTTCCTATCGTTGCAAGACACTGAGGGGAATTCTATTGTCTCATTTTGTTGCGTCCTTCTAGAGATCTTCCTCTCAAAATGAATCAATGGGCCAATGTCATGAGATGGGAAATGAGGACCCGCCCCTTTCTGCGCACCTCTGAGTTCTTGTGGCAAGAAGGACATACAGCACATGCTACTGAAGAAGAAGCATTGGAGGATGCCAAAACAATGATGAATGTCTATGCAAACATGTGTGAAGAACTACTTGCAATTCCTGTTGTTAGGGGTGTCAAAAGTCCGTCTGAGCGATTCGCTGGAGCCGAGGAAACCTTCACGATCGAAGCATTGATGCAAAATGGATGGGCTTTGCAGAGTGGTACTTCCCATGTCCTTGGACAGTCGTTTGGAAAAGCATTTGAAGTGACCTTTCAGGACGCCGATGGCGTGGAGAAAGACGTTTGGGGTACATCATGGGGCGTTTCCACACGGCTCATTGGTGCACTTATCATGACACACTCGGATGATACCGGCTTGGTCCTACCTCCCCGCGTGGCGCCAGTTCAGGTAGTCATCGTGCCAATTCCTCCTAAGAAGAACGACCAGGACAGTAAGGAAGCAATGAACGCTGCCCTTGATGAAATGGTGCAGAGCCTGAAAGCAAAGGGCCTCCGAGTGAAAGTGGACGACCGTGACTACGTGCGTAACGGAGCTAAGTACTTTGAGTGGGAGCGTCAAGGGGTCCCTCTTCGTATCGAACTTGGACCGCGTGATGTAAAGAACAATTCATGCGTGTTTAAGTACAGGGCAGGTAGTGATACCGAAAAGAGAAATGTCAGCCTCGCTGACGTAGCAGAGTCAGCTACCAGTGGATTGAGCCAAGTGCAGCAAGACCTCCTCGCGGCTGCAAGGGAGCGACTCGCCAGCGGCATCACAGTGGGGACAACGTATGCTGAAATGAAGGAAGCCCTTGACAGCGACGAGGCGTCCACCTACCCCGGAAACGGTCTCTACTTGGTCCCATGGAAATGTGACGCTGACAACGAAGAAACTATCAAAACTGAATGCAAGGCTACGATTCGATGCTATCCCCTGGATGAGAACCAAAAGGAACTGTTCAAAGGACAAAAGTGCTTTTATTCAGGAGAAGATGCCACCCACATGGCCCTGTTTGGACGGGCGTTCTAGACTAACATATATGCAACAATACAAACACAGTCCCTACTTGGGTATTTCTGCGTCTGATTCCCCTTGAATAAGTTGTGCATAGAGCTCTCTTGACTTGACCACTAGCAACCTTGGTTTCCAATTCTTCATGCAGAGTTGAATACAATCCAATACAGCTGGTAGCATTCTGTTCCCGTTGATATCAATGGCGATAACCGTCGGTTGCTCGTCCATTTCAGGGAGTTCATCCTCAAACACGTCACCTAACCAAAAATTTCGTTCGGGATACCGTTCCTTGGCAATTTTAATAGATTCATCGGATTTATCAATTCCCAACCGAGTTTTGGAATCCACGCTGTCCACCAGAATGCCAAAATCACACCCAATTTCCAAAAAGTGATCGTCAGGGAGAGTGTGCACAATTGCTGTTCGCCTGTAGTCGTTTGTTTCGGAGGCAACCAAAACAAGATTTGTTTCATGCTCCAAAACAGGAAGTAAATTTGTTTTTCGCACTCTGTACGTTGACCCCTTGGGATATTGGACCAACATTCGTTCACCATCGTCACATGGCGACAACACACGCGCTCGTTGGAACAATTGCGGTGCTTTTCCCTTTCCTTTGCTCAAAAGAACCCAGCAAAGAGTACCGGCCTCCAAAGATCCTCGATCAGGAAAGTATCTTTCATCTACTTGTTGAAACCGAAGGTATTGATAGGGTGCGGCATCGTCGCTAGTTGGTTGAGGAAGCGGCATCATGGTAGGAACACAGAAAAATGGTTGGAGCCTTGCCCAGGTCCAACCGATTTTCGGCTCACGGACAGACACAAACCCGGAGGAACTACGAGTATCGTAGCTATGAGCAAGGAGTGGGTGCAATACTCTACAGTTCCTTCCAAAAAAAGCAAAGGACTTAGATATTGATGTCACTGAGATTTTCACAGAATGAAGCCAAAATCTTCAAAACCAGTACAGCTAGTATATTACTTGACTTCCAAATATCCCCAAGACAGTTTCACCACACGCCGCGCCAAGTGCCAAGAATGTTGACATCCGAATCCACTCAGTTTCCATGTCTAATAGTCCGAAACGAAGTGGTGCCGGAGTTTGTCCCAGTGTTTGTCAAGAATATAGGACAATGGGACATGGTGTCCCTCTTCCACTTTCATCAAGGCGGCAAGTTGTGCCACGAACCGCGTTCCTGGAGAAAAGGCTTCTCGTTCTTCCTCAATAATCTCCGCCAAACTAGGAGTAGCCCTGGGGGTTCTTCGGCGACTATCCGAGGAGGAGTACGGAGGATGGGTGGGAGGAGGTGACATGAACGATTCGGGACGGGACGGGTATGGGGCCGATCGGCGACCGGCTGGTTCTTCGCGGTAGCCAGGGGACATGTCGGGGCGTGCTGGGGATGGACGAGACATTGGATAAGGGGCAGGTGGGTAGTCATTTCGAGGAACATCAGAAGAAGGCATTCGTAAAGCATTGTCCACGGGGTAGCTTGGAGGTTCTGGAGGAGCCTGATGCAATCGTTCTACCGAGGGGGGTTGATAGAGCATTTTCCGACGCAACATTTCATTGTTGAGTTCCAAATCTTGAATGGTCCTTTCTTGCTCAAGTACCAGAGAACGAAGTCGCTGAAGGGAGATCTCCGATTCTCTGAGGTAGTTGTCATCCAGTGGTTCCAAAGGAGCCCTCTGGGATGGATATGAACGCGAAGTGACCGATGCAGGCGGTGTGGGCCGCCGCCGGCGGTTGGGTGTGGGGAACCCAAACCCTGGCGTTTGCACAGGAGTCGGAGGGGGCTCGGCATGGAAATGTGATTGCCTGGCGGGTGTGCTTCTTCCATATTGTGTCCGCGAGGGAGATGTTCGTTCCGTTGCTGACGATGGAGGGTCGTAAATTCTAGGCGCAGCCCTTTTGTACGAGGAATAGGCAAATGGCAAGGAGGAAGTCTCCACACCTCTTGGAGTTGTGGAACGCTTTTGGGAAAGGATATCATCAAATGCCTTGGTCAAATTGTCTAGCTCATCGTTGAACGAACTGATAACGTGATCCACAGGTGGCGAAAAAAACTCTGGGGGCGGCGCGTGTGAGCTCAAATCCTGAGACACATTGACATCCCCTGCTTTGTACTCTAAATCATTCCTGGTAGGAAACGTATCCCCCACAGAGTCTCCATCCGTTACCGTAACTGGAGGACCGACAAGGCTACTTCCACTTCTCGTCATTGTCCGATTTTGCCCAAAATTTTTTGGCGTGAACAGGTCGGAGGTCGGAGGGTGGAGCCATCCCGAGTCACGGGAATTCATTCCAATCACGAGTCACCCTCGCCGTCTGTACTTGTTCCGTTGATGGCCTGATGGGTTTTGTGGTTTGTGGCTCTCAAGATTTTTCCAAGCGAGCTGTGCTTCGGCTTGATTTGCGAAACTACGCAGAGACACCACCCATCGTCCCTGTGTTCGTGCTCCAGGTGAACGAACACATTCAGTAACCCTAGACAGCTCGATCCCTGAAGTCTCTTTTACTGCAATCATGATGCAATCTGTATCATCCTTCCTGCGACAACCTGCTTTGGCTCGTTTCCCTGGCCAAGTGTTGGCTCGCCACTTCTCGGGCGTCGTCGAGCCTGAAGATATGCCATTCTTGCACCACGGAAAGCGTCCCCGATTTCGAGGTTACCAGAAATTCAAGTCCCCACGAAAGCGGGCATCCAAACTTCTCGATGAGCTCAACAAGGAGGCTGTCGAAAAATCCAAGGATCAAAACCCCAACATTTGGGAGGCTGGATTTCGTGTAGGAGACTCGGTCGAGCTTCGCATGGTCACACTCGGAGGAGTTAACCCCAAGGATGGAGACCCAAAGAACCAAGAAGTGGAGCGAATCCGAGGTGTTGTCTTGGGAATTATCAACCGCGGCCTCAACTCGTCCGTTATCCTCAGAGACGTCGTCTACGGAATTCCTATTGAGCGTAAGGTTCCCATGCACTCGCCCATGATCAAGGAAGCTAAGGTCTTGGAGCGAAACTTTATCTTCAAGGGAAAGAAGAAGGTCAAGCGATCCAAGTTGTATTATTTCAGAAATCTCAATCCTTTGTGTAAGTAGATCGCCTTGTTTCGTCAACGGTGGATGATGGCTACCTCTACAACAACTCACATCTTACGTTCTTTTGCGCAATACAGTGACCAAGGTTTCATAAGCAGGATATGGGTTACAATAGTGGTAACGACGAGAGTGGATCCCCTGTGTTGTGATGAGGGGCCCAATGATCTTTTGGGAATGTTGGACAGAATAAGTTTAGCACCGTCTTGTACACCCATCGTCCATCGTGGATGTTTGTGTAGTCGTCATGTGTGTCTATTCGTAGTACCACAGTGTACCATGATGGCCAAATATTATGGGGACAATGTGGTTGCTTGATGCATCGTTTAGCAGTTAGCAGCAGTGCAACAGACATGGAGCCACCACGGCACCTGGAAGTCTAACCCCCAATCAACAAGAAGCGCTTGGAGCCAAGAATTCTATCCTGCCGCATCCCTCAAGCAACAATCCAAACAGGTACGGTACAGTACATACATGGTGACAGCTATGGTATTCATACTCTAGTAGTATTGCAGTTACACGGAAACCACGAAGATAGAGCAACCACCTCCCTTGGATTACCCCTCGTTTAGGACTCAGCCTCAACCTCCTTCTTGGCGATGAACTTCTCGACAAAGGCCTTGCGAGAAGGGTGGTCCTCTTGAGGACGGTTGAAAGGAGTCCAGACAGGTTGCCCAATGAACAAACGCATGGCATGAATGTAATCCTTCTCGTCGCAGGTGAATCGGTGGTAGATACCCTCAGGAAGAGTCATAAGATCTCCCTTCTTGACGTGAATACGGACCCACTTGTCCTCAGTGTCACGAACATCAAAGTAGCCAGATCCGTCCAAAATATAACGGATTTCCTCAGCATCATGAATGTGTTCCTCAAAGAAGGCTATACCAGGTAGTTTTGTCGTGCGAGTATGGTGAGAATGCAATTGCTGCAACGTATTCGCCCATGGATCCAACTACAATACTACTCATACATACCTTTGACCTTCTCCTCGTATCCAGGCAAATGATCAGGGTGGATAGTAAGGATATCAGCATAGCTGTAACCACGGTCGTCACGGATAGCCGAGAGTCTTGGATCAACAGCGTCCTTAGGATCCCATGGAACTTGCTTGACAGGATACTTGAAAGCATCGGCATCCATCTTCCAGTAGCTGATTCCGAGACTCTTACAGGCAGCTACATCTACAGGCTTGTTGGGCTCTTGACGGTTCTCCTTCTTTTGGTCCTCGATTTCGCCTTCGGTCATGTACCAGGCTATGGGATGTCAAGGGTGATTCACGAGGCCGTGAGTGATGGATTGAAGCTGTGACAACCATTGTCACTGCCACGATGGTTGCAGCGAAAAATCAGGAACCCAGCAACTTTAACGTACCTTCAGGCCATTCTGAATCAGGACTTGGCTCAACAGACATCTTCACTTTCTTTGCTTCGGGGGCAGGAACTTCTTCCTCCTCTGTGGTTGTGGTCTTGGGCTCGGCTTCGTCACTCATTTTGCTTTTTTTACCGGTCCGTGCTAGCTAGATTCGGGGGCAGTGATGGTGGTGCGAATTGGTGGGAAATGAGAGTCGGCCGCTGTGATGGCCGGTGCATCCACTCTCGGCTGTGCGATCTTTTTGTGCAAGTACTGCTTTCCACGCGCAACCGGTATTTGCCGGACGTCACTGCAGCTGGACACGAGGTCTACTTTAAGACATACTGGAGGAATCACCGGCAACGCTCGGGATCGCCTTCTCTCCGACGAATCCCGACCTCCGGTTGATGGCTGGCACAAAAATCCTTGGATCTTATCCTATCGATTGCATTCCTTCACGATGTGAGTCCATTGGTGCTTTTCGGTGAACTTGTTTCTGTGATCGCTGGGTATCTATCAACTGCACTGGTTGAAAGAACTCACACGATGATGCTGTATCTCTGTGGATCTTGGTGTTTTTGTCCATTCTTGCTTTGGATTCATGGTTTGGAATCTCGACGCGGTTGAGAACCGTCTTTGGGGGTTCGCCGTACAATTTCTACGTGGTCACCACGGGCACCTCGAACGGATACTTTCTCACTCCCGTGACTGCAATGTCGTTGTTGTTGTTTCCAGGTCCAACCCTAAAGTTTACTTTGATATCACCATCGGCGGAAAGGCCGCCGGACGCATTGTCATGGAGTTGCGTGCCGATGTTGTCCCCAAGACTGCTGAGAACTTCGTAAGTAGAGTGCCTCCGTCGTGAAATTTCGAATTGGCTCGATTCGCTTCCATACTGACAACTTGGATTTTTGTTGCCTGTTAGCGTGCTTTGTGCACTGGAGAGAAGGGATACGGATATGCCGGATCCAGCTTCCACCGTGTGATCCCTGGATTCATGTGCCAAGGTGCGTACCTATCTTGCCTTCGGGGTCGGCTGTCAATACCGTCGTTCCGTAGCATCGCGAATGACTGTATCGGGTTTTGCTAATCTTTACCTTTTTCTCCCATTGCAGGAGGTGACTTCACCAACCACAACGGTACCGGAGGAAAGTCCATCTACGGTACGTTTATTGTTTTTGACTAAGACTTGTGATTTTGTTGTCTAGATGTCGACTAATAGCTATTTCCCTCTCAGGTGGAAAGTTCCCTGATGAGAACTTTGTCCTCAAGCACACTGGACCTGGAATTCTTTCCATGGCCAACGCTGGACCCAACACCAAGTAAGTTTGACCAGTGGAGTATGATTTGGTCCTGTGTTTCCTGCATTCTGACGCCCATTTTTCTGTTTCACAGCGGCTCTCAATTCTTCCTTTGCACTGCCGAGACCGCATGGCTTGACGGCAAGCACTGTGTCTTCGGATCCGTCGTTGAGGGTATGGATGTTGTCAAGAGCATCGAGAGTGTCGGATCTGGATCTGGAGCCACCCGCGCCAAGGTCGTCGTCGCTGCCTCCGGACAGCTCTAAGTATTTTCTCTACCGATAGACTCTAAAAACGAGTAGGGTTACTCGTTTTTAAGGTATCTCAACTATCAGCATTGCATTGTAGTACATAGCGTTGGTTAATTTGTTGTGTGTTTGTTGGTCCAATGGAAGGCATGCACAACATCCAATCCTTCTTGCTGGTGGGAGCTGGAGTCGGTTCGTGGATCGAATGTTATTTGGCGTACGTATTCACATATCTACGATATATACTCTAGCCTATGCAGGATGTTTGTGGTAATACAGGACTCCTTGACCACCACACCCCTTTCCGCAACCCAATGGCCGACACCATGACAAATGAGAGCAGTAGTGCTCCCAAGGAAATAGACAAACCGCTGAACATCAACGATCGATGTGAAGTGAAATGGAGGAATGGTGATTTCAACTTGAAGGCAAAAATTGTAGAGAGAAGACCGCTTAGCCTCAGGACGAATCCCAGCCTCAAACGCGGTGCCTCCCTTCCTCCCGTCGACGGACTCAAGCCCGATGAGGTAGAATACTATATCCACTATGTGGAGCACGACAGGTATGTCTATTGAACTTGTGTGCACGATGTGTACGGTGTGTTCCTTGTTGGTGGATGATCTCATCCCGTATCGTGTTTTTGGCACAGGCGCTTGGATGAGTGGGTCACTCTGGATAAGTTTGTACTGGATACACTAGAACAAGTGGAAGAGTCTGAGGCCCCAGCCGAGGCGGAAGACTCGAGAAAATCAAGAAGGAGAGTCAATTCGAGTGCAGATTTTGGAGACAACGGACCCAGCGCTGAATCCATTCTCTCCGGTGGAAACTTCCGTACGGGATCGGGGGATCCATCACTCGCTGAGTTGGAGAGGGAACACGAGGAAACCACGAAGGTCAAAAATATTGAAAAGATTTGGATGGGAAACTTTGAGGTGGAATGTTGGTATTTCTCTCCATATCCAGACGAGTATGCACATGCCGAGACTCTCTACGTTTGTGAGTATTGTCTCAAGTACATGCGAAAGCGATCCACTTTCCGTAAACATCTTGCTACATGTGAACACAGGAATCCACCTGGAAAGGAGATCTATCGGGAATTGGGACTGAGTGTGTATGAGGTGGACGGGAAAGAGCACAGAGTGTACTGCCAGAACTTGTGCCTGCTCGCGAAGCTGTTCTTGGATCACAAGACGCTCTACTACGATGTGGATCCTTTCTACTTTTACATTATCTGCGCTGTAGATGATCACGGGGCCCACATTGTTGGATACTTTTCCAAAGAAAAGCAGTCTGCAGAAGAATACAACTTGGCTTGTATTTTGACATTTCCGCAATACCAAAAACATGGATATGGCAAATTCATCATTTCTCTGTCGTACGAACTTTCCAAGCGGGAACAGACCACAGGCTCGCCTGAGAAACCCCTCTCCGATTTGGGCAAGATTTCCTACCGAAGCTACTGGACACACGTCCTCTTGCATCTCTTAGCCTCTCATGACCCCAAAACAAACATCTCCATCAAGGATATTTCCACCGGCACGGGTATCAAGACGGAAGATATCATTTCGACATTGCAGTATCTTGACATGATCAAATGTTGGAAGGGGCAACATGTGGTTTATGTCAACCAGAAAACGATTGCAGACTACATGAGTCAAAAGTAAGTACCAGAGTTGCCTTGCCAAAAGCCTATGCGATGGATTGCACAACTGACAGACCTACTTACCCATTTGTTCCTTATCATACACAGGAAACAACTTCGCCTTTGTAAGAGTGAGAATCTCCATTGGGAGCCACCAAAAAATAAGAGTTCCAGTGGTAGCTAGTTTTAAGAATAGAAGAACATGGGAGGAGTAAATTCTCTCAAGCCTCCTTTGATTTCACCTAGTCTGCTTTGAATCCCTGGATTCACGAGCAACCGTATGAACCACCTACTAATAGGAAAGGCAAGCTCCACAAGGCCATTCGCAAATGTGATGGTTCCTACCAGTTAGCAAGCAAAGAGTTCTGAGGTATACTCTCGGAATATTTCATTTGTTGTAATAAATAGAAAGCATAACCTGGCTGTTGGGATCGACCATACCAACATGACAGCACCGCTTCCCGTCCGCTCAGCGAAGTTAAGCATGTTCGGGCTCAGTTAGTACTACGGTGGGGGACCACGTTGGAATCCTGAGTGTTGATCTCCTTTTTGCGCTTTTAGAGCATTTTAGTTTTGTTTTAACATCGCAGCTACATGATGCATTGAATACTGTTTCGTATGATACAATTTTTTGTTCTCAATTCCCTCTAGAAGACGAGTTATTGCAGTTTCCCCAAGAGGCATTAATGTGCGACTATACCAGAGGACCACGCCCGAATCCCTATGGGTGTGTGGAATTCTCGAGCTATTTCATTTGTCTTAGCTCTGCTATTTGACGGAATGGTAAATGAAGTTTACTCTAAAGGTGCCAGTTTCATTCTAATTCTGCGTTGAAGTTTAGTTATTTCATTTTCTTCGAATGACAAGGATGTGCGATCAGCGATCATCGATCAGTGTTTTCCCCCTTTCTCCCTTTTTGCTCGAAAGTTAATAGGGTTTCGTTTGTTTCATGCCACAATCAAGAATGCTGCAGTGCTATTTTGAGGCCATAATATGAGTGTTAATATCTAACAAGGTTTCCTGGGATGGCATGATGGCACCGTTCACAAGTTGAATTCTTGTCGACACCTACCGGCATTTTACGTCTAAAGTACCAATGCTCAATGTAATTGGTACTCCCAGTGGATCTGCCTATGTAATAATGTACATTTACCCCAACCTTCCAAGCGGAACTTGGATTTAGATCTCTTATATGGCTTTCTTGAATGCTTTAACTTCTTTCTCGATCGTGGGATTGCTCACAGTCTGTTGATCTGAAAAGATCTGTACATGCTACTACTAGTATACCTGTCGGATACTCCAGTGCTACTACAGTACAGTACTACTAGAGTACCTGCCAAGCTTGAGAGTAGCAACTAAAATAACTGTATGTTGTACAGTACCAGTACTGTAGTATTTCCACCATTGGTTTCTTTCAGCATTAGGTAAATGTTTGAATCTTTTTTCTGGATGAATATCTTATCATTGGAGCAAAGGAGTGGTCGTATGGCATTGGCCACTGGGTCCTGTAGGGGGCATGTACATGCAGCTGCAAACTTTATAGGTATCATGTTGGATGGAAAGTTATGGATTACTTTGACCCCCGAGTGACAGGGAGGGAAAGACCAACACGTGGGCATGTCTCGAAGCTTGAATCGATGTGACTGACCCAACATGACTCAACGTATTCACATATATATGACTCTGAATATAGTATAACATCGGTTGACTATTTTTTCGTTCGCGTACAAGACTTGCCCCCAAGCTGGGCGGTCAATTTTCAATGAACAGGTGCCAAGGGAGGAAAAGTGGCGCAAATTGTGAGCTCTTTGAAAGAGGAGGTGCAAAGGGTGCGTAGTAGTATCAACCTCTTTTTGTACTTGATTCTTTCTTGTACGAAGCACTTTGTTGCAAGTTCAATCGGAAACTCTCAACTCAAAGAGTGTCCATAGTAGTATATCGTAGGAACGACGAGAGATTGCTAGGGGGCTCTTCGCAGTCATACATTACTTGTGCACTCTTTTGTGAAAATGTTCCCCAACACTGTCAACAATCATCGCGGTAGCATGAAGTCGCCCACCGGGGTCACCAATGGAATGCCAAGGACCGGGACTGTCTCTGCTCGGTACCAACAGCGCTCAGCAGAGAACTTGGAACACTGGGCTCCCAAAGCGTCATCGACCCGGCGAGAGACTGGAATTCCCAAATTCCGATCCACGTCGGCATCTCGGCGGAAAGTAGACGTTCATGCCACTGAGGCTCCTGCCCCTTCTGGTGCGAGCAGTATCGCTGGCGAGCCTTCTGCGGAAGGAGCCAAGCGATCAGTCACCCCTTCCAAAAAGTTCGAAGCTTTCTTGGGAGCTGCAGGACATGGTATCACCAACATGGCAATGGTAGCCGCTGAAGTCTATCGCCAAGAATGCAAAAGTGACAACCGAGGGGGGGACGAGGACTTTTTTGTAGAACACAAGCCTGGGAAGAGACCACGAAGTCGTCAACGTGCAATGGATGACTCCAACAGTTTGGCTGCGTCCGTGGACGAGGGTGACGCTTCACGTGCTGTTCCCAAGTCCGGTATCCCTGCTCGAAAGTCATACGACTACCCCACCGTTGGATCTTCCCCCGCAATCCAAAAGTCCCCCTCACGTTCCGGATCCGCGTCAAGACGGCGGGATCAACCCAGAGATGTATCCCCTCAACGATCCGGCCGAGCGGAATCCAATCCCCGCGCTGTGGGTGGTGAACTCATGGCTGCTCGAATGGAACTCTTTCGTTTGGGCCAAGATGACGTTCCCCAATCCGAGGTCAGACTCAATAGAGCATTGCAAGACCTTCAACGACAGGATCAGGCCATTGATGGTTGGAAACGTCAGCTTCAAATGATGCAACAGAATCTGGACGATGCTGTTGCAGAACTCGATCGCACCAAGCAAGACTCCAAGGAGAAGCAGGCCAAGGCCACGGAGATTCGGGCCCGCGCTGCACAAGACAAGAAGAGAATGCAAGATATGTACGAGAAGGAAGCCGAAGAGAATGCATCGCTCAAGTCTCATGTCCACAAGTTGCAATCGGACCTTTCTGCCATGAAGGTTTCGATGCGCAACTCTCGGTCTGAATCTACGGGGAGAAGTCCAGAGGGTGCCTCCGCGGGACAAATCATGTCTCTCAAGGCGGAGATTGTAGACCTCAAATCTCGTTTGGCCGAGGCACGTGCAGCCAACATTGATGACAATTCCTCGTTGCACCCCAATCCTGAAGTGGAAGAGCTCAGGGAGAAGCTCATCTCAATGGAGAGAGAACTGCGCACTTTGAAACAACAGGAATTGGATGTAGAGCGACTACAACAGGAACATGCAGAATCAGAGATGGTATGGCGAGACAAGTTGGAACGGCTAAGTTCCAAAGCCAAGAAGAAGCAGTCAGAGTTGGAAGCGTCCCTACAGGATGCTGCCGATGAAGACAGTCAGTTGCGCACGGAACTACAGAGGGTCAAAGCCAACTTGCAGCGGCTGGAACGGGAACGTTCGCGCCAGCGACTTCACTCTACGGCTGATGTGGATCGACTGACCAAGCAGTTGGCAGATTCCCAGGGGGAGATCGCCAGTCTGAAGGAACAGCTCGCTGAGCAACAAAGAGAAGCCCACAAGGCGTCCGCAAAACTTCGTGAGGAGGTCGCTACACTTCAAATAAAGCTTAGTGCAGCCAAGGAGAAGAACTCCAAGTCCGTCTTCACAGCAGAGGACAAGGCAAAGCTTGACGACACTATTTCGAGACTCCGAGAAGAAGTAGAGAGTTTGAAGGAACAGCTGGTTTCCAAGACTGAGACAATCACATCCCAATCCAAGCTAATCGCTGAGCTTGAGAAGAAGCGTGGTATGTCATCTGGGAACATGCGCAAGCTGGCGTTCTTGGAGGAAGCAGTCAAGTTCCACAAATCAAACGAGAATACCTTGCGCACCGAACTTGAAGCACAAAGAAAGATTTTGTTGGAGGAGCGTGCCTTGGCCGCAAGTCGTCTCGAGACCCGAGAAGACGCTTTGCCACAGGCTCCAGCTCATGGCTCCTCGGCCTTGGATCAATTCCGACGCAAGTTGCAATTTTTCAAAGCGGAGGAAGAAAGGGCAACCGCAGACCCCGTGGAAGCAGGCTTCCATACTGAGCTCGCTGCTTTGGAGAAGAATGTTGCTATCGTTGCCGAAATGAGCAAGTCCAGGGATGATTCCAACGCTCGAGTTGCGGAGGCTACTCACAAAACCGAGGTTTCTGTTCTTCAAAGCAAGCTCTGTGAATCAGAGGCAATGTGCAAAGAAGAGAAGGCCCGGGCCGAAGAAGAGCGCCGCATCAGCCAGGAGAACGAACGCATGCAGGCCGAGAGTATTGAAGAGCTTCGAAACGAGAATGAGAAGTATGTGGAGGAGAAGATGATTCTACGCCAAGAGCTTGAAGAATTGCGAAAGCAGTTAGCCCATCTTACTTCTCCCGGCAATGGCGAGGCAGATTCAGCCATGGAGATGGACACCAAGCCTTCCAATAGCAATGTGATGCGTTTGCGAAATGAACTTGCATTGGCACGTGCTCGACTGGCAGCAGCTAGGGATCAAACCCGACATGTCATTCCAATGAAACTCGATGTGATCGAAATCGAGAAATCTCCTTCCATTAAGGCCGAGGATAGTCATATGGAAGACACAGTTGATATCACACCAACTCCTCCAAGTGACGACTCTGTGGTCTCCAACGATGAGTCCTGCTGGGCTCCTCCAGCACTCGGTGAGGGCGCCATTCCTACTGTGATTACTCCGGACAGACAAGTCACCAGCACTTTCCAAGACTACCAATCTTCTGAGGTTGAGGAATCTTGGCTCTCAATGTTTGACAATGCACATCAAGAGGCAACGGAATCGGTGGCATCATCTGGCTCGAAACAATCCGCCACTGACCTGGCAGTAGAGCAATTGCGTCGCAAGTTGGAGGAGTCGAATGCCCGTCTGGAGCAAGCATCTCACAAACTTAACAGCCTCTTTGGGTCGTCTTCCTTGCAGAAGGCATTACAATCTTCTCCTTCTCAGAAGCATAGAAGGGATGAGATTATTGACGAGACAGCCTCGCACTGTGATGTCGTCTCTTGTGGGGATACTGGGATCGAAGTTGAGACATTCGATACTTGAAAGGCTTCGGTTGTGCAAGCAGCAGCTAGTAATTGTTAATAAGCCATTTCAAAAGTTACTCCGTTTTATCGTCACTGGTTGGTTTAGCTTCGCCATCGCTATTGGGGAGTTCCTCGTCATCGGAATGATCGGTTGTCCCCATGCTGTTTCGGACATCATCAATGGCATACTTGAAATCAATTGGGGTGACCAAGCAGTCCATGATGGATCTTGGTCGCCCTGTTGATGTAGTGGCACCTTGTTCTGAAAACTCATTGACTGCTCGTTCAAGAGCATGGCTTGCAGCTGCTCTTGCTACCCCAGCCAAAGCGGCCCCTGAAAAGCCGTCGCATTGTCGGGCAATATCCGTGAGGAGATCTTCGTATGGCAGGAGATTTGGTTGACCGATAGTCTGTCGAGGACGCTTGTGAGAATCAATATCTACAACAAAGCTGCTGAGCAAAACCTACACGTACCTCATGCGCCGCAGCGGCAGTATCAGCAGGAGGGTCAGCCACAAGTAGGCGACCAGCAGCGTGCATGTTCTGAGTATGAACTCTCAGCACACTGACTCGTTGCTCCAGGCTTCGTGGAGGAGGTACTTCAATTTGAACTTCAAACCTTCCAGGTCTCAACAAAGCTTTGGCGGAAACAGAATATGTGAGACCAGTCCGACATATTGTTGATCTCAAAACAAAAATTAAACAATCATACCTGGCTCGATCAAGCTTCGCTTGTTGGTAAGCCCCACTACCAACGTAGGAACGGGCAAAGGGTGAACGCCGTCCATTTTTGCAAGAAGCTGGTTCACAACGCTATCACGAGCTACACCGGCATCTCCTTGATCGCCCTTTCCACCCTTGCCACCACGTGTCCTTCCCACAGCATCAAACTCGTCCATGACCACAACATGGAGAGCCGCATTGGCAATACTATCTCCTCCATCTTCTTCGCCGGCTCGATATTTCTCATAGATATCAGGCGGGTTGTCAAACACCTCTCTCAGGTTTTGTTCGCTTGAACCGACATACTTATCCATGATCTCTGGACCACTGACAACAGTAATAGGTCTCATAGGAGACAACACCTTTCCAAGTGTCCTGGCCAACAATGTTTTCCCGCATCCCGGTTTTCCATACAAAAGGAGACCTCTGACAGGATGGATACCTAGCTCCGCAAGTAGTTGAGGAGGTGCAGCCAAAGGAGTCCAAACTCGTCTCTTTACCTGAGCCAGCACTTCATCTAACCCCCCGATTCCGATATTTTCTCCCTCGAACGATGCTCCAGCTCCTGCCTGAGCAATCATCTCAGCGACTCGCTGAGCTGCTGGACGGTCTAAGGAAGGAGTAGCGGTTGTTTCGGTTGTTTCGGTTGTTTTACTCTCTCCACTGAGCTCTTTCTGCAAATCCTTCTTTTGCTGTGCCATGTTTTCCATTGGGGTGCCTCCCAATACAGATTTCATGAAAACGTCAGGTTTTCCATTCTTATTCCGTCTCGACAAGGCAGACTTTCCTCCTGTTAGGCTAGAAGCCACGTTCTCTCCAATCTCGCGGGTAGTATGAGAGGACTTTTGTTGTCCACCATTTGCCCTCTTTTCCAATTTCGTCCAATTGACTGGCACTCCTGCACGTTTGATCATTCGGATGGATAGCTCGACCAACTCTTTCTCTCGTGTGTCGGCAACCTTACCAAAGGCATCCTCCACTTGATCCCGCTATTTTAAAATCACCAGATATGTTAGTGACAAAGAGAGAAAAATTCACACCCTGTACAATAGCTGCACGTACAATACGGGGAGACCCCGAAATGATATACTTGTCAAGCAACCCTGACAAATTGTCGATCAACATCTGATTCAAGAGAAAACAGAACACAAGGGTGGTGAGACGAAACCACAGAAACAACCGAAAATTTTCATATTGCTGCTTACCTTGTCATTGGAATCTCCTTCGTTTCCCATAGTGGCAGAAAACCTAGAAGTGGTGGAGACTGAACATTGCTCCGGGCAGGAAGAAGTGGCGAATGAAGGAGACTTCAACGCCAAAGGATAGAAGACGGTAACAAATGCATCTGTAGGAACAAGCAGATGAGCGATTGCTAGAACAGTTCCAAATTTCATGCTTTTCTCACACTGCTTCGCATGTGATCATCCCCTCAATGGTCGAATTTTGTGACGGTGGTGTGGTCCCTTGTCCCTTGGTTCCCAAACACTGGTTCACGTCTGTCGTGCGACGGGAGAAAGGGAGGTGGTCGGTCTGCGGTCTTCTGGACATTTAATCTGTCGCAACGACACCTTAACTCTTTCGACCCAAGACTGGAAGGTTTTATGTTTCGTCATTTTCTTGGCCCATGCCAACTTCAAGAGAAACACTTTGTGGTCTTTCCCTCGGATTGTCGAAACCATACCCACTTTCCATCGACCAAAGTGTCCCGAGGTACAGTACAGGCTTGGCAATTGACGATCAATTGCATTACCATTGATTCCAAACATTCCAATCAGATTCCCCAAGCAAGATGATGGATGACACAGAGGACATGCGCTCTAACCTGGTGGTGATGTACAAGAAGCAACAGGAAACCAATGTATCGTCACTCAGCCTGGGAGACAAGTCATATATAATGGACTTGGCTCAACAAAAGCACAGTCGCAAAGAACTCCGAGAAGAAGAAGCCATGGAAGAAGCGCTTGAGCTGTTTCAGGCTGCTTTGGAAGAAGGGGCGCCCAAGTCGGTCGCCATGTTCAAGTCGATTTTGAAAGAAGTGCTGAAAGAGCTAGACGAGCAATACAAAGAAAAAGATCGACTACAGGATGAATGGTTGAAGGCAGCTATTCAAGAAGAAGCTGAAAGACAAAAGGAAGAAGCAGAATTTGAAGAAGGCAGTATCGCTTCGGCAATCCCTGACTACAGCGAACACACAGCCGGAGCAGAGAGTACGCAAAGCTCCTTTCAGGCGCCTCCAACAAAGCGAATTTCCTTGAGAGGGCCAGGGGGTGCCCTACAGAGGCGCCCGAGTCAGCGTATGGTGGAGCTGGATTGTAAGATCTATGAAGAAGATCGCAATATTTTGACTAAGAAGCTCAGCAAAGCGATGCGCATGATGCAGGACCTCATTGATGCCAAAGGAGAAGCAGAGGCCAAGAAACTAGTGAAATACCAAAACCTGAAGAAAAAAGTGAAAGAATACAGAGCTACTTTGAAGAAATCTATGCAAGAAGAGGCCACAATTCGCTCGACCAACGGACAAAGTGTGATGTACGACTGGGGATTGGACCCAGTGGAAGAACCTGACAAGGAGGATTCCTCTACCTCAAGTGAAGTGGAGAACACGGACGAGCAAAATGCACAGGCCCAAGAAGATTTGGAGTGGGCCAAGAGTATCATTGCCAATTTGAGTATTGAGCAGCAAACTACACCGGAGAAAGAGAAGACGAATAGTGAAACCCAAGATGAAGAAATAGAGCTCGAGAAGACGCCCCGCAGGCGAACACGACACAAAAACCAATCCATGTCGACAATCATGGCAACAACTCGTCGGGTAGTGCCCACTGGTGCTGGAATGGGAAAACAGTCCCCAGAACGTCCGTGGAAATCCCCTCTACCGGCTCCAAAGAAAGAGAGTCCGGTACCTTCGTCTCCTCACTTTGTCAAAGATTTCAACAAGGAAGGTAACTCACCTGGAAAGAGGAAGTCTCCTTCGTGGAAGAGCCCAGTCAAGAAGATGGAAACTCCCTCGCTACCCCTGGCACCTCCTTTTATAGAAGCACAGGATTCGCCGGTCAAACAGGAGACGAAATCTACTCCGTGTGCTGTTAAAGACAAGTATACTCTTGAAGAGTTTCAACTTGGGAAGGTTCCTTCGAATATCGATATGTCCAACTGGGAGACATACTTGGTACCCGAGGATTTCGAGACAAACTTCGGGATGAGCGCTGAAAAATTTGCGGCACTGGCGAAATGGAGACAACTCGAGGCCAAACGCAAGATCCGGACGTGGTAGACATCAGTACTCATACTGTAGTATTACCATATCCTTCTCTACCCGCCGGCGTAGGATTGCAAAAACTGAACCCAGAAATATTGATACAGCAAATATTGTACTGTTGGTAGGACCTGGAGCAGCTGTAATCGTGAAGTTAAGTTTTATTATAAAAGTTACTCGTTAGTTGAGTCAATATGAATCATTCTTAGATTTTTCACACAAACAGTAGCGAAAGTTTTAGTGTGTACCACATACAGTATCGCTCCCCAATGTTAGAACATCGTCAGGACTGTGGTGGTGAAAAGGACGGTGACGACTGAAAGCAAAACAGTCGCTTGAACATTGGATGAAGAAGATCCACAATGGTCACTCCCCATGTATTGATTTTCCTTGCAAACCTGGCAGGCTCCCCCTGTCTGTGACGCCCGACCAGTTTCGGAGTAATAACCAACTGGACATAGAATAGCATCACATTCATACACACCTACGTCGCCACCATTCCATAGTTCCATATCGCACAGATTCGTATTCATACCCTCAATACGGTTGTTTCGAAGGTATATGGTCATGTCTGTGAACCTAGAAAGCTCTCCTGGCACCGTACCCGTCAGCCGATTGTCCGACAGATCAAGTACTACGGCTTCGCCATCACCGACACTGTCGAGCAATGTTGAAGGGACTGTTCCAACAAGGGCGTTCTGGGAAAGATCCAAGGTCACCAATGACGCGTGAGACGTGAACGAAGGCACCGTTCCAGTCAGAGCATTGTTGCTAACTCGAAGGGCAGTTAGCTTGCGGAGCTTCGAAAATGACGGCATGGTGCCGCTGAACTCATTCTCCGAAAGTATCAAGCTTTCAAGATTCGTGAGACTTCCAATTTCCGTGGGTACCTTGCCAGCAATGTTGTTGAATCTGACGTCTACATCCACTAGGGATATTCCATTGCCAATACCAGAAAGCGACGTCATCTTGGTAGCATCGATCAAGAGACTTGTTAGACTTGTTGCCTCTTCAATGCCCTCAAAGCTGATATCAATGTGGTTCGAATACAACCACAGATACTTCAAGTTCGGCAGCTGATAAATCGAAGTCGGGACCGTGCCCACCAAGCGATTGCCGCCCAGAAGAAGAGATTGAACAGTCGAACCATCTTTGCACTCAACACCATACCAACTACAAATATCTGTTGACTCGTCAAGCCAATTGTCTTGGTCCTTCCAATTCTCCCCATCAGTTGCTTCGTACAACTCAGTGAGAACCCCTCGCTCTGTTTCCAGCTGGACCGAGGTACAAAACGAAGAACCCAAGACATCACTGTCTAGGTCAGGACAACTGTCACACGCCGTTGCAGCGGAGACTTGTCGCCCCTCGGAGCTGTATTTTCCCGCTGGACACAGAATGGCATCACAGCTGTATACGCCTACTAGCCCGTCCATCCAATTCGACATATCGCAAATGCCATCTCCGAAGGCAGTAAGGAGATTGTCCTCAAGATAGATGTTCAAGGCGCTGAATGAAGTGAGTTCAGAAGGGATTGTGCCAACGAGATTGTTACCATTCAAATAGACGGTCATCGTGTTCGCTTTGTTTGAAACGCCTTGGAGGAAGCTTGATGGAATCGTGCCTGTAAACTGGTTTTCTCCTAGATGAAGCTCAGCCAAATTCGGCATCGTCGCAAATGCCCGAAGTTGCCCCGACACTCCGACAAATTCTCCATTCCCGTTGTCAAGGAAGAAGCTCTTCAAAGACGTCATCAAACTGATAGATGATGGCAATGTGCCAAACCAGTTGTTGTCGGAAATGTCAAGCTCCTCCAACGACGTAAGACTGCCGAGTTCGGAAGGAATCTGTCCACTGAGGGCATTCCCATCCAGGGAAAGCCGCCTGAGACTCGTCATCTTTCCGATGGCGCTGGGCAGCGTTCCAGCGAACATAGAATCAGACATGGAGAGTTCAGAAAGGCTATTTAGGTCGAACAATTCGTCTGGAATTTCATTCCAACCGAAAGAATTGCCGTGCACGTGAAGAATTTCCAGAGATGATGCTTTGCTAATACCCTGAAGACTTGTGACTAGCGTGTTGTCAATATATAGCTCTTCCAAATTGGAGGCTCTGTAGATAGCATTCAATCCAACACGGACATCATTGGCTCGCACGTTCAATTTCTTCAAAGAAGGCAAGTGGAAGAGGACCGACGGAATTGCTCCGTCAAGGTTGTTATCGCGCAAGTCAATCTCAGTAACCTCGTATGTACCAAAGTCGCCTTCAGGAGCACACGTGATACCGTACCAATTGCAGAACACGACATCGTCGCTACCCCAACCATTGCTGTTGAGCCAACTGTACCCATCGGTTGCATCGTAGAGTTCCATAAGAATGTCGGCGTCAGTCATGGCTGCAACGTTCACTGGGCCACACTGGACACTTCCATAGTCAAGTGCGGAACCAGGGTATGTACATTCGAGGCAAGGAGTCTTGGCGTCAACACGCCTTCCATAGTCATTGTAAGTTCCCGGTTCACATAAGATAGCATCGCATCCATTGGCAACTTCTCCATTGAACCAGTTCGTCATTGCGCAAATGGTGTCAGGAATACCACCGATCTGGTTACTAGCCAAGTCGATTGCCAAGTCTCCGAACCTCGCAAACGTCGGGGGAAGCGTGCCAGAGATAAGGTTATAACTCAAGTCCACTGTCAACGTGGCTGATGGATCACTGACTCCTTGCAAAAACCCGTAAGGAATGGTTCCGGTGAAAGAATTGTGAGCCAGATACAGTTCACGAATGGCACGAAGACCGCTGAGAGTGGGCAACTTCCCAGTGAGCCCTCCGCCAGCTATGACAACTAGAGAACCTGAGTCCTCTGCTTCTTCACTCTCTAGAGAAAGGACCTCAAGGAGCGGCAAAGTACCTATCTCAGCTGGAATTGACCCTGTGAAACCGTTCTTTCCCAAAGCAATGTGTTCAACATTGCTCAACAATCCAAGATGTGATGGTAACGTGCCAGTGAAGTCGTTTTGAAAGAGGTACAAATCCTGCAAAGCCGTTAGCTGGCCGATGAGCGTTGACAGTGTCCCTGAAAGGCCATTGTAACTCAGATACAATTTCTGTAGATTGGAAAGATTGAACAGTTCAGTTGGGATACTTCCTTGTAGCTCAGCATTTGTCAAATGCAAGTCCTCCAAATCCTCAGCACCGCCAATATTTACAAGCGATGTAGTTTTCGTTTCTGATAGAACTAGACTCTTCAAATTGATAGCGTTGGCAACTCCAGTGAAATCAATTACGATATCATTCTTCTGGACATTCAATACCTCAAGACCGACAAGGCTCCAGACCTGATCGTACCCAAGGGTTCCAACCAGTTCATTCTCTTCCAGGTCGATCTTTTGTACTAGACCCTCGTAAATGCCACTGGTGTAGCATGTAATGCCCTCCCAACTGCAGTGGTCTTCACTCTGCAGCCAATTTGTATCTGAAGTCCATGATGAACCCCCGGTGCTTGAGTAAAAAGAGATCAAAGTACTGTGTTCGTTCGATGAACCACAGTAGGTGCTACCAAATACATTTGCAGCATTCGATTCGTTGCAGATATCACATGTCAAATCCCCGATTGCCCGTCCATATGCATTGTAATAACCCTTGTCACAAAGAATACCGTCACAGTTATGCACGCCAGTGTTTCCATCGTTCCAGTTCGTGTTGCATACCGCGTTAGGGATGTCAGTAATTGAATTTCCGGCCAATAATAGGTTCATGTCAACAATATGAACCAGCTCTGTCGGGATACCTCCAGTGAGCTGATTGTAACGAAGATCCAACGTGACGTCTGCAGAGTCGGCAACTGCAGCTAGCAATGTTGTTGGCAAGCTACCACCAATGGCGTTGTGCTGCAGAAAAATCTCCACCAGATGAGCCTGCGTCGAGAAATCTAGCAAGGAACCGGTTAGACCACCGCCGTTGGATTGTTGATCTGAAAGGTCCAGATGTACCAGGTTCTCGAGCTGAAGGAGTTGGGAAGGAAGGCTTCCAGTTAGAGCGTTCTGACTCAATTGAATGTGCTCCAATGTTGACATGCTACCCAACCACGTAGGGATTGAACCAGTGAAGTCACAGTCTCCGCATTCAAAGAAGGCTAAAGCGTCAAGATTCTGTAGCCCCGTAGGCACTTGCTGTGAGGGAAAGTCATTGTCAGAAAGCGACAGGGTCTCGAGATCCTGCAAGTTGAATACCTCGGTAGGGAAACTTGTCAAGGAGTTGCCGTGAGCACGAAGCAATTTCAGTGCCGATGCCCCGGACACACCGGACAAAGTCGTTAGACCAATCTCAGCAACATCCAGGTACTCCAAGTTGGTTGCCTTGCTCAACCCGCTCAAGTCGACATCGATGTCGTTATTCTGAAGATTCAAAGACTTCAAATTTGGCAAGGAGAAGATCTCAGTGACTAGGCTATTGACAAGGCGGTTACCTTCCAAGTCAATCGATGTAACGGAAGGGTTATCATCTGAGAGGCACTCAATACCATACCATTCGCAGATGCTGACTTCAGAGTCAAGCCAGTTGGTGTTTTCTAGCCAACTATCCCCATCCATTCCATTGTATAGGCTTTCCAAAATAGCACGCTCTGATGATTCCAAGTGATCAGAGGCTGACAAACACGCAAAACTTCCCATGTATCCCGATGTATTAGTTCCAGAGGGACAAGGTTGACAGGTAGGATCACTCGAGCTTCGTCGACCAATGCTATTGTACGTATTTACCGGACAGAGAATTCCGTCGCATTCATACTGGCCGACATCATTTCCCATCCAATCTTCCATGTCACAGAGTCCATCGGCAATATCAGAGATTCTATTACCGGCAAGATAGATGGACATTGCAGTGAATTGTGTGAGTGAACCAGGAATAGTTCCAGTCAACCTGTTGGAGGTTAAATCAACTCTGATTTCCGCGCTCACACCAATGACCCCATCGAGAAAGTTGTAGGGAACGGAGCCAGACAAACTGTTCACACCAAGGTACAATTCAGTAAGGTAGGGTAGTTCATCAAAAGCAGGCAGCGTGCCAGTGAGGCCAGCTCCTAGTGCACTACTGCCGCTTTGATCAATACCAATATCATCGGTTCCAAGAATCCCCCCTTCTCGCTGAAGAGACAGAAAGCGGATGTTGGTCAATTGATCAAATTCAACAGGGATGGTCCCATCGAAATTGTTCTCTGCAAGATTCAACACCTGCAGGTTTGTCAGATCGGCAATGCTTGCTGGGAGGCGACCCTCAAACTGGTTGTGGTGCAAACGAAGGGTCTCGAGGGAGCTGAAATCGCCGATCGAATTAGGCAACGTTCCAGAGTATTGGTTGTAGCTCAGATCAAGATCGCGCAAGTTCGAGAAGGAATAGAGCTCTCGGAAGATATCACCGGTCAATGCGTTGTCAGAGAGGCTAATGCTAACCAACGAATTTGGAGCATTTTCAATGCCGGACACAGAATCTAGGCCCACACCATCCAGTGCCAACAAGGCTAGAGATCCTGCATCAGAAATGCCATCGAAATCAACAGATAGGGTGTTATGTGAAAGTACAAGCTCTGTCAGAGATGGCAACTTGAACAATGACGACGGAACAGTTCCCCGCAGGCCATTTGAGGTCAAGTCAATGGCGATAACTTCCCCTCCGGTGTTGCAGGTGACACCATAGAAATCGCAAGGGTCAGACGAATCAGTCCATCCCGTGGTCTGTGTCCACGAGGTTCCTAGCGTTGCCCCGAAGAAATCTGAAAGAATGCTCAATTCTGAACTGTCATCGTCACCGAATGAACCACTTTGTTCGTCACAAGATCGAGCACCCATGTATCCAGTACCTCCATTGCTACACTTGGTACATTCACTTGCAGATGTCCTCCTTCCGAGATCATTGGCTGTTCCAATAGAGCAAAGAATGCCATCGCAGTCAAACTCTCCTGCATTCCCTCCAACCCAACCGTCAATGTCACAGAGAGCCTGAGGAATGCTGGTGATACGATTACCGGCGAGATCGACATTCAAAGCATCAAACCGTGTCCACTGACTTGGTATGGCACCACTCAAGAGGTTGTCACTTAGACCCACCGTAATGGTAGAATCCAAATTCCGGCTGTTGGACAAAAAACCTGATGGCAAAGATCCTGTCAGCTGATTGGATCCAAGTTGGAGCGAGGTGAGATGACCCAAATCTGAAAATGCAAGGAGTGGGCCCCCGATACCACCCGTGGCAACAACTTGTTGCAACGACAGAGACTGCAGACTGGTCATCAAATTCATTTGCGTAGGCAAACTTCCTCCAAATCGAGTCTCTCCGGCAGAAAGCACTTGTAATTTCGCCAAATTTCCTAACTGGGTTGGCAACTGACCAGTCAACAAGTTCCCGTCGAGGGTTAGTGTCTCCAGGTCAGCAAAAAGACCTATCCGAGTGTCAAGTGTGCCAGTGAAATCATTGTGGCCAATGTCTAGTTCCTCAAGATTTGTGAGGCTGAAAAGAACGCTTGGGATAGTACCACCCAAATTATTTCCTGCGAACGACAAGTACTGGAGAGAATTGAGCGAAGACAACTCTTGAATACCAGACGTCGAAAGCTCAATCGAGTCCAAATTGAGAGATCGGAGATTTGACGCAGTGCCAATACCCGAGAAATCAAAGGTTACGTCACTGGATGCAAGGTTCAACGTTTGCAGTTGTGGCAACGAGAAGATATCAGTGGACAACGTTCCCACTAACCCATTGCTTCGGAGGACGATCGAAGTGACAAGGTCATTGCTGTTACAAGTAATGCCGTACCAATCACATTCGGACACGTCCAAGTCGAGCCAGCCATCATCTTCCTTCCAGTAAGTTCCTCCCAATGCATTGTACAGGGCAACCAAAATTTGTCGTTGGCTCGAACTTGCGGAGGTTGAGGAGGCACACGAAGTACGTCCCCAATGAGTGCTGTCATCTGTGCAAGACGCACAAGAGTCATCACTGGTCTTTCGTCCTTCGGGGGCCCATGTACCAGGTGGACAGAGAAAAGCGTTACAGCCTAGCTGAGACACTTCTCCACCCATCCAGTGTGACATATCTGGACAGTCATTGCCTGATTGATCGTAGAGTGCGGTTGGCACTGAAGTAATAAGATTATCTGCCAGGTACAAGACCAAATAGGTCATGTCGTACAATGAACTTGGTACAGTACCGGTAATTTGGTTGGAAGTGAGGTCAACTTCAACCACTTCGCCAGTTGGGCAAGACGCGAGGAAATCCGAATCCAGACTTCCCGACAACATCTGATGTTCCAGAGAAACAACAGTCAAGGAATGGTGACGGGAGAGAGCGGGCACAGAGCCACTAATTCCTGTTCCTGTTGCATCCTCATCACGTTGGATCGCCAGGATCTTGAGGTTTGTCAATGCATTCAAGGCGGCCTCTGGTAGAGTTCCACCAAGGGAGTTGTAGGCAAGGGTCAAAACCTCGAGCTTGGTCATTTCCCCAATCTCATCAGGGATCTGACCAGTCAACTTATTGCCATAGAGGTAAAGTTCCCTAAGAGAAGTAAGCTCAGCAATGCGAGTTGGCAATGTTCCAGAAAAGGAATTGTCGTTGGCAAAGAAACTCTCTAGGTTGGTAAGTCCAAAGAGGGACGACGGCAGTGTGCCCTTCAAGTCTAGACCGGTGACATGGAGCGTTTCCAAATTAGATGCAGCCCCAATGTTCGATAGGGAATCGACATGGGTCCGAGACAGATCCATAAATGTCAAGAACTGTGCTTGGGACAAATCCGAAAAGTCAACATAGACATCCGCATTGTCAGCGAGGTTCAAGGATTCCAGATACGGGATCTGGAAAACCTCGGGGGGAACGGTACCAACCAGATGGTTGTCTTCCAAGCTGATGCTGCGAATCTCACCTACACGTCTAGAATCTTCTGTGCTCTCTGTGTAGCACTCGATTCCGTACCAATCACAAATGTCCACTCGTTGTTGAAACCAGTCCGTGGAATCTGTCCAGTCGAGACCACCGGTAGCTTGATACAAGCTCAGGAGCACTTGACGATTGTCAAATGAACTTGTGTCATCCCGTGCAGTTCCATCTTCAGCTCGGACAATAGTAGACAGAAGAAAGAGCCCAAAGGCCCATTTTGGCGTGAACATTGCGCAAGAGTTTTCTGCACAAGTGACAAGTAGCAGCGACAGTAGCAGCAATGCCGAAAATCCAGAGCCAATAAATACCAAGGCGTCCTTTTTCTACCTCACAGAAAGCGTCCCCTAGCTACACTGTTGTTGGGTGTTTCTCTTGCACTTCTGTTGGTAGTGTTGAAGGGGTCAGTATTGCGGTTACTTTTAGAGCCGTTGCTTTGTTCACTTCCAAATGCTGCTGTTGGAGTGTCTTGCAATTGGCTTTTTGATTCTTGTCAAATCCACTCGCATGCACATACATGGAGGATTGCCCACAAGGCACTTGTGTGCGCCGACTTTGCCCTCACCTCACAACACCGTGAGTGGAATTGGATTCCTCTGTCACGTACAAATCTACTTAATGATTTCCTATATTCGGAGTAGTATCTTCTACTGCTGGTGCCAATGCCATTGAATCGTATGGGACGGCTGGCAGGACGCTAATTAGGAGGATCCCGCAAGATCGACAAGATCCACATGATAGCATGGCGAAACTGCGAAAATAAAAGACGATACTCCAAGCAAGCCGTATACCGCGGTTCACACTTTCCCGCCGTTCACGGCCCAGAGCTATCAACGTCTGTCCATTGATACGTGGGAGTTGGGGGTTCCCCACAAAGGAGGGCCTCACCATTCCCCCAACACTTTTGTCGTCACGCAACATATACATATAAAAATAAAGTCGTAGCCTTCCAGTGGCAGGGTGGTGTGTCTATTCTCAACAGCGGACACAACTGCCAAGTTTGCAACCTACAAACTCGACAAAGGGAACACAATCACAATGTCATCAGCTCCTGTCATGTCGGGCGCCGATCCTGAAGTCATGGCTGCGATTGAACGAGGAAATGCAGTGGTCTTCTTCGACATGGTTATGGGTGATGAAGGAAACACTGCTGAACTTGGGAGAATCAAAGTGGAGCTTTTTGTAAACGATGTACGTGGATATCTTTCTTCCAAAGTTTTCTTGAATTCTTTGTTCCGCTTTGATCTCACAGTACATTGCTTGGTGTTTTTCTTTTTTGTACTCGTTAGTGTCCCAAGACCTGCGAGAACTTTCGGCAGTTTTGCACAGGAGAATACTTGCGGAATGAACAACCCACAGGATACAAGGGGTCAATATTCCACAGAGTCATCAAGGATTTTATGATTCAAGGTGGTGATTTTGTCAATCAAGATGGAACCGGGAAGATGAGTATCTACGGACCTACGTTTGCCGATGAAAATTTCAATCACAAACATGACAAGGCTGGTATGTTGTCCATGGCAAACTCGGGGCCGGACTCGAATGGTTGTCAGTTTTTCATCACTTGCGGAAAGGCTGATTGGCTGGATGGGAAACATTGTGTGTTTGGACAAGTTTTGGATAGTGCTAGTATGTTGACGGTGCGGAAATGTGAGGCAGCTCCTGTGAATGGTACAACTCCCAGAATACCCATTCGAGTGAGCCAATGTGGGGAACTATAATGTAGTGTTTGTGGAGCATTTGCACTACTACTTGTAGTGTTGTAGTATCAGAGTATCAATAATATTCTTTCTGGGGATCAACTCCCGCATACACTTCTCATCCATGACGGACAGTTCAACCATCCACGCTACATGTCTCCAAAGCTATTTCAGTGCTAACAGTTTAACAACAACTAGAGAATGCTTTAGCATCCAACACGAGGGAGTCTGTCTCTCGGGTATAACAATAATTACTCGCACAGGACAGCTTCCCATTGTCAGCGACCAAACGAGCCTTAGTTCTTCTTTTTGTTGCCTCCCCTGGCAAAAGTGTCGAGCGCAATATCGTCGTCGTCATCTTTTCCCTTCTTCGATTTACTGCGCTTGGCCTCTTTCCTTGCTTCGGCAGCAAGACGAAGTTCAATGGCAGCCTTCTTCTTGGCAAGGGCCTTGGCCTTGGCTTCGGCATCATCATCCTTCTTCTCACCCTCTAGCTCGAGGGCCAAGTCATCCATGGTTTTCTCGTCCATGTTTTGCAATTTCTTGTCTTGTTCTGTCGTAGAAGTCAATAGTAAATAAATGTGTAAGAAAAAGTGACAGGGCAACAGTCAATAAGGAGCTACCGCCGGGGACATTGGTAGACCGAGACTTCAGGGTCACATGATGGCAACTTACGGGCTTTGACGGCAGTTTTGGCTTGGTACAGAAGGAAGGCTCCTCCAAGAATGGGCAAACCAAATTGCAAAGGAATAAGCTTGAAGTATGCCTGTATACAAAATGCCAGAGTTAGTGCTCATGACGGTGGTTAATGGAGGACAACGTTACTACCAAGGGACATCGGATGTCCCAAGCATAGTACTTACATAGACTGTACAGACAGCAATCAGAGGCAGCGAGAACGCTAGGTTCTCGTAGGTAAGGAAAACATTTCCTTGTACAGAACTCATGGTCGGGAGACTCCTGAGGTACCCAAACGGTGGTTGCAAAGATTGAGAGGCGTCCAAGGACTCTGTGCAACAACACGTCCTTGGATCTCGGTCGCCGGTGGGTCCCTCGTCGTCGCCAAAGACTCCAAACCCTTCCCCCCGCATTCTTTGTCCCCCTTTGTTCATAAATAGTGGGCATATATACTTGCAACTTCCCCTTCTTTCGTGCTGACCAGTTGGACTGAAAAGCTAGCAAATCGCTCTACAACAGGCATCCTTGTATGTAGAGAAAAAACTACCGTACATAGCATTCTAATACCTATTTGGCATCATACCAATTCTTGTGTTCGTATGATCCATCCACAAGGAGAGGTACGGGCGTCTTCCAAAGGCCTCGCACCCACGGGGACTGCATGCAATCCAAGACAACTTCAAAGGCTTCCTCGGCCGTCTCTTCGGGCCCTTCCAAGATCACTTCATCGTGAATTTGCATTAGCAAGATCCACCCAAGTCTCTTCAGCTTTTCGTTTCTGTTGATCTTATTCATGGCCATCATGGCCACATCAGCGGCACCTCCCTGGATGGGGGTGTTAATACTCGCGCGCTCTCCTCGACTTCGAAGACCTCTGTTGGCAGACTGGGCGTCATGGATCTGTCGATACCTTCCCATCAGAGTTACAGTTTCCCCCACGCTGTTCGCAATGGCCTTGGTGTCTTGCTGCCACTTGAGAACCTCGGGTCTAGCAGCATACCACTTGTCGACCATATCTTGAGCCTCTTCCCGCGAGACACCCCAGTCTTGACTGAGGCCGTGTGCCGTTTTTCCGTAGGCGATGGAAAAGTTCAACGTCTTTGCCTTTCGTCGTTCAGAAGCATATTCATCCTTCACAAGTGGCTTTGGGGGAGAACCATTCGCATAGTCCCATTCCAGGAGCACATCTCCAGAGTCTACATTCTTCTTGATGTAGTCAAACATATCCATGGCAGTTCTGGAGTGGAAGTCTCCTCCAGCTTCGAAAGCTTCGATCATGGATTTGCAATCTGTGATGGACGCCAAAAGACGTAGCTCGAGCTGACCGTAGTCAGCAACAATCAAATTGTTACCCTTGGAAGATTGGAAAGCTTGACGAATCTTGTAGGTATCCTTCTCTAGTGCCGGTTGATTCTGAAGGTTGGGCCGTCTAGACGAAAGCCGTCCTGTTTCCGTGTTCAGGTTGAGTGCACAGTGAACTCTGCTTTGGTGATCGGCAAGTGATTGAAGACCAGTAAGGAATGTTCCAATCATAGTGTCAATGGAACCAATGGCACACAGACTGTGTAGGGCAACACACGCTTTGTGCCCTTCCTCGTGAGTGCTAAAGTATTTGTATGCCTGTTTCCGTAGCAAAAACAAGGAATGAATGTGTTGTTAGAATCAAAATCTCCCCAATGCAGTTCGATTGCAGAAATTCAGATTACTCACCGCTCCATATTTGGGAGGATCTGCAAATGGATTGCCAGCCAAGCTCTTGATAACTGCTGCGGTAACACTAGGAGCCCCACTGGACGTGTGCTGCGCTGGCTTCATTCCCAGACTAGATATTTTCACATCAACCCACTTGGACTCTTTTGGTTTGGCCTTGACTTCGGACAAGATATCACTCATCGTAGAGTTGTCCTTGGCGGCAGCTTCAAGCAACGAGCTTACCGTCATGAACTGATCTTGGCCCTCCGGTACTGCATATTCCAACTCACGAATATACTCAATATCACTCCTTAGCCGAGCAATCATTTCAGATCGGTCACCATTGGACTCAAGACCCCGAACTACAAGTGATTGCACAAGATCGGCATCTGACATGGAATCAAACTCATCTTGCACTTGTGGGGCCGGGGCATTGGCCATGAAGTGTTCCCTGAGTCTTTCCTGTAGCACAGCCTTCTTCCCTGTTACCTTTAGGCCTTGTTCACGACAGAGAGCCTTGAGTTGAGCTGCCGTCATTTTGTCAAGGTGATCTGGTTCTGGTTCAGATGGAGCTGCAAAAAACATTAGGATACATACTGTCATTGCAATAAGATAGCCATTCAAGCACACCTACCTCCTGACTTTGCTCGTTTTGATTCTTCCAGTGCTTCGTAGGCCTCAAGAGCTTCTGGTGGCACTTCGTCACGTGCCACCTTGAAGACCTTCTCAGATTCAGTAGGTTCTCCAGTCTTCAAATTGTTGGATCCTCCGAAAAGGAAGGTTGACAGTTGCATCGAACTCGCGGGGTTCAATGCCAATCCATCTGGGCCAATCATTTCGGCAGCCCACCGACGGAAGGCTTGAAGATGCCCTTCACGATCCTTCCTTGCCTGAGTCTCGACATTTGCCAAATAGTCTTTTGCGTCAACGCGGATTCCCCGTCGTTCCATATCCGTCAACACGTGGCCAAATTCACGCATGTTGTTCCAATAGTAATCATACATGTCCGAACCGGTCGTCATCCATAATTTCTCTTTCAATTTCTTTACGAGGACTTCGTGAAGCATCCATGTGCCTTCTGCATCATCACATGAATACTTGATGAAGTTGGATCTAAACCTAGGATCACGTTGAAGCACCTCGACGGGTGGAATATCAATAATGCTTCCAGGAGTGCCGTCCTTTCGAAGTCGTGGTACTCCAAACAGCTCCTTCATGGGACGCTTCGTGAACGAAAGGAGCTCAGAAGTCAAAGCTTCCAGACTGTATCCTTTCCCTCCCTTGTTGGGGCCAAACTTGTCCCTCGATGTGTCTTGCAACCGCGCCATGTGCATTGTGTCTCCAGCGAATCCTTGACAGTCAATACCTTCATTCCACATAACGTGACGATCAAATCCATAGTGGTGCCAAATTTTGAGGAAACGAGGATCTTCAAACCACGCTTTGAACTCTTGTAGAATCCCACAAGCATCATCCAAGTTGTCAATCCACAGTCTGGTACCAGGTCCATCACCAAGGCCATAGTCAAAATCTGGTCCTGAATAGACACTTGCACAAGTAACGTATCCGTTTCCTACAGGACCAACCTCCTTGAGGTCAATGTCCATAACTTCTGTATCGCACGCGTGAAAGATGCTGGGGTCGGCATTCATCAAGACTTCCATGACTCGGGCAGCTTGTTCTTTGGACCGAACAATGGTAACTTTGGGAGAGGTGATCTTCGAACTATCAAAATAACCTTCGTCACCAGGCTTGAGTTGAATGAGTGGCTTGAGTCTCTCTGCATCTTCTGGACTTCGGCTTCCGAAATCCTTGGCCCAACCAAGAGGGTTTTTTGGATCCCAATTTCCACCAGGCACTGGCCTACTCTTCAGTCCATCAAAGAGATCTGACTCATCTGAAGTGTTTTTTTTAGGGGGGTCGACGCTCTGGGGTATTTGTGAGGCTGTAAAGAAAGGATCTGAGGAATCAGAGCTCAGACTCGGATCTAGAAGTCCTGCTGGAGCAGAAAACAGTCTGCTGGATCCAAGACAAGCAGGGGAGGGAGACGTCGAATGATCCTTTTCAAAGTGTAGCCCGGCACATATCCTGGCGTGATACTCAGCCTTAGTCCGAGGCAGTGTACGACACCTCGTATATGGGGTAAATGCTCTTCGCAACATGGCGACGGGGGCGTGGGGAACAAAGGAGTACCCTTGCAAAAGCAGCCAACAAGCAACCACCACAACACGGATTAGCAACACAGAGATTCTTGGATGAGGTGAGACACAAGCCACTCCCCTAGTCATCCAAATAAAGAGCTGCTTTCACGTTGGGATGCTATTATGGAGCTTTGGAATTCCTGTTGAGTCGCAAATCAGAAGCAGTGCCAAACCAATGATGCTCAGAACAACAGCCAGCTTCCTTTTGGGAATTCGGCGCGCCATATTGGGGCAGCGAATGCCACTGAGATTTACGCGGGAACTGGAATTGAGTCATGGTAGTCGGAAAGCTACCTTCCTTACTAAAACAAAAAGTTAGCTGAGGAATAGTACAGTAGGTGCTGTGCAAAAAATTTATTCCTATTGGTAGTATAAAGAAATCGACGACATGTGCAAAAACTTTGTTCTATCATTGAGGGAAAACATAGAGTACACGGATTTACCAACCAGGAATACGTTGCAAAACTTTGAGCAGTTCATTCACTTCGGCACAAGTGTTGTAGTGTACAAGAGACACACGCACGACCCCCGTATCCATGTCAAAGGCAAAGCTCTCGGCAAAGTTCGGTGGACAGAGAAAGGAGCTGCAACGACAATCGATGTTGTTTTCCTGGCATGCTTTTACAATGGATTGGGGTGACACTGATTGATGGACGAAACTTACGGTTGGGAGACGGACAAGGCATTGCAACTCACGAGTGTTGACTTGAAGAATGCGCACGTTTTCGGAACTTCCCAGCCCGTCCATGAGTCGTTGAACGAGAGGTTCTTCGGCTGTCCGTATCGTTTCATATGCCTGCTTGACTTGCACATCTGCACCATCAAGAGCCGTCTCGATAGTGGACATTGCGTTCCGAAGGGACGATGTAGACTCGGCACAGTCTTCCCCAGCAGAGAGAGATTGCTGAGGCGCTGGAACCACGAAGTTCTCAGCCCTTGTCCTAGCCAGGGTCGAGAAGTAGTGAAGAAGCCCAGTCACACCAGCACATCCCTCATAGTTGAGAGTTCCACACTCCAGCAAGGATGTGACTTTGGCTCCGGGTGGCAGTCGAGGCGCCGACTGTAACTCTTGTACCGCTCGATCATTTCCACATAGTCCTCCAATGTGTGGCCCAAAGACTTTGTGGCAAGAAATCACATACCAGTCAACTCCCAGGCGGGTATAATCCGCATAGTGGTGCGGAACGGCTGCCACACCGTCCACAATCACATGCGCATACCCAAGACTTCGCTTCTTCACCACCTCGGCCACTCTTTGTATGTCACGAATCTGTCCCAGAATGTTTGAGGCATGCGGAACTGCGACTACCCGCGTTTTTGGTGAAACTAGTGCCGCAAGCTGTTGCAACGACTCGTGTTCGCCACTTCCTTCGTTCACTTCAAAGGGTGAGTACAACTTGACGATTGCACCAACCTCTTTGGCGGCTTGGATCCAGGGAAGAAAGTTAGCCTTGTGGTTTTCCGTGCTAACAATGACTTCGTCACCCTCTTGTAGTAAGCCACTTTGAGCGTAGGCACCGGCGAGATTGGCCAACAGAGTGGAAGCATTGGGTCCCAAGAATACATGATCATCCTGAGAACCACCCAACAATGTCCGAATACTATTCCTGGCTCCTTCTTTACTCTTGGATCCGTGCAAAGAACGATGTCTACAGGCTAGCGACCTTGACACGGCGTCGATAACCTGCATTGGCACTTGCGAGCCTCCAGCATTCTCAAAAAACACCTGTTGGCGTTCAAAGAGAGATTGAGAATAGTAAGGAAACTGTGATCGTGCAAAGGTGGCAATTTCTTTGTTCGGATTTTCATCACATGACGACAGTTGCTGCGTACCCTGGTCTGATGCGGGGTTTGTTGGTTGACTACTTTCCCCGATAACGGCGGCGGACTCCGCTTTTTGTGCCTTCTTCTCAAACAGGCTCCAGCGAATCTTGTTAATAATCGCTGCCTTGGATGGAACAATCTGCTCTTCTTTCTCAGAAGCGGATGCAGCAGTCTCTTTGTCGGTGTACACACATCGCCAACCTCCGGCCACCGCGGGTTCACCCACCAAAACATGTGGTAGCACCCACATGGTAATCAAATCTCGAATAACATCGTTGTGGAGGTTTTCAGCATGATCCAATCCCGTCGCAGTGTCTTGGGAGGGAGGCGCATTCACTTCCAGCAGGTATGCCACAGGTTGGCGTACCTCATTGTACGACAACATGAAATCAACTCCCATGTACTCAAAACCATGGTTGGCTTGCCCCCCTTGCAAAAATGGGAAAGCCCTTTTGGCAAATGTAGACATGGAAGCATGGATAGAAGGAGCAAACATGGCTAGAGGCACCACTGTCTGACCGTCTCGTTCCGAGTATTCCGAAGCTTCCAAATCGGCAAGGATTTCACCCGCAAACTTGGATCCGTCATGGCTATTTGCACAGCAGTTGGTAATGTGAATAGAATCTTGAAATGAACCATTGGCTTCTGCGTCGTTGGTTGTGAACTTATCGTTTGCCACGTGAAGAAAGGCTCGTTTGTGAACAAAAGCTCTGCCATCACTGGTCATCAAGCTGTAGACACGCACGTGACATTTGCGTCCGTCAAACAAAACAGGAGGCCAAACGTACTTTTGAGCGGCATACTTGTGCTCAGGATAGAGTGGAGACGTAGCTTGATTTGCAAATTGGGCAACGTTTTCCGGACCAACCACCCAAATGCCACCTGCTCCATTGGCCATGGCGTCCTTGACGACCCAGAGATTTGGAGCATTGACTGATGGTGAGGGAGCTATCGAAAGATCCATGTTTCTATCAAGAATATCGGGGTAGGTTGAATTCGTGTCAACTGGAGACTCTTGTGGTTTCGTCTGTAATGCAACCTTATTGGAAAAGGACTCGAAGCCATCAAGGCCTCGGAAGCAATGCGTTTCGAGACGAGCCAAATGCTGGTCATTCTCTGCATTCGAGTCTGCAAACAGCCGCCCCAATACCCATTTGCTATCCAGCAAGTTGGTCCCATTGGGAAGATGTGAATAAACCTTAGTTAAGTCGCGAAAGACCTTGGTTTCTCGGCGAGGAGCATTCTCCCAAATGAAATCAGGGGCTCTGTCGAGCACTGATTCCGAGACGTCGTTCCAGTTTGATGGCAGCAACGGCGATAAACGTTCATTGGCTACCAAGCCAGTGGCCACAAATTGAATGTCATTGTCTTTCTCTGTCATTCTTTGCTCAGGGACTGTCAACTACTCAAGCAACCTAACTAGAGGAGTAAGATACGGCAGCAGGCAGATTCAGTCAAGCAATGCCACCGGTAGGACATTTGCGGCTTGACGACGGACGGACTAGAGCCTCCAATGAGCTGACGTCACCACGACAACCCCCAAAACTTGATGCCATGGAAGGATGCTTCCATCGACCCTGGGAAACAACTCTGAAGGTCTTGGACTTTGGTCCAGCATTGGCCGTTGCCGCCATCCATGTGTGTCAGCCAGCGAACTTGACAATACAACGGCCAGAGCACCGTTAAAGCCTACCTGTCTCGGTACAGTCAAGGGGCAAAGACGTTGTCCCCAACCCTTTTGAACCGTCAAGCCAACAACGGCAAATCAAACCGTGCCATCGTCAATTTCTACACATCTTGGTACAAGAGACGTTTCATGGTTTGTATCAACACCACAATCAACCCGAACCCTGCCATTCATTTTTCGCTTGCCTTGAGCTCATATTTTATGTTGGTGTATGCGCGGTATAACCTTTGCAGTCTCGGGACGCGGCCTCGTTGCATGGATGATCCCGTACATCATGACGCTGTAGTGAGGAAAGAAGTTCAAGTTCCATGAGACGTCGCGGTTCCTTCCCTCACCACTTCCCCGGTGGGGGGCCACGGGGATCGCGATTTCGACGACGGAGAAGCTGGTTTGGGGTTCCAGCAGGGAGAGTTTCGTTTTTCTGAGAGCCATGGTGCCCTTGTAAAATACAAGGGGTAAGTGTGGTCCTCGCACTGCCATGAACGCTTGTCGAAGACCTCCTGACGTCCCCCCAAGTACTCACTCAACGTTTGGATTGTTTCGGAATCGTTTACTGCAATGAGACTGCTGACTGAGCTGCAAGGTTTGTATCGCCGCACACCAACATTCTAGGTAGTCAATAACACTGTATATAGAATTGTTTGTCTTGAGTAGGGCTGTCTGGGTAAATTACAATCAATTCGGTTGGGTTCTGTAAAACAGTCTATAGAGTATTCTTCTAGAGTAGAGCTGTCATGGCAACTGTCTCCTCCAAGCTTAAGCAAACAACGACATCGATCCGTTGAAAATTCACAAGCAACTGAATATGGTCCCACATTGGATGCGTGTCGCATTTCCCCCTCCTTGTATACTGATCTAGCTGCATCAATTTCACTTAGTTCAAGACTTCCAAAATGACGAAATGATTGCCGCTCTCGTAGCCACTTTCAACCAACTTTACCCCCGGAACTTCTCCTACCAGTTCCTCCATTTCACCAGTGCGATACATATGACAGTACCGTTGGAACACCACCAGTCCCTTCTTCTCGTCATAGTCTGCCTTCTTGAAAGTCTCCGAGAAGGCTTCAGCAACACTTTTACCTTCTGAAACTGTCGATGCCTTGTCCGCCTCGGAGGAACTGATTTCGGATGCCTTTTGTTGTTGCGCTTTTTCCAAGTACTTTGGTTGGGCATTGAAAGGGACAAACACGTCCGTTCCGGCAAATCTGCGGCGGCTGCTTTCGTCTTGCTCCATGGCCCATGCCTGGATGTTGATCATTCCGCCAACTCGAACAACACGAGCGAGCTCTTCGATACATCGGATACGTCGTTCTTTGGTACTCAAGTGGTGCATGACAGCAATGCAAATGGCGGCATCACAGCTCTTACTACGAAGTGGAACGGACATACAGTCAGCAACTGCAACAGCAGGGCGATTGCGGAGGTGCTGTCGTTCGGCACTAACCCTACGTAGATCAGGTGTAGCTCCACTGCCAAGGTCTTCATCGCGAAGGAAGGCTGTCTCCAAGAGTGGGCGACTAATGTCTGTTCCAATCACATAGGAGCCGGCCTCAATAATGGCTGGAAAGTACTTGCCATCACCACAACCACAATCTGCGACAACTGACCCGCGAGGTAGTCTTTGGAGGAATTGTGTTGCTCCTGGCCAAAGAACACCCCTCTTGCCTCGCGTATGGTGCCATTGGGTTGCAATAGCGTCGTATACAGCATGAACGTGGTCTCTCTCTGTGTCAGGTGTTGCCAAATGCTTCTTGGGAGATTGAGAAACGTTGCCCCATGTCGGAGGGAAATTGGAGGATTCGACTCGAGGCATCGACTCGCCCTCGAGTGTAAGAGCGGTTCTCATGGTCAGGCTCACGCGAAGTTTCCTTGCAAGCACTTTCCCTTGGTGTGTATCTGTGCGACGAGTCACAATATGATGCTCCCATTCATATCGCGATGGACCTGTCATGAGCACAATAGAGCGTGGTGGAAGATACACAAGCTTCTTTACCGGCGGTTCGTCCTCTGACTGTGTGACCTTTTTGAATTCCATGACAATTCCACTGTTCAGCGAAATACTCATCAAGCCTTCTCCAAAAGCAGATGGAGTATCAACGTGCGACCCAATTCCTTCTCCTGGACGATATTGATTGACTGTCAATTGGTTGGTGTCTGGGTACGAAACAACTCGTTCCTCGCCGTCCTGCCCAGGAGGATTCGGTACCGTGAATTCTTGACGGCGCGTTCGCTCAATGATATTGCCAAGCAACTCCCATCCTCGACCTTGTTCCACATATTCTGGCGAGCTTTCGTAGTTGGTACACTCAGGGAGGGGTGGGCAGTCTCCTCCTGGTTGAGTTCTGTCTCGCAGTACATCGGCAGTTTGGTAATCAAAGACGTATCCATAATGTTGAACGGACCGCTTGACAGCTCCTGTCAAACTCTTGTTCGTTTGATCTGGTGCCCAAGGGGCCTGAGGGCCAGTCAATGCTGCCATTAACACTTCTTCCTCCCCTTCCGAAACGAAATTCTCCATCAAGACCAGTCCCGGGACATGAATATCGTCCGTTGTGGATGTACATTCGGGGCGAGAAGGCTGTCCTCTTTCCCACTCACTGTTGTGTTGTTGGCGCGCCTTTGACTTTGCCATGGACTTTTGTGTCACCGAAACAAAGTCCAAAAACAGTGGTCCACTCTGCTGCTCCTCCTCGTGATACTTCCATGTGACATTCTTCCCTTGCAACTCGTGTATCACGCGCTGACAGTCCTGCGGTGTCCTCATTCCAATATGACAAGACGTAGCAACAGATCCATTCGATTGCTGTTTTTTGGACAAAAAGACTTCGACTTGCTCTTGGGTAGAATCAAACGCGTTGAAGTATTGGCGTAGGGAGTCGACCACCATGTAGGGACATCTCCAGAAGGAAGCAATAGGTATATCTTCTTCGGGACCATCTTGAGGTATGAGGCCAGTAACATACAGAAATCGGGTGATGGATCTTTCTTCGTGATCATCGTGTTCATGTAAAAGCCTGCGAAACTTTGGAGGGTTGGATCTCAACCAAGATGTAGTGGAGTTGGAGGGGATCGGTAGCGTTGTAACTACTGTCACTTGAAAAGATCCAGAAGTAAATACCACGGAAGAATCATCGTCTGGAGAAGAGAGAAGCATGGCAGGAGAGATCTTTTGGTCTCTCCAGGATGCTTGAAGAGCGATGGCTTGGGCGGGTGTGGAATATATGAGCCGAACTTTGTTGAAGGGAGGGTTGTCTGGAGACAACACTTGTATTGATTTTACTGGAAATGGAAGATTGAAGGCAGTATATCGAGTCGACAAGGCATCCATGAGAGCTGCTTGTAGATCTTCTGGAGATTTCCAGTAGTCGGGAGCCTCAGGATCCTTCTTTTTGGGCTCGAACGCTCCCTGGAGATGCACGTAACCAACATCTTCAGCAGGAAGAGGCTCATGTGGCAGCACCGACCGAAACTGAACTTGACTTTGGTTGTGTAGTGGGCCTTCGGCCATGGTGTCTCTGGATCTAGAATTCTGATGGATGGAAGTACGAGTACTCGTCGCTGGAATTTGGGACCCCAACAACAAAGAGAACAATGGTGGAATGTTTTGGTGGTCGCATTCGATTGTCGATTGGCAATGGTTCACTCGGTCGACTCACAGGCATGTTTGGTGCCACGTGGAGCGTGTGGGGAGCCCCATCGCGCGACAACCTTTGTGTAGAATTGTGTAGAAAATGTACTACGAGCTGACACCAACGCACTACGTTCAAATCGTGCTCATCTCGGCGACCATCCAATCATCATCCGACGAGATACGACTTTCTTTCCAAAATCCATCAGTGCAGAAAATAGCGAAGATGAGGACAATGGCGTTGCGGCAACTTGCTAGGTATTCGACCCTAGCCAGTCGACGTCACCTCACACATCCACCCTCTCATTTGAGGACGTGTCTTGGATCTCTGTCTAACACTAGTGCTCATCTCATTCCTTCCGGAGCGTGGAATAGCCAAGTGTCAACCCATTTCTTCTCTACTGCCTTGATTCACGACGACGAGGATGAGGACGAAGTGGAAGAGGAAATCGCGAGACGCAGGTTTGAAGACCTCGATATCCACCCAAAGTCCTTGAAGGCACTTCGACGCAATGGTCTTCACAACTTGTCCGAAATCCAAGACAAAACATACGATGTGATTGTAGCTGGAAAAGATGTGGTTGGTCGAGCTAGAACTGGAACTGGCAAAACGTTGTCTTTTATTCTTCCCTCCTTGGAGCGTGTTGTGCGTCAGGCAGAGGCGAGTAGCCGTCCTCTGGAAGGAATTCAAATTCTTATCTTGTCTCCTACCCGAGAGTTGGCTGCCCAGATTTCCAAGGAAGCGGAACGGATGGTTGCTAACCACAATGAAACGATTACATCTCAGGTCGTCTATGGAGGTTCTTCCAAGAGAGAGGATATTGAACGTTTCAATCGTAAATTGCCAACTATTCTTGTAGCAACACCTGGACGACTCAAGGATCACCTTGCCTCTACCCAATTGGATGGAAAGCGACCGTTCATTGATGCACTACAAAGTCTGCAAGTTTTGGTCCTTGACGAGACGGATCGCCTTTTGGACATGGGTTTCCGAAGAGACATTACAGATATCTTGTCTTGCCTTCCTAGGCGAAAGCGACAAACCCTTCTCTTCTCTGCTACACTCCCATCCAATGTCAAGGAAGTGATTGAGTTGGCGACCAAACCTGACTATGAAATGATCGACTGTATCCAAGAGGAAGACCCAGCAACTCACACCAACGCGCAGACAGAGCAGTCCCGAATTGTTCTACCAACCGACCGATTCTGGACTGGAAGTATGGAATACTTGTTGGACCTTGTTGACAAGGGCGACAACAAGGTCATGGTTTTCTTCCCCATGACCAGCATGGTGGAACTCTACGCGAAAATGTTTAACTCTCGTTTTGGTCGACGTGTGTGGGAACTCCATGGTCGAATGCACCAGCGAGAGCGTACAACCATTAGTCGGCGATTCCGAAATGCCAGCAAGGGCGTTCTCTTCACGTCCGACGTTTCTGCTAGAGGTGTGGACTACCCAAATGTTACCCATGTCATTCAAATTGGTGCATCGGAATCGCGTGAAACATACATTCACCGACTAGGACGAACAGGAAGAGCTGGCAAGAAGGGACAAGGTCTATTGATCTTGCCAGAGGTTGAACAAAACTTCTTGAATGAATTGGACGGTTTGGATATCCATGTCGACAAGGAGCTACAATCGAAGTTGGTAGGTTCCGGTCCATCCAAGCGATTCATGAATGAACTCGGGCCCTTGTCTCAAAGTATCCGAAGCGGAAGTGATCCCAAGATGGAGAAAGCTGTCCATGACGCCTACCAAGCTATGATATCGTATTACTTCCAACGTTGTGACAGGGACCAAGCAAGAGGCGTTGTTGAAACAGTGAATAGGTTGATTCAAGACATGGGAATGCGAGAACTTCCTGCCATTGAACTTCAGCGTGCTCGAAGGATTGGTTTGGCTGATGTACCTGGTCTCAACATCCAATCCAATTGGAGTGACAAGAGTTGGACCGGATCGTGGTGCGATGAGGACGGTTCAAACCCACCTCCTCGTTTCGGAAAGCCTTATGGAGATTTCGACGGAAAGTTTGGTGCTGACGATAACTCTCGAGGCCGAGGCCGCAGTCAAGGCCGAGGGCCACGTAATGAGTTTGGAGGAAGGCAACCCGACCGACGCAGGGAGGAGAACAACGGAAACTGGAAGAGCAATAGGGGAAACAGCAACTGGAGCAGCCGCCCACGTGACGGTCACCGTGGGACTGATTTCAATGATGCATTCACCAAGCTTGGCTGGGACAGGAACGATAAACCATCTCGGTCAAAGCCGGGCAAGAAAGGAACTTTCGCTCGTTGGGAAGCTCCAGGTGAATTCAACTTCCGAACGTGAACATGGAATATCCAAATAGCTAAACTGTATCAATACTAAGTATTCTTATGGCATCTCTATTGCTCTGTGAACACGCATGTGCAACCTACAAAGTACAATGCTGCCTTTTTCAATTCTATTGTCTGCGAGAGCGTTGAAAGAACAAGAGCAGCGCGAGGCGCTTTGCCAACGAGTCATAGATAATATGTTGTTCCAAGCACACAGTAGAGCATACCAAGATGTTTACTCTTCTACCTTTTGTCGTACCCTTGGCGACGATGACGTTTCATCATTTTCCCTTTTCTTCGACTCTGGTACGTCGTGGAAAAGACGAACTCCTTGCTTTTCGCTGTCTTTGGTGGTGTTTTCCCAGTGAATTTGAACGTTCCCGCCTCCTTTCGCTTGCTCGCGAATGCTGTCAATTGGAAGTTTTGCCTCGATGAATTCCGTAGAATCACAGTCTCCCATGGGCCACCGGAATACCTCGTTCACAGATTGATCCCCTTCTTTTGAGGTAACTTGCACAACTTTTGGTGCGCATTCTTTGAGGGTTGTATCAGTGTCGAATTCTAGATGCTTTCGCTTTGACTCTTCTGTTCCGCTCATTTTGTCAATCATAGTCTCAGGAAATTCTGAGACATTGAAGGGTTTGTAGTTGAGCCAAACATTGACAAGGAACGTGACACGCCTGTATCTTCGCTTTAATTTCTTAAGCATCTGTGGGTCACCTTCGTTTCCTGGAGGGATTTCCAATTGTTTGTCAAGTGAACCGGGTTCCATGAGATCAGCGGGTGCAGCATGCAGGAATCGACCATCAAAGCTGAGGTGTTTTCCAGTTTTGGGCCAACTAACATAACCCTCGACTCCACTATCAGGGGCATCGAGCCATTCTCCAGTGAGTGGTTCAACCCGGTAGTTCACGGCAAGGGTTGGACTCCCGATATCTGTCAAATAGGTCACTGTAGAAAGGTGTGGGTGTAAATATGTAGTTCCTCCCATGAGCAAGCGAAGATCTTCGTCCTTGTCCCAGTGAAAAGAGATTCCGGTTTTGGAGAGTGCATCGGGTTGCTCATCGTGCATGGAATACCGTCCAGTGCCTTCGGGAGAGGGCCGTAGTTGCGCCCACCACTCAGCACCAGATGTTTGAGGATCATAGTCCAAATCTTTAGGAACGTGATGGTTGAAGACGTCCAAGGCAAGTTGCTCCAGTTGACATCTGGGCTTCATACCTTGAGCTGGTACCCAAAAAGTACGTGGCATGAGACCACAATCCGAAATCTCACAATCAAAGAGCAAATCATCCATCCAGGCAGTGTATTCAGCGTCGTTCGGTTGCATTGCCAAACTGGTCATAATGGTCTTGGACTGATAATTCACCTCTGCTTGATTTTCCGAGGGTTGTTCCTCAGGATCGGACTGTGAGTTTGCTGTCCTTCCATTTCTGTCGAGCCTGAAATTCAGTTCAATCTCCATTGTATCAAGTCAAGTTGCACTTTCTTCTCTATGGCTTGAATGGGAATTGTGAGAAAAGAGAAATGAATGCGTCATGCTCCGGGTGCCCAAAAGTGTAGTCGATCTTGTCGAATCTGATTTTGCAAACCTGCACACCTTTCTCGTGACACTTCTGTTGTTCACAACGGTTGAGTTGAAGACTGATATGAGGTTTGGCTGCCGTCCCTTACTTTTGTGGATTGCTACAGCTTCGACGGCACACTCTTGGACTCCACTTCCCTTGACCGCTCGACGTATCCACACAAACTCTGCACATCTCAAGCCTGCGCTTGCTCGTCTAGATACCCAAGTGTCAAGAACCACCTCTCTCCGAATGGCTTCGAGTGCGACTTCATCGGATCCTCTCCGAACCCTCCGAGTGGCCCTGTGCCAAACCCCCGTGACCAGCAGTAAGGAGCAAAATATTGAGACGGCCAGGAAATATCTCGACAGTGCGGCTCAGAATGGAGCACAAATGGTAGTTCTTCCTGAGATTTGGAACTCTCCTTATGCCACGGCTGCATTCCCGGAGTATGCCGAGACTATGCCTGAGATATCTGATTCCACAGCTCCATTGTCGCCATCGTCTACCTTCCTTTTGGAGATGGCGAAGAAGAACAAAATGTGGATTGTTGGAGGATCCATCCCTGAGCGTGTCGCCGAAGGTGACTCGGAAAAGTACTACAATACTTGCTTGGTTATCAATCCTGAAGGGACAATTGTAGCAAAGCACCGAAAAGTGCACCTTTTTGATATTGATGTTCCTGGGGGGATCACATTCTTTGAGTCGGAGACTCTCAGTCCTGGTCAAACAGTATCCCATTTTGGAACTCCATTCGGAGAGATGGGTGTGGGAATTTGCTATGACATTCGCTTTGCCGAATATGCCATGCTCTTGCGTCAGAAACACAATTGTTGCATCTTGATTTACCCTGGTGCCTTTAACATGACGACGGGCCCTGCACATTGGGAATTGCTCCAACGAGCCCGTGCTCTCGACAACCAGTGCTTTGTGTTGACGGCCTCTCCTGCTAGGACACCTGCCCCTACCACCGGCGACTCGAAATATCCCCATTATACAGCATGGGGTCATTCCACTGTGGTTTCACCTTGGGGTGAAGTGGTTGCAACAACTGACGAGAACGAGGGTATTGTCTTCGCCGATTTGGATCTTTCACGTGTTGAGGAAATCCGCAAGGGCATCCCAATTGGGAACCAACGTCGAAATGATCTGTACGAACTTACTGGCAAGGAACCATGAAACTAGCGCTAATTATTTGATAGAAAAAGGAGCGTGATAGCAAACTCGTTGGTAGCGCTTAACTTCGACCAGAATCATTCGACAACCGGTGTATCCATGAGTTCAGCAAAACTGGATTGTGGTTTGCTTTTCCCGCATGGCTCTCAAAAGGCAGCTGACCTGCTCGTCACTTTTCCCAGTATCTACAGTAGGTACAATGCGTCGAGGCCTCAGGTTTTCCAAGCAATCTACCAATTCGGGGAAGCTGGAGTGCTCGGAATAAGGAACCGAATGGATGGTGATGTTCCCATTGTTCCGAGTTGATATTATGCTTGAACTTGGCTTGGAACCAAGAGACCATCCCGTTGGGCGATAACCAACCACCCGATCGTACTGTTTGGCACCCGCAGTGGTGAAATATTCCGGTAGCTTGTTCATATTCAGGTCCCCTAATGGGACTACCCAAATGCAGCTCTCTGCTTTGGTGGTGGTTAGCAAGGCCATCTTTTCCTCCGACCAATTCAAGGCAGCGAGAATACGGTAACGACGCTTGTCAACGTATACTTTGAGATGGAAACGCTCCGCAATAGCAAGATACATTCTCTCTTTGCCAATGGTGTAGGCACCAAAAAGATGAAGGGTCTTTGTGCCCTCCCTTTTCGAGCGCTGAGACTCTTTCTCAAATTCAACAACAACAGCTTCAATCGCTGCATGTTGAGAAGGCAATGCATACTTGGAATTGCAGTAGGTAGTATCTAGAAACAGGTCATCCAAAAGACCTGGGCTTTGGGCAAACTCTCGGAGCGGCGGATACTGCATCATGAGACTATTGTCCCATCTAAAATCTCCTACGTGGAGAATGCGTCTATTTCCCACCTGAAACAAAAACATGACCGCCCCAGGACAATGATTGGCATCGAGCAGAGTGACCGTCACGGGTTTGTCCTTGCTGGCGATGACAGTAGGTGAGTTCATTGGAAGTGGGTGCAAAAATTCTTGTTTCACTCCTAGCTGCTGCGAGACCAACGTAGCCGTGGGAAGAGAGCAGTAAATTACTCCAGTGTCCCAAGAGCTACTAAGGCCTCCATAATGATCCGAGTGAAAATGCGTCAAGAAATAGTTTTGCGTCAAGGAACTGTAGCAAAATATAGCGAGGAGTGAGTTAAACAAGCATGGGATGGTGTCTTGTACTCGTCGCCATAGTATCACGTACCGCTTGGCATAGTGGAAACCATCGCATACAAAGTCAGTACCCGGGATCTTCTTGAAGGAAGGACAAATAGTAGATCTTGGCTTGTAATAGTCCGTCCTCTGACGCTTCTTTCCTGGAACGGACGAAGACGTATCGTTGTCGGCTGCAGCTGCCTTGATTTGTTCTACCTTAGTTAGACGTCTTGCCCCTGCCAAGAGAACATTGTTGAGATTTCGGGCAGGGGCAGAGTTCTTGGTATTCATAGTGGAGCCTCCAGCCAGGTTCAAATCTACAGTGGCATCGCCGTGCCAAGAAGTCGATTTTTGTCGGGCATACGGGTTCCGCGTTGCCGGAGCCTTGGAATCTTCCGTTCCAACAGGAGTGGGAAGCTCCACGAAGTTGTCCAGATCAGTGTTGCGTTTGACATCTCGGCCAGTAATGGCATGCTTGCGAGAACAGCGTTTGATATGGTCTAGTCGACGCTTCAGGTTGGTGAGCAATATCCCGCAAATGAAACACTTATCTCCAGCATTGTTCGAGGCAGTCGGTGGAGCAACAATCTCTACTTCAGGTTCGCCAGCTGTATCAGATGGAACATCAACATTGACACCACTATCCACTACTCTTTCTGGTGAATCATCGATCTGTATTTCTCGCGTCTTGGGTGAAACCGGTGGAGATTTCCTTGTCTCATTGGCGCTTTTAAGCACTCGGAGGCAAGTTTCGCAATGACTTGTGGCCCCAACAGCCAGGAATTTTTCGTTGCAGGTTCCGCAACAACGAACTGTGCGCACCATTGACAATTCCAAAACATTCAACTAGTGCCTATCATCGAAGAGGAAGCGGGGGTGTTCCGCAGATGTTTCAAGTGGTTGCGATGGTATCAACGACGAAAATGAACCTGTGTTGTCGTGTTGTCACGATGTTGTGCCACGTCAAGAGATGAAGCGGTACCATGTACAGACACCAGTCGACTCGAGCGACCACAACACCATTCTGTATTTGCTAACTGACATGATGTTTTGAGATTACAAGTATGGAAACGAGTTGACGATGCAAAGTGTTTCTAGCTAGTAGAATGATTAGACGAAGAGATTACAATGATCGAAACCAACGAGCAAGAATCGTTCGTTAGATTCCAAAATCCGTGGCCGTGCTCCATCTACATGTTGCAATGCCTCGCCAGGAAAGTGATCGCTCACAACTCAGGACGCTCCCGCAGAATCTCAGACACTTCATCGGTCCAACTTTGGCAGTTGCAATGGGCATCAACGTACCAAGCAAAGCCCCTCAATGACTACGGTCTGTTTCCGGTGGGTCCACCTCGCAGCCGTGATCGTTCGATTGGTTCTCGTCAAGCCACTGCCGTTCTCCAATAACAGAGAGGTGGCATTGCCTCGACTTCGCTCAACTGATCGTCGATGGGACACTGAACACGAGAAATTAGGTAAGTAAAGGAAACCAATGGGATGAAACAAGCAAGGATCACGGCAACAGTCATCATACAAATGCCTCGTTCTTAATCGACACTGAGAGATCGTCTGCATAACGCAGGGATCGTTCTCTCCGACTCGTCATCTATTAAAGAATTAATCAATTGACCGCATTGGCAAACCAACATACTTCAGTTTGCTGGCTTCTGATGTCTCCGATACGAATGTACATACCTGTGTATTCGATCCTTTACGGTGAGAAGGAGAACGTGCCCAAATGGGCTTTGAATCAAGTCAGGTCCCCAAAGGACGAAGAAACAAAACACACATCATGCAACCATCATGGGTAACGTTTGGAAGCAAAAGTAGAATTGTGAGAATGAGGACAACGTTGTCGTTTGGCCTTGAGAATTTTCGTGGTTGGCGTTGGATATCTTTTGTTGTGGTACGTCCTCTGTACGTAGGCGTCTCCGTACTGGCGACGCACAGGCAGACCTCTGTTTTTTTTCTCGTTCGAAGTTTCATTTTTTGTCCGAGTAACCCGCCATGGCATGGAAAAGACATTCTTCTTCGTTCGCCCTTGCCTTCACATTTCTACTGATCCCATTACACGGGTTTATACTGTTACCGAAATGGTCCATACCAGCTAGTCACTTGTTTCGAGAAAGCAGCACTTGCAATGTCCAGACGAGTCTGTTGGCTAGTTCTCCAGGAAACCCATCAGGTCCCAAAATCGACGATGCTCATGTGTCCAACTCGCAAGGTCACAGGCGCCCCTTGAGAAGGGCGCCAATCAATGTCTCCCCAAAAGAACAAGAGGATGAAGAATCCCGTCAAAAACACGCTGAGACACGTCATGAACATGCACTCAAGGACCCAACCCTGCTTTCTGATTCTTTCTTTAACGAGCAGCCTTTCCTTGCGCCATCAATCAAGCGAGCTCTGGCAGAAAAGTTACAAGTGCAAAAGATGACAGACGTTCAAGCAAAAAGTTTCGCTCCAGCATTTGCAGGTGAGAATGTTTTGGCCAGAGCTCGAACAGGGACTGGGAAAACGCTGGCATACCTGCTCCCCATCATCGAACGTTTGCTAGGTGCCGACGCGGAACTGTACACTCCAGGCAGTTCCATAGGTGCGGTAATCATTGCTCCCACTCGCGAGCTTGCAATGCAAATATTTACTCAAGCGCGGGAGTTGTTGACGTACCGAAAAGATATGTCGGTTGCTTGCTTTTTTGGAGGGACACCACTGACCGGAGATTATCGACGGCTGCATCGCGCTCTACCATCAATCTTGGTGGCAACGCCGGGGAGGTTTCTGGAACACTTGGAAAGCACCAATTTGGGCAGCATCAAGTTTGCTGATATTGCAAAGGAGACGCAGATGATTGTTCTCGACGAGGCCGACCGTCTGCTCGATGCATTTCGACATGAGATCAATAAGATCCAAAACCATTTATTGCGATGGAACAAACGTCAAACTCTGTTCTTCTCGGCAACCGTGACGGACAACATGAGAGCCTTTATTACTGATAGCTTGAGGATTAACGTTACCGAGGTGGACTGTGTGAGCGAGTCGAAGCAAGGCGTGACCCCTCCCCGGGAGACCAACATGAGGGTAGAGCAATCGTACTTGCTGCTCGACAATATGGACAATTACGTTGCGGCCTTGGATACCCTAATTCGTCAAGCGACAAAAGAGACCAGACACTACAAGATACTGGTATTCCTCCCTACTACGCGCCTCGTGCGCTTTTTCTACCATTTCTATACTACAGGATTGAACACACCGGTGTTGGAATTGCACTCCCTTATGTCACAGTCAGCCCGCCAAAGATCGAGTCGACTATTTCGGGTAAGCTCAAAGGCTATCCTGTTTTCGACTGATGTTTCTGCGAGAGGTGTGGACTATCCAGATGTGAATCTGGTCATTCAGGTAAGTTGTTTTCTCATGGCAGATCATTCTATTTGAAGCCCCTCTCACCTCGTTCGTTGGTGCACAGTTTGGGGCGCCATGTAATGCAGAGACGTACATTCATCGGCTTGGCCGAACAGCGCGGGCCGGTCGAGCTGGAAAGGGTATAATCGCATTGCTTCCCTTCGAGTCTGATTTCCTAGGGCACCTTCGACGCCGTGGAATCAAATTGGCAGAACTGGATTACCTAAACTTGGGGGATTCTGGGAATGTGAAAAATGTTAGAGCTTTGATTCAGAGGGGACATGGTATTCTAAAGAGACATGGTGAGGCAGCTTGTAAGGCCTTCCTCGCATACTACATCGAGAACTCTGGATTGGCCCCTGCGGCAGTGTTTAGTCTAGCCAGAGATTTGGCCAGATCAATAGGGTTGAAAACAGTTCCACCGCTTGAGCCGAAGATTGCAAAAAGGATGGGTCTTAAAAAGGTACTAAACCTATCTTGAGATGTGCAAATTTCTACAAGTACCATTATAGCCAGGCATGATAGTTTGTGGGCATCATTGCAAGCTTGGAATGATTGGTTGCTGCTTCGTACAGTTCGACGACCTTCGAGTCGACGGGACCATCCTTGCTTGCCTTAGTACTTGATGGAGCGCATTCTGAGAATCTTGCATGAAGCATTGATACGTTCTTAGAAACTCGCTCAAAAAGCTGTCTCTCCAACTCCTGAGTTTTCCCGTCTGACTTGGCCAAACTCTTGCTGTACCAAGCTAGAATGTCATCCCTCATTAGCAATCGCAGAATTGGGTCAAGATCTTCTCTATTGGCGCGAACAGCATCAGCAACCATAGCAAAAGAACGGATAAAACGTCCGTCCAAGTAAGATTTTCCAATCAGCTCTTCGACGTTTGGTGTCATTCGGAAAGGAATTGGCTGTGATGTGATATAGCCTGCAAAATCGGAAGGATAAAATTGAGAAACAAAATTTATTGTACCACCGGAAAACCTACCTTCGGAACATACCTTGGTTGGAGTAAGACACACGAAAATCTGGAGAGAGCACTTGGCCACTATGTCGTAGAACAACGAAACGCTGAGGAGTTCGTTCCGCCACAGAGAAGACATATTGCAGCAGGGAGTTCACTGCTAGTTGACTGGCAAAGGATCTGCGGAAGTGGAACAGGCTTTCGGGATCCCCCAGTTGTTTTTGAAGGCTTCGCATGAATATTCGGTTGTCGACACGCGATTTGCATATATCGTCGAAAACCTCGGTGCGAGCTGAAACTTCGAGAGAATGCCGTTCTTTTTGATTTGTCTGTGGGGATATCTTGCCGCGAAGAATTATTGCAACTTCTTTCAAGAATACATCAGGGACTTGTTCAAGGTCCACCTCTGACAATTGTTGGCCCGAACAGATTAACTCGTCTAACGAAACTCTTGTGCTTTCATCAAGAGTCATGCGGAGACGCTGAGCAACAGGTATTGCTGCTGTAGGTTGTACAGACAAATGATTGCGTGCACATACAGTGTTCTGTCTCAACAACTTGTCAAGAACGAAGTTAGTTTGCGTTGTCCTTTCGTCAGCACGAGTCCAATATGGAATGGCAAATTGCAGGAGGAACCTGTACGTTCTCCCGTCGCTACCTAACATTCCTACCCTTCTTACGAGTTGATCATTCCTCCTCAATACCTCCACGGTGGGTTCCAACCGCAAGAGCTTGGCATGCAGCTCCGGGCATGGTTTTGTGTCTGCCATAGTGGCTGAATTTGGGCTGTATTGGCCAGGAATTTCGATAGTAGCAGAACCACCCCCGTATTCCCCTCCATTTCCCTCGCGAGCACCAGCTGTAGCAGCTGCTAACGCCGCAGACAATGCCGCCTTTCGGGCTATTGCCGCCGAGGAGGTTGTCGTCTGTACCCTGGAATTGTCATCCTCGGGTTCACTCGAACGGTCGACAGTATTCATTGCATACTTGGTATCACAAGCCCCTGGCCACATGTCAGGCAAGTCGCATGCAAACATTGCCAGGGATAATGAAGACTCAACAAGAGGCAATGACTTGGGGGTACGGTCAACTTGCGCTTCCAACTTTTGCTTCCATTTCTGTAACCGAGTGATATAGCCATCCAATTTGAATTGCGGTTTCGAGTCTGGGGACGTTGGGCCTTGTGCCTCTGCTGCACTGACCCTAAAATCAGACTCGAATTCCTCCTTATACTTCGACTTGAAATCAGCGGTCTTCTTCACACGTTCATCACGCCGACTGGACCCAACATTGGCATCCGTTGATCTGAAGAACTTCGCGGCAATGCGACTTAAAGTTTTGGACCAACTTGCAACCATGGCTTCCTCATCTTCAACCATAGATTGATCTGGCATGCCTTGCTTTTCAACATGGGATTCTGCACGTTCTAGTAAAGCAGTAATCGTGGCAAGTAGCTCCTCCTCATATGACGGGCGGAACTTCACGATCAACTCCTCTAAAATTGCTTCCAAAGTGCTCCACAACGAGGCATGCGATCTTCGCAGTGTGGACATCATCTCCTCGGCATACGATACAGACAACATGTGCTCGGACGAATTTGTTGGAATACCTTTGGCACGCTCTACGTCTCTTCTTTCCAAATAGAACGCACGCAAGGAATAGTAGACAGCCTGGGGGTAAGCCTTGACCACACGTGTGAGAATTGACTTGATGGCACGTCCCTCGATCCTGCAAAGACCTGAAAGCAATTGGGGAATCCAAGGAAGCCACACCCAAGGAGGGAGCTTCGTGCCGCGACTCTCCATTGTTTGACAAAGAACACCAGGGGAGTCACCATCCTTTGTCAAAATCCAGAGGCATTTGGCAAGGTGAACTCTAGTCTTTTCCGAAGAAGCGTCAATTTGCACTGCTTCAAGGAAGCAACCCATCGCCTGAGCCATATACTGAGCAACCTTCTTGGCTGAGGCAGCTCGAGCCTCCTAGTGTAATATATGAGTAACGAAAGAAGTGTGATAGGGACCGTAGTGCGAGAAATTTGCTTACCTTCACGTTGCCGTGGCTGTCGCCTTTTCCACCCAAATGTTCTGCTTGCTTCTCAGTGAGAGCTCCAAGTGAAGAGCAAAGACCACCCCAACTCACCCAAGCTTTCGTATGAGTTGGACATATCTGAACCGAATGGCAGTATGCTTGATTTGATTTCGAGGTGCGACGCAGTGATGACAAAAGGATTGCTTTTAGTCTGAAAAGTTCGCCCTTTTGTGCAGCATCGAAAAAGGACAGATTCGTGGTATTGATGAGATTCAGACCGCCGGTTCTCTCTAGTTCATTTTCGGGATTGTTGCAGAGAAGGATTTGTTCCCTGAGCTTCAAAAAGATATCTGAAACTCCCATGGTTCGACTGTCTGTTAGCCTGTCCAAGAGCAGAAGTGAAGTCTGCATCATTCAATTGACTGTGAGAAATAATGTGCGTTCAATCGAAAAGAAAAAGACAAATCGACGCCTCACCTGTTTCATGCCATGTTTTCGCGCCGTAACTGCCATGCGAATCGCTGTCCACGGTCTGTCATGTAGGGTTGCCAAAGTACTCGGTTCGCTCCAAGAAAAATTTGAGGTGATTGCATTGAACATATGGGAACGCCAAGTGAAAACTTCATCCCACATAGCCAGATCATCAAAATCGTTTGGGAGACGATGTCTCCAAGCACTGTGGGGTTAAAAGTGAGAAACGTATTGCAAGCGACGTATATGCACATCGAATTCTCGTACTTACTTCAACAAATTCTTCAGGTCAGGTAGTGTCTTACCCGAGGAATGTGTAGTTGTCTCAACCATGATTTGACCTGACTCTCTGATTTCAACCAGCCTGTGGAACAAGTGCAGTAGCGACGCATGTGCCGAGCTGGCGCTAGTCATATCAGGGAGTAGTTGCCACTTGTAGAGACAGAGTTGTGCGGTTTGCGCGTGTAAATTCTCGACATCACTCACTTTGCCATCGGCAACTGCCAAGAGTGTTTCACACAGTTTCACTGTTGGATCGCCAGCTTCCACAGCGGCAACCAACGGTGGGGATGAACAAAGCGATCGCACATGATCCCACTCTCGCTGCTTCCAGGCTGATTCGAGCAACAGAGTTGAATTCATAGATGAGCGTGCATACTCGCCAACTACATCAGTCTGACATTGCTCTCGACTCAATGATATCCATTGGTCTTCGATGAAGTCAATTTCAGGATCCGCTACATTGTCACCCCCAGAATCCACCAATTCTACCAAACCTGAGTAAACATCAAGAGCTTCGTCGATCTGCCCGTGAATGGCGAGAGAGGCTGCTCTATGGCTCTGCCTCAAGCTGCAGTCAGACAAGGCAAGACTGGTCCATATGTTCGTTTCCCCCAACTGTTTGTAGCAATGCCGGATTGCAAGTAAAACCTTGTTACGACGCTCCAACCCATCAATCGTCAAGTCTTTGGCGCGGAGAACGTCAAACGTGGTTTCCAGGACTAGCAACACTTGATACCAACAGTTATATGTCTCAGCCAATGAAACCAATAATTCAACATCGAAAGGTGGCAAAGGATTGAGACCTTGTACCCCATCTAAGAATGATTTGACGGCATTTGATGGCCGTTCTCCGCGCTCCATGATTCCAGGTCTTAAAAATTGAGAATGGAAGCTTCGAGACAGTAGTGATTCCATTGGAGAAAGCAATTTCACACGAATATTGTCGCTGTGAACGGCACGCCATGCCTCTGGTAGTAGCACCTGGAACAAGCTTCGACAAAGCGTGGAATCTACATGTACCAACCTTCGCAAAGCTCCGAGGAACTCCTTTCCACCCCGGAGGAAAGAGGCTCTCTCCGTATCAGACGTCGCATGGTAAACAGAAAGGAACGATTTCCGACTAGCGCCGTCGTTCATTGGCACGGGATCTGACCCTTCCCCCGCACGCAAGATGCAGCCAGAACAACTCGTTGTTTCTTTCTGGTTTGACGGTACCAAGCTGTTTAAGAACAGTTCTACAAACAGAACAACCCAGTCTCTCCCGCCTAGCCCTTCAAGATCGGTATGAAGGAGTTGCCACATCATCTCAGACAAGTTTTTGACAGGGACACCATCAATGGGCTCAGGTAGAGCAGAAGGATCCACCCTCGGCGCAACCTTTGCAAACAAAATCAGTAGAGACTCGCGCAACTGATGATTTGCCGTCAATAAGCAAGCAGCCAGCGATCGCCAAACGATGATTTCGTCGCTCTCCAGGCTTTTTCCTGCCGATTTCCTTGCGTCAGCGCAGTCTCGAGCGCTTACCATGTTGATGACGTAATGAGAAACCATATCGACCAACGGTTGTGAGAATAAGTCGGGAAGTCCATTGAAATCAAACGAAGCCACCTTCCAAAGGAAACTGTTCCGCTCTTTCACCGTTAGTGGGCGCCCAGATGCATCAGAAAGCCAAGTACCCACAATTTTCACGGTTGCCATCAGCAGCTGCACGTTATTACTCGAGTCAAGGATCGTGCTCAAAGTTTGAACCAATTGTTTTCGTGCATTCGAAAAAGTGAAAACAATATCACTTTTTGCGAGAAGGTCGAGGATTATGACACCTGTCCTAAGCATATCGTCAAACTCTGTGGATTCCTTTGCCAGCATGGATTCTCTAGCTTGAGGGGAAGCAAGACCTAGCTGAACGGAGTCTTTTGAACATGATTCCGCGAGTATACCAGCAGCCGGTGTATGGTACATTTGCCGTATGTTGCAAGTGCCAGCTTGAGGAGTATATGAAACCCCAATTTGTTTCTGTTTGGTTGATGCCGCTGACGTGTGTGTTCGAACAATAGTCGACAGAAGGGTTAGCAGGGACCCTGTGAAAGTCTTGACAAAATTAGGGTCACTGTGCTCCACCTCGCGGATAATTTCGACAGCTAACAGCATGCTGCCGCCCGCATCCGGTGTACCTTCGTTTGTGGCCGATCTCGCCCGCGAGCCAGTGGATCGACCAATGTCGGATGCCTGTGTACTGGCTACGGGATGATTCTTCAGCTCTATTGAAGCTTGCACCAAGAATCCTTCAATTAGCACCTTGACTCGTTGTGCAATCGCTTCCGGGGTTCCAGTTCGATTCTTCGTCAAAAGCTCCACCAAAAATTGCTTCAGATTTCGCTGAAGTTCAACCTCGCCTTTGCGACGGGCAAACCCAAAACTCGCTGCCAAGATCTCATTTACATGGGAGGTGTTGTCCCGTAAAAAGTGGTTGGTGGGTGTCGCATTCGATATTGACGACAAGATGTCGAGGCAGGCAAGGAGCAGAGGCACACTGACCAAACGGGAATCATCCGACTTGCCAGATCCAGACGCGCCTGGTCTTGACTTGGATGGTGCCTTTCCTTTCGAGGTTGGTGTCTCGTCGCTCGACTTTCCGTCAATTGAAACGTTGTAGTCTCTGCACATGGATACAACTTTCTCGAAGTACATCGACCTGAGGCGACTTCCGGGCCATCGCGTCAAAATAGTGTTGAGCAATGGGGTGATCCTCGGGCTCAGGTCAGATCCTACTTCAGTCTTGTTGTCGGCAAGAAGTATCTTCATCCGGACCAAGAAGTTTGCCATGGTGTCCACCTGCAAAGTGAAAGGTGAGAATCCCACAGGAAGATCAAATAATAGACAACTTGATTGACATACCATGTTTTGATCCAAAAGTTTAGCTCGGTTTTCTTTGCCAACTGAGAGTGTCAAACCTCCTTCCAACTTTCTCTTCTTGTCGGCGTGTTCCACTGTATTGGGCAGCTCATCCCCTTCATTCTTTGAATCGAGAAGTACATTCGAGGGACTCCCAGAATTGTGCCATTTCAATATAAGTTCGACAACTGCAACCGCAAGAACTCTATTCTCAGAGGGAGAGTTTGGAGGCAAACCAAGCCTCGTGAGTGAATTGATCATATATCGAACAAACTGACTCTGGTTGCTGGCGAAGAATTCATGATGATCAACGATGGTTTGCCAAATGTGGGCAAGCTGAGGGATAGAATTCACCTCCTCGAACATGACGCGATTTGTGTATTCAATTGCTTTCTTGCATTCATGGTAAGATAGGTCACGTTCCATTGTTGGAATTAGAAGATCTAGTGCTTGGCGGAAAACCTCTCTACCTTCTTGTTGATGTGACCTGATCAACGACCCATACCCCTGAAGAATCGTTTTGCCTGTTGATTGGTAACACGATGCATGCCTGCTGAACACCAGATATGCCCAAGACCTGCAAGCTGCATCTTCGCTCTTGAGTAACGACCAGCAAAACTTGAATACATCCTGTCCTAGCCCCTTCATTTTGGACGGAACAAACTCAAGAAGGAGATTGCATATCTTGAGGAGTTCCACTTTAAGCTTGTCATCGCACGTGGTCGGTTGACCATCTTTTAGCAGCACTCCCTGTACAAACTGCCTTGCACTGGCCTCGTCTATGAAATCTGTTGAATCAGCTGTCGCGGGAGTAGGCAGTGGAGCTTTGCCAGGGGAGAGCTCACTGTGCCGAGGGCTGTCTTGCTTTCCCTTGAGAGAAGTCTCTAGCATCGGAAAAACCACAAGTTGAACACTTAGGGTCTTGATTTCCTCAGTACTTTCCCCTGAAATAAGAACGAAAAATTTCTGCATGATCTGCTGCTTTTGCTCTGTTGTTAAATTCGAAACAGCTTCTGACAGGTACGTTCTCACGAAGGAAAAATCACCAGGAATCGGTTGCAGGAATATTCGGATCAACTCAAAAAGTAGGTCAACATCATTCGGAAACTCCCTTGAATAATCAACAAGGATATTCGCAAGAAGTTTCGATTCCATGTGGAAACGCGGAGGAATGGCATCCTCGTGTTGCAAACGAAGGTATCGTCCTTTGCTTCGCCAGAGCCAACGAAATGCACGCAACACGTCGTTGTGATCTCGTAAATAACCCTTGTTGTGCGCGAATAGCGTTTGTACCAGAACGAAACCCTGAAATTGGAGCTCCAATGCCTCGACAGTCATTGGTCGGGTACCGTTTGGGTCACTGGGTGTCACCGGTGGTGATGACGTTTGTTGCAATTCAGTAGAGTACATACGTTCGCTATCGGCAAGTTCCTTTGTTCCTCGATCAAAAGCCGATTTCGCAAATTTGTGCTTTCTCCTACAATCCTCGATCTCTGCAGTAGGAGCATTTGCGGCAAGTTTCCCTTGGAGTTGATCCTTAGAGCGAACCAGCTCCTGCTGAAGTACCTGTAGCTTCTTCTTTTTTGTTTCGACTTCCTGTTTGAGCCAGATTCCCTTCTGGGATGGAGATTCCCTAATCGGTTGGATCCCGTGCATTCCTAGAAGCTCCCGAAATGAGGGCTTTGTAGCAGAACTTGGTGGGCTCGGACTTGTTACATTCTTTTCTGATCGAATAATCGCCAACGGGCGTTCGAGACAAACATTTAAAAGTGACACAGAGCACTGTTGGGAACTAAGGTAATCTCGAAGAGGCCCCGACTCTGGAAGAGATATCAAATCCTGAAAGAGATTGCTGTACAGGGGTGTTTTCAACCTTTGAAAAAAGAAAGAAACTGTGTGTGGGCAGTGCTTGTTCAAATATCGCGCCAGTGGGAGCCTGTAGGGAGACTGAACGTGACGTGACTTGAAAACAGGGAGGCAGGCTTCTAGCTTGATCGTGGTTTTGACCAAAGGTTCGACGAATTGGGAAGCATGTGGGAGCAGAACGAACGAATCGATTATGGATGCAGCCACGTCAGGCTCCTCCCCCTCCTTCCAAATCTTCTGGGCAATCAACCGAGAGGGATCCGTCCACTTTTGTAAGTGATCGAGCATTTTTTCACCGAGGGTCTTGTTGAACCAAGTTGAAAGTAGCGACAGAAGTCTGGAGAGCCCTCTAAGCAGATGAACCGAGAGCCTCGAATAGTCACGAAGATTTAAGAGGACAGGGCGAATACAAGTTTGCAAGAGGTCTTTTCTCAGTCGAGATTTCGACTTTCCTCCTTCCGTCACAACACTCAAGGCCAAAACATCCTTTAGCGCATGGTGTGCAGCAATGACAGATTTCACTGGCGAGGAAACCAGGGATCGGAAGAGCAAACTGATGACGTGTGGACGAATGTTACCAATCGGGGTAGTTGTTTCGGCATCGAAAAAGCTATCGGCATAACCAACAATGACAGCACGCAACAGATAGATCGATGACACTCGGAGCTGGACACCATTTGGGAGTTCTTGGGGGATATGGATATCCATGGAGTCAATCTTTAGTATGCAGTCTCGCCGAAGGAAAACTGCGCAGGAAAAAAAAGGATCACGCCCTGAACTGGTATCGGCGCTGGAAGGATGCGGGTGATGGGCGGGAACTGCGTAACCATTTTTGTCGACGACACTGCCAGCAAGATTCGGGTCACTCATTTCACCATCAGCTACTGAGGACATCTTTAGAAGCTCAGACAAAAAAGCAAGCATATGTTGGTCGTCAAGAGCAATGAGTTGAGGCAACTGTTGGACAAACACAGTTAGTGCCTCCACTGCTCCGACCTGCTCTGGCAGTGGAAGCAGGCGCAAGGACCTGGAGAATAGAACGCGTTTGATCAATGCGAGATGCCCGGCGAAAACTTGCTTATTTTCCTCGGCCGTCCCAGCATCAAGGACGTAGTGTTTCAGAATGAAACGAGAGGCCACTCTAACACGCAGTTTTCAGAGACATATTATGAAATCAAAGAAACGACTGGGAAAGGAACTCACCTGAGAATATGCTTTGTTGACGCCATTTCCGTGATCAATGCCTGGACGACCTCATCACTAGGAATACCCAATTTCTCAACGCCAGCATCAAGGGTTGGGTCAGCAGTATCTGAAGCCGTTGAGGGCCCCTTGTCGCCTTCGCCACTGTTCATATGCGTTAGAACATCAACCACCGTACTATCACCCTTCAACTTGCCATACAGTGACCGACAGGAGTCCATGACGAACTCGAAAGCCATAACTGACGCTCTCGATAATTCACGTGGGACACTTTTCAAAGAAATCAGTGCGCAGTGCATGATTTCTACCTCGTATCTAAGTGCCCATTCCTTCCCTAGAGACGTCATCAGCAGTTTCATCCCACTGTAGAGCCCATCTCGTTGATTCCATTTGCATGATGCACACTTTTCGCAGAGAGCGCTCAAGAGAGATTCAAAAAATATCAATGAACCCCGCCCGAAACAATCAAGCGTGAGGAACTTCGACAGATCCGGTTCATCCCCAACTTGCAAGGAAATAGTGTAGCGGAGCAAATCTAATCCTGCATGTTGTGCCCTCACTGAGTCGTGGACAAGCATATCTGAGATGCACCTCGTAACAATCAGCGGATTCGGGAGATTTGTCAAAGGGCCACGGCGTTCGAAATACCCAAAAGGCTTCAAGGATCCAAGACCTTCTTCGAACATAGGCAACCCACCAACTCTAACCATAGAAGTACCGTCTCCATCATCAGACAATTGAGAACCGTTTGCATCCACACGTTGGTAATTCGTTTCATTTTTGCAAATAATATTGAACACTTCCGTCACAAATCCTTTGGCGAATACCATAGACTCATCCTGTACTGAAGGGATAGCACATCCCAGAAACAAGCCGAAAGAAATAAATTCCAGGTCTTGATCGGAAAAAGAACCATCGCAAGCAATTTTCTTGTCAAGTTCCGCGCCATCGCCGCGATTCGACATGGTATCACCAGTTGAACTCCAAACAATTGCACCCAGGGCTGTTCGCAAAACTACCAAGGCTGCCTCCGCTTGAGCTTTGTGTGTTTTGTGTATGACGTCCATGCAATATGGTACAAAATCGGTTTCCTCGATCTTGACATCCCAAAGCTCAGTGCTTTGATCCCAGCTGGAAAAAGGTCGGTTCGAGTTTATAGGGTCACCAGCGGTGGCCTCCGAGTCGATCGGATGTGCCACTAAAACCGTCAAAATATGAACACAACGTTCCACAGGTATATTCAGATCGAACGGAACATCACCAGTTGGCTTTGAATCAGCCCACCGGAAAGGAAGACTCATTTCTATAGTGCCTTTGTTTTGCAGGGCAGCGAACTTAACATCCATTGGCTCCCTCAAGACAGTGCGGTTCTTTCCACCTAGCTTTCCGAGAAGACGCAGAGTTAGGAGACCATATGGATATGGCGCTGGTCTCAGGTGAGTCGAGAGTGCACGAGTTAGTTGAATGAACAAATCAGTCAACTTCGACAATTCCGGGAACAAGAACTCGGGATTTAGGTTGTCAACCCAAAACTCCAAGGTTCGAAGACTGACAAAAGCGTTAGTCAAGCAATACTTTCCACAAACCACATGAATAGCCAATATGTCACGACGTACCCTAGATTGACGAGATCCCCGGAACTTGACTCCAAAGCGGCAATGATTATTCGAAGCAAAAGGTTCATGTGGGGTAACAATGACGAGAGTCTCGCAGGGATTGTAAGCAGGAGCTCGATAATAGTGTGGTGGAGGATCGTATCATCTGTGCCTTGAAAAATTCGGTACAAACCATTCAGGACTGTTGGAATTAGTGGAAGCAGTTCACGATAAGATTCTTCGAACTTTCCAGCCGAAATTGATCGGAAAACATAGCGAAGCAACATACAATTGTTGTCCACTTTAAACTCAGACCTTTCCATTGTGGCGCGAAGGCAAGTAGTAACGATTTGGCGTAGGTATGGCCTCAAAGCCCGTTCATTTTCTGGGAACACGGACAATGATTTCAAAACTCTCTCAAACAGCTGAAGGTATGCCGTGGATCTTGCCTCGCGGTCCTCAGCGGCCTCATCGGGTTTGGACCTTAACTGCCTCATCCTTTCCATTTCATTGCTATCACAATCAGGCGTCGGAGGAAAGAACACTGCACGTTCATTTCCTTTATCCAACAAACAGAGGTTTTCCATCCTGTCCACCAGGAAACTCAGCAAAAGACTGCAAAATTCGAAACTTGTTGTTGCATTGGACGTGAGGAGTTGGCGAGGGAACGCAATCGCTGTTGTGTCATCGGTGACTGCATCAACCACGTCTTGCAATCGACTACCAAGGGTCCTTCGGATCTCATACCCATCTAACGCAGTGAAGCATGTGGCGAAATGACCCAGAAGGTCACGGTACTGGTCGACGGCATGTCTCTCCCACGCCTGTCCGTACTCACTTCCAACTTCCTCTTCCTTTATCCATTTCATGCAAGGGAACGAATGTTGAATGAATCTGTCAAGCAGCTTTCTTTCAGTGTGTGTTATCTTGAGCATCGCGGAGCTCACTTCTTCGTTGGACCCTGGCTGAATGCCCGACTCTGTCTTGTTCTGTTCCCGGTTGGTTCGGTAGTTGTTGATATAGAATATTAAACTCTTGTGGCCAACAATAATAGACCTCACCAAACTCTTGATGTCACGGAGCGCCTCCTTCCGCTCTGATCCAGTGGGTAACTCCAAGTGAAAGATCAGGTGTTCGTTCCCCTTACCGGATTCCTTCGCTTCTTTTGCACGGTTAGACGCAAAATGAAACATATCTTCCAACGCTGACAGCTTGTCCACCAACGTCATGGAGACGCGTACCAAAATATCACGTCCAATTTGTGGATTCCTGTCCTGGTTGTTATAAGCCGCATCTACAACATTCAGCAACGTCTTCACAGCAGTACAGTGGGCAGAGATTGGAAGGGTCAAAGATGTTTCATGCAATACTCGCGAAAAAATGGATACAACTCGAGAAATTTGTCCCAGCGATAACTTGGAACGTGCATGATGGACCAAATCAGAAAGCGTCGTGTATCCCAATGGTCGCAAAACCGTCTGCTCAGACGAACGAAGGTGCGACCCCAACAGCACCCGTTCATCCAGCAGAGCATCCACATGACGGAAAAATCCATTTCGAAATTCACTATTGAGCAAGTGACGAGTGGCAACCAAGAGTTCTTTGCGCGTACTAATGAATTCTCTGGGACAAGTCGACATGAGTGCGACGACATTGCTAGCCAACCGGTCCTCATAAGGCTTGAGCTCGTTGGAATAGCCGCGAAGCAGGTATGTCAAGAAAGATAGAGTCTTGGCTTGTGCAGCCACCAAGTCCCGACACCGCGAGAAATAGAGACGTTTTCCACTGGGAGGCAGAACTTGGTTGCCTTGAACAATGGATTGAAGGGGAGGCGCCCGAAGAGCTAGCGCTTCCATCATGGTGTTGATCAAATAGGGAATGTTGCTTCTCAGAAATTTCGGATACAATTGGAACATGAGCATTACAACGAGGGGACATTCTGTCAATACTCGGAAGGAAGCGCTTGACCTTAGGGACATCCGAGGGACTGGTGTGGTCGGAAGCTTTGTGTTTGGCGTTGTCCCAGCGGATGGAGTCGCAAAGCCCGCCTTGTCGGTCGTTTCACCTGCTTTGGCGTTGTCCGGAGTGGCCTGCGCCACCTGTGGATCCTTCGTGACAGCCAGAGGCGTACTAGGTGGAGCTCCAGATTGTGGTGAACTCGTCGCGGCCGAAGCAGGAGCAGTATTGGTCGTCGGAGTTTCTATTGGCCTTTTGGAAGGGGTTGTGCTTGGTGTCTGTCCTGGGGTGGATGCAGGCACATCAGTTGCCATTGGATCTGAAGATGAAGCATTCGTCTTGGCAGAATCTTGTGAAGGGGACGTAATTGAGGCTTTGTTCTTGGAGGGATCCGGTTGAGACTCCGTTGCAAGGGCATTAAAAAGGAAATTGCGCTGAAGTGAGGTCGGTAGAGCTCGGTAGGCTTTGAGGACAAAGTCGAGATAGGGCTGGACATGTTCCTGAGGAAGGGATCTGTATACTTTATAGAGGTCAAAGATAATCCGCGAGGCCAACAAAGCATTTTCTTCGAAATCTCTCGTGAGGATATCCAAGGCAACTGCAACCAAATGAGGAGCATGTGGGCGCAAGATTTCGTTGGTGGGCATGCGACTGATAATCTCCAAAACAACATTTCGAAGCTTGTATTCCGCGGAGGAAGAATCAGGACTGGGATTGGTACGATGCGCCAAGATGTTTGAAAAGGCAGGCAGAAGTGCAGATAACATCAGGGGGAACTCGACCGTGTGAACAATTTCGATTCCTTCTCTTAACTCGTTGGCAGCGGCAAGTGCATCATTCATGTCAGGACCGAGAAGGCGTGCGCGAACAGGCTCCCAATTCATGCTTCCAGAAAGCATGACGCTTCCGTCCGAAGAAGAGGAGGGAAACGAAGCCATCGGAGACACCATCATGGATGGCGAGGCCAAGTTGGGGACGGATGGGTACGTCGTCATGGTCGATCCAAAAAGTGTGGCCCATCGCTGCTCGACGCACGAACGTTGCCGCCAGAAATTTAGTCAACCGAGTCGAAATTGCAGCCTCCTCTCCGCACAGGACTCGGTGATTCACGGTTCCCATTGCCGAAAACTACAAACGAAAAAATGGAAATGTATTTTATAGAATCTTGGGGTTGTACGAGAACCGCACCTACGGCTTGAGGGATGGAAACACGCCCATCCATCTATGTGGCCTTACATATCTTCCAACTCCCGAGCAATCTCGGCTTCCAATTCATCCAACTCAGGATCTCCAGTGCCTGCCCCCAAGGTATCGTCTACAAACTCAAATTCACTACCGGTAGTTCCAGAGGTGGAAGAGGGTCCTTCGTCGGCTGCTGCGCTCGCTGAGGAATTGGCACTTGTTGTTGCTACGTCCGCAGTATTCGTAGCATCTCCTCCACTGGGAGTTTCTGGTTCGCTTGCGGATTCTGCAGGGGTACTTTCCCCACTGGTTGGTTCGAACGAGATGACTTCTTCTTCATTCTCAGCGTCCTCCGGCAAGACGGCTGGTGCAGTCTCGGCACTCTCTGGTTGGAAGGACCAAATCTCATCAATACTCAAACCAGCTTCGTACCTAGCATAGGCGCAATGGAAGAAGTAGTTGTTCCAAAAAATGCGTTCGCGAACCCCGCCACCTGTAGAAGTCCAGGGAATCACATCAGATCATTCCATGATGATGTGGACAATCAGCATCCACAGAACACAAGCACGTACCTGATAGTTTGGACTGTCTCTCCTCCAATTTCGGGTCTGCTTTCAACAACTTTTCAATGAGACCAACATGGTTGTCAAGATCAAAATCCTTGAGGAGAGGAGGAAGGGGTTCCAATTTGGAGAGCTTCTCCAAAGAGGATTCGCTTGGTTTCTTTGAAGAATGCTCGTGTTCCTCGTGTTCCTCTTCATTCTCTTCTTCTTCCTCGTCTTCGTCCTTGCTGGAGGAGGCTTTCACCTCGATTTTGACTTTGAGGGCTGGGATTTCGTAGGGACCGTAAAACGTCTCGTCGTTGCTGCTAAGGGCCAGAATTGCTTCCTTGCACTCCTCCACTAGGATATCACGTTCAGCATCTTTGGTCTCCCATGGCATCATTCCTGCAAGCATATTCTTGACTTCAGCTTTATGCTTTGCTTCCTCTCCGTACAATTGACGCTCCGCTTTCATTTCGTCCGTGTTTAGAGTGAGCTTGTCAAAAAGCTCCTTGTCAACTGGAAGGGCATTTTGAACTGTCTCTGTGAGTTTGCTCAAGGTATCGAGACCAGTGGTGAACCAAGACATATTCGTGGTCGCTTGTTAATTGCTCTTTTGGATCGACACACGCTGCAACGAAGAAAAGGCGATACCTTTGTGGTTGCTGTTGTGTGTTGTGTGTTGTTGTTGACAGTTCTCTCGTGATGATGGTGGTGGATTCTGGAACCCGCAGTCATATGTCCCATCATGTGTCACATGAGACAGCACATGCGAGGTCTCCGTCGAGGTCCAGTGAGAATGCAAGCATGGCAAGGCAAGAACAAACAAACGACTCAAACCATTCACATAACTTGCCGTATAACAGGTCTATCGATGGCCTTGGAAAGGCTTCGAGCTTGGTGCCAACATCCTTTAGTATCCTCCACTTCTCAACGTCTTTGTGTCCGAGTCTGTGTTTTTATTTTGTGTTTCTGCTGTTTAGGGGAATCGTTTCTGCTGATTCCACCGACTATAAATTCCAGGGGAACCACAAACCACAGGCTACTCATGACGAAAGAACAAGCCTCCTTTGCCGGCGAGGAGAAACCAACATTTACTGCTGGTATTATTGCTGATATTCAATATGCGCCTATTCCTGACGGGCATTCTTATTCGGGTATCCCACGCTACTATAGGCATGCTGTTGAGGTAGCGCGTGACGCCTTTGAGCACTTTGAGGAGGAAAAGGCCGATATGGCCATTAATCTTGGTGATATCATTGACGGCAAATCCAAGAACCCAGAGGATCATGGAGGAGAAGCGCCACCTGATGGTATGGATGGTCCAGACTACGCTCTTGGGCACGTTCTAGATGCCCTCTCTCCCTATAGCAATGGTCCAGTCCTGCATATTCATGGAAATCATTGTCTATACAATTTTGACAGAAAAACTCTTCGAGATCGTTTGGGAATCCCATTCAAGAAAGAACCATGTGGCGAATTGGTCGGCTACTATAGTTACGTTCGCGAAAATGTTAGATTCATTGCTTTGGATGGGTATGATATTGCAATCATGAAACGCCACCCTGAATCGTCCAGGAAACGACTTCAAGCGGCATCCATTTTGAAGGCAATGAATCCAAATTTCTCGAGGAACTTCAATGCACCCGAGGGTTTGGAGGGGAAAGAAAGACGGTTTGTTGGCTTCAATGGTTCGGTCGGTCCCTTGCAACTGGCGTGGCTTGAACGATCGCTCGAAGAAGCGAGGTCTCTGAACCAAACTGTAATTATTCTGTCCCATCAAATCATTCACCCTGATTCTGGTTCTCATATGTGTTTAATCTGGAACTACGAGAAGGTGCTGGAAATTTTAAGGAGCTACTCAGACGTTGTGGCGGCAACCTTTAGTGGCCACGCTCACAAAGGAGGGTACTGTCGTGACAAAGTCAGCGGGATCCACTTTCGAGTTGTTGAAGCCGTACTCGAATGTCGACCCGAGAGAACGTATGCCATGTTGGACGTCTACCCAAACCGATTGGTCGTCCGTGGTTTTGGAAGCTGTGAATCAGGTGTCTACGACCTGAGTCATTTGGGAGCCGGGAAGGAATATGGAAAAGTGGTGTCCTATAGTTGGCCAATGAGTTGGTTTGTGGGGCGAGTCTCATGGGTGAAGCAGCTGGTTGTGGCGTTACTTTTGAGAATTAGGCCTCGCCCGTCCATAGAATCTTAAGGTCTTTTTGGCTAGATTGTTTCTTGAATTGGCAGTTGCTGTGAAGGTCGTCTAATTGTTGTTCTGTACCAGCGACTATTCCAGGGACTCTCCATTCCATGGTGTACTTAGGTACAAATGTCATCTACACAGCTACTTTTGTGATACTGGGAAACCCAATGCCAACTTCGCTTGTCTTGGCCGTAGACCGAAAGGAAGTAGGGTGCGAGTAGGAAACACTCAAAGGAGTGTATCCCTTGAAAGACGAGGACCCCACTTCGATAGTCGGAAACTGAGTGAGGATACCTGGGACAGCAGGGATCGCAACTACCTCGCAGCGCCCTGAGAATCCAAGTGACATGAAACCAGATCGTTGCATACTACCACTGACTTTTCCACCAAGAAGCCAATCGCCGCCACCAGCTGAAATGGAGTATACAATATCCCCCTCTGCCTGTGTGTCTACCGTGAATGTCAATTTCACGGGTTGGCCAACTTCTCCCTCCGTAGCTTCCATGTGCAGCGTTGCCTTGACTTCCCCGGAGGGAGGCGGGACAGCAGTCTGAAGGAGATTCAAATAGAACTCATTTAGATCAAGTGGCAACTCAATCTCAAAAGATTTGTCAAGGTCGCGAATCTTCATGAAAATAGAGGCATCACTGACAATTGATTCTGATTTCTTGGCCTCAAGATTGCACTCGAAAATCAAGGACATGCGATCCCCATCAGTAACTGCGTTTTGAAAGAGATCGTCGTTGTAGTTGGTATCAACAAGAGACAATGGAGGGGGCAGGTTCAGCTTCCATTCTTCGACGAAGAACTGATGTGGTGTGTTTGATACTAAATCTACAGAAACAATCGCCCTCTTCATGGGGGTGAGCCATTGCACATTCACTGACTCGACAGACATTGCAGACTTTTGTAGAAGCGGAGCGTCACATTCAAGGACTGTCTTCATTGTCGAAACCTCCGCCTTGTTTGTATCTTTCGTCAAAGGATGAAGATAAGCACAGAGTGCTTTGACACTCAAGCCACTTGGTGCAGAAGGCGCCCGACCCGGTGCGGACGCATCCACAAGGGCACTCTTCAGGTGCACGACAAACTCCCTTTGCTCCCCTGGCTGGCATGAAGTCAGGGAAAGCTCGTACTCTTGGGCCCAGCATTCCTCCGCATCATCCGTCGCGGGTTTCAACAACGTTGTTCCCACAGGACAAGAAAACCTGATCTTACCCCCTACCACAATGTCTGACCCAGAATTGAAAATCAGTTTGACGTCCTGGTCTCGCCCGGGGACAATGTAAGTGGGTTCTAGTCGAATCGATTGTGTCGGATCACTGGGCATGACATCAACGCCTAGAAGGGGACCATCCAATTCCATACTGTCATAGTAGAAAAAGCCTTGCTTCCATACAATTTCGAGAGTCGAAAGAATGTACTGGCCTGCACATGCAGGTTGCCAGTCGAAGGCAAAACTGTTCAACCCTGGGTTCAGAGTGACTCCAGAGCCGTTCCCGATTATCTTGAACGCATCTTCCTCTTCCACGGACTCTCTGTTTTCGAGAATGGTCGTGAAAGAAGCAAAATCAACAATAAAGAGTTTCAACGATTCCAACGTGATCGGTCGAGGAAGGTAGCTCGTCACTGTAATGTGGGCACGAACGGTTTCTCCAATGGCGCAGAATCGCTTCAGAAGCTGTTTCATATCGACTCCAGAGCCCATACTCGATTTCTCCGAAGATGTATTTTGGATTGTAATGGAGGTTTCCAAAAATGCAATGGTACCGTATTTTGCTTGCCCGATCTCTGGGTGCGCAATCACCCATTCGAGATCGTCCTGGAGAGCCTCTAATGCTTTGCGTGGAGCAACCGATGACGTTCCAGGACCAAAGCATGTCACCAATGTTTTCAAGTAGTCGGTCGGTGCTGCCGTTAGCCTCTGACAATGTGCTAGTCGGAACAGGCGCCAAAAGTGGAGCCTATCCCATTGATCCATTCGATAGAGCTTTGCTGTACTCTTGAAAATTGCGGCTGCGGCCTTCAACTGTCTATGGCGCAGCAAATACTCCGCCATTTCTCCTTGAAGTCGAGCTGCAATGCGCCTCCGAAGCCCGAATCGGCTTAGGTTCACAATCGCCCCCACAAGGCTCAAATAGACACTCTCATACGATTCTGAGCCAGAAAAGGTGCCGTCTGTCACCAAAAAGGCGCGGTTGATGCCATCGCCTTGACCAGAAGACGTGAATACCTTCAGAGCATCATCTTGGTCTGTGAGAGTTTCTTCCACTGGTGTCCATTCGCTCCAAGGGTTGAACATATCCGTTGGCAAAGATTTGTCGTATGTTCGTAGTGGGTTTCCCCCCGACAGTTCCGTATCGCCGAGCTCTTTGAGCAGCAAACGAGCCGTTTCCAAGAGCTCGCCAAGCCGAGACGCAAGTTGTTGATCGGATTGACCCATCTGGTTAAGGTGGTCGTTACGGGGAGTGTCAATCGACGCGCTATCAAACGAGTCACGCGATGTCTCCGCCAGAGTCAACAAGAAAGGCTCACATGCAGACTTCACATCCCAAGCAAACTGAATAACCCATCGCGCAGCATCATTGCGACGCTTTTGTTGCTCTGCTTCAGGAATCACGTTGATATCTCGCATCATTACGAAATACATGATTTTGCAAAACGTCTCACAGCGTGATACCACTTCCACGGGTTGTTCCATTTTGAACAACAGGGAGATTTCCCGAGCAAACAAATATCGCCGAAGAATATCCAGAATTGGGTTCAAATCAAACTCAGATCGGATTCGTCGGCGGAATCCAATGGAATCACCGGCGTCTGCAAGTTCGGTGAGAGGAGGGTCCTCCTTCAATGCCTTGGATTTTCGTCTCATTTTGAGTGCACGCTTATATTCCTTGTCATCCAAATCGTCGGCCAGAAAGGCTCTAAACTCATCATATTGTAAGAGAGCATCTGCTGGAAGTTGCATCTGTTCGTAGGTAAATGCCAGACTCTCCTTGACAAGGAAGAAATACCCAAGGTTGAAAGCAGTAGGTGGATTCTTCGATTTAGATGTAGAGATTGGACTCTTCGCAGCTTGTACCTCCGCTGCTCGCTGAGAGTCCAATCGTCGAAGTTCATCTTTATACTTGCGACATCGGTCCTTGAAACCACCCACAATGACAGCTCCAAGCATCCGATTGAAAGAATTCCACTCTTGAGTGCGAGCACCAATTCCAGTCGCCTCACCTCCAACACTATCTTCTGTTAGAGCCAAGGATGCCTTGGAAAAGACGCAAACAAGACCTGCGGAGAAGTCTGTCTTGAGTTTGTGGTACAATGCGCGTTCCGACTGAGACAATACGTTAAGGGAGAGGGCCCCGACAGACTCTGGGTCGTCATCAAAAAACACCTGGTCACCACTAGTTGCGGAATCTTTGGAGTGTTGCGAATTATCCATTTCCTTTGAATTTTCCTGGTTGTAGCTGATAATGCGCTCGCGGGCTTTGGCAAGTTGGGACGCAAGGGCACGACGAACAGGCCCGGTGGATGCTCCAGTCTCGTCAGCCCCAGAACCCTCCTTTCCACTTCCTGTAGGGATGTAGACAATCAAGAACTGAGGGTTATTGGTAGCAGACTGACTGTGGGCGCCTGGGGTACCCAACAAGGAGTTGGGTGGAGTGGCCGTTGCGGACGGCAAATCCAGCTGGCTGACGAAAGCTTGGAGAGATGGGCGGACCTTGGTGCGATAGTGCTCCATGGATTCACAAGCCGCAATGTAGATATGACAGAAAGGTCCATTGTGCCAATCGGAGGGATCACTGACCGAAGACGACGCTGCCATGCCTCCCCATGCAACATTGGCAGCCTCTCCCGTTCCAGACGCAGTTCCTGTTCGGGTGAGGGCCAACTCCACTGGAATACTACTAATCACATCCGACTCTCCACTCCTCATATTTTTGTATTGCACACTTCGAAGAGTGGAGCCGTAGTCCGTTCGGAAGATATGGTTGAGTTTAGCAAAGACATTCTCGACTGCAGGAGCAGTTTGCGTCGCAGCCTTGTTTCGCGACAACATGTTGGTGGCCCTGGGAGCCGGGGGTTCGGTGTAATTGACGGGTTTGGATGTAGGGTCAATAACACTAACAACAACATGGGTGGACGACAGGTGTTTCTTGCCTGATTCCTTTGGATCGGAAGGAGTTTCCGTAGTTGGCCCCTCTGGTGGTTTGGAAGTGTCAACAGTGAAGAGAGGAGTCTCTACCTGTTGCACTTCCTTGAGAGAGCGGAATCCTCGCGACAGAGCCTTGAAGAAGGCATTGTCAGACTGGTTGGTCTGATGACAAATGAAATCTTTTTCTACGGCTGAGAAAACTGAGGCTGATTCCGTTTCATTGGCATCATCATTGGCCTCAATTTCAGTAGTAGTCTCTTCAGAAGGGACCTTTTCAACAGCAGGACTAACCTGGTCCTCTGAATCCGCGGTCGACATGGTGGCAATGGAGTCCAATGCCTGTAGAATGAACCAAGCTCCTGCCCTGGCCTAGCAATGCTCCAACCTCCAAATAAGTAGTCCAGCGAGTCAAGGTGTATCCGATTCGACTTCAAGGACCTCATGGCAACAAAATTTTGCTTAGCAAGATATACCATTTGGAAATGGGCACACGTAGTTTGAAAACGAAAACTAATGCAACTCACAACAATATGGTAATCTAGCAGTGGGATGCATCTACTACAACAACGTAAATTTAGAGTATATACCTCCCGTGTACAAAGGTTACATCATCTACAGAGGGCCATCTACTCTCCAATCGACTTCGTCATATCCCAGCTCTTTTAATGCTGCATTGGCTTTACTGAAGCATTTGCTTCCCATGAATGGAGAGCTCGTCTTGGTTGCACCCAATGGGCTGGGATGAGACGAACAGATAACTCGATGACGGCGGTATTGTCCACCCAAGGCTGTTTCACATTTCTGCGTGGCAGGCTTTCCCCACAGTAAGAATACTACACCGCGTCCCCGCTTTTTAGAGTGTCTGTCGACGGCCCTAATGATTTCGTCCGTCACTACCTCCCATCCTCGATTCTTGTGGCTGTTGGGCATTGCTCTCTCTACCGTCAGGACGTTATTAATCATCAGCACACCTTGTTGAGACCACCGCTCCAAAAAACCGTGCGTAGGGATAGTTGTAAAGTTGGGAACATCCCGATCATTCTGAAGTTCCTTGTAAATGTTCCGCAAGGAAGGAGGTACTCGGACCCCCCTGCGAACAGAGAAGCACAATCCATGGGCTTGTCCAGGAGCATGGTAGGGATCTTGTCCGACAATCACGACTTTTACGTCATTGAGAGGGGTTAGATTGAGAGCAGAGAAAGTATCTTGGACTGGAGGAAATATAGTCTTGGATTGTCTGATATTTCAAAAAGAAAACGATTAGCAAATACCTGATACTAGCCACTAGAGTTTCTCAGTCACATTATGACGTACCTTTGCGACTTCACATAGCTAGCCAAGCGAGCAAACCCTGGGGAGTCGAAGTGCTGTTGTAGCTCTTCATTCCAGGTATTTGTCTCTGTAGAATCTTCAGAGGAATTCAAGTGTTGAAGGAGTTCAATAACATCATCTGTCCGGTTCATCTTGGTGCGTTTGCTGGAGGCAAGTTCGTTGGCCACTTCAGCCCCACGCTTGTTGCTGGTTACAGTTTCCGAATCCTGGGGGGGTTGGGCTTTGCCACCTGTGGCGGAATCGGATTCTGAAGGTTGAACCTTTGCTTTGTTCTTTGGTTTGAAGAAAGCAGTAATCATGTTGCCAGGAGGAAGGAACGCTGTGGTGCGGTGCGCCAAGGGAGTAATGTGGCATTGGTTTTGGCGCGCCTCGGATACTAGGGAATGACTCGTGATATATTTTACGTGCAGGATTTCTGGTGGAATGCTCATACTGTACTGTAGTATGATGGATAAGGGCAGCAACTCTGCCGTAGGTCTCCATACCTCTTGTTCTCTCAACGAGGTGAATCATAGTCCAGTATGAGGTTGGATGCGTTATAAAAGGACCCAATTCATTTTCCAGAGCTTGACGACGCGTATACGTCACATAGTACCGAGAGGCTTGGCACCAGATCCACAACAAACTCTGGCTACGAACCAGTCAGGAGAAAATATTCTAGTGATAACAGTATTGTCTATGAGTAGCCTAGTTGCCACATCTCGACGAATGGCCTATTTCACATGAGGAAACTTCTCTTGAAACCAAGCGGGAGTGTCATCGTCAGCATCGAAAAAGTCGTCTTTTTGTTTGGTTTCTTCTTGTTTCTCTGTAACACTCTTTGCGTTTCCATTATCCACACCTACATGTCGTAGAGCACGAGCTTCGAAACGATCAATGCGATCATAATCCATGGCATCCTTGAAAGGATCGGAAAACATCATATCACCCAACAACCAGCGACGATCCTTTTCACCCTTTCGAAGATAATATAAATATCTGGTAACATCTCTTTCGTGTAGAGGGTCTCGCGACAAACTATCAGATTCTTGAAAGAAATATTCCCTGATGTAGGAATGATAGTATTCGGCACGCGATCGGAGTTCATCCTCCTTGTCTGGTGGAGGTGCCAAGGAAATCATGCCAGAAGGTCCGCTAGGTTTCAAAAAATCTGCCTCTCTCTTGGCAAAATCCATTTCATCAAACTCATTCCCCCACCTGATCAGCTTGACGGATCGCAAACAAATGCGATAAAGGGATTTGGTCATGGCAGCTGCTTCATCGAGAATCTCCTGACGTGAAATCTCATCATCAGACGAAGTTGTCATGCTCCGCCAACCGGCTGTGGTTTGCTGCATTCGTTTCACTTGAGAAATACGAGCTAGGATAGGCTTGTGCATTGGGGTCCACATACTTCAAAAACGTGTTGGTATCTTTGCAACTGAGAATAGGTGGCGATGATGTTGTGCTGTCGTTGTTATGAAGATTGAAGACACAAGGTCGTGAGGACTGACTCCTTTGACTAAAAAATTCCATGATCGTACGTATTATGACTACTAACGTTACCTACTAGGTAGTTTCTTTAGGTATGCAGTCACTGTGCTATGGACCAGGATGAAATGGATTTCAAGGATACTAAGAAAAGGAGACTTGCTAACAAATCAACCCTACTTTACTCCTCCATTGCCGGAGGCGGAGTCACCGTCCGCGCAACTTTGGCAAGATTTTTGGAAATCCATCCGGCTCTCAGGAGAAAGTCGACAACGTTTCCTCGTCTTTCTACGTCCATCTTCACCACAACACATCTGCTTGTTCCTGGCCCCTCTTTCTCTAACAACCCCTTGCAGAGCGATTCATGGATAAGCGCCTTCTTAATCTCAAGGTATTGTAGTGGGAACAGCTTTAGCCGCGTGCACAGATCTGCCTCTTGTTTCGCCAACAAGCTGAACCCCTTCAAACCCGATATATCAAAAGAGGCCTCCACATCCTGTTCATCGTTGCCCGTGTCCATTTCCGAGCTCTGCGCCTCTTCTGGACCTTTGATGTCTTGTTTGTCACCATCCCCATCTGTCTGCATATCCTCAACGACATCGCCAACCTGCTCTACAGGCTCGTTGGTTTCCCCTGTTGCGTCTTGTGTATCGGTTTCTTTTGCAGCACTGTCGTCCGGTACTTTGGCAATCACCTCTTGATTCTCGGTGAGATCGCTCGTTTTGTCATCAATTTTGTCATCGGAAACTCCGCTACCGGTTCGGTTGAGACTTCGACGAACCTTACTCGTCCTGTATTGCTTCCAAAGTGAATCTCCAATGTCGGAGTCAGCCGTGGACCCAGGAGGTGGAACGACCTTGGGTGTGGTGTTGCCACCACTGCTGGAAGCGGCATCCTGGGTAGTAGCCTGAGGCGTGGATCCTGGTTTATCGTCGCCAAGCTTTTGCATTTTAGCATCACTGTGAAACTGGCGACGGAGTTTGTCAAGCTCGTACTGTTCGGCCTCGGCCAACGACCGAATTCCAATCCTTCGGTACATTTGCAACTTGGCAATCTCCTTGCGGAGCTTCTTTGCTTTGAGAATATCATGGATAAACTGTTTGTGCTCCTGCGGGGTATGAAACCTCTCAAATAATCTCATGCGATGTACCAAATCACGTTCGTCTTGTGGCAGCTCTTGTTCGTCCTTGACATTCTTCCTGTAGTCGAATAAGTTCCGACTCAGAATGAACTTTTTCCTCTTTTCACGTTCTACTTGCTTTTGGTAGTAGATTTGTAACACTTGGACCTTGAGCTGCCGATCGCTTTCTGAGTCTGCAGTGGTGAATTCCATATCAGCAATGGCGGTCTCGGCTTCATTTTCATATTCCACATCAAAATCACCACGCCGAGGCATAAAACCGAGGAGATCCGCGCCAGGCAGTGCAGAACCATCTTCAGGTCGCGGCGGTAGCACTGTCGGTGCACCGATCTCATTCATTCGATTCTTCATCCAATCTTCCCGGATCTTGTCAGCTTCCTCCTTGGTAGCTGCCAGGGCACACGCCTTGACAAACGCAAGTTCATTCTTAGTGGAAAGGTCCCTTCCCACTTCTTGTCCTACTTGAACTGACCCGCCTTCAACCGCCGGAATGAACTGGCAAGGCCATACTTTGTCATACCCCGGTAAAGACGACGTCTGTACCACCTTGTAACTTTTCCGGGCTCTTCCGCCACCGACGGAACATGCAAGGGTCACAGCGGGAGGTCTTGAGGGTGTTGCAAGACGCCGTTTGCTGGATCGCACTGACTCATCGTCAGGGTCTTGTTTATCAGTCTGAGAATCTCCTTCTTCGTCCTCATCGGTTCCATCTACCACTGTGTACTGCGGAAGAATGTGCCCGTACCGACCCAGAAAATCATCCAGGTATCGCTCCATGCAACGCTTCGGTGTCTTCCCTACAGATCCACATCCCGCGATGGCATCGGAGATATCCGTCCAATTACCAAGACCATGAGTCTTGATGGCATCTAACAGTCTCAGGTCTTCTTCGGCAGTCCACAGAGCCTTGGGGTCTTCCGTAATGACCATTGTTTCCGTACCGGCGTTTGGAGTCGAGGATTCCGAAGGATCTCCCTCCTCTTTGTTGGTTCCTTCTTCAGACTCATTCATAACAGAAGATTGGGAGTCCACATTGCCAGACTTGTCTTTGGAAACAAATCGAGTTGTACCAAAGAGAGGGAATCTTGTGCTATCACAAACACGATATCCATGTGTATCATCGTGATTGGCAACTGCTGATGACATACCAGCCACATATGTGGAGGCGACACCATCAGCCTTGAGTTCAGCATGAGCAGTGTCTGCCGCCTTGAGGCGTGCAATGGCTGCAGAATGATCCGTCGTTGCAAAACAGTCCAGACAGAGATCAAAATCCGGGCATACGGCACAACGAATGCGAGGGAGTTGACTAATGTCGGAATGACAATAGTCACACTCATAAACACCCCGTCGCTTTTCACTGGTCAATACCAAGTCAAACTCATCGGCAGCCCGTTTGGGTTTGGGAGTGGGAGGTGGAGCCACAACTTCTTCTGTTTCCTCATTGTCAGGGCTTTGCTCCTCCACTTGCATTTCTTCATCGTTGGATTCTTCCTCTTGATGAGATGTATCCTTGACAGGCTGAGACGTCGTGCGACCCGTGCTTTGCTTTCCTCTTCGTCTTTTCCCTCCCATGCTGTTTTTGTTGAACGCCAAGAGTCTTTCTTTGTATACAACGCTGGAAGTTGGACAATGGGCGTTTGGTAGTGGTACAACAGGCAGGAGTCTCGAGTCTCGAGGTGCGGCCACGGACGTTTGCAGTCATATTAGTCAATCATGTCGGCACACCTACCTCCAGTTCACCTTGCTGCGGCGGACCTCCAACCTCCACAAGATACCTTGCGCAACTTGCCATGGTCAATTCATTTGCGCAACAAGGCGACTCTAATTTTGAAATGATTTTCTATCCAAGTTCATTAATTTTTATTCTGAATATTCTTCTGGATTTCAAATATCTTCCGTAATGTACTGTTTATTATATTATATTTAGGCAACGACTCCGGCTTCGTTCTTGAGCTTGTCAACCAATTGGTCAACATCCTCAACCATGATTCCAGCCTTGCGTGGTGGAGGCTCGAAGACCTCAACGACGAGGTTCTTGGGCTCCAAATCGACTCCCATGTCCTCGGCCTTCATTGTGAGGACCTTTTTCTTCTTGGCCTTCATGATGTTGGGGAGTGTGGCATAGCGAGGCTCATTCAGTCGCAAGTCGCAGGTGACGACAGCGGGAAGGGAAGGAATGCCGATAGTCTCGGTTCCAGAATCGGTCTCGCGCTCGACTTGAATACCTCCGTCGGCGGCATCAATTTTGGCAGCGAAGGTCACTTGAGGCCATCCGAGGAAGCCAGCAAGCATGGGTCCAGTTTGACCGCAGTCAGAATCAATACCTTGCTTTCCCAACAAAACAAGGTCGGATCCCTCCTCTTCTACAACCTTTTGGAAGAGTTGGGCAATGGCATAAGGCTGCAAATCCATGTAATCCGTTCGCAAATCCGTTTGGACGTGAATGGCACGGTCGCAACCCATGGCCAAGGCCGTTCGGAGGGTCTCGGTACATTGCTTGGGGCCAATGGAAACAGCAACAACCTCGTCAGCAACCTTGGCCTCCTTCAGACGAACTCCTTCCTCGACAGCAATTTCGCAGAAGGGGTTTAGGGACATTTTGACGTTGGCCAAGTCCACAGACTTATTTTGCACTCGAACCTTGACGGCATAATCGACAACGCGCTTGACTCCAACAAGAACCTTCATTGTTCTAAATTATAATGCGTTTTCTTGGCGGAAATACTAGGAAAGACAAGGTACGGTACGGATTCGACAAAGTTGTGATGGGTATCAACAAACTCCGAGAAAAGATCTTTTGTGCTTGTCGGAAAAACGCCCTGGAGGGGTTTCCGCTAACGCACTGATTAGTATGGCGGCTGACATACGGGCTGGCGGTAGTAGCGGGACCTTCCGCTAACTAATGATGACGCTACTACCAAGCGACATCCTTCATGACGCGCTTCGCGAAGACGTGTCACGAAGCCGAGAGGCATGCAGGGGGTGTCAACGCACGGTCCCTCCGTCTACCGAATTTTGGATACGTCACAACTTCGTGCCAAGGAGTCGGTTCTTGTCGGGACAAAAAAATGCACAACATGTGCACAAACAGTATTCCGCAGTTGGCAAGGTCCTCATCACGGTTTGCCCGCATCGCATTGAATGTTCCTATGGATCCGCATTGAGCTTCACTCTCATTTTCCTACATTCACCCATGAGTTGGAGGTTCCATGATTTCAAACGCAAGCAGAAACTCAGAGAGCAAGAGGAAAAAAGGCGCCAGCGCTTGGCCAGAGAAGAAACAGAACTAGTCGACGTTGCTGCGAGTACTAGCACTAGCACTCCTCGCATTCAAAATGCCTTACGCCAGCCGTCTGGATCATCGTCTACTGGATCTGGTCTGCCTAGCCCTGGGGGGTCTGTTCAAGCTTCTGAATTGGCTGCAACACCTGCGTCGAGCAAGAAGTCATCTCCAAAACGGAGCACGCAGGATTCCCCGGGGAATTTTTCTACCTTGAGTACACCCAGTCAAGCCAATCGTGTCATGTTCCGAAAACACTCATCTACCAAAAAGCCTATTGATCCTAGATGGCTAGATCCCCCCACAAAAAGCAAAGAAGAAAAGGCTAGCCGTCAACCCAAAAAGAGTTGGCAGTTAACATTTGACGAAGACCAACCGTTGTCAAAGGAATCGACCAAGGAATTTGGGAAAGCAGCAAAGAAGACCAAATCCATTGTAGACAGTGTTCCAAAGAAAAATATTTCATCCGCTCCAAAGGATGACGATGATGACGACTCTTTTGGTGATGATTTGTTTGCCGAGTTCCGACAACACCTCCAGTCAAAGAAACAGAAACGACAACACAGCGAGTCGAAAATTCCAGCGACGAAAGCAAACGCTGCTAGCAAGCCTGAATCTATGGATGAGGACACTTCGGTATCTCAGCGGGATTCTATTGAATCATTTTCTCAAAGCCAAGGCTCTCGCATTGATTCCATTCAATCCTCATCGGACACCAAGCCTCCGAGAAAGTCCTTCGAGTCTGTTGAAAAGTGCAATTCTAGCAGCAGGCAGAAGCTTCAAAAAGAAGCAGATTCCGAATCTGAAGTGGTAGTGAAGGTTAGCAAAGGGAAAGGTGGCGATTCACTTTGGTCGGACAGCGAAGCAGAAGACGAAGCACCACCACCGAAGCGTGGTCGCAAGGATAAGTCTCCTGGAAATAAGGCGGCAAACAGCCACTCATCGCATTTCCCAGGAATTCCCTCGCTGGTTCTACCAGGATCAAACACATGCAGGCCTTTGTCGGACATGAATACAAAAGAGTTGGGATCCACCCTTCACCCTACGCTGCAAAGCCCCAAGTTCGGACCGTATGATTTGGAGCCCATTCTCCTTAAGAATGGGTCTCAAGAGCATGAGGTCCCCGCGTCACTTTCACGGTATTTGGCGCCCTTTCAGGTGGATGGAGTGAAATTTATGTACAAGTGTCTTACATCTGGCACTGGTTCCATGTAAGTTTACCGTCATTTAGTTGTCTATCAAGGTTTCATGCTTTCTCATCGGATTCTCAGATTGGGTGACGACATGGGCTGCGGAAAAACGGTTCAGGTTTTATCTTTGCTGTTGGCTTTGTTTCGAAAAAGCGGAACTGGTTTGGATGTTATGCAGCTGACTCGACGTCGAAAGATCATAAATCAAAGGCTGGAGGAGCAACGTCTGGTACAAGAGGAGGCTCTGCGAAATGGACAACCCGCCATTCAAAGTTCGATGAAGCCACATTCGGAACTTTGCGAGACACTTGAACTTCCGGAGCAATGGTGGCCCATTTTGATCATTGTTCCTCCGACTCTTATTGAAAATTGGAAGAATGAAATCGCGAGGTTCACTCACTTCACCGTCGCGATCTACACAGGCAAGGACAGAGATGCGGCACTCACGCAGCTCGTCAACGGCTCGGCCGAAATTCTTTTGACAACAAAGGCACTCTTCCAGCAGGCCGGTTCATTTCAGGAACTGAACTCAATTCCTCACAAATGGAGACTTGTTATCATTGACGAATTTCATACCTGGAAGTCAGTTGACAGCATGGCTGCAACGAACCTTCGAACGTTGAAGTCGAAACATTTGAATTTAGTTTTGGGTATGACAGGGACATTGATGTCGAACAATCACAAAGAACTCTGGAACTTGATTGATATGGTGGAAACTAACTTCATTGGAGAATGGGACGAGTTTCGAGTCGAGGTTGCCGATGCTATCAAACTAGGAAGGTATGTGTTCTGCATGTTGTGAATGGTAAAACACACCGTCGTCTAACGCTTGGTGTTTCAAAGAACAAAAACGGCATCAAGCGAACTTATCAGGATCAGTACCGAAAAGGCCAAAGCCCTTCGAGAAAGACTGAAAGCAATATTCATCGAGAGAACCAAGGAGGAAGTTTTGAAGGAGTATCTCCCAAAGAAATTAGAAAAACTAGTTTTGTGCGAACTGTCTACGCTGCAAAAGCAAGTATATCAGCACATTCTCACTCTGCCGGACTATGAACTCGTCAAAACAGCGCACAGCCCGTGCGACTGTGGAGTGAACCTTGCTTTCTTTCAACGAGTCCAACGTTTAAAAACTCCGGCGGAGCGCGTCTCATACTATCGCGAAAACAAGAACAGTGTCATCCCTAAGCACCAGTGTTGTTACAAAGTCCCTAGGAACCCTCGGTATGAAGAGGGTGGAACGGAACCATTTATTGACCCAGATGCTGCTATCTGGCGGATGCTCAAAGCCCATCAGGATGACCAGGAGTGCAAAATGTGTCCCTTTTGCTGTGGACTCCCGGCGTTGACAAAAGTGTAAGTCCCATGCTTTTGGAATCGATTTGTTGGGGACGGTTGACTCATTTCGTGTGTTTGTTCCATCAGCTACAAGCTTGCTGACCACCTGGCAATGTTACAGGTTGTCAGGACACCGGGGTGTGAAGATGAGGGGTCACCAGAACATATTGAGATGATGAAGGAGCTTGAATTCGCGAAAGTGGCGCTCCTCCCTGAAATTGTTGAACAATTGCCGGGGAAGTCTCACTTTCGCAAGGATGGTATTATGGATAACCATTTTGAGCTTTCAGGCAAGCTAAAGGTTTTGCACAGGTTGCTTAAGAACTATTCGAATGATGGATCCCGGGTTTTGCTCTTTTCGTACTCAACTCAAACGCTGGATCTCATCCAGAATTACCTGCGAGCCTCTGGTCACAGCTATCTTCGCATGGATGGAGGTACTCCTACCCATTTGCGTCAGTCGTTGGCTGATCAATACAACAGCGATGAATCAATTTTTGTTTTTCTTTTGTCTACGAAGGCCATGGGAACAGGTCTTAATTTGACCTCAGCCAACAAAGTTATAATTTTCAATTCAGAATGGAATCCAAGCAACGACGAACAGGCTCAAGATCGGGCCTATCGAATTGGTCAAGCACGAGATGTCGAGGTCCTTCGGCTTGTAGCCCAAGGAACCATCGACGAGCTTCGATATCTGCGTCAACTATACAAAGTTCAACTCAAGCAAGAAACCTTGGTTGATGACACCGTGGCACTTCCCAAGGCAGCACGTATGTTCCGTGGAGTAGAGGGTGATAAATCAAGAAAGGGTGAGTTATTTGGATACGAAAACCTTTTGCGATTTAAAGATGGGAAGTTTTTGGATGATATTTGGAAACAAACAGGTCGAAGCAAGCCTCCTGTGAAACGAGGTGACGTCGAAATGCACGAAACATCGCAACTGTCCGATCAGTTTATGGAACAAGGCGCAGCTACTGTGGATGCAGTGCTGGATGACACTGTTGCTCGTGAAATTCAAGCCCTCACAGGTTCTGGAACAGGCTCTGGTTCCGGTGGGTGGGTTAAGACAAGGGAGGAAGACGATCCCATGTCAGAACAGATTGACGCCCAGGCTCTCGATCATAGAGATTTGTTCCGAGGAGACAAAGGACGACCTGCCATTATGGAGGGCGAAGATGGTTTTGACGAGGAAATGGGAGGCGCTACGCAGAATATTTTTGAAATCTACGAAGCAGGTGTGGAACTTCCTGACAATCCGCAGGAGGGGAGCGAGGACGGGGAGTCCAATGCGAGCATTTCCTCTCAACAGGCAGTTCACGAAGCCGAACGCCATGCCAGAACATCACCATCCGTTTCAAATTCAAGATCGCAGTGGGAACGGGACATTCCTCCGTCGAGATCTTTGTCCATGGCCAAAGCCGTTGAACCTGAGTGGGTGGTAGATTTCAAAGCCGAAACCCCAGCAGTGACAAAGGAAGAGGTGAAATCCGAAATGAAGGATACAAAAACAATCTCAAAGCCTGGACGACCAAAGAAGAAGCCGTCCAAGAACGATGCACCAATCATCAACCTCTTGGGAGCGGCGTCTAACCGTACCGAGACAAGACTGACGGAGTTTGCATCTAGTGATCTAGTACTGCCAAACTACAAAAAGCAGCGAAAGCGCAAAAAATAGAAATGATGGAACACGGAGGTCTGTAACAGCTATTTTGAAAACACTTTAACTCATTTGGTCAGTCAGCTCACCGCACTGTACTGTAGCAGTAGACTTTCTTGGAAAGAGAATTTACGGTCGTATTAGTCTAGCCATTGGGTCAATTGATTCGAAAGCAACCGTTACGACAATCCAACAGATTCGTATGCCTTCCTCCCCATCTCACCAACAACAACAACAACAACAACAGGTCCTCAATAGTCAGGAATCACGAGCGCTCACTATCATTCAAGTAATTTTCGACTGAGAAATAAAAATGGAGGGAATTGTACCTGCAGGACTAGGAGGTATGCCCGATATGGGGGCAGCCGCTGCTGATGCAAGCAGTGACCAGGGCAAGCTTATTGACCTTTCTACAAAAATCGACAAGTCTGCTTGCTACGCACGGAACGCAGACTCTCGTTTTCCCATGACGAATCTTTTCATTGGAGACTCTCGCTTGGGGTGCAAGAGTGATGCTGATGAGCAAATGATCATCCATATTGCCTTTCAAGAATTTGTCAAAGTCAAGTCCATCAAGTTCACAGCTTTCAATGACGGCCAAGATCCAGAGTGCAATCCAACAACTATCAAGGTGTTTGCCAACCGCAACAACCTAGGCTTCGAAGATGTGGATGATGTTGACCCAACTCAAATCTTTTCTTTGACTGCTGAAGACCTTCGTGAAAGCTCGGAGCCTCTCCAAACGAAGTTTGTCAAGTTTCAACGCGTCACTAGTTTGACGTTCTTTGTAGAAGAGAATGATGGTGGCGATATCACAGCCTTGGGATCATTGAAGCTCATGGGTGCTACAATCTCGACGACCAACATGAATGACTTTAAGAAGAATCCTAACCAAGCTTAAATCCGCTTGTTTTTCATTTTGCCATTTTGAACCTAAATTCGTTTGCTTGGAAAATGTAAACAAACTCTAGGGACATGAGTCTCCCTTGACAAGATTGTGCTTTTCGCGCCATACCGGTAGTATGGTCTCTGGTACTCATAGTTTTGCAAGGGTATCACAAAAACGACTCAAATTGACCGCCTTGGATTAGTGGCACGAAGTTGTGCACGAACTCGCACGGCATTTTTTCGCGACTTTGCCGAGGAAAACAGCGTCACATTGTAATACCTGTAAGAAGAATGAAAGGAATGTCCAATGTCAAAGGAACAGCATCTGAACCTTCTTGGTCAGTGACGATATTCCGCTACACTCAAACCCTTGGGTGGCAACAGCAAGTTGGAAAGGACGGGAAAGCATTGGTGCTTCAAGCGTCCCCCCGCAAGAATTGGTACGAACAACTAACTCGCGCTAAGGCACATGTCTTTTCCCTGCCTGTTTCTAACTCTAATCTCTTTCAGTGTTGTAATCCCTGCATTGCACCAAAAGTTCAGCTTGAGCAATGAAGCCGACGAGGGCGACCGAGGCAGCGTCATTCGACGCCACGACTGCATTTTGCTTCTTTCTAGAGCCCGTACCAAGGTCATGCTCTTGAAATTTTCTTCCGTATCCCAGTGCGTTGAATTCTCAGATTACTTTGTGACCTTGAATCCTCCCATGGAACCACCCGGGGACGCTAGTCCCGCCAAGCTTTTGGCCAACAAGGAGTCCATCCTCTCGTATGTCGTGCGTCTCCTGCACGACCAAGAATTTGAAGGATTTGTGTCTGGTATTGAATCCACCTTGCTCTCTTCCGTGGATGGACAACAACTTTTGTCTAACTGGCGACATCGAGATCTACAGGTGTAGTGGGAGAATGCATTCAAAAGGGGTCACCTCGGGTTCTAGGGGTTTACCTAGAAAACTACTACCGGTAGTAATTGAGTTGCATGGTAGAGCAGTTTGTAGCTGAAGGTATGCTGTTGACCATATAGTCACTAGTGTTGCCAGTATTGATTAATTTGTTATGATCAAAGAAGTGCCGTTCAACAACAACCAAAACCATACTACAGGAATGGAAAATGGGTATCTTAAAACACTTGAAACGTGGCCCAAGCATGACTGGATGCACACGACTGAGTGGCCGACGTCGTCCTCACATTCGGTGGCGTTGCACGTTGCAAAACACATCATCTTGTCTCTTGTGTTGTCTTGATAGCTACAACTCAATTACATACCAACAAATGCCGTCGCAGCACCAAACATATCCGGCGTCACTTCCCAGCTCTGATGACCCTCAAAGCATATCTGTACTTTCATACAATGTGTTGTTGCCAAACAGCGAAGACGGGTGGTGGGTGTTCAAAATGTATGACCCTGCGCTCATTCAAGAAAACCCCGACATTGCCACATGGCCATACCGACAAGATCTACTGAAAGAGAGAATTCGAATGGTCAATGCCGATGTTGTCTGTCTGCAAGAAACTTCAGCAGATAGTTTTGAGAGCGACTTTGCCTTCATGGCTGAATTGGGATATGATGGCGTCGCCCTTTACAGGAAAGGACGATTTCGCCCCGCAACTTTCTGGAAGACATCTCGCTGTAACTTGGCCACTCCCGATGTACATAAAGATCGCTCCCTCATTACAGCGTTCCGCTGTACCGGACAAGCTGATATGGACCCATGGTTTGTCGTGAATCTTCATCTTCAGGCAGGGAAGCAAGGCCCCCGGCGATTCCGGCAAATGCAAGAGGCAATCAAGGGATCCTTGACATTGGCCAAAAAGTTGAAAGTGAAAGACCCTAATAAGAATATTCATTTGATTGTTTGTGGAGACATGAACGGAGGCGCCGAATGTGGAGCCATTCGCTACCTTGAGGATGGCGTGCTTCATCCAGACTTCCAGGAGGACTGCGAGCCAGTGACGTCTAGCCAGAAGGACTTGCCATTATCAAACCCCATGGTGGATGCTGTGTCATCAGCTAGTCGCCCCCTTGGATCCCAGACGCCTCCAACCATGGTAGTTGCAGAGCTTATGTCGACAATGATGGAAGTGGCAAGCTACGAAGGCTCACCCCTGAGCAAAAATATGATAGACCGAGTGGATCGCATTTTCGAGAGACTTGCTTCACGCACCGATGGCCAGATGTCGAGGGATGATGTTGAGAAATGGGTTGTAGCTATTGACCATAAGCTGGGTCGTGGTGATGCTTTCCGACACGCAGCCAAAGAAATGGGCTGGATTGATCCGAACCCTGAAGATCCGTGGGAGATCCAAAAAACAAGGGTGCAACTCCCACCCGATGGAGTCCTGACAAAAGAGATGTTTCGCATGTTTTATCAAATGGAACTGGACAGAGGGAAGTTTTGGGCGATTTCCTACGATATGGCTGTTCTAGGAGAGCCACTTCCCGACGCTGGCTTGTTCACGGCACGCTATGACCGCATGTACTGCACAAGCGCAGTTTCGCCATACGCCGTCATCGATTTTGTTGCGAAAAAGCCTTGTCCGAATGATGTTGAGCCGTCAGATCATCTTCCAGTTGCAGTTTTGTTCAACCCGAATCCCTGAGTAATGAGTAATGTATGGTTCCTGCATTATACATTTTTGCATGATACCGTAGTGTAGTATTCCAAACTTGCCTACCTAACAAATGCATTTTCTGCATTGTTTATGAATGGCAAATTTGCTCAAGCCAACAAGGAAGTGAAAAATTCCGTCATAGTATAGTGGCTAGTATCCCCGCCTGTCACGCGGGAGACCAGGGTTCGATTCCCTGTGACGGAGCTTTTGCCAAAAACCACAATTTTTGGTGCGATTACCCATTTTGCTCGCAGAACAAACTGTGTTGCACACAGACAGCACGAGGAGCAAAAGGGTAACTACTACTATTAGCTTTTGAAACTTCATAACATTTTAATAGTAAACTACACTCAACCATCACGGAAGGATCAAAACAGTGTTAGGTTGCATAATTGTTACGAAGGGAGGCTGATTCCTATTCTAAGAGCATGTTGAAACATTTGAAGTCTCCTTTCCAACACCATGCCGTCTCCCTTGGTATCGTCTTCGCGTCTTAGGCGGTCAATGTCAGCATTGATTTCTGCTATCTTTTGGCGGCATTCGTTGAGGGAGTTTTCTCTCGAGTGTTCTACAAACCCTGCGTTGATATAAACAAGTTGCACGCCAAACGTTGACATGTCAGACTCTGTCTCCGATCCTATTGTCATGGATCGCACCAGACCTCCGACAATGCAAGTGTATTTTTGATCAAAGTGCATTTCATAACTGAAAAAACAATAGACGATTAGCATATCTTCACAAGGTGCTGGATTGGAAACTAGAGTTGCAATACTACTCACCTCCAACATCTGCTTCCTTGCCAAGTTGTATTATGAGTTGTTTCCCAGTCTATTGTTCCGCGAAACATTCTGTTTTCCTCATCGAAGGATGTATCAACAAACCAGATACGGCTCGGGATTGGGTTACCATTGTCTAGCGTTGGCCACATGGAAGTTTGTTGGTGTTCGTAGCTGATGTACACTCCAGCATCCTTGTTCTCCAAGAAGTGGTAAGATGCGAGCCCAACACTAAGCCCCTGGCAAAAGGTGTTACCCCACACTGTGTCAGAATGGTATTCTGGGAGTCTCGATTGACTTGGCCCAGAGTGGTATTTGCGGTAGTGTACTTTGGATGGATGATCGGACCCTACATGTTCAATCTCCAAAGGAGAATTGGGAGGGGCTTTTGATTTTCGAAGCCATTGCATAATGGGTTGCGTATCCAATTCCGAAGTTTCTCTCCAGTCAATCGAGTCACCAACTTGCACTGACAAGGCTTTGGAGCTAGCAACCAGAGCGCTAGAGCTGAAGGGGCTCTGTAAGAGTTTGGGAAGCCCCTCGTCGGTATACTGTAGTGGAATTGCCTGGTGATAGGAACTTGGTTGTGCTCTCATTGAGTATGGAACCAAAGTGTTGTTGTGTATAATGTAATCCTTTGGTGTCTCCTCTCCTTGTTTGACACTCCAATTTCCATCAAGGGGGAACTGACACTCAACCTCGGGACAATTCACTGCTTGGCAATACCTTCGCTTGTGTACAATGATTCCCCTTGATACGTGTTCAAAATCGGAGGAAAAGAAAAAAGACAGCTCCCACTCCAAACTGCCCGATAGATTTTGGTCACAGGTAGTTCCCCACCGTACTGTGCCGTGAAAACTCCGAGTTCGTTCATGAAAAAAGCTGCCTGCTTCCAGGTATACATTCTCAGTCGTACTTTCGGCTTGATCGTTTGTGTTTGTACGTTGGATTTGAAAATATGGACAATTGTTGAGGTTGTTTGGATCTTCATCGGTGGCGGTCGGGAAGTGCAGTGATTGGTCGCCAACATCAGATCCTGGCAAGACAAAACACAGCCCACTCAGCCCTGTAGTTGCAATGTCTGTCGTTGTTTCTTTCTCCCGCAATGTGACTCCTTCTTCAAGAGCAAGATCAAAAAGACTGACAACGGCACGGCACATAGGACATCTCCCTTGTGTTGGAATGGCAAGTAGCTCATCATCGGACGGTACAAGTGTAGGGGACCATTCATTTCGGTGGGGTATGGGAACAGCCATCATATGCTCAAAACAAGAAATACAACAGCTGTGGCCACATTTGGCTCTTGCAAAGGCAACATCATCTCGAAGACAAACGGGACATGTTTGATTGGATTCAGAATCCGTGCCGGTGCTGTCAATGCCACTCATGATGGGGACCTAACCAGTAACAACTTGGAGGTCGTTGATGTTTCTACCGGTAGTTATGTACTAGTATGGATCAGGTGGAAAAACATTGAATCTGTTTAGTCAAATACCAGGTACTGGTATGGATCTCCTTTCTTTTCGAAAAGGTAACCAGTCGATTTAGTCGCAAGTGTGCAATGTTTGTAAAAGAGGTTTCCTCTTTGGTTCCTATATTTCGGAGCTACCTAAGTTTCACCATTGTCAAAGTTGGACTTTGCCTGGCTGAGAGCGTCGAATACACGCTTTGCTAAGAACCTCTGATCAGGAGGAAGATCATGGGTCTTGTCAGGGTGAACCACCAAGGTAGCTTTGTGGTAAGCACGCTTCACCTTGGCATCCTGCAACAAATCACCAATAGTGAGCTGCTTCCATTTGGCTCCAGGCCACAAAACAGTATGAAGGGAAGCCAACAATGCGCGTAGCTGTTTCTTCTTTCCATGCTCCTCAGCCCAAGACTTAATCTTGGGGTCAAGCTGCCTTCTGATGACATCCTCCTCTTCTTCATTGGCTTTCTTCTGTGCCTCACGTTCCCGGAGTTCATTGACCTTCTTCTGCCTTTCCTCTTCCATCTTGTTGACTCTCTCAGCTACAGCTTGTTGAACCTTTGCACTCTTTCCTACGGCACTCGTTCCATCCAGTTTGATACCAACCACCTTGGCCTTGGGTTGAGCAGCATCCATGCCAGATTTGGCCGAACCTGGAGGGGCAGCACCCGGTTTGACCTCCACCCATCGTTCATCAACGGGGTCCCAAACACGATTGCTGGCAGCCGACTTCTCTCGCTGAATTCTCTCCCGCTTGAGACGTTCAGCTCTAGTTTCGTTGGGGTTGGTTGCGCTTCCCATAGATGGGGGCGAAGACAAGGTATGGTGAAGGACTTTTCGGTTGCCCGCTGGAGCAGGCGCAGGCGCAGAGGCAGAATGACCGAAATCCATGAGGTTTCCTACGGCTGGCTGTGGTTGAGCCGCTGGAGCGGATGCGTGACTCCTTGGCGGAGGTTGGGCAGCACGAGGTTGAGTCTGGGCCTGGGGAGCAGGCTGAGCTCGAGGACGGGGTGCTGGTGTACTCCTAGGAGGTGCAGGAGATCTGGCCTGCACAGGTGGAGGTGCACCTCCGTGCTTCAAATTGACATCATCTCCAGCTTTCATGAGGTCCAACAATTTGAAGGCCATGACAGAAACAGGGGGGCCATGGTTATCGGAGATATCCTCTCCGGCGACAGCACTAGCCATCTTTCCCATCATTTTGAAGGCTCCCTTTGCTGCCTTGGTGGCGGTATCAGTGGTGGAAGTCGCAGCCTTGGATGGATACAACAACTTTCGAATGTCATACTGAGTGGCCTCCTTGACAGGCAACTTGGCGTTTCCATCCTGAATATCCCACCAGCTGTAGCTCCTGTCCACATGCTCGGAAGTTCCAGGCTTGTCTTCCACCAAAACACGCCAATGATATCCTTCAGGTCCCATGTGGTTCAAGGAATGAGCTGCCGCACAATGCCTGTAGGGATAATATTGCATCAACAAGAGCTGAGTTCCAAACTCGCATAAACGGAATATGCCTGGTTCACAAAAAACTGAAATACTTACTGCTTGACCATGTTCAGAGTAGGACCAGCACCATAGGGCATGTGGAAACAGTTGAAGAGGGGATCTGTGTTGTCCGTGTCGGAGTTGGAGATCCTGTAGAGAACGAGGATCGTCCTACCGCCTTGTCCGTTGGCTGACATGGTGACACTTGGTTTTCTGATGGTGTGAAACACACAATGAAGTATGTGAGATTGAGACTTTCAAAAGACTTGCAAGTCTCGGTAGAGACAGGGGATACACCGTGTGGCGACAGGTTGCACAAGGTAACACGCCGCCATTTCATTTCCAACGGCTAGATCTTGGAATGACTGTCTCCGGAAACACATCGACACCAACCGCAACTCAGTGGGAGCATCCTGTTGTGGGAACTCAACCAAAGGATTGATCAAATCAAGTACTTACTCGAAGTTGAGGTCTTGGTTGTTGCTTACACACTCAGTGATGACCAGCAGAAGAGGTCTCGTCCATGAGGAGTGTCGCCTTGGGGAGGAGCCAATGATTCAGCTCAACGTATCACGAATCAGTAGCTTCCTTACATACGTACACTGCCGTATTCGACCATGGCGCTTGGTCCATTGCCAACAGGGGATCCCAAATAAGAAATGGGGGACCCCTGTTTTTGTCTATTATTGTAATACAGTACGAGAGTACCGTACCTGATACCTGTGCATACTGGTAGTACATACTATCGTGGTGGTGGGGTTTCATCATCGGAGAATATGGCGGCACCGGACCTTAAATGTACACACTATTTTTATCAATACGACATTGCGTCAAATGCCTATGTTATTAACTGTAAATAATGTTTCTGGGTACCTACCGGTGTTGTTGTTGTTAGCGGTGTGGGTGGTAGAAGAAGTAACGACAACCACCATCATCTCGGTTCGTACCCAAGCATCCGCTAATACGAAATCATTTCTGCTGCTTGCTTGTAGTTTGCTCTCAAACTATCGTATGGACACTCCTACACATCCATTGTGGGGAAATGGGACAGGATGCTGCAATGGAGGATGTAGTCCATCGTCGTCCACAGAGAGCAGCAACATTCATAGGCAAGATGAGCTGGCAGCCTTTAGCAAACTTTCCTTGCAGGAACGAGAAAAAGCTTTGGAGGAGCTTCACGGGGTGGCAGGAGATATTGAAGAGACTCCTGATTTAGTGGCGGAATCATTGTCAAGATTGAGATTGATTATGTCCAAACTTCACAACCGCAAACGAAAACATTGGGACAGGGCCGTATTTCTTTGTCCATCCTTGTTGAATGATGATCAGTTGATGTTACTTTTCTTACGTGGGTCCAGGTTCAATCCTCTTGAAGCTGCCGAAAAGTTAGCTCTGCATTATGAACACAAAGCAGAATTGTTCCCAATGGAGAAACTTCCCTGTCGGATAACATTGGACGACCTGGATGAAGATGATATGGCTTGCATGAGAAATGGCACTTACCAACCACTAGAAATGAAGGATCAAGCAGGAAGAGCAATCAACTGTCTTGATTTCTCAAGAATCAAGTTCAAACATTGGAAGAATGAGGTATGGCGATTTGACGAGCAGTTATACGAATGTAATTTATGTGGAACCTCTAACATTCTCAACTCCTTCGAAAGGTTCGGTATTGTTTCTATCAAATGATGGCAATGTTGGAGGATGAAACCACACAAACAAAGGGTATTGTGGAAGTGTTTCGTCTCACAGATGAGGGACACCCAATTTCAGGTCAAGGACTAGAAGTAGTCCGCGATGGAGGACACGTGTTTTCTAGTTTTCCCGTTCGCCGCGTTGCTCTACATTGTTGTTACGATGATCCGAAGTTGAAACCAATTCTATTTCTGATCCGGTCTGCCATCAACAAAGAAGCGCAGGCGCGACAGCGGTACCACTTCGGATCTCGTCTAGAGTGTCAATACCTACTGCGGGGCTATGGGATTCGAATAGAGGCAGCATTCTGGGCAGATTCCAACCATCGCACCAACGCGATCAATAGCTATCTTGAAAAGCGACGATTCATTGAAGCTCAAAGGCAACTGGAGGAAGAAACTACCGAGAAAAATCGTGGTGTGATTCGATACCCAAGCAGGCTTGATGTCTTGGTAGGTCGGGGGAAACCCTACCAAGATTTCCCGGGGAACAATATTCTCCTCGATGTTGTGTCTGAGTTTTCAGACTCGTATGGGCAGTCGTTGCATCGTCAAGACAAGACACTTTTGTCATTGCGTGTGGTCAAAAAAATCCAACAAGATGGAGGACGCTTCCTGCAGCGAACGACGGATGGTTGGGTGGTTGTTGATGATGCTGTTGCAAGAGAAAAGGTAGCCCAGGCACTAAGAATGAGAGTGAAGAAACAAAGAGACCTGACAGATATCCAGGAAAATGCTTCCAAGCGCAAGAGAACGCTCTCTTAGTGGCTGATCTATGATACTCGACTAGCAATAGTGAATGAATAGATTGGAAGGCAACCGCTCTCAAGGCTCCTGGCAGAGGATTGTTCTTGCGTCGCTATGAATTGATTTTGTTGTACTAACGCGAAAACAGTTTTGATTCTACATTAAAGGTCGTACTAGTACCTGTACTGTACTCGCCGTAGTAACATCTATCAATATCGCATTTTTTCCATTTCCAAGGTGAATGATCCGTGAATGGTTACTCGTGATACGACATTCTCGCCGGTGTCATTGTGGCGATCCAATCAGTCCATCTGTTCAGTTCGTTGTCAAAGTCATGGACTCGCCGTTGTCATACACAGGAACTAGTGATGCATGCTGTACTCCTAATGGCTGCATACCTGTTTTCGGCTTACGAAAGCATGACACAGTCTCTGACCTCGAGGCGTTCAGCAATTTGAGTCTAGAAGAAAGGGAAACGGCCTTGGAAGAGCTTCATGGGGTGGCGGGTGACATCGAAGAAACACCAGAGCTCATCCAGAGTAGTCTTTCTCAAATGCGAAAGGAACTTTCCCGTTTTCATGGTCGCAAGCGAAAGTATTGGGATCGAGCTTGCTTTTTGTGTCCTACATTGGAGAACAACGACAAACATTTGCTTCTCTTCTTGCGTGGTGAACGGTACAATCCTCGACAAGCTGCCGAGAAACTCGCACTTCACTACGAACATAAAGCTGAATTGTTCCCAGTCGACACATTACCGCGGAGGATTACTTTGGCAGATCTTGATGAGGATGATATGCAGTGTATGCGAAATGGCGCCATTCAACCCCAAAGAAGGAAGGACCAGGCGGGTAGAACCGTCATGGTCATCGATTTCTCAAAAGTAAACTGCAAACATTGGAAGAATGAGGTATGATGTTCGAGTGTGGTCACGATGAAGTTCATTCTTTTCTGATTCATTGCTTTTCCGAATAGCTCCGCTACTGGTTTTACCAAGTTATGTCCGTGATTGCCGATGAGGACACCCAAATCAAAGGCGTTGTCGATATTATGAAACCTTCGGGAAGCATGAATTTCTCCAGCAAGGGAATCGACATGATTCGAAACGGAGGACATATCCTATCCGCCTTCTCTGTCCGTCGCGTTGGACTCCATGTTTGCCATTCTGATCCTTTATTGCGCCACCTCATTCGGGCATTTCGTTCCGTAGTTCCGCACGAATCCCAAGTCCGCCAACGGTTTCACTTCGGATCAGCGCTGGAATGTGACTACGCACTCCGAAGCTACGGAATATGTGTGGATCAGTCGATATGGAATGAGTCGAGTGATGATATGTCAGGCCGGGCTAGTTTGATGGAACAATACATTGAAGAGCGAAGGGAAGTCGAAGCTGGCCTGAAACGACAAGAGCTCCTTGAGACAAATGACCAAATTTTATATCCTAACCGATTGGATGTATTGGTGGGCAGGGGAAGACCTTATCAAGAGTTTCCAGGAAACGTTCGTTTGGCGGCCGTTGTCGCTGCGTCTTCCATGAGTTATAGTATATCGGTAGACAGAATGGAAAAGACTCTAATGTCCATGCATGTGGTTCAAAATATGAAGGAGAGTGGAAGTCGTTTTTTAAGAAGAACAGGAGACTGCTGGGAGGTGGTTGAAGACTTAGTTGCACGGGAAAAAGTTGTCCACGCTTTGCGGGTCTTGGCTCGCAAACAGCAGCTGCCGTGAAGTGCATTCTTCATCTTTTCTATCGGCGACCTCGCCATGAAACTGGTGTTTGACTGAATTATGTTCGATTCAAGCGAAATATTCAGTAACTGGATTGACGCTTCTTCTTAATTCGAAGATACTTTCTCATGTATCCGAATGAAAAGGTGGCCAATGCCATCGAATCTGATGGTAAGACGATAGTGCTACTCTAATATCTGTCCACGTCTGCGCGGACTGGACGATTCAATGCCATCCATTTCTGTGTAACTCCAGATAATATTTGGATTTCTAAACACTGCCTAGAGCCTTGCTACTGGTACTAAATATCTACCTCGTAGCCTTTAGTAGTCAGTGCTATTCTAGTTACCAAGTACATGTTTCGCCCAGCTACAGCATTGTGTGCTGCCTTCGCTCCGTTGGCGTCCTACTCCCAACAATTGATTCTCACAAAACGGATTGAACGCAGCCCAGAAAACGACGATTATTATTAGCAATCTTGTACCAGGTACTAAGTAACTGTACAATTTCAAACAAGATATCTTCTACTAAGATAGGAGTACTAGCTAGTGACTGGTATGAGGGCATCAATGCTTTCGATGTCTACAGCCAACAGGTTTAGGATTACCATCTCGTCTGAGATTGTTGTGGATTGTAAGTACGTTATTACTAACGTAGTAGAATCAACAGGCAGTTTGAAGAAAGAGAAGAAGAGTCTACAGTGCGATACGTAACCTTTTCTGGTGTAGTAAGGAGGTGGTACCTGGTAGATTACCAGGAACAACTTCTTGGATTGTTTTCTTATTAGAGTTTTCTTCTGTCCACGCAATTGGAGACCATTTTTTCGACCCTCTCCTCCATGATATTATGCCTCTTGAAGCCTGACGACCTTGACTCTTCTCTGACTACGTTCTTGTGAATAGGTGGGCCGCCTTCTTCGCTGCTGCTCCGTTGTGTGCCCCTAGCTTTTGAGGTACTAATCGAGGAGTGATGAGCGAGACGGTTTGGTCTGGCCGACGACAGGGATATTCGACGTGAGCAGCGATGGTTTTGGTTGTGAGCTGCTGTGTCACAATCCTGGTTTTTGTGGCTTCGAGAGGGTCCATCCGCCAAGACCTGCATTCCGTGCCTAGTCCGACCCACATTGCCAGTTTGTCAGAGAGACATTTTTCTTTGCTCTGTTTCATCTTCTGCTTGTCATGGGTTTGGGGGAGGTATCGTTCTCGTTGTGAACAGGTAGGATTACCACCAGCCAGAGGACACTGGCTGGTGGGGGCTTGCCTGCCGCGGCACTACGGCACACACTCACCATGGCAAGCCGACCGGCAGGAAGATGTGCAAAAGATTAGTGTGTCTCACATTTGTACTTGTCACAGGTGACAGATAGCTACTCTTGGGGTGAGCGTCTGTATCCTGGGGTCGGGAGGATACAAGTACTTTGTTGGAGTGTTTCTGCTCTGTTTGGGGAAGTGGGGAATCGGCGGTGTATTACGCCCACTTCCCGGGTAGTGACCTATCCCATCTGGGTCATTGCCTTGCATGCCTTCGGATGATATTGGGGGAGTCAAGCCAGAGATCTGATACAACCGGGTCGGGACCAATTGTCCAGTCTATCTCGTCTTGGAACACGTTCGTGAGAATAGGCAACAGGTCTAGAAGTCGCAATTGTATCACGACTTGGACGATCTGGACTAGGGTGGGCAAAAAGCGAGGGTGTATCCCCCTTTGCCACACTCAACACCCTAGTCACCGCCACATTGATCGACGGTTACCTAACATTTAGGCAATTTGGGCTTTGGACGGGTCACCAGCCTAAGAGATTCTCTGCTGATTCCACCAATATTATAACGGCGGAACTATAGGCTTTATTTCCTATGGTTTCCATTGTTCCTTTGTGTATTGTTCCTATTGTTTGTTGGTTTGTGTTCTTTACAACCATGTCCTCGTCTCTTTATTGTTTGTTCTTGGTCTTCTCCCGTTTGTGGGTTCTGGACGAGTTGGGTATCAAGTGAATGTGGAACACGGCTGGCGATGCCCTATACCGCAGAATGTGTATGAGCTGCCACTCAATACCGACGACACCCAGACCCATGGTTGACACTAGGTGGATATCTCGGGAGTTGAACAGGCCAAGAGATGAGTAAAGAACGACAAGTGCAATACCTCTCCAACTCTTCGCTACGACGACGGGGGGAATAATAGTTAGTACTAGCTAGAGAGCTAGAGTAGGACACTAGTACTACTACTAGTAGTACTACCGGTAGTACCTACTACTAGCTACGTAGAAGTACTGACTATTTTCTACTGCTCTAAAAATAATTTTGGAGCAAAAAATACTACTACTGTACCGGTAGCTACCGGTAGTGCTACGGTAGACTAACGTTAGTACTACGAACTTTTGTAGTCACTGAAAAGAAGAAGAAGACGCATTCACAGTAGCGCCCACCCCCGCCTTTCCGTTCCGCCTTCTTGTTTCACGATAGGAAACATCATTGGTGGGTGGTGGTGTGGTGCTACGTCGTTTAGCCTGCTCTTCTTGCAGCAGTAGTTGATGAAGACAAGCAACGGAGGAGGCGTGTCGGCGAACACTGGGTCGGAAGAAGGGACATTGTACAACCATCCATCGACTAAAGCCAGAAGCAGGAAGTTCTTATGGCCGCTTGAGGATAGAGACTTTCCCCAAAAGCCCACTTTCCAAGTACCAGTACAGGTAGTATGCGCTTCACAACAATGGACTCGCCTCCTCTCTCATACACGGGGATGAGTGATGGTTGTTGCACACCTGGTGGTGGCTGCAGCTCACTTTCCGGTGTAGCAAATCATGACACCGTTTCGGACCTCGAAGCTTTCAGCAACTTGAGTCTAGAAGAACGGGAATCAGTCTTGGAAGAGCTTCATGGGGTGGCGGGTGACACTGAGGAAACGCCAGAGTTAATCCAGAGTTGTCTTTCTCAAATGCGACGAGAAATATCTCGGTTTCACGGTCGCAAACGGAAGTATTGGGATCGAGCATGTTTTTTGTGTCCAACATTGGAGAAGAACGATAATATTCTGCTACTGTTCTTACGTGGAGAACGCTACAACCCTCGCTTGGCAGCTGAAAAACTCACGCTTCACTACGAACACAAAGCAGAATTGTTCCCCGTCGAAATGTTACCGAGAAGAATCACTTTGGATGACCTCGACGAGGATGACATGCAATGCATGCGTAACGGGGCGCTGCAAATGCTCCAGCAAAAGGATCAAACTGGAAGAACCGTAGTTGTCTGCAATATTTCAAAAGTGAAAAGGAAACACTGGAAAAACGAGGTATGAGATGCCCTCGTACTGTGTGATGATCTCAATGAATTAGTTCGCTTCTGACATTTTCCGCTACTGGTATTCGCAGCTTCGCTATGATTTCTACCAGGCAATGGCTATGCTATCAGAGGAATCTGCTCAGAAGAAGGGGTTGGTATTTGTTGTGTTGATAATAGGAGACCTAGCTTCCATGAGCCAGGCATTCGAAGGCGTGCGGCATGGTGGACATATCTTGGCAGGCTTTGCCATCCGTCGCGTCGGCATGCACTGCTGCTATGACGATCCCATGCTGCGTCCACTTTTCGCAACGTTACGCCGTGGTGTTCCAAGGGAAGCGGAAGTTCGCCAACGTTTCCATTATGGATCTCGACTTGAATGTGACTATGCACTTCGTAGTTTCGGTATTTGTGTTGACCCGACGCTATGGTATGAGTCGCCTTCTCGTGTCGATACAATTGAGAAGTATATCCAAGGACGGAAAGAAGTTGAAGCCGAACTGAAACGACAGGATGAGATTGAGTCGAACGGTCGCATAATGTATCCAAATCACATGGATGTCTTAGTGGGTAGGGGGAGACCCTATCAAGAGTTTCCTGGTAATGTTCGTTTGGCTGCCCTTGTGGCTGCTTCCTCCCAAAGCTACAGTCGATCGGTCGACAGGATGGAGAAGACTGTATTGTCTATGCATGTTGTTCAGAAAATGAAGGATAGCGGGAGTCGTTTTTTGCGGAGAACTGAAGACTGCTGGGAAATTGTAGATGACTCCATTGCTCGCGAAAAAGTGGTCCATGCACTACGGATCTTGGCTCGTAAGCAACGCTTGCCCTGATATTATTCCTGGATGGATCGGAACAAAAACTGGTGAGGGAAAGAAAAATTGTATATTACTGAGTAGAAGCTATCCTCTTAACGCACAATGAATGGACTGGCGATCTAGCCCAAGACATTAGGAGATATTATTGATAAATGAAGTCAAGCATCCTTTTCCGGTCAACACCACATTATCAGGAAAACACAAAACGCGAGATGAAGTGGATTCACATCCGGCGTTGGCTTCAGCGTGTGACGGAGAACTGATAACAAACTTACGATTATGATTGCTTCTACTCTCGCTACTGGTACTATACTCATAGTAGATTCCACGGTGCAGAATCTCTAGAGATGGTTTTTTTGTTGTTTTAGCGATTGTTATCATTTGAAGGTCCCAGTGTCTATTGGGGTGATATGTTGCAGTCGGACCAGTCAATCGTGTGAGGGCATAGCAGAACCCCTTGTCACTACTATGATGTTAAAGCCCTCTTCTTCGATGGCGCTCCTCACCCAGTTACCAGTCACCAGCAGTACGGTAGTCACAGAAGAAGGAGCAGCAAGACACCTCCAAGAAGACGATGAACGCATAGTCGCTACTTCAATGGAACCCCATCCTACTTTTCTGACAACAAGCGACAGTTGTTGCACAGCTGGTTGTCTGTCCAGTTTACCACGACAAAGCTCTCCAGATGTTGCTAGCCTAGATGAATTTGCCAACTTGTCTCTAGAGGATCGAGCAACAGCCTTGGAAGAGCTACATGGGGTTGCAAGGGACATGGAAGAATCACCGGAGCTGATACAGAAGCTTTTGGCTGAGATGCGAGAAGAGTTGGCGAAGATTCATACACGGAAACGGAAGAGTTGGGATCGAGCCTGCTTTCTTTGTCCTACGTTGGAAAACGACAATCGCCATTTTCTGCTTTTCTTGAGGGGAGAACGATTCGATCCCAAGGAAGCAGCAGAAAAGCTTGTGCTGCACTACGAACACAAAGCGGAACTGTTTTCTGTAGAGAAATTGCCACGCCCCATTACTCTCGATGATCTCGACGAGGATGACATGGACTGCATGAGAAACGGTACTTTTCAACCTCTCGAACAAAAGGATCAAGCGGGTAGGACAATAAATCTGCTCAATTTTTCAAACGTGAAATGCAAACACTGGAAGAATGAGGTATGGTATAGCACTGATGACTGCCGACTGGTCGATGGAAGTATTGGATACTAATCGCTTTGTTCAGGTTCGATACTACTTTTACCAAGTGATGGCAACGCTGGAAGATGAGGAGGCACAAGCCAAAGGGATCGTGGACGTGCTGCAGCTATCGGGGGACAAGACCTTTTCCAGCCAAGGCTTTGAAGTTATCCGTGGTGGAGGGCACATTTTTTCAAATTTCAGTGTTCGTCGGGTAGGATTGCATTATTGCTATGATGATGCAAGGTTGCAAGCCATCTTTTATGTTCTACTATCCACAGCTCCCAGTGAATCGAAGGTCCGCCAGCGATATCACTACGGTTCCAGACTTGAATGCCAGTATGCCCTTCGAAGCTTTGGGATTCAAGTGGATCCAACATTGTGGTATGAGGATTCGGATCGGGGGGCGACAATCGATCGGTACATCAAGGAACGGAGGAAAATTGAAAACGAACGAAGAGATCGACAAAAACTGCTAGAATCCAAGGGTCGGATACCGTATCCCGATACTCTGGATGTGTTGGTAGGAAGGGGGAGACCCTACCAAGAATTTCCTGGAAATGTTAGACTGTCAGCCGTCATCGAGGCATTTGCTGACAGCTACGGCAAATCCTCGGAGAAGCTGGAAAAGACTGTTATCTCACTACAAATCATACAAAAACTGAAGGAAACTGGAACCCGTTTCCTGCGAAGGACCACTGATGGGTGGGAGGTGGTAGACGATGTAGTAGCACGCGAAAAAGTGGTACAAGCACTTCGCATTCGGGTTCGAAAAGAGCGCGACAACTTGGGGAATACAGAGTCTGCACCTAAGCGGCAACGCAACTTAGACTAGTTCATGGAAATGCAACGTTGTTAGAGCCCACGTACCAACAGGCCTCAGCTAATTAAAAGGTGAAGATAGTTTATTCACATCGTTTATCACACCAAGGAGTTGATAATAGTATTATGTCCGTTATTGTTCGAAACATGGAATGATGACGTCAGTGTGATGTCTCATCCACTAGTAGCAAGACTGAGGTAGTCGTCTACTCCGAACAGTCGAACAGTTCAACCAAATTCACCACAACATCCCTGCTGCTCCTGTGCCAAGTGGTTGGAAGCAACTAAACAAGGTTCTGGTGTTAGCGTCGACTCTTGTCGTGGCATTCTTCCAGAATCAAACATGAACACTCTCGAGGAAAATGACGAGACTCAGTCTCTTCAAGAGGAGCAAGAAGTCCCTCCAAGTTTCCCCGTTGCTTTTGTCCAAAGTCCAGATCATTCGAATTTGCCAGAACAGTCAGACTTGATGACTCCACTCATCACCGATACATCCCGCCTAACCAATGCCCATCGAGAAACCTTACGGCAAAGACCATCTCGTGTGGTGGACCATGACGATAGTGCTTTGGCTTCCCTGGATGGGTCCCGAATTCTAGATCGCAGTCGGGCATTTCGCCAGTCGAGAGGGCGATGGCGGGTGCAACGAGTGTCACGGTATCCTCCAGGACAGAATGACCGATGCCGACTGTGGTGTTGTCGATGTTGCTGTTGTTGCTCTCGTGATAGGACTTGGAGTGAATCGAATTTGGGTGGATGGTTCTACTCCCTGGCATATCAACGGACGGGGATTCTGATGCTCATCCTCGCCAGTGTCTACATTGCCATTGTTGTGTTCTTTGCCGGTGTTTATCTAACAGTGGCTGTACTGGGACAAACAAGCAGAACCGATCCGGATGGCTCGGAAATCATTACTCCTTTTTGTCATATGGATATTTCCAGTCGTATGGAGGCGCTGTATCTTAGTCTATCCACCATGGCTGCCATTGGTTATGGCATATCCAACTACTTCATTGGGGATTGCTGGACACCTTTGATTCTAGTAATTTGCCAGGTACTCTGCGCCATCACGTTTGATGCAGTAGCCGTTGGGCTTTTGTTTCACAGAATTTCGAGAGGCAGGAAGAGGAGTCGCACCATTGCATTTTCCGATAAAGCTGTCATCCAACGAGTCAATGGCATACCTTATTTAATGTTTCGCATGGGTGAATTGAGACGATATCATCTGATCAGTGCCAGTATTCGATGCTATTGCGTTCGACATTGCCGGATTCCAAAACAACCACAAGGTGGAAACATCACCATGGGACATGTTCCAATTGACACCACCCATTTCGTCAGTCGCCAGATGAAGCTGCTGCATCCGGACGAAACCGTGGGGTCCGACGTGTGGATGGGTCTTCCCCAGGTGATAGTTCATCGTATGGATCACGAGTCCCCCTTGATTCCTGATAAAATATGGTATGACGCAAGTGGAACTCCACAGCACTACCCAAGCTCCGTGTTTCCAAGTGGGGTGGGAGACATGGAGTCGCAAGACAACAGTGCATACTCTCAGCAAGGAGACCTTGGCGATATTGCAGAATTCTTGTCAGACCGCGATGTGGAAATTGTAGTGTTGGTGGAAGGAACAGATGAGAGTACTGGCGCCGCGACGCAAGCACGGCATTCCTACAAACCCTGTGACTTGGCTTGGAATCACGCTTTCCTACCTTGCGTGTTCCCGGTGTATGACTCTCCTATTGGATCTCACACCAACAGCGGAAGCGATCCTGTTTGTCGAGTTGATTTCTCTCATTTCCATGACATCACACCCGCACCAGAAGACTGTGAGGCAAGTCCCTATGTATCGAAGAGCTAGACAAACATAATAAAGACAAGCAGTATGGAGGTGCAAATGCTATACGAGTGCCCAAAAAATTAGAATTGGAATCATTTTCAGTGCCCTGGTAGGCACGTCCTTCATGTCATTCCAACAACCAGCCTACTCGTGTTCAGTCGGCTTGATTTGCTCCTCTTTTTCTTTGCTCACTGCAGCCTCTGGTTCACTTTTCACCTCGTCACATTCCACTAATTTCCAAAATCGGTGCAAGTCAACTTCACCCTTTCGAAAGACCCAGTTTTCTCGAGCAAGCCGTTTCTCCCTCGCTTGGTTGTGAAGAGGACACGCAACGCGGCGTTGGTTGTTGACAACAGGAATAAACCCCTTTTTGCAGGGAGTGAAGGGGAGAGTCTGGCCGTTCCCGAAATCGATAGCCGCTTGCTTGATGGCTCGGCCCTGAGGAGTCATGGTGGCAGCAGATGAATCAATATAGTGGGCTCCTCCATACAAGTCTCCTTTTGCTGTTGGATACCCACAGACAAACCCCCAAGGCACCTCTGGGGTGACGCTAGCCGCAATTCGGTATCATTCACTTGGGAGAATCCCACAATCTTGAAGCCACATGGGAGCAGTAGCCTCGGGTCGATAACACTTATTGGCTCCTACTTCGTCGTCATTCAAGCGACGCTTCTTACTCAACCGACTAGACCGCCTCATGGTTCAAGAAGTCTTGTAAGAGTTGGATGGATTTCTTGCCATGGTATGTCGGCACTCCAGGGGGGATGACTCGTTTGACTCCTTAGGAATGGAGGACAAGCGGTAGTCCATCGACTACAACGACTTCGCGAACACACAAAAATGGAACGGAGGACAAGCCACTTTCATCGCTGCTTTCTTATTAGTACCAGATAGTAGACATCACATTCTGTTATAGTTTACCGTCGATGATATCCTGTCGAATACTAGCCATCAATTCCGTCATGTAGTGGATGTTGTGCTGTGCAGCCAACGTCACACCCAAGGCCTCGTTCGCTTTAAAGAGGTGCCAAAGGTATGCTCTATCATAGTGCCGGCATGTCTTGCACGTGCACTCTTCGTCTAGTTTGACACCGAACATGCGGGCATTCTTCCCTGATTTGATTTTGAAGGAACCGCCATCTGCTTTGCTCAGTATGGTCCCATGACGCGCCAGACGCGTTGGATAGCAAGAGTCCATCGTATCGATTCCAGTGACTACAGCATTCCGAATACTTTCTTCATCAGCAATGCCAAGGAGGTGACGTGGCTTTTGTTTACGATGGACTTCATCAAACAACGGCATCATCCAAGTCAAAAGCTCCTGTAGTTGCTCCTTGCCGTTGCCCAGCGAACCACCAATGGCATAACCATCAAAAGGCAATGAGGTCAGGTAGTCTACACTTTTGGTTCGCAATTCCCGGTCAATCCCTCCATGAACGACACAATACATGGCTTGCTGCTTGACATTTCGCAAGTGTTCTTGGAGAGACCGAGCTTCCCATCGATGAGACCGATCGACCGAGGCGTCCAAAGCATCCCGATCAATGTGATACGGAGGAAGCTCATCTAAAGGAATGATAATGTCTGCTCCAATATCCTTTTGTGCTTGAACCGTACTTTCTGGAGTGAGAAGAAGCTTGGAACCATCACGGTAGCTACGAAAAGTGACTCCTTGTTCTGTAACCACCACAGCATCGTCTCCACTATTGTGACTTGTCCATGCATCCAATCTCTTACGGTTCGCACGCTTGAGTTCCCCTTTGGAAGTAAGCTCCTCGTGAACACTTCCGTAGGCAAGACTGAACACTTGGAAACCACCACTATCGGTAATGAAAGGTCGATCTCGACGACGGTTGGTCCACTGATGAATTCCCCCAGCATCTCGGATAATGTCCGTGCCTGGATGAAGAATGAGATGATATGTATTGGCAAACGTCAATTGTTGGCCTCCATCATCGTCAGCATCACGAAAGTCGACCCCCTTTAAAGCAGCATTGGTCGCCACGGCCACGTAACCCGGTGTGTCAACAACACCGTGAGGGGTGTGGATTCTTCCAACTCTCGCTTGACTTTTCGTGGACTCATGCAGAATCTCAAAACGAAAGAAGTCTCGAGGCTCATAAGCCCAATCTGGAAAATCAGAAGGGGTTGCCTGGGGTGGAGGTGGAGGTGTCACTTTGGCAGCCTTGTGTTTCCGCCTTCTCTGTGTCAAGGGCGACGATCGTTGATGGGCAGACGACCAAGCTCTGGGGAGAGCAATATGACACAATGAAAATGCTCGGCAGGCACATTTCTGAGATTTAGAAGCCAACAGGGAACATGTCAAAATCGCTGCCATTGTTTTCACAGTCCAGAATCCCCTTGCCATGTGAAGTGGCAGACAACAGTGAGGAAAATTCGAAGCGAATGAGAAAAATATGGCTGTGGTCGGAAGAGTGATGGCAAGCGTGATTACACGTGGAGGCAAGATCGTAGAAGAAGCACGAACGTCTGACCACCACACCACAACGGCTTCTGTATTCCATTTAGTCGTATCTTTCCAACGGTTGACCCAAGTTTCACTTTTTCGATTATCCGCAATACCGCAATTGGAGGAACGGAAACAGCGAGGACCCGAAGTCGGGATCTCGAACGTTGACAAGCAACATGACGTCCGACGGGGCCAAGGTTCCTTCCGTGTCGAAGACGCTCATATCTCTGTTTCAGTCGGACCCTTCCAATAGGACTTGCGCAGACTGTCGTTCAGCTTCCGTGGATCCTTCGTTGGTGTATGCCTCCTTTTGTCCGAGTTATGAAGCGACGAGGAACATCATGGCTGATTCCGAAATCGGAATAGCCTTTCATGACTTTGCTTTGAATCATCGGGTCTTTGATCCTAATGCCGAACAGCAAGCTGATAGCCAACCTCCTGACCCTGCCAAGATTGTCAACCAACGATTCGGAGGGCATGGTTTGTTCATTTGCTCCAATTGCTCCGAAGCACATCGACTGCTTGGGCTTCCCATCACACAGGTTCTATCCATTCAAGACGATTCTTCGTGGACGCAGGAGCATGCACGATGCATGCGAGCTAGTGGAGGAAACTCACGTTCTTGGCAAGTCTACGAAGCGTATATGCCAGATACATGGCGTCAAAAGCGACCTCTACCAAGCAGTGCCTTGGAGGATCGATTGATGTTTTGTAGAGCCAAGTACGAGGCTTTGGCTTTTGCCATGCCACCTCCAGGTCCATTGGCTGATATGGCTTGGCATGCTATTCTTGCACGAAATGCTACAGGAAGAAAATATGATTCGGCTGAATTGCGAGACATCTTTCGATTGACACCTAATTTCTCGGGGAAGGTCAGGGGAAAAGACATTGATTCTGTTGGTATTCTTCCAGATCGACTGATTGATTTCTTTTGTGTTGTATCCAACTCCATGGAGTTGCACCCTTCGCTTCAGAGACAAGATCTCTCCAAACTAGATTCGATGGACCAACTTCATTTTTGGCCTCATATCGCAGATACGTACCCATCCAAAGAAGCTCATTCTGATATGATTTTCCCTCTCCATTTGCCGAGTTTTGTCCTTCCAAATGGTTGTGTGCCATCCAAACGACAATTGCCGCCTTCCTTTTACACATTTGTTCTGACACAAGGAGATGGAGAACGCTTGTATGGTGGTGCACTGCAAATTCATGACGAGCATGTAGACCTGGAAGAACTGAAAACAGCCATCATGTCCACCGGATACAAAGGAAAGCTACCTGTGTTCTTGCAAGAAAACAATGACGAGGAAGACAACGGAGAGTCCAAGGGTTCCGATATCGTTTTCTTTCCAAAGTGCTTGGTGCTACTCTCGCACTACCCTTATTTCGATTTGTTCCGCCAGACATTGCTGCAGCTGTACCGAATTACACTCACGGAATCTCCTCTTCCAGTTGAAAGATATGTCAGCAATCTCGTTTCCGAAGTTCCGTTGCCTCCGAGAGGCAAAGTTCGTGTGGAATTTGGATTTTCTGCGCACAAGCTTCTCAGCATAGAGAGGCCACCTTTAAATCAGCTTCCGATGAGCAATTTTTCATATCGTCCATTGTTCGCTACTATGTGTGTCAGCAACATCATGGTTGTATATGGATGCCTCCTTCAGGAGTGCCGAGTGGCTCTTTTGTCAAAACATTGCAGCATCTTGACACCAATTGCCGAGGCACTTCTCAGTGCGTTGTTTCCTCTCGATTGGCAAGGATTATACATTCCTCTCATGCCTTATTCCATGTTGGACATCTTGGACGCACCGGTTCCTTTCTTGGTTGGCCTTGACTCAAAATATCTCCGAGAAACCCCGGCAAAGCGAAGGCCCCCACATGTTGTTCTGGTTGATCTTGATCGAGATGTGGTTCACCTAGGAATAGATGAAGAAACAGGGGAAAACAGAAAAGTTCCATATTTGCCACCCCGTGATGCCATGAAATTGAAGACGCGCCTTGAGGAAGCGGGAGGGTCAATTCACCTTCTTCCTGACAACGGCATGAAAGGATGTGTCATGGAGGGAAGCCTTAAGATGCAATTGGTACCAAACGAAGCCAGACCAAAATATGCTCAAATGACGTCTGTTACGCAGCCTGGGGACACTCATTACCGTGAAGAGCTCCTCAAAGCCACACAAAAGGCGTATGACAAGTATGAACTGAACCACAATTTGGCTGGATTCCGCACGATTCAGGACGAAATCAAGCCACAAAATAGCAGCACACGAGCTGTTAGCAATGGCGAACAGAAAAGGCCACAGTGGAGGGATCGCATGCCAAAGTTGATGAAGAAAACTTCGGGCACACAATCTAGCCTTGACGACGAAGATGTTCCAAATCTGTTGGAGTTGAGCGATCCAGTTGGGTTTTCTTCGTCGGAAATTCGAAATGCGTTCCTCAGATTTATGGTTACCACATTTGTTCACTACGGGAGGTATATGATTGAAGATGACGAGAAAGATCTCTTTGACGAAACTCGGTTTCTTCGTGATCTATCTTATGACCAAGAATCTACTGCTTTCGTTGGGGGCATCTTGAAAACTCAAATGTTCCAACACTTTTTGGAGGCGCGTTTGGAAAATCCAGACCATCCAGAGTTTCGCTTTTTCGATGAATCAATTTTGGCAAAACTAAATCGATCCAAAGTAACTAAGCTCACCAAGGGTGGGAAATTGCCAACTCCGTTTCTGGATGATACTTCTTTTGGAGTAAGTACGGTATCACTCGCAAGTAGTGGGAAATATTATGTCACTAACTATTCTTTGTGTACAGGTTGTGAGGACATACAGTCCCCCACCTCCCAACTCAGTCGGTCTTCCGGTAACAGCTACCGGCTATCACTACGACAAATTCCCTTCTCTGGATCAAAAGCTTCTTGAGCGCGTTCGTCACCCGATGGTATTGGAGAACCAAACTCCGTCGAGGCGGTTCCTTTCGCAAAGAAACGAATCAAAGCAACGTAAGCAAGAGGATATCGTGAAGAGAGCGTTGAGTCCATTTGGAGCTAGTGGGTTTGCAGCACGGGCGAGACAATCGGTGAGGGACCTTGAAACAGCATTGCGGTCTCGACGACTAAAATTGAACGGGAAATCGTTGAAGAAAAAAAGATCGAAAGATTCGTTAACCAGCAGTGGACACAGTTCAGAAGGCAGCATCAGCAGTCCCATTCGTAAGACATCTGGTGGATCAAATCGAAAAGTCTCCACACTTTCCCAAGCAGACACGATTATCATCAACGCCCGCCGAAAACAATCCATATTGTTGGATGTGATCATTGAAATACAGGCTCTATACCGGATGCACCTTGCCTACTTGCGTTATGCACAATTGCGAAGGGCAGTAGTCCAGACGCAACGCTTTTGGCGCAAGGAGAGTTCAATCCGAGGTTCCAGGTCGGAACTTCAACGAAAGCGAGATTGTGCCATTGTGATACAGCGAAAAGTCAGGCAACTTTTGGCCCATCAAGAGGTTCTCCGACGAAAGGAAAGCATTGGCATCATACAGAGGATCATAAGAGGCTATTTGAAGCAACGAAGTTACGTCCGACAGCGCAAGTCCGCAATCACAATCCAGAGGTGCTATCGTGGGCATCGAGTCTATTTGATGTTTCATTTGATTAGACACTTGATTTCTAAGGTTCAAGCGAGAGTGCGAGGTGGTCGTGTCCGAAAATTTACCCATCAAGTGTTTGAAACGAAAATGACGTTGTACCGGGAACAGGTGGTTGTCCTCTGGCAACTCTCACATGTACCGCTTTCACTCCGCACAAAAATGTGGCCGGCTTTTTCGGTTGGGTACAGTTTTGCACGTCTTCGGCTAGCGGAGTCCGAAATTCAACGAATGTGGAAAGTCCAAGAGATGTCTTTGCCGAAAAGATCGGTTTCGTTTGTTGACGAGACTTGTCTCGAAGCAAAAAAGCTGGGTATCGACAACTCTGTGTATGCTCATTGTTTGCAACAGAAGGTGTATCCAAAGGACGAAGAGAACCTGAATGAACTCTCTCGTCAGCTGCGTGACGCTTATGAGCTGGAGGAAGCGGAACGATTGCAGGTGCATGACAGGCTGGACAAAATCAAATCTCATGACGTAACGGGGAAAATCTTCCAGGATTTCCAAATCCCGTTGAAGGAAAAGATGAAAAAAGTGAGCGTTGCAAGAGGGATATGTAAGTGAGACGCTACGGAAGGGAATTCATTTCTTCTCTGTACTTATTGTGGTATTTGTTTTTTTTGTATAGGGACAACACCTTGGGAAGCAACCATCTCAATGTCTACCATGATGACACTGTTTCCCGAACTGAAAGGTTCACTGAATATTGCATTCAAGTCTCCAACCGCCAAGGGCAAGCGTCGTTTCCCCAATGCTATAAAAGTTAAAGGAGTACTTCCAGTTGATGCCAACCTTTGGGATGAAGTATCACTCGACGGAGTGACGCGAAAGCAAGTTACGGAGGTCACGTCGACCTACATTACGAAGGTGCCAGCAATCATGGCGAAGCTAGACAAGCTCAATGACAAAAAGCTAGGTTCTAGCTCAGCCATCCGAGGGTCTCTGGGGTTGACATCGACGTCAGGAATTCCAGTGCCTAAGGAAGTGGAATTGCTTCAAACATTATTTCTAAACAGTTAGGATAACGACAAGTTTGGATACCTACAGGTGGAGCTATCATAGTGTCATTTTACACTACATATGTACGTACTGTACTTTATTACCGACGCTGGACAGGCAGAGTGGGACCTGGTAGAGGTGCCCCACTTTTCAGTACCCCACCACACAACAGCGGAGACTGTTGAAAGCCTTGGAATCCAAGAAGTTGTTCTGCTATAAATCATTTCGAAGCTCTGGAATAGAGAATCAACCTACTAGAACGGAAGAATGTCACAGTACCAGTCCAATCAACAGGTAGAAGTTGTTCAATTGAACGAAGCCTCACTCAGAGATCGCCAACAGCATGAAATGCAAATGTTGGAATTGGAGGCGAAGAAACGAGCGTTTGAAGTTGACGTCCCTACTCTCCCCAACGACGTGAGAACAGCTTTGCGTGCGTTGGGCCAGCCCGTGCGTTTGTTTGGAGAGAACCTTGCCAATGTTCGAGATCGTTTGCGGATGGCGTTGGCGCATCAAGCCATTCTCCAGGAACGTGGATTTTCTATCGGCTCATTCCCACCACCTACTACACAAGTCAAGCAGGAGGAGGAGGAGGAGCAAGCAACGAAGTACAGTCGAGCGTCCTCTGAGCTTGTCCAAGCCAGGGAACGGTTCTTCCAGTTTTCTCTGTCACAGGCGAAGGAGAGATTAGCGAAGGAACGGAACTACCGAGTCCAATGGCAGCGGAAACGAGCTAGACTGGACGATGCGGAAGATGATCCCCAGCAGTATGTGGAAGTCACTCGCTTGGATGACTCCTGCCAGTCTACTTACAAAGCGCTCAGAAAAGTGGGTTTGGAGGGTAGTCAGTATGGTGATAGGCGCCCTATTTCTAGCATCGCCACGTCGGGAACCCTTGTCGCAGACACACCCTTGGTGGCAACCGGCAGTTGGAGCGGTACCATTAAGCTCTGGGATGGTTCAACACCCGAACTAACCCAAATTGGAGAAAAAACAATGGCACACGAAGACAGAATTATGGGAATGGCAGTGCTACCTACGCACACTTTTGGGCAAGAGGCTGTCTCCAGTGTCCCTTCTACAATGCTTGCAACTGCTTCTATCGATTTGACGGCGAAGCTATGGAAAGTTTCTACTCCAGACGATATGTCTACGGAGGACGACGGTCCCAGTTTCAAATTCAACATTGAAGAAGCTGCTGTGCTCAAAGGCCATGCCGCGAGATTGTGCAGTGTAGCATTCCACCCCTTGGGGGACCATGTGGCCACTACCAGTTTTGATCATACATGGCGGCTTTGGGATGTCGCTACGGGATCAGAACTTTTGCTCCAAGATGGACACTGGAAAGAAGTGTATGGCGTAGGGTTTCACCCCGATGGCTCCCTCTGTTCTACAACAGACTACGGGGGTGTCGTTCAAGTCTGGGACCTGCGAACTGGTAAATCTGTTTGTCACTTCCTTGGTCATGCAAAAAGAGTCGTATGCTCAGAGTTCAGCCCCAATGGATTCCAACTAGCTACTGCCGGCGACGACGGAACATTGAAGGTTTGGGACTTGCGGAAACGCAAACAGTTTGCTTCAGTTCCCGCGCACTCCAATCTCATTACGCAACTGCGATTTGACAAGCAAGGAGAATATGTGGTTTCGAGTTCTTTTGACGCCACCGTGAAAGTTTGGTCGACGCGTGACTGGAGGTTGTTGTCTTCTGGGCAAGGTCACGAGGGAAAAGTCATGGGGGTTGATCTGCTGCCCAACTCGACTAGTTTTGTGACTTGCGGCTACGATAAAACTCTCAAGCTGTGGCGCTAGGTAGTTGAAACGTACAGTCTAAGCTTTCAGTCGTGAAACGAGCTCGTGGGTGTTATGTGGTTTGCAGGAGTATTTTGCACCAGAGCGCTACTACCGATAGCGACGACTCAAAACTTCCCTCCAACAGAATAACGTTTCCGTCATTGTTTTTGTCGAGCATCTCGCCACCACGATGCCATCCTCTGCTGGTGCCAATTCCAATGCCTCTGTCGGATACATGACCGATGGAGGTAGTCAAGATACCCATCCTGATGGCGATTTGGCTGCTCCCCCGATGGAACCCTCAATGAAGTGTATGGCTGTTGTGGAACACGGACCCGACCTTGCATTTGCATGCTTCGATGAGGATCGCAATGAAATTATCATTGAGAGTTCTCATGCCAGTGATGATGCTGCAGATGTCATTGAAAGGTTCATACATACTACCCGCCCAAACTTGGTCGTAGTCAACACGAAAGCGGTGAGCAACGCTTCATTCCTTGAGATGATCACCAAGCCGGCTCCAGCCATCCCCGGCGAGGAGTCCCCAGCCAATACACCTTACGCTACGAATAACTCACTGGATCCGATGAGCAATAACACTGATGATTTCTTACCTTCCACACAATCTCTGCCATATCGTGTGTTGAGATCAAGTGCCTTTGAGGTTCGAGCATGCAAGGCCTTGATCCTGCAAAAGTTACGAGTGCAATCTTTGCTGCGACACACAGTCCAGGAACATGTCATTGGATACGATGATCGCAATCGTTCGCAGCGCACCTTTGCCTTGTCCTCATACAGCCAGTTCCGCCCATCAAGTTACCATGCCCTGGCTTCCATCGTAGATTTTGACTCAGACGTGCAGGTCCGTGCCCTGGGTGCCTTGGTGCATTTTCTGCAAACAACCGTCTTTAAGCTTGACCAGAATGGGGTGGTACCGGTAAATCATCTGGTCCACGCCAAGTCCTCTGCCTATTTGCGAATCAGTGCGGCTACAATGTCCTCCCTTCACATTTTTTCAACCGAACACCACCCGCTCATTGCCAAAGGTCCCGGAAATTCGAAGGAAGGCTTCAGCCTGTACGCCTTGTTGGACCGGACGCGATGTAAGGGTGGGCGCCAGCTCCTTAGAGAGTGGATGATGAAGCCACTTGCCGATCGTGAATCCATAGAGGAACGATATGATGCGGTGAGTTTCTTTGTCCAACCAACGTCACAATCCATTGCAAGCATATTGGTAACATCGCTTGCCAAGGTTGGACCCATTGACAAGGTTCTAGCCCGGATGCAGCGATGTACCACAAGTCCCATGGATTTTTCAATCATTTCAGGGACACTCGCAGCAGCTTCGGCAATCAGGAATGTTTTACAGAATGAAGTCGTTTCCCAGGGAAGGCCAGGCGATCGAAGACTCGAACTCCTTTGCCGAATTTCCGACAGCTGCTTCTCCCCAGCCCTGTCAGACTTGCACGAGCGCATTGTCTCATGTGTCGATGAGGTAGCAACAAATGAACGCAAGACAGGTGTCGTTGTCCGCCGAGGTTTCAACCCGGAGCTCGATATGCTTAAGACGCAGTGGGACCAAATCGACGTTGTCATGGAAGAAACTGGGAAGAGAATAAACGAAGCATACCCTGGGCTACACTTGAGTGTTGTCTATGTACCTCAAGTTGGCTTTCTGGTTGCATTAGACAGAGCAATGACGGTGGTTCATTCGCAACATTTGCCCGATGACTTTGAACACAGCTTCAACCAAGACAACGAATCATACTTCAAGTCTGATGATGTCCGTCGACTCGATGATGAGATAGGCGATCTTGACCGGCTAATCAAGGACCGAGAGGGTATGATTGTGAATGAACTGGAAGAAACAATTCTAGATACTGAAACAGACCTACGCCAATCCTTCAAGACTCTCTCTGAGTTGGACTGCATCTTGTCGTTTTCTGAGTGTGCAACGGATTTTCAGTTTGTTCGACCTGTTTTGCTGGAGGATGGGAATAGCCGTATTCACATTGTCGACGGACGACATCCTCTGCAGGAAATAATAACTGAAAGGGCATTCGTTCCCAATGACGTGGACATCGACACCTCTTCGCGCATCACAGTAGTTACTGGCCCAAACTACAGCGGCAAGAGTTGCTATTTGCGCCAGGTGGGTGTCCTCGTGTACATGGCTCACATAGGATGCTTTTTACCTTGTTCACGAGCTGAGATGTCTATCGTGGACAACATTGTTTCTCGGATCAGCTCAGTGGAAACGTGTTCAGTGCCGCAGAGCAGTTTCCAACTCGATCTAACCCAAATGGCTTCAATTCTTCGACATGTTTCTCCCAAATCACTTGTTCTGATTGATGAGTTTGGTAAGGGGACAAGTCCTGCTTCTGGAATTGCAATGCTTGGATCTGCCATGAAGAAGCTCTCCAAGGTAGGTTGCAAGGCTATCTGCACAACGCATTTCCTGGAGCTCTTCACTATGAACATTGTCAAGGATGGCGTGATGGGCATTAAGGCCAAGCAAATGTCTATTCAACTCCCCAGGGACAGCAGTGACGACGCTATTCCTCTTTTCAGGCTTGAAGACGGTATAGCCTCTAGCTCTGCTGGCTTGATTTGTGCAAAGAAAGCAGGAGTGGACTTGAATATTGTAAACCGAGCGAAAGCACTCATTGAGCTCATGCGAGAAAAGAAACCAATTGGAACGTGGGTCCCAGGTGGTAACCCCCCATCCGTAGATATCCTTACCCGGGAACAGAAAGCACTGCTTCTGCACTTTTTCGGTATGGTCAACTGGGAGGTTGCATCCGATGATGACGTCCGAATGCTTATCCAAAGAGTAGCACAACTTGCTTCTATCTAACGGAGTTTATATGTGTTTTGCCAGTTTTTCCAAATCTTCCATCCATAGCTCCTCTGGTTCCTTCTTTCTAACATCAGCCAACTCTTTCTCCATCTTAGCTGCATCGCTGGTGAGTGTTTCGATGTTTTCTCCCGTCAAACTAGACATGGGCATTTTCAGGAGATAGTCGAACTCATTATTTGGGTCAGAGGACTTCTCGGATGCATCAGTCTCCTCGCCCTCGTCGTCGTCTCTCTGTTTCCGCAATCCAAGCGTGTTGTTGTTCTTGATCGTCTCGAGCTCTTGAGCTGTATTGAAACCGTGTTCGAGAAGTGTTTTCGATGTTTCGGCTTTCGACAAGCGTCCACCCACCAAGTTTATTTCCCCATCCGAAACCATCTGTATGAATTTTGCTTTGTTCCTCTGCTTTGCAGCCATGTGCTCCATCGTCGATTGGAGCACTGACTTCCTATCGCCGTACAACGAGAGACGCACGGGGAAAAATGCATCTGCCATGGCTTCTGGAGAGTTATATTTCTGGATTCTTGCTTCCTCGTCAAAGGCATTCATGTTGGTCAAAAGCATTTTTGATGTCAGCTTGAATGCTTTCTCGAATCCGCTCTTTTCCAGACGAACAAGTTCACTTGGCTTGATCGATACACGAAAGGAGACATCAGTAGTTGTATGGTTCTCAACAAAGTCCGTCACAGTTCCCTTCGACTGCAAGCGAATCAAGAGTTCTTTGTACTTGCTCGTCCACATTCCGACTGGCAGTTCGTCGATGAGTATGGTTTGATTGTCAATCTTTGTCACATGGCCCATGCTGGTATACCCATCACCACCAGCGTTCCGAACAATCTCACCAGCGAAACCACGGGCATAGGGTTCAATTTGTGGTAGAGTCGATCGCCGTTCTAGTTTTGCTCTGATGTAGTCCAACACACTCAGAGGATTGTGGGCAGGGATATAGGTACTCCAACCCGTTCCGATACCTTGAGACCCGTTCACGACCAGAAGAGGAATCACTGGGCAGTAGTATTTTGGCTCAATCGGCTGACCATCATCCTCAAGGTAGTCAAGCAGGACATCATCGTCCTCTGGAAACAAATGTCGAGTGACAGGTGACAAATAGGTGAAAATGTAACGCGGTGAAGCTGCATCATCACCCCCAGAGAGCCGAGTTCCAAATTGACCTGAAGGAACAAGTAGGTTAAGATTGTTGGAACCAACAAAATCCTGTGCCATCCCGATAACTATCAAAGCACCAGTGAGATCCACTTTGAACCACGTCGCTACAGACTGCTGAAATAAACTTACTGGTACCCTGGAGTGATTGCTCGCCATGATGGTAAGCAGTATGCTCTGCGCAGTAACCCGACAGCTGGGCAACTTTCATTTCTGACTTGAGTTTCCTTTTCAAACACGCATATAGAACTTTTCGCTGGGAAGGCTTCAAGCCATCGATAACACTGGGCAAGCTTCTAATATTGTCGGCATTGGAGAAGTGAATCATTTCCTTGTTGACGAAGTCCTCGAAGCTCACTGACTGATCATGGTCAGGTCCAAAGTCCAACGTCGACTCTGGATCATATTCATTGATAATCCAGTCCCGGCGATCGCTGGCCCGTTCTTTGTCGAAAACTTTGTCCAATATTTCACCATCGTTGTCTGATGTCCAATGGAACGGTCGATGGTGTTTGTCAAACTCTGCGAAATATTCCTTTGCCTCTGCAGGGGTGCTGGTACCGAGACCTTTGTAGTACTTGATTTTCCACTTCTTAAGTTCATCCTCGGATTCTAACGAAGCTCGCCAAGTATTGTAATCAGCCATCGAGTAAAACGACAAGGATTTCGATTTTCGGGTTGCTTTCAATAGTGGTGTAACAAAGGCAGACAAAAAGGGATCACCAAGTGGGTCATCCGTGGGGGGCTTCAACAATTCTGGCCAAAAGTGTCGGAAAAAATTGATAACCAATCCCTTAATATGGGATCCATCAGCATCTTGATCTGTCATCAGCATCAAGTGCCCGTACCGCATTTCGCTACGCTCATCAGTCGTACTGTAGGCTTTGTCAAAGTCCAACCCCAAAATAGCAACCAGGGCTTTCACCTCTTCGTTTTTCCCTAGCTGATCAACTGTTGCATGACGAACGTTCAGAAACTTTCCACGAAGTGGGAAGACACCATAATTGGCTCGACCAATCACCTCCAAACCAGCAACGGCGAGTGCCTTGGCAGAGTCACCTTCCGTCAAGATTAGTGTACAATCAGTGCTGGCCCCAGACCCTGCTTCATGCGCATCTTCCAGCTTGGGGATACCCAACAGTTGTCGCTTGGTTTTCTTTCCTCCTACTTGCTTGAGCAAAGTTGCCTGTTGTCTGCCTCTAGCCATCCGAAGGACTTCTTCAATGATCCCAGGTCCCCCCTTTTCAATAGGTTCCACTAATGACTTCAAATAACGATCAGTGAGGTTGCAGGAACTTCCAAAGTTATTGGGACTGGAGGTAAGATACTCTTTCATTTGCGAGTCAAATGTTGGGTTCTCGATCAGGGCATTGCAAGATACAAACAAGTTTCTTCGAACCAGGGCTGGCGTGATGGCACTCTCCAGGGAGGGCTCCATTTTCGACGCTTTCTCTTGAACTTTCTTTACCACTTGATTGACAATTGCATTCACATGCGTTCCACCACGGGGTGTCGCCATTCCATTTACAAAAGAAATGGACTCAAAGGAGCGGTCTTCTGCCAAACCCACACCAATCGTCCAGCGGGCATTCAGGTTCACGAAATTAATGGATGTGGAGTCGGGATTTCGATATAGATTGCTGTATTCTGCATAAGATTCCATGGACACATCTCTGCCATTCAAAAAGACTTGCAACTTTCCTCCAGCACAACCAGCAGCATCCATCACGCGTCGACACATGACCGCGTAATCATCGGCATCAATAGCGACAGCCTTGGGTTTGCCCGCCAAGCGGGGCATGTCGGGAACAAAAGTAACACATGTATAATCCTCCACTCCGGGCTCTGTTGGCGTAATAATCGGTTCGGTTGACCGCGTCATATTGTCGTACCATGTCTGTTGATACCGGAGCTTTTTCTTAGCATCCACGGTTTCGATCGTAAATGACTTGGAAAAAATGTTGGCCAACTTGGCACCATAACCATGGCGACCACCTTTCAATACAGTCAAAGTTCAATGAGATGGACTACCATATAGATTCATACTTGCCAACCATCCAACTACTCAAACAATGTTACATACCTGTCAGACGTTTCTCGTCGTCATCAAAGTTGGACCCCGTAAGCAAATGTCCAAAGAGCATTTCAGGAACATAGATATTTTCCTTTTTGTGGATCTGAATAGGAATTCCTTTCCCATTGTTCCATATTCTAATTTGAGGATCTCGCTTGGATGTTCCAGGATCGATCCGAACATCCAATTGGGTACACGTTTTGGGATGCCGAAGCCGATTGTCGGATGCATTGACGAGAATCTCATCGAAAATTTTGATCAAGGCTGAAATAAGCTTTAGATCTTGACTGACCATTTGTGTCGAAGCCAATCGCGTCGGTTTTGCAACGGGGGTGACATCATCAGGAGAAAATTTGTAGGGAGGGACAGGTTTTTCTAACACCCACGTCTGGGTTGGAGGTTGTTTCTCCACAGGCCCAACATACATTCCTGGTCTCAACAGAACATGCTCCAAGGGAGTCTTCTTGCTGTACATTTCTTCCACTGTTTTCCCTTCTGTTTCTGAGGAAAATTCTCTGGATGGAAGTGAAATAGTTGACCAACATGTTAGGGGGTTGATTTTTTGACGCAACCGTTGGTTGGAAGAAAGTGGATATCTTTGGTGGATGTATGGCAACCTTGTAACTGTGTTGTACCGCCTAGAAGGTTGACTAGCCCATTTCAATCTTTGAATAGCATGGCCTCGACAGGAGGATGGCCACATGATATTGGAAACGCTGGATCTTGGGTTGACGACCAACTGGAAAGTCAAATGCCAACCGGAATCCGTAGTAGCGAAATTGTGAGATGGAATCAAGGATTCGTTGGACGGTGGGTTGATGAATGGGTTGCCTGTCCTTGACCCGACTGATGAACTCCTACAAAGTTCAGTAGTCGTATGTGTCGACTGGCCTCCTCCAGTCATTAAGTAGGTTTCGCTTTTTGATTGAACAACATTATGATGGCGCTACAACAGAACTTGGGGACGACCTGGTTCTTCTACAGAAATAGCGTACTGCCCACCACTACATACAGCAAAATATACGTTGTGTGGCATGCAGGAAAATTAGGGGAAGTAGCTATGCCCCATTCTCAATAATCTATGCGCCACATGTAGCTGCTGTACTGTAGGTACGGTACGAGTAGTGTACAAATGCAATGTTGGCCCTATTTTGGGGGCAAGATTGGAAACGCTGGAAGAAGATCCTCAGAAATGCTGTCTCCGCGATCGCTGTTCGTGTCGACGAGACATACCAAGCTGCTTGAAGGAGTACGGCAGTAGAAGGCGTGTTACCCTTGCTAGCTTGCTGCTGCCTTTAAAGCCATCCCACACTGTCTCGTTTACTGAATTCCGTAGCAACGAGAGAGCAGAAATGGACATTGTAGAGGTTACAGATTACGACGTCCTGGCGGAGCGACAACCGGGGCCACGGTATGTCTTGGACAGATACAAGAAACATATTGGAAACACACGCTTTGGGGTGCTGGTAGACTTGTACCGAGAGGCCTACGGTACTGTGCAAGTCCGGGGGATTCTTTCTGAATGCGACAAGATCATCGACCGCATCGTCGGCGTGACTTGTCATCGCGACGTGGCCATTGCCGTCAACAAGGGCCGGTTTCTCGTGCGGGAAAGCGGGAAATTGAGTTGGGTCCGACTCCACGAAGAAGAGTCCAAAGACCTTGTGCGACAAGTACTCAATGGCCAGATGGCGCCTTCGGAAGAGCCACTCCAGGATGACCTAGTGGCTTCTACCGCCTTTAGTGCGATGAACCTGGGGTGGGTGGATCTCCCTCCGCCGCCTATCAACAACGACAATGACGAATCCATTAATGACAAAAAGAGAGGTCGACGACGATCCTTGCTGCGGCGGTCGGCGTCCGAGTCAACCATGATGGATGACAAGAAAAAGCTTCACATTAGAGGCCTTGGACTCGACACCACTGCAGTGCCTACAACCGTAGAAGAGTCCGATTTTGACCCAGACTCGTATGAAATGGGGTCGTTTTTCCCGCTCGACTCCAATCAGCGAGTAGGCCCTATCACGTCCTCGTTGAGTCGTCAGACCAGTGCACCTCCTGTGATCACTAGGACTAGTGAGCAAATCAAAGAATGGAAGGGAATGGATGTTGTCTTGTCGGCCAGTGGCAGAACGTTGTCGTCCAAAGAGGTTGTGGTTGGGAATAACCGATTGACTGTCTTGGTGAGTCTGCAAAAAGATCGATACCAAGCTCTCTCCGAAGAAGAGCAGGACAAGGTTGCCGTCGACCTCCTGAGGGCCGTGTGCCACTACTGGGGCGGCCGTGTACTCGTCGATCAAGGATTTGCCTATGCCAAACTAAATGAGAACCAGGCCATTACTGCCATGAAGAACTTGCTTTGTCCAGAAACGGCCCAAACCATTATGGTTTCTACTGCCGCCCCTTCCAAGCCTTTGCTCTCCGCTCCTCCAGTGCCTGATTTTCTCCGAGAGGCTTCCATGGAAATTCTTACCAGCAATGGTGTCAACACTGGAGACCCGCAGAGTATGCAAAATCAAGCCGTGAAGAGTTTGCAAGCTCGGAAAGCCAAGCGCACCATGACAAAAAGCCTTGGGAGGGGGCAGGTTCTATCGACAACTCCAGAGCTGTGATAACCTTTTATGTAGTTGTGATGATGTCAAGATCATTCGAAGCTTGTTGTACGTACTGGTAGTCTGCAGTGTTGCATTCAATAGTAACAGTACCGGTAGTTTTGGTACCGCAATGCGATATCTTTTGGTACTTCAGTCGGCGGAACAGTAGTGCCGTTCTATGTTGTGTGACTCGACAAGCCAAGACGTCTCCATGAGAAAGATACTGCTCTACCTAGTTGTGTCAAAATCTACACAAACGCAAACAGAGTTGCAAGTAGAGTGCTAACTAGGACCAGCACTTGTCTTTCAAAATGTAACTAGCCCCTACTATTGTGTGTTTCTCTGCATGAATGGGTTTGCTAGCTGGGTAGAGTGAGTAAGCCATGACTCGTATCTCGACACGAATCTAATAGGCCAATGCTCGGATCATGTTATGCTTTGCGTCTTGATGTTGCAGGAGTTGGCTCAACTGGCGGAATGGAAGCTGACAGGAAGGACACTTGTAGGGATAGTCGGGTGTATCATCATGGTAGCCACCATAGGTGATGCGTGGAACCTGGTTCATGTACGGACGCATGGAAGCCTTGGAACGCGCAAAGCGATAGATTTGATCCCTGGCATGTTCCTGTCCACGACAGCAAGAACAATATCCAGACTCGACGTGCTGAACCGCATTGGCTCCCGACTTGAAGCGCTGTTCACTACAAATAGGACAAGAGTAGACACGAGGGCGATGGGTCTGCATGTGCATCTTCAAATTGTTCTCGTTCGTGAAGGTCTTGTCACAGTTGGGGCATTCCACGTACCATTTTCCAGCCGCCACACAGTGCTTGCACCGGGCAAGTCTTTCTTCCTTGCACCACTGCCTGAGGCTGTATTCATACCTGTCGCGGTATTTCCCGCAAGCAGCACACTTTTGGCTCATGGTCGTTGACGGAAGTGTTCGATCTTTTTGTTCTGTGGCAAGAAGAATGGGAATGCTTTGGTGGGAGCTTCCGAACCCTCGGCGACCGTTTCCAAGTTTCCTCCGATATGATTGGTGGGAAGACGTCACCAACGGTCCCAGGAAGATACCTGAACATCAATACCTCTCTTGATGCATGACAACGACGTGCATTTCCACAACTGCAAGAGGACAGATGATGACACATGATGCCATCAACTGCAGCTCAAAAACACCCGGGATGGTCGGTATCACTCCTAGCTAGTGGAGTTGTAGATGGAGAGGAGGCAAACTTGGACGAATAGTAGTTTCCCGATGAAAGTCAATAGTATGACGAGATGAACTTGTTTAGAATGATGCTATATTCGAGAGAATGGAGTGTTCCTTTAGTTTCAATGCCAATTAGGGGTAACGAGATATTCTCTGCTAGACAGCTGCTATCGAGGATTCTAGTATTCTGTCAATCAGTGTTGCAAAGTTTGCAATAGTACCAACGGGGTATGCTTTCACAATGCTGCTATCCAGACTGTTTCTTTCAGCCAAAAATGTCCTACAATAGTCAAATTCTAAGCCTACCTGGTACGGTACCAGACCTAATAGTATGTCAAGGCCTGATATTCGTTGTGCTTGGCATCATTGTGCTGGAGAAGCTGGCTCAGCTGTCGAAAGGATTTGGCACAACGTTGACATTGGTATGGAAAGTCGGGTGTATCATCTTGGTATCCTCCGTTGGTAAGCATAGGAACATGGGTCATGTATGGGCGCATGGCCTGTTGTTTGGAGGCAAAACGGTAAATTTGGTTTCTTGCGTTTTGTTGGCCACTGCACCCGGTGCAATATCCAGATTCGACGTGTTGTACTGCATTCGCACCAGATCGGAAACGTCGATCACCACAAATGGGGCAAGAGAAATTGCGGGGTCGATGGGTTTGCATGTGCATCTTCAATTGGTTGGGTTCAGAAAACGTACGACCACATTCTTGACACTAGAAAGACGGGGCAGGCGGGGTCCACTGATTGCCGTAAACACAATCGAGACAGCGTGAGAAACCTTCGCCCTTGCGCCATTGATTGGAGCTAAAATCGTCAGGAGAACAATAGTTTTCGCAGGCAGAGCAATATCGTCCCATGGTGTATGGTGATCGAAGGGGAGTGCAAATGTGGTGCCAACGCACCCACTGGTCCTTCGTTGAGAGAAGCCGGCAAAAAGATCTGCCAACTGTCGGGATCTATGACGTCACAAGTGGGACATGGAAACGAATTTATGCGACTACCTGTGATACTGGGCTCGCACGTATGAACTGATGCAGCATGCAGCCAAACCGCCATGGGCTATGGGGCAACGACAACGTCTATTCGTTACTTGGAGTTCTGCTTTCACAACTTTTTCAAAGACAAAACCTCAATGTTGCGTCGCTTCTTACTGTTGCTGATTTTGCCAACCATTCAGGGAAGGAACCCTGTAAGGGATGGATCATTATTTCTCGGTACCCTGGTTGGCCTCACCCTCGGCACTACGCCAAGCGTTGATGCATTTGTGGTGTTGCCTCCACCGACCTCATGGGTTGTTCAACGTCATCCCTTAAAACTGGATTCTACAGAAGCTCGCATATATGCGTCTAGAGTACAACGGGGAGGGTCAAAGGGATCATGGTCTGTCATTCCAGAGAAAGGGGTTGACAGTTCGCTGTATTCCATGATATCTTCCTCTTATGCTCTTGTTTGGTCTCCAGGGTTTGTTAAAAAGTTTGGGATCACCAGTGCGGGCCTTCTCGCTCTGCACTTCGCTGGAATAAGCGATTCCTTGGGGAGGAGTTTATTTTCTGTCCTGCAACGGTTCGCCAATATTCCGAAGGGGGGATTTATCGCAGCCACGATGCCGAACGTCATTCTCCCACTTCTTTCGAGCTCTTGTTGTCTTTTGCAGGTATTAATCAACATTTCCGTCGGGGCTAGTGGCTGCGCCGGTTTCAACACATACCTCGGACCAATTCGTCCAGGATTTCTTGCTCTTTTTCTCTACTTGAATATGATGTCCATGCCTACATTGGGTCAGGCATTTTTGAGAGGGCTTTTGGTTTTCCTTCCAGAACTGATTCACGGCTACAACTGGGTTTCGGGTATGTTGTGGGAAAAGAAACATCGAGCCATTCTCGAGGATGACAAGTCTATGGTTCGGACTGTAATCGACATTGCGATACCTACCATGGGTTGTGTCGCTTGTATCAACAAAGTCGAGTCGAGTCTTAGACAGAGTGATCCAACTCACATACTAGAAGCAACAGCTTGGTTGGATGGTGGAACGAAGAAGGGAGGTCGAGCTCGAGTGGTTCTGGCCCTGCCTCCAAAGTATGACGTTCACATGCTGCAGAACAGTGTAGTGAAGGCTATTGACGGCGCTGGATTCCTTGGTTCTGAGGTAGTCAGTCTAGAGAGGCAGCCCCTGCTACCTTAGAATAGAATTGAAAACATTTTCTTGTATTTCAGTTGTCGAGAATGTTCACAATAAGGCGTTGGGAATAGATATTAGACATATGGTTCATATGCCCGTATCTGTTATATCAAATATCTTATCGTACATTAGTGTCACATTTATCCATGTCTGAATAAGTTCATGACGCGGCATCAAAGGCACATCATGACGTCTTCACCACCTTGACCACAACTTCGCAAGTTCAGCAGATTTTTCTCCTTATTTCGCTTTTTCTTGTTGCCTGCCAACGATAACACAAAACCTAAAAGAAAATGTCACCAAGGTCACAAGAAACTTCGATTCTAGTCGTCTCAGCCTTTCTCTTCACAGTTTCTGCATATTGGAGAATCAAGGGCATCCAAAAGGAGAAAAAAGATGAGGAAGCATGTCGAGTATTGACAAGAAACAATATTGCACCCAAAGGGTCGAATGTAAGCTCAAGATGTGCGAGGGCCCTCACTCCCGTTACTCCTTACTTGGAAGCCTTTGTTGAAGGCTTGTCCTATTTGTGTGACGAAACAACAGCGCCAGATGGATATGTTCCTTTGTGTACAGCAGAAAACAAACTGGTGATTGACCTCTTGGCCGAACGATTGATGCAACCCGGAACATCGACGGCGGCCTTCTCACATTCTGTGGTGTACAGCTACGATTCTTTTGTTGGGCTTCCGGTGGCCCGAAAAGCCGTCGCCTATTTTATTGCAAGGCGGTTTTACAAGCCTGAGGTGCCCGTACTCCCTCCGGAACTGGCCTTGGCAGAAATTAGGCCAGAACATGTCGGCATCTGTGCAGGAGCGGCAGGAGTTCTAAATTCATTGTATTATTTGTTGGGAGAAGCTGGGGATGCATGTCTCGTACCTGCTCCTTTTTACGGTATGTTCGCTCTTTGGTGTTTGCATCCAACAGAAACATCTTGCGCGAGGTTTTGTTTCTCATCCCTTTCGGTTCTCCTTGTTTTACGCAGCTGCCTTTGAGGGCATCTCTGCGGTATGTCTGGTGGGGTCCTATTGAATGCTGCTCTTTTCGACATCCTCTAACCTATTTGTTGATGTTGCCAACCTATTTGCTGCTGACCTTAGCTTGCCGCCGATATTGTACCGTTTGCGGTTCACATGGCAGATCCTATGCGAGGCCCTACAGAGAAGGAGATGGACATGGGATATGTGCAAGCGAGATCTCGAGGGTTGAATCCTCGTTTTGTACTTGTGACAAACCCCAACAATCCACTTGGTGTAATCTACAAACCGGACGTCATTTGTAACTTGGTGAGATGGGCACGGAAGAGAAAGCTCCACACAATTGTAGATGAGGTATTTGCCCTCTCGGTGCATGACAAGAACAACACCAAGTTCCAGTCTGTTATTCGAGCACTAGACAACGATCTTGGAGATGATGTTCACTTTGTCTGGTCCATGTCCAAGGATTTCGGAGCATGTGGGTTGCGGTTTGGTATTGTATATTCCCAAAATGACTTATACATTGAGGGCCTTGCGAATTTGAACATCTTTTCCGCAGTCAGCAACCCCATCCAAATGGTAGTTTCGGAGTTGCTGACGGACGATCCTTTTGTGGATAGCTACCTCGATGCGTCGCGCCTCCGCTTGAAGCAATCGTACGAAATCTGTGTGGAGAAATTGGAGGAAATGGTCCTTCCCTTTTTGCCTGCGGAGGCTGGAATGTTTGTATACGTGGACTTTAGCTCGCTGTTGCCTGAAAAGACTATGGAATGGGAGGCCAAGCTGAGCCGCCTGTTTGTAGATTATGGGCGCTTGATTCTGACGCCAGGAGAAAGTCAGAAAGAATATATCCCAGGCATGTTCCGAATCTGCTATGCCTGGGTCTCCCCAGCTGTGCTGCGTATTGGTATGGAGCGATTGAGCAAGTTGGTGGCGAAGATCCGTCGAGTGGACTGGACAGATCTCAACGAGCAAACGATGAGTGGCATTTACTAAAGTAAGGAAAGAGCCGACGGAAGAGATTCCAATGTTAAGTTCCTATCTAATCCTCCTAGTTTAGTTGTGAAACCTCCCACTACGGACCGTGTCGATGGTTTCAAAGGGAAGCCCCTTACATCAATGTTCCTGCCTAGAAGCTAAGCAGTTGGTTGCTTCGTTAGTGCTTTGTTCCTGCCTATCATCAGGCCCACCAAAGCCCTCCTCCTTCTCCTGAAAATCGCGGTAGTTGGTTGCGAATCAGAAACCTGCACTCTCGTGACTGTCAGTCACGAATTGCTTTCCTCCAATAACATCCCAGGCTGGGTTCGAAGAATCGTTCGACAAACTGCGAACTCTCCAGACGCGACGCAAGCTAGCAAGAGTCCCTTTCTCCGACACAACCGTAGGAATTCCATACCCTTATAATAACATCAAACGAAAACTCTTGAAATGTACGACTTTGCTTCCCAGCCAAAACGGGCTGAGACCAGCAGACTCTCCAAGTCCTTTGGGGACTCCTTCAATCTCCATAAGGTGATGGAGGATGCCAAACGATCCCAGTAAGTCTGGTGCTTCGCCTCTCTGGTTCGGTTTTGATTGGATCGGAACTTTCTTGTTGGGAACAACGGCGTTCATCAGTACGAGTATTTCCCCTGGAAAAAGGCTTCTAATCTCTTGTCTCTGTCTCAGATCTATCCATGACACAGTTGATACCGTCTATAAAGGATACCTGTGGAGACGTTCACGATCCAAGCAACCCCCCTCTTCTCCCTATCGCGAACCTAGTCCACATGTCGCTCGCTCCTTGGTCGAGGAGACCCACAACATGCCGGAAATACCAGAATTCTTGCTTCCACCTCCCAATAGACTGATTCCACCATCTATCGCCGATGATGATGGTGAAGATGACGATGATGACGACAGCACCCCGTTGCAAAACAATAACATTCCTCCCCGAACAGCCTCCCATCCACCACCCCTCGAACCGGAACTTAAACCTTCCTCCCCAGACTTTCCCAAAGCAATACTAGATGGCCTTCAGGGCTTTGCTTCTTTCTTGGGTATTAATAAGCAACAAGAAGACCCAGCCCCACTTCCTCAGTCTCCCCCAAAGCCAAATCCACAACGACCTCCAACCCAACCCAGAATGGTACCAATCAAAGCCAGACCCGTTCCAGTTACGACCAAGCCTGTCGGAACCGGCCCTCGAATTTGTCGCTCACTAGACTTGGGACCTCGTTTCCTTTCACTCACTGACAAGGGCAGTGTTTGGAATGGCCGATATTGTGTTTTGGAAAATCAAACCTTGTATATATACACAGATGAAGACGAAGCCATGTCAGAGGACGCCGTTCGTGAAAGAAAGGCAGACGGTTCTAATAAATCCTCGTCTCCATCTGCAATCCACCCCATTGACGAAAATTCAACTCATACACCTCGAGTTGCAGAAGAACGAATTCCTCTCCAGCAAACGGTGTCTGTGAAATGCGCGGAACATGACTACGGAGTTAATTCGTTCACACTCGCGGGTGCACAGAAAGGAGGCGATTCTACAATGGTGTTTCGGGCACAAACGGCAAAGGAAATGAAAGAGTGGATTTTCCAGTTCCATTTGTCCTTGGCCTCTGTCCAGAACAAAGGAGATAGTCTTTTGGCACGGGCTGCTCATCTCAACATTGAATACCCCTTGCACCGTATGTCAGTTCAAAACAACCAGAGTACCTCAAGTGCAAACCCCATTCATCAACGGCATTTGGTCTCTTCTGGAAATAAGAAAGGAGTTGTGATTCGCACCCTCATTGCACCTCAAGCCCAGCGATCCAAGGGAGGTTCGTCAGGGCTCTCACAGCAGCTTGAAGATCACTCCAACCAGGAGGAGGAAGCCGATAAGTCACCCCCTAAGCTATCTGGATTGTCAATGCTATTTACAGACAATACCACTACTGAGTCTCCAAAGTCAGCCAAACCAGCTATCAAACCAGTTGTCAAAGCCGGCAAATACGTTCCCCCACATATGCGAAACAAGGAGACACCAGCTGGCACTGTTAAACCAGCGGCAAAATACGTACCTCCACATTTGCGAAATAAGAAAGAAACATGGGTGCCGGTGCCACCACCTCCCGAGGAGGATGAGTCTCCATCCACTCCTGCTCTTCTTGCCCCGCATGCGTCCGCGGAAGTTGCAGACATGCACAGACAATCGATTACGTTGGGTGGCTGTGCAGATCCCACTCTAATGTCGGGTTCCATATTGGATGATCAATACATCCCAGAAAAGGCGTCGAGAACGAAGGAGAGTGCACTAGGGCCTTCTGGTGGTTTTGGAGGTACTGGATCTCGCACCTGGGATACAGGTGCTGTTTCAATCATTGGTGGACGAACATCCAATGAGGATGCCTTTTTGATTCTTCATGATTTAGGCCACGCAATTGATACAAAAATGGGAAAGTCACCTCCCAGCAGTGATTCGGCAGGCAGAAAGGAAATTGGTCTGTTTGCCCTGTTTGATGGTCACGGTGGAAACGAGGCCGCGAGGTATGCAGCCGAAAAGCTTGTTTCGTTTATCGGCGACGAGTTAGCCATCCAAGCTAAGAAGACAGGGTCTACGCTGTTGGACATGTCTTCAGTAAACTCAGGAAATATTCAGCTCTTGCTGGAAGAAGCCTTGGTAAAGATGGATGCGGAATTCTGCCGTTGGTGTCGAGAAGACGAGCGCAATTGGGAATCTGGAACAACAGCACTTGTCGCCGTATTAGGTGATGGGTGGTTGGTTACTGCCAGTCTAGGGGACTGTCAAGGTTTCATCTGTCGAACTGAAAGCATCGGCAGCAATAGCAACGAACAAGATTGGATGCCGCTAGAACCGGCAAATCTATACCATGAAGAATCTGGTGAAGAAAAGTGCATGTGGAAAGAGGTCACTATCATCCACAAGCCTTCGGATAGTGTGGAGCGAGTGAGAATTGAAGAAGCTAACGGATGGGTGACATCGGAACCGGATCAAGCTGGTGGTGTCGGTGGTTTCTTGCGGCAGCGACTCAGTGAGCAATACCTCAATTCCAATGCTACTGGCAATGAGCTGAAAGCACCTGATCGTGGCCATGAGATATCTCGTGTTTGTGGTGAACTTTCTGTGAGCAGGGCTCTCGGTGATCGTGACTTCAAGGCAGCATACAACACGTTACAATCTGCCTCACTCGAGGTTGGAAATAACGACGGTTGGGGATCCTCACTTTGTCTTCCTTATCCCCACGAACACAACTATCAATTCTATGGAGATCTCATTTCGAACTCACCTGAATTCCAGCGCGTTGAGGTAGAAAAAGAAGCTTCGGGACAAGAATTTCTGCTGTTTGCGTCGGATGGCTTGTGGGTAAGTAGTACATTGGCAATGGCTACCCCGTTGACTTTCTGGGATTGGTACTAATCGCAATGCGGTCTTTTCAGGATGTTCTCTCCGTTGAAGATGCCCTACGGATCTCGAGGGACTTGCTGTTTCATCGTCGCTGGCCTGCCAAGATGGTGGTGAGTTTGGCTATTTGCTATTGTATGAGTATCCAAAGAGTGCTTGCTATTGTGGTATCTAACATGCAACATTCGTGCTTGATCAGGCTGCAACCCTTGCTGAGTTAGCCAAAGAGCTTCAATCATTGGACAATATTACAGTCATAGTTGTTCGCTTACAACACCCCGGCGACGACAATTAAAGTTCCTCGTGAGAGCTACAATGATTCAGTGATTTCCGTGTGTGTGAGAAGGATGTGCTAATATATTACGATGCTGGATATCACCAAAAATGCGTTGTCGGCGGTGACTTCAAACTCGATATCAAACGTTCCAGAATCGTTGGGATCCCACTTTGCGCCGTTGTCTCCTTTTAGTACCCATGCTTCGAACCCAATGGATACAATGTCAGTAACGGGTTTGTTGTTGACCTTGGCAGAAAATTTTCCCTCCCTGAAGTCATCAGCACTGAGTTGACCATTTGTACACTTGCCCCAATCACATGGAAGAAAGAATAATACTACTGCCCCATGCATTTTCTTGTGATCATACAAGTAAGCAGCAGCCTCTTTTTCATTTGGAATCGAAATTGTAGAAGCGCCATGGCCTTGGTTCACGTAGAAGAAATCCTTATAATCCGGTTTCAACACAACTTCGCATGTCTCTCTTTCCTTTCCACCAGGCTCATATGTAAGGCGAATGCCATCCTTCATTGCGCCTGGATCTTTCGCCGCCTTCAGCTCAAGCCCGACATCGTACTGTTCCGTTCCCAGTACAGTGATTCTTCCAACCTTGTCTGTGTTGGTCGTGTACCCGAGGTACCTCGATTCCGCTGGCAGCCGTGCAGTTCGACAAAGACTGGGGCCCTTCCACAGGACTTCCGTTGGGATTGTCACATTGTAGGATTCGTCCTCTAGAGTGAACAATGAATGTGCAGTTGATGGGAGATCCCCGGTGAGAAGAGACTGCCACAACGCTTCATCATCTTTCATTAGTTGGTCCAACAACTGCGTGTTGTCAGTGACGCTTGACTCCGCTAGGTCTTCCAAAGACTGAATGAAAACATCCGCTAGGAAAAGTGCGAGCGCTAGGAAAAGTGCGAGAGCATGGCCATCCATGGCATGCGACTTGCTGCAAGGCAATTTAGCAACAGTGAGAGGAAACAGAGATGGATTTTCCATACAACATAGCACATTTGTACGTACAAACCTGGGTGCCAACTCGCCTGCTTGGCACGACGCGCGCACACAAATTTCGTATACTTGTCGCGGTCACAAAATGGCTCGCCACTTTCAATAGAGGTCCCACACTTAAGATTCTTAAGCAATGGAGGGAGTTTCTCAAGATCTTCTCCAGAAAGACTAGCACTGTCGGGAATTGCATCATTTCGAAGATTGTATGAGCCCTGTGAGCCTTCAAACGATGCCATCCCCAAGTTTTCCAAATCACGCAGAGCTTGCTCTCGTTGGGCTTTGGTCCTTCCATCCACTCGCATTCCAAGGACAGCCGGACGACCTGGGCTAATCCCTCCTCTGTAACCAAAGTGAAGAAGCCTGACGGGGAAATTCCCATCGGTCATACCATAGTCCCAAGAAAAGAAGTCCACGTCGGTGCCGAAGATTTGGGCCCAGCACATGCTAATCTCCGACGCCGACGGAGTACCACCCATGGCATAGTTCCGATCATCAAAGTAAATTCCAACAGCCCCAAATACCTTGCGGACATCTTCTCCCATGTATGCCGTGTAACTTTCATTGAACAAATTTCCGTGACCAGCGGCAGCGCTATGACCTCCTGTTGCCCACACGTACCGGCCAAAGTAATCATCCACCTCCGCTAAATGTCTTCCCGAGGTACCACTTGCCGCTTTTTGTTGTCTCATGACTTCTTCTTGCATTGAAAGCACTTTTATCATAAATTTTCGTTTCAGGCGATCCAAGGACTCTCCACTATCAGAAATGGGAGTGAAACTCTTTCCTTCACCAATAAAAATGTCATCAAAGTACTCGCCGTAGGCCACACGAAGATCATCGATGAGTTTCTCCTTTCCCAATTTTGCCAACCTTACCAGTTCGTTGCGGTCCAGCAAATCGCCTCCAAATTTTTCTTTCAAGGCTCCTGTCCACGTTGCTGCATCCACTGGCTCCCCCACTTCATTGGACGAGGGTGGTGTTTCCGGTGGAGGCGCGGTAACCTCGTCGTCTGTAGGATCCAGCGCTGCACCAGCAGTTGGGTCGTCTGCATTCTCATCGACCAAATAAGGACGAATTGTCTTGAGATGCGTGTGTTCCTCCACCGGGGAATCATTGGCAGAGCTTTGGGCAATGAGAACAAATGCAACAAAGGCAATCACAAGAACAATGACCAAGCCATTTCGCAAGAAGAAGCCAATCTTGGAGTCTTCATTTTCTTTTTTGTTAATGGAGGCTCTCAACGTCATATCTATAGTTGTACTTTTGCCATCAAGGCGAAGTGATTGCATCAAGAGCCCACCAGTGAGCTGGTTGTGTGTTGTGTGTGGTGTTGCTCGACATAACACAACCTTAAATCGTACTTCAACATACAGCACAGGATAGTAGATACGCACGCTGAATATATTACTGCATTAGTACTAATGTAAGTTCCTTCGAGATAATTCTGGTCAAAACGGACTATCCTCAACGAGATGATGAGCGAAGGCAGGTCTTCCAATGTAGCTTTGGAGCCACAAGGATTCCCAACTAAAAGTGGAGAGATAATGGGAAAAGTATGCGGGGTCTCAAGAATCTATTGAGCAAGAATTATAGTATGATTTTAATACACTCGCTTTAATTTAGTATACAACAAAGCTGGAAAGCATGAGATATTCTTGTCCCTTGATCTCTGCAGAAATCTCAAACAATCCGTCAGTGTTTGGCTCCCATGCCAGTCCATGATCTCCTTTTAGTATCATGGCATCTAATCCCAGTGACACCAGGCCCACTACGGGCTTTCCATTGACAAACATCTCAAGACCTTCGATAAGCTTGCCGTCAACGAAGTCCCCTGGTCGCACTTGTCCTTCCGGACATTTCCCCCACATGCAGGTGACGAAAAACACCATGATGTAGCCTTTCATCTTGGAAGGATCGTACTTGTACGCTTCAGATTCCTTGGCATTTGGGATAGTCAACGAAGCACGACCATGGCTCCCATTGAGGTAGAAGAAGTCTTTGTAGTCGGGCTTGAGAAGCACCTCACATTCCTCACGTTCTGGATCCTCAGGGTCATATGTCAAATGAATTTCATCTTTCATAGCATCTGGTTTCTTGGCATCACTGAGTGCCATACCAATATCGTATTGCTCTTTGCCTGCAATAGCAATGCCACCTACCTTGTCGCTATTTGTTGTGTATCCAAGGTGTCTCGATTCCGCAGGGAGCCGTCCCGTACGACACACACTGGGCCCTTTCCAGAGAGCCTCAATATCTAAAGATGCCTCCAGGGATATGGACGACTGTTCTTCAAACAACTTGTAAGCGCGTTCCGGGAGTTCTGCATTCCGGAAAGTGTAATATGCAGTTTCTTCTTCATGCCTTAGTTGTTGCAACAACGATGCGTTGTCTCTATTCGTATCTTTGACCAAATCTTCCAAGGCGTCGACAAGGATATTTACGACGAATAGAGCCAGCACATGGCCATCAATAGCATGCGATTTGCTACAAGAACAGTGGTGGTGAGGTGAGCCCGGTATCAACGTGTCGAAGAACAAAAGCAGTGCTGCACACTTACAACCCTGGATGCCAGCTGGTTTGCTTCAATCGAGGAGAACAAAGAAAATCTGAGAATTTTTCGCTTTTGCAGTAAGGATCACCAAACTCAATAGCGGATCCACATCTGAAGTTTTGGAGTAGCGGAGGAAAAGTTTGTATTTGCTCATCAGTCTTGTCCTCACTATCTGGAGCTGCCCCATAGATAACCTGAAACATGGTTTCTGGTCCTTCGAATACAGCCATCCCCATTTGTTCCAATGACTGAAGTACGTTGTGCGTTTTCTTTTCAACCCGCATTGCCAAAAACGTGGGACTACCAGGACTTATCCCCCCTCTGTATGCATGGTGTAGGAGTTTGTCTGGGGACCTTCCATCGGTCATCCTATAATCCCAAGCGTAGAAATCGACATCGGAACCAAATATTTGCTCCCAACACATACTCATCTCTGCCGCTGATGATGTACCACCCATGCCGTAGTTACGGTCGACAAAATTCAGACCTATTGCACTGAATACTTTGCGAACATCGCCACTCAAAATCGCTGTGTAACTCTCATTGTACAAATTTCCATGACCTGCTGCCGCACTGTGACCCCCCGTCACCCATACAAAACTACCGAAATGATCTTCCACTAGTGCCACATCCATGCCAGAGGCATCTCCGGCCAAGGTCTGTTGTCTTCGGACTTCTTCTTGAGCAGACAAAATTTTTATCTTGAGTTTTCGTTTTGCTCGCTTCAGTGTCACCCCCTCGATGGAAACAGGCTTGAAGGTCTTTTCAGGACCAACAAACATGTCATCAAAATACTCCCTATACAAAACACGTAATTCGGCAATGAGGTTTTCTTTTCCGCGATTGGCAATTCTCAACAATTCTTGACGGTCTAGTAGGTCGCCTCCGAATTTCTTCTTCATTGCCTCTGTCCAAGCTTTTGACTTCTCCCTTGAAGCCGCAGAAAAATGATTGTGTCTCTTACTGTGTTGACTGGTTTCATTGTGGGTTGGTTGACCTGCTGGCGTCTTTAGATGGGATGAAGATCGAGGAGCTTGGATTTCAATGGGGCTCACGAATACATGTGCAAATGCCAGAATTGCGCCTACAACAATGATGGACACGCAATTTCTCAGTGGGATGCTATTGCAAGCATCTCCCCTTTGTCTCCTGTTCATGGCGATATTCAAGGACGATGTTGTTGCTATTCCAAGACATTGACGGCATCCCAACGGTTGGTGCATGGAAGATGGGTGTACCAAAACGAGAAAATTTGGAGCCGTTGTCCTACGTTGGGCAAGGATTCATATGTACCAATGATACATTCACAGGCAGATAGTCATTGTAGAGCATGGGTCGGACTGAATGGCTTGCAGTAGCAAGGAAGGTCTTGACGAGCAAAGCAGCAACTCACTGCAAATTTAGCCGAATGGTGGCTTTGAACAATTTGCTACAGAACTAGTATCACGTTAGTTTTGGGTCCACGGTGGAGGTTGCACAGTATTGGGATTGGGTGAGGTATGGAGTCGAAGGACAGACAATTCAAAAACTTCATGCCACCTCAAGTCGTTTCGAGGCTCTGGGCTGCTTCTCCCAATGCCATAAAATGCAATCATCACTGAAACGTCACACAGTTGCTTCGATTAGACCCCTTCCGTGAAAACCAAACTGAGCAAGACCCAAGCATGAGTGATCCTAGTGAAAACGACCCTTACTTGTTGGACTTCGGAACATCCGTGAGTGTCAATGAAGATCTCCACCGTGTCATTCGTGGTGAGATCCAAGATTTGGATGATTCTATCGGGGCCGTGGGGGTCGAACTCAAGCGAGAGGAGACCGTGGAGCGGCAATTGCGTCAAGATTTGTCTCATTCACTAGTTGAAATACAAAACTTGAGACGTGGTGCCAATGACCAGCGAGATCACGTCCAGGCTCACACCTCGTTTCTAGACGGCCTTCGCAACACGCTTCAGGCCACCATGATCGGTCCGTCCGGTCGCACCATCCGAGGTTCTCTTGTGTTTGAGCAACGAGAGCACAATAGCAGTGCTTCTAAGGCACCTACTGGAAATGGGGATCAGACATCGTGCTCCAAGCATGATTCGACGAAAACCGTGATCAAGTCTTGCGAGAACAAATTCCATTCCTTGTCCGGGAACGTAAAACAAGTGTCCAATGACCTGACGACTCTGGTTCAAGAACAGCGAGATGTTTCGATCCAAATCAGGGCAATTCAAGAGAGAATTGAGAACGAGAATCTTCAATCTCTTCTTGAGTCCAAGAAAAAGGAGGCCGAGGAAGAGTATTGCGACCTGCACAACATCAGGCAGGCAATAGCTACTATTCACGCAGATTTGATGCAGATGCGCAGCCAAGGTGGGACGAATGCTCAAAGATTGGCGGATTTGGTACGTTCTGTTTGCCTTGTGTCGACCGGTATGGACGAGACGTTCTTCTCACGGGCTAACCACCAATCACGTTCTTAGACAAAACAGCTTGACACCAACCGAGACGCTCAGAGAGCTGAAGCCAACATGCTTCAGCAAAAACTTCTCCAAGTCAAAGAGCAAGAAGATTCTCAGCGAGCTGAACTTCAAAAGTTGCAGGAGTTCCTGCTCTCCACAAAAACCAAGCATGAACAATTGAACCGCTTGACGACAATGGTTCGCAGCATCCAAGAATGCAAACAAAGCGTCCAACAAAAGACCGAGGAGAATGAGTCTTTGCTCCGTTTGAAAAGTGAATTGGAGTTGCAACTCAAGGAATCAGAAGGAAAACTTGCCGAAAGCAAGCAGGAACTGGCCTTGGCTCAAGAATCTGATGCAAAGTCTCTTCAACTTCAAAAAGAGAACGAAGAAAAGCACAATACCATCGTTGTGCCAGGTCGCGTGGAACTATCCGAAATTGCTGAACAAAAGGAGTTGCTCGCCAAGGAGATTGAACAAGTTCAACGCATCAACGCAGAGAAGCAAGCTCAACAGTCCGAAGACCTTTCGAGCAAAATGACGACCAAGCGTATGATCCTGGATGAATGTGATTCTCTAAAGGCTACTCTTCAAGAGGCAGAGAATGGACTGGAGAGTGTCAAACTAGAGCTGGCGCAATCATCCGAAGCATGGGAAAAATCGATTGCCGAACAAATGGAGCGTCTCGGTCAACTTGAAGAAAGCCTAAAATCCGAGGATGGTCAGAGAAAGAAGATGCAAGAGGAATTGGAACATAAGAAAGAGGAAATGATTGCTCATGCGAAGCATGAAGCTGAGGCTCAGATTCAAGCCAAGAAGCGGTTGTTGAAGATTCTTACAACTGCCAACCAAGATTTGGACAAGGTTGTCGTAAAGGCCCGCGAGGTAGGCTTCCCTTTGGATCAAAGCTTGTTTCACCGCATCGATTGATATCGAGGGTTTTCGGGGAATTCTTGCAGAAACCTATTCGTACGTCAATAGCATTCATGTTCTAGATCTGCTCCATGCTGACCGCTCAATAGTCAACCAATGATATTCCTTTGTAGACAGTACCAGATACACCAACTTCAAACAGGATCTCTTGCTGTCTTGCTGTTGAGCAAATCTTTGGAATGCAAGATGCTGACAGTACGGCATTTCGTGCGAATCGACTCCTACGAATCAACTATGGCGAAGCATCTGTGATAGTAGTGCGGCGACGCACCATTCGTGCGAAACAACTACTTGACTCTTCACTCCCAAATTCTCCCACTTTCCTTCTCTTTCACCGCATGAGTAACGTCGTGGTGGTTGGTGATGGTAGACGCGCATGATTTTCTTTCCCACTTTGCGTAACCCCCGCGATATAGATAGATTGGTACAACCAAGACAATTTCTATACTCCGACTTTCGAGCTGTTGAAGAATTGCAAGTCCTCATCATCTTCCAAGTCTCACAAAAAAGATCGGACGTCCCAAAACTTCAACCAATCAACTGCTACTACCAACCCAAAAATGTTTGCCAAGTCGCTTTGCCTCGCCCTCCTCTTTGCCACCCGGGTTTTTGGCCATGGCCAAATGTCCCGCCACCTCGTCACTGAGGATTTGTCAATGGTGGTTGTTTTGGCCGATGCCGAAGCCACTGAAGGTCCTTACGATGAGGAAGTCGAGGACTACATCTACACCAGTGACATGACAGCTGCTGCCAAGGCTGGGTCCGCTGGTGTCACCACTGATCGTGCCAGCGTATTGGATGCAGTTCCTCTTACTCTCACTCTCACCGTGTATGACCTCTCGACTGCGGATAGTGGATATGCCAACGAGTTTGCCAATGTTGATGTTTTCTTGTGGCACACTGATGCCTCAGGAGTTTACTCGTCTGTCGAACAAGCCCGTCAAAGCAAGGAGGGAACCGATGGCCAACACTGGTTGAGAGCTTACCAAACCACTGGAGCCAATGGAGTTGTCACTTTCCAAACCATCATGCCTGGATGGTACTCTGGACGCACTGTTCATTTCCATGTCCGTTTCCGAGCTCATGATTCTGACAACTGGGCTGCGACTACTCAATTCTTTGTCGCAGATGCGGATGTCAACCTCTATGAGGATGAGGACCAATACTCATCGAACTCTGCTTCTCAAACTTCTTTGGCCAGTGATGGTATCTACCGTGGATTGGATTCTTCGGTTCGTGACATGTTGACCTTGGATTTGAGTGGAGATGTTTCTTCTGGATTCACTGCCAACATGGAACTTGGTCTTTTGTGCGCCGAGTGTGATGGAGTTGCCTCTCCTACCAATGTTCCAACCAAGGCTCCTGAGGCATCTCCCACTGCTGCTCCCCAACCTGTTCCTACCTTTGCTCCACAAGTCGCTCCCACCATTGCTCCTCAAGTCACTCCTACCACTGCCCCCCAGGCTACAACCACCGATGCCCCAGTGGCAACTCCTACGGATGCACCCGTGGCATCTCCCACCGACGCTCCTCAGTCAGTTTCTACGGAAGCTCCAGTCGTAGCTTCCACGAATGCCCCTTCTGCATCATCTGCTCCCACCAACAGACGCAACCAGGGCAAGAACACCGGCAAGAACAACGGAGGAAAGAACCCCTCAAATGGTGGAAAGCTTGGAAAGCGTCGCAACTAAGAAAAATATAGACATCCGATGAAACCACGATAGTTCGTGGTTGTGAATATTGGAATAATGTTCCCCTTAGTACAGCATTTGAAAATGTGTCATCTTCATTTTTTTGTAGTGAAATGATTGCACCTTGATGAAGTGGATAGAGGATCTCGTCCATGATTCATCGAAGCGGTCAGCTGACAGACATCATCGCGTCTGTATCTCATCCGATTCTCCAGTTCCACTTGGAACCTCTTTGTCATGCGACTGAAGCTGGATGCTGCCACAACAAAACAAAACCAACGACACTACTTTCCACAAGGCTACGTACCGGTAGTAACACACAAATCATGCCAAAAGCGGGAAAACCACCAGAGCTGGACCCATACAACGTATTGGGGGTTTCTGTGAATGCAACAGACTCTGAGATTACCAAGGCTTACCGCAAGCTTGCCCTGCAGTTGCATCCTGACAAGCAAAGCCCCCAGTCCACCGAGGCAGAACTCGCCAAGGTAGCTCAACGGTTTCATGATGTCAAAGAAGCAAGGGCATTTTTGTTGGAAGCCGAGTATGCAGAAGATCGACGACAATATGATGCGAAGCGGGAGTCTGAGCTGCGGCGCAAGGAGGCAGATGCGGAACGAGAACGAACTATGGGGGCAAGAAGAAAACGTATGCGGGATGAACTCAAGGAAAAAGAGGCACAGGCACGCGAAGAGGCATCCAAGCGGACGAAATCTCAATACCAATCGAGAGCAGGGGGGTCAGCCACTACAGAAGACCAAGAAATTATAAACAAGCTAAGAAAGGAAGGTCTGCAGCGACGACAGGGGCAAGCCGAACGTCAGGCGCAACAGGAGGTTGAGGAACAGTTGAAAAAGGATCGTCAAAACGCAAAGGAAGTACTGGAAGAACGACAGATTCGATTGAAGTGGGATCGAAAGAAAATGAAAATCAGTCAGTCAGAGGATTCCATTGCTAGTCTTCTGTCGACCTTTGGAGAAATTGAGCAGGTCGAACTGCTAGGGTCCAAAGGAAACCAAGCGCTGGTTACATTTCGGGATGCCAAGAGTTGCCGGCCTTGCGTAGATGCGTATGCGAAGAGCAAAGAAATGCGAGCCAAATTTGTTGGAAAAAGAAAAGATAGAGAAGATCAAAACGAAGAAGCCGAAGAAGAGGAAGTGGTGGAGGAGCCAAGACCCTCCCAAGGTTCGGCGTTTTCTTCGGAAACGCTAGAACAGCGCCGAGTGCGACAGGCTTCCGAGAGGGAGGCATTGCTGCGGAAGATGCAAGAAGAAGAGGAAAACGAGAATGGAACAACAAATGGCAAATCCAGATGGGATGATGAAGTTGATACCAAAAGTAGCCGAAACGTCGCACCAAAGAAGGTTACGCCGTTCCCTTTTCCCTTCCCCGACAAACTCCAAAGCGGTGATTGGACAGAACTCCAAAAGCTGGAGCTGATGGAGAGCGAAATTCTCACAGGGGTGCTACCTCCTGACGATATCAAAGCTATGAAAGTAATGTAGCAGTGTTTCTAATTGGTATTGTTACATAGTCTAGGCCAATTGTGTGTATCGATGCTCAAGGTCCTCTAAGGTCGGTGAGAAGAGAAACCACCCTTTTTCGCCAAGTGCTGCATGTTTACGGCGGCCTTTTTTGAATTTGGAACTTTCATTCTCTTATTACCAGCCAATTGAACCATTGTTGAGCTGGTTCCCGGTATTTTTCGTTTTGGTCCACGCTGTCCAGTGGCAAATGCCACGGCAGCACCAAAGCCGCCACCTTTTGCTGTAGCGGTAGGAGCGGGCGGACTGCGACGAGTAGATATAACAGTTGCCTCCTTCCGTAACTGAACCATCTTTTGCCGCCCCGGAGCATCAGACGCCGCATATCTTTCACGGTTGATAATTGCATTGTGTTTCTTGGTTGCATGTCGCACCTTGACAATCTTGGGACGAACGGAATCTAGCCTCTCACGGCGCTCTCTCATCCTCGCACCTTGATTGGATCTCCTTATTTCATCGTTCTCTTTCAGTACAACGAAGAGTTGTCGCCAGGTGTTGCATCGCTTGGCTTTGTCGAGATGATCCGTAGAAGATGCCTTCGAAGCCTCTTCTTGCTCCGGTGTAGGTGTATTCATCTGAACTCCACTGGAGGCAGCCATTTGCATCCACGAACCTAGGACTTCCTCGAGCTTCGTTCGGGGAGTGTCTCTGATATTGTTCATGCTCAAGGGTTCATCAAAGAAAGAAAGGCATTCATTGGAGGAACATGCCTTGACAAACTTTTTTACAGCTTTCCCTACCCCTGTTGATTTTAACAATGATACATCCATAGGAACCTTACAGAGAGTCTGAATTGCTTCTATGCCCCTGTGTTTGGCATCATCATCCAACACGTCTTGTTTTGACAATCCAAGCAGCGTATTCCCACACTCAGTCACCATGGATTCTAATACAGGCCAAGGGTACATCAGTCCATTTGGACGGGATAAACCTCCAACCCTGAATCGGTATTCCACAATGTCTTTCCAGACCAGATTGTCCACCAAAGTGGAAGTTGCGAAATGGGGAAGAGTATCCTCGATTTCCAGCATAAACTTGTCCCCAACTGCGGGGTGCATTCTTCCTGTACCATCCAGCCCCCCCTTGCCTTTTTGAGGCCTCGTTTTCTGGTGACGAAGCTCAATGATATTTTCCCACTCTTCTTCGTCGAGAATGCTATAGGCCTCGGGTGGGTAACGTTCAAGATTGGAAACGACCACATTGCGACAGAGATCTACCAAACTCATCATGGAAGTAATCTCTTCCACTCTCGGTGTTCGTGGCTCCATCGTCAACAGGAATGTGGTAGGTGTGTCAAACAACCCCCCAAAGCCCACAATGTCTGGTGCAGTATTTCCAGCGAAGTGTGTGTTACGTTGTGCACAAACGTGCGTGGAGGTAATCTACCACCGTAGATTCGTGTAAGTCCGGGTCTGGGTCGTTAAAGGTTTCTATACGGGCGTCTACACGAACTAACGAACAACGGACACTTCTAGATTTGGGACGACCACCACACAACTTTTTCACACAGTCAGCAGTGTGGCTCTCAAGATGAATGCAGAAGACGGAGATTTGATTGCGGAATGTGCCCTCAAACACTTTTCCCAGCTACCAACTCGAGCCAAACCAAGAGAAAGTTGCGAATGGACAGTATTCGCGGCCATAGTGGCAGTCCGACAGAACCACCCCCCCAGAGTTGTAAGCAGTGCAACTGGAACCAAGTGTACAACCCATCGGATGAAAGGATGTGTACTCCATGACTCGCATGCTGAGGTACTGGCCAGAAGAGGGCTTGTGCGAATATTATGGTTGGAGTTGGTCGGTCAAACCAACTCTGCTGAGGTCAAAACATTACTGGAGGCATTTACCTCCAACAACAAACGACTGCGACTTCGCTCAGATACCCAGCTGTTCCTCTATGTCAGCGACTCCCCTTGTGGTGATGCTTCCATCTATGCTACTGGTGCCGAGAAGGATGAAAATTTATTTACAGGGGCAAAAGTTATTGTAGCAAGCAACCGTCCAGACGTCCCAGATACTAACCAGACGCTGTTAGATGGAACGTCTGTGGCCCGCGAACAAACTCAAGAACTGGGGAAACTTCGAACCAAGTCTGGAAGATCCAATCTTCCTGCTCATTTGCGAAGTACCAGTATGTCATGTTCAGATAAAGTTGCTTTGTGGAGCTTGATTGGTCTGCAAGGAGGTCTCCTCTCCAAGTACTTGGAACCAATTCCACTTGCAGGTGTCATCGTGAGTGAGGATCCACGCATCCAAGCAAAAGGCGGAAGCGACAATTCTCAAAGAGATGCACTGGAACGTGCCATTCCACAACGAATTCAAGAAACCATGGCCAGCTTGGGTAAACGGGACTGCCTATTGGCAGATCTTCCCTTGGTCCACATCACACCCAAACAGTTCTATTGTGGAAAGGCAGCTGTGGTTGTGACACGAGCAGGAAAAAGAAAGCGAGAAGAGGACACCCCGAATCAAGGGGGTTCCAAGGAGAGTAGCAGTACCAACAACAGTAGTATGTCTCCAAGTGGCATGTCCATGAACTGGCAGAGTTCATACCCGAACAGTATCGAGCTTGTCGTTGGTAACCGGGGCATTCAGCAGGGCAAAAAACCAAAAAGTGACAAGGATGTATGTCAATTGGCATCCCGTCTCTGTCGTCATGAATTCCTACGCTTGAAATTCAAGCGCGACGCTGTTCGAGAAGAACACGACGATGGGGACCAGGCATGTCCAGGCGATGTGAGCCTCAAAGAGTACAAGTACTTCAAAACCAATGACGTTGATCTCGAATGGAAAGAATACAAATCCAAAGTCCTGGGTACGGGGAAATTTGAAGGTTGGATCCGGAATGAAGAGGACGGGGATTTCTCAATCTCGAGCCAGGAGCATTGCAAGGAGGTTTAGAGGGGAACGTAGCAGCCATCCTGATTCTGGTAGATGTGACCAACCAATTGAAGTTGTTGAACAATTTCTTGCATCTCCGCAATGGGCTTTTGCATGACAATGGCCAAATCCTGGAGATTTGCCCCAGCACGGTTGAGACTTGTGGACACGTTGATCAGTCGCAATGCCTCGGTGGCATTTTGCTGGACCGTCGGGTATCCGTAGCAAAGAGATTCTGTTTCCATTGCAGCTACTGGTCGTGCAATTTGCATCCAGCGCAAAATCTCCATGTGAGGATCTTGGACCAGAGTGATCCGTACAGCATACCAGTTCTTGGTCTCTCCTCGTTGTCGCAAACGAGCTGCACAATCAAGGAGCAAGCCTTCCTGGATAGCCATAGACTCAATCATAGTACTAGGCACCCAAATCTGAACTATCCCTGTCCCATCATCCAAGGCCATGAGAAACAAGGGTTCGTTACCGGGACTCTTCTCCCTGGCATCATCGGGATAAACGGTGTCGTCTTGGGCTGCTTCCAATGCAATGACGACACCCATCACTCGGGCTTTGTCGCTGGAGTTTGCAGTGACTTGGCTTCCCATCAAATCACAGGCAAAACAACGATGTATTCGACCAACCTTGTTCATCATAATATAGTCGTTTGCTTCATTCCCATCCAAAGGAATGAGCACGAAGGAGGAGAGTGGGAGGAACAAAGACTTGATGCCGCTGTGAGGTGCTTTCGTCGTGGCAGTTGTCGCACCGAAGTTGTGACGTGGTGGGCTTATATATTCTGATTTCGAAAAGGACATTAGTTAGGCTCTTTGAGGTCTACCACCAACGACCGCCCACACCACCAATTTCCTCAAGAGACCACTCACTAATTCGTACCATTCTCGATCGTTGCACCTCTGCAAGACTTGGTTGCATACAACACTACGCAACGTGTGAAGTTGACAGAATGGGTTCCTTCAATATTTCAGTTTCAGAGAAAAGATTCATCACGGAGGGTTGTCGACAGAACTACAGAGAGGATGGCCGAACGTGTACCCAAGTCCGACCCTATCTGCACAAGTCTCCTGATGTCACAGACGGCCACCCTCTAGCTTTGTCTCATGGATCCTCCCACGTTTTTCTTGAAACTGGGGAAACGGATCTACTTGTCTCTGTCAAAGCAGACTTGGTTTCGCCAAGTACCATGCACCCCTTGGATGGTGTCGTTTCAGTTTCGGTGGAGCACTTGGGTGGACGCAACGAAGAACTTGAATCCACACTGGCAGATTTATACATTCCTCATGTGGTGAATACCAAGCGTCTTTGTGTCACCCCGCATCAATGTGTTTGGCGTTTGATGATTGATGTTTTTATCCAATCGAATACAGGTGGCAGTTTGCTCGATGCCTGCGGCCGAGGCATTCTCGCGGCCCTTCAAGCCACCAAACTCCCCAACGTACGGCACATTCCCACCAAAGAAGAGGGGAAACCAGCCTTTGATGTAGCAAGCAGTATGTCAGCGGCTGTCGACATTCCTGGCCTCGATTTGGCCCCCAGCATTTGGACCGTTTCAGTTTTGGCCACCAACGGTACAACGCCAGTGTTCTTGGTCGATGCCAATCAAGCCGAGGAGGCTTGTGCATTGGCACAAGCACACATTGTGGTTGGACGATCGTCCAAGGGGAACCCAAAAATTTTCTCGCTTCAGAAAGCAGGTGGTGGTTCCTTGCCGTTTGCCACCTTGCAGAGCCTTACCAATTTGGCCACAGAACTTGTAGCTCCCAAAAAAGGGTGAAACAAGAAAAAGGACACATATAATATGCTTCTTTTCAATTGGCCGATAGGACCAATAATAAAAGGGGGTGAAGTGGTCATTCCTTCTGGCAAAGCGCCGAATACTTGGGACAGGTGAGTCATTGCCGAGCGCAAAATCAAATTCCCCATCTCAAAACAGCGAGATGTACGAGTAATTCTACTTTAGATAGTGAAAATAGCGTTCCCTTGACCCACTTCTCTTGTAAATACTGTCTTTAACTACGAGTACTACAACAAGAATAGCCTTACTCGTTTTGTTACCCTTTCTATCCAGTCCCGAGTCCTGAGCACGCCTTCACGGGATACCGGGCGGAGGACGGTTGGCAATACGTGCTTCACAACCGACACCAGAAAGAGGAGGCTCATTCTCTCTACGACGACAGCCAGGATACCATTTGTCTACGAGAACTTCTTGTGAATCAAAATGGCAGAAGCAGACGATCTCGAGAACTTGCTAGATGAGGCTTTGGACGAGCTTGATGATGGCTGCGATGAAACACCGGAAAGCACCAAGCCCAAGGAGCCAAGTCCACCTGAACCTGCCAAGGAAGTCAAGGCAGCCACACCTGCAACCAAGCCCAAATCCAAACCCAAAAGTCCCGAGTTGGAGGTTGACCAGTTTATGAGCCAAATGCAAGCGCAGATAATGAAGGGCATGGAAGGTGGCGGTGGCTCAGATGATGCCGTCGCCGAAAATTTGGCCGCGATATTGGAGGGAATGGCCAAGACCAGCATTCAAAACAGTGGGGACGATGATGCCGATGCCTTGTTGCGGGCCATGGAGCAAGAGTTTGGTGCACTAGATGATTTCGATTCAGAAGAATTGGTAGATGGAATGATGTCCCAATTGCTCTCCAAAGATCTCATGTATGAGCCAATGAAAAATGTTGCTGATAAATTCCCAGAATGGTTGGAAAACAACAAGTCCAAGCTATCAGCGTCGGACTTCCAAAAGTAGGTTACCCAAAAGCCCAGAACTTCGTCTGAATTGGATTACTTCTCACCTTCCCCCATACAGATATGAAAAGCAATACGAGAGCTTCAAGAAAGTTGTCAAGCAGTACGAGACAAACCCTGAGGATTTTGGATCGTTAATGGAGCTCATGCAGGAGGTTCAAGAGTACGTATCGAACGCGTCTATTTGGTCTAAATCTCTATATTATTTTGACATGATCCTCTGACCTTTTCATCGATTGCCTTGCTTGCAGATATGGTCAACCGCCCGCCGACATTGTGAATGAAATTGCTCCTGGACTCGAGTTGGGAGAAGATGGAATGCCCAAAATCAATCCTCTCGATCAGATGCTAGGAAACGGTGACGATTGTTGTCTAATGTAAACAATATCCATGTAGGAAAGGATGATATGATACATTCACTCAAGAGTTTCTTGATTCTCAACCTTTGTTGATTCGAAATTTCTGTGATTGCCTCTGCCTGTTTCAAGTAGCACTACAACTCTACCAATACAGGTATCAAGAGAGCTTTTTCCACAGAGCAGAGCTATCAAAAATAATAGAGAAACAAGAAACACAAGGGTACGAGTATCGTATTATGTAGAAGAGAATTAGGGTCTCGCAGCTGCCGCTGCAGAAAGGTAGTGACTGAGTCAAGACAGAGCGCCCTCTAAAACTGGTAGTGGTGATGGTGAGCCAGGGAACGGACAACTGGAGGCTCTCAACTATTTGAAGAGACGCTTCAGAGCATAAAAGTTCGCAACCAAAAGCACACCAATCATACAATACAAGAACAGTTTGTTGCGAAACGCTTTGCGGCTCCTGAGGGTTCAACAAACAAGTGTAAGAACCAAGCCCGAATCGTATCACTGGGGCAAAATCGAACGCAAACACGGATACGGATACGTACATGTCTCTCAAGATGATCCCAGCCTGTTGAGCTACTGCCAACGTGGCATCTACATTGGAATTGGCGTTCTGGAGTTGTTCGCGTTGACGAGTCATTTGGCTCAGAGTTGCATTTCCAATTTGTTCCGTCTCCATGGCAAGTCTATATCACAATGGTCATACAAGAAACAGGATTGACAAGTCAGCCAGATATTCCACCGTGTTTCCAAGCACACACTACCATTCGCCCAACTCACGCTTGTGATTCTCTCAACATGTCATCAGAACTGGCAATCAGGCTCTCCATATCACGTCCGGGACTTCCCATCGCATTGGGTGCCTGATAAAACAAATCTTCCCGATTCCCATCATTGAGTGCTCGTTGGATTTCTTTGGAAAGTGGCCCAATATCTCGTTCGACTCGCTGCGAGGCCTCCCGGATTTTCATGGGATTGCCTTCGACCTCCGCCAAACCTTGCATGGCAGTGGCACATTTCCTCGCGCTTCCCAGCAGATTTTCACATTCTTCCAGGGTTGCACAAGTCCTCGTACCGGCTAGAAATGTTCGGATCTTGGAAAGATGCTCATTGTATTCCTGCAGTGAAAAACAAGTTCCATAGGCACATGTCAGACAACTTTGGTTTGGCAACTTTGTCCCTGGATGACCAAAGATCATAGAGACGGTCAGTTGCTTTCTTTTCTTCCACTGACCTTTTCGTAATCTTCGTAGGATTCAGCCATGTTTTCTTCCACAGTATCGACCGACTACAAAGTACAACAATGCAGTTTAGAAACAGTGTTGGACTCTTCTTCGTTGCGGCGAATGGAGTCGTGATGATGCTGTGAAAGTTCTTTGGGATAGGCGCGGGTGCTTTCAGAAAGGGGGAAATCAGGCAATTCCCTACTTTCCTTCGGCTCCCTCCCTTTCTTAACACCCAAAAGATATGGCGTCAATTTCAAATCTTGCCTGAGTGCATTCTGTCACTTCTTTGTTGAAAGTGAGTCACAGTCAACTTGACCTTGACCATGACTGCGCTACCAGTCCCATTGTATATACCGAACCTTCTCGGCTACGCCCGAATCATTCTTGCCTTCATAGCACTGGGGTTATCTAAAGAGTACCCTGTGGCGGCTGTGGGCTCTTGGATCCTGTCTGCTCTGTTGGATTTGTTCGATGGTATTCTGGCTCGTCTCCTCCACCAGACGTCGTCATTCGGGGTATTGCTGGATATCGCGGCGGATAACATACTGAGAACATCCATGTGGGTAGCAGCAGCTGATCAGTATCCAATTACGGCGGTGATGGTTATTTCGCTCGAGTGGTGTACCATGACCTGCACCCAACTCCACTCGACTAAGTCCGGGGAGCATTGGAAAACTCTACGTGCTGACGACCCTTGGTGGGTTCAATCTGTATTTGCCAACAACTTCAAGACCCCATTGGGTACTTGGTGCATACTTGGGCTCTTTTGTTCGGGCATGTTTGCATATGGCACACAGCATGACATCTTTCTTGAATCTATTCCGTTCTATCATTTGTGGATGTACCTGGCGTTTGGAGGACGATTGCTCAGTGCACTTGTCGAGACGCACCTACTTTTGGGTTATATTGGGCTGGTAATTGAGAGAGATACAGAGTCCAAAGCTGCGACAAGTAAACCTCATGGTTCATAGATGGTTGATGAACTGGCGATTCTCTAACTTTACTCAACCTGATCTTGGTGGCTGAAAATGGTGCGAAAAGAGAAGAACTACGTTTTCTGTGACATTACATTACCTTGTCCTACTTTGAGCAATCTTTTGCATATTCTCTCAAGAAGGGATTCGATCAAACGTTGCAGTGTAGTCAGACGCCAAGGTGCCCTTGGACAAAACGATCTCCAGTGCATTCAATTGCAAATAGATAAACGAATGTAACAAACATTCCCTCCATAAAAGGGTAATAATTCTACTATGAGAGCAATTCTCATGCGTCGTATAGGAATTCGATAGCGCCATTGTCCAGTCCACATGCTTCCATTTCAGCTTCTGGGGGCTGTTTAATGTGATTTGTCTCCTTTGTTTTGTAATGAACGTACCCAACGGGATATCCGACGTTCTACAGATCCAACAACAGCTGCTCCCACCAATGCTGGGACAGCGAGCCCCCACCATGGCAGCTTCTCTTGATCTCGAAGAATAGACTTGGAAACCCAATCCACAACATGAATTCCCCAGGGGTTCTTGCCAAAGCACAAGGACCTCCACAGAAAGCCATTGACGGTTCCAATTGCAAGACCGACCAGAATTTGCTCCACAGTATGTAAATGCATGTTGACGCGGTACTTCAAGGAAACGAGTAAATACCCAATCAGTGGTGCAGTCGTCCATGGTGCACTCAACGCAGTGTAGGTGAAAATGAAGCCCATACTCATTGCATGCGAACTAGGCATCCCATTATCACTTGGAGGTAGATCCAACTTGGACACGGATAACTCGGGGGGTCGTTGTTGGTCCACAATCTTTTTCAGGACTTTGCTCAAGATGCCATTTCCAATGGCACCCATAAAGAAGCTGACGGTGGGGGCATCGCGACGGTATGCCAGAGCACAAAAGAACGTCCCAGACACGACAGTGGAAGTAGTGGACCCAACTTTCGATAGGAGAGTCTCCCACAATGTGCTTTGCTCCTTGCTTGGCGATGCGTCCACCATGGTCGTTTCTATAATATGCAGTGTCATAAAAGTGTGGACGAGGGCAATTTTTGAATGTTGTGGTGGCAATGCAAGGGTTGAGAGATTGTATGTACCAATAGTATATAATATCTTCATCCTCTCCAGAACTTCCCGATGTTGGGGAGCGAGAAACCGCACATTTTATTTCCTATCGAAACCGCTCGTTTGCCATGCTTCGTCGTTGTTTTGCTTTTGTTTGCATTTCCTTGTTGTCTGTGTTGGCGACGGCATTTGTCCCAAACCCAGTTGCTGGCAAGGCGATTTTCGGGGCAGCCAATTCCCAGCCCTCACGGGCCTCGGCACTTTGTGCAACCCCCATTCCAAAGGGTACACCCCCTGCAGTCCTCCAGCGCATCCAAGGTTTTGTCGACAGTAACCCAGTTTTTCTTTTCATGAAAGGTCCCAAGAATGAACCTCAGTGCGGTTTTTCGAATGCCGCTGTGCAAATTCTGCAGCACTCCAAGATCAAGTTTGAGTCGTTCGATGTTTTGAGTGACGATGACATCCGACAAGGCATCAAGGAATTTTCCAATTGGCCCACAATCCCCCAACTCTATATTAATGGTGAATTCATTGGTGGAACTGACATTATGCTTGAACTTTTCAAGTCCGGGGAGCTACAAGAATTGGTGAACAAGTGAAGCACAATCCAAGGCTACTCAGCGGGCAGCTACGAAAGCACTTTTGATCGAATCACCAATCTATGGTCGTAATATTCGTAGCATTGAATACTACTGCTAAAGGAAAGTTCTAAGTTATGTCAGAATCAAATTACATACTCCATTAAAAAGCCTGAAACCTACTCGTCCGAACCCTTGATGCAGGTGACCAACCAATCAAACCCTTCGAACAATCCTTTTCCCTTGAGGGCAGAGGTTTCTTGAATAGACCACTGCCGGTTGCGAATATCTGGGAGCCCCAAGGCATCACTAATTTGTTGGGCGTTCATGGCTCCCTTTTGATCTTGCTTGTTGGCAAATACCAACAAAATGGCATCCTTGAGCTCATCCTCCTCCAACATGGCAGCAAGCTCCCCTCGAGCAACCGGCATACGTTCAGAATCAGCACTATCAACCACAAAAATAATAGCATCTGTATTCGGATAATAGCATCTCCAATATGGCCGGATACTAGTTTGGCCACCGAGATCCCAAACTTGAAACTGAGCCAGAAGAAATTTCATAGGTGAGTGCGCATACGATGCATTTGTGCACGCAAGAGCCGATTCGCATTGACAATGGGTCTGCGTACCTTGATATTTTTGTACTGGAGTGTTTCTACATTGAAACCAATTGTGGGGATAGTTTGAACAGCTTCATCACTTTCGTTCTGCAGCCGGTAGAGGATGGTGGTCTTTCCGGCATTGTCCAGTCCAAGGATCAAGATGCGGACTTCCTTGGAACCAAAAAGGCTCTCGAAGATCTTGCTAAACATAATTCCCATCTTTGAAAATGCTACAAATCACCGTGTTATCACAGCGAAGCAATCGTTTGGAAAGGAATCGGTCGTCAAGAGAAGTTACAGTACAAACACACTGCGGTGATAGTGGTTGCTCCTTGTCGCGGTGCTCGTACCAACGGAAAGGGACATAATTAGGCCTTCTCTCTTGTGACCCTTTCTACTGGATTCCTCGCCACAAAAGCAGAGCTCGTCGTAGTGTTGTGTTGACATTGTTCTTTCAATTTCTGAGACTGCAAACTTTGCAAAATTGCTTGAATCTAACAAGTAGTAAAAGAAGATCCAAAAGAAACCGCTCTACCATGTTGTAGGTATAAGACCAGAAAGATATCAAATATATCCTTAATATGAAACCATACTATATCAAGGTTGCATCATCGAAAATTCCTGGTAGTCCAGCTTTAGCTCCACTAGCTCACTTTTCCACCAGAAAAAGCACCCATCTGTAATCGAAAAGTGCCGTTCCCGAGAGCTATAACCCTTGCCAATATCCACACGCACATATCCTAATCCGCAAACTTCTGGACTTCGGCGGCCATGCGAGCAGCCTCCTCCCTTGCCTTCTTCTTAGAAGAAGCGGTTGTTAGCTTGTAAATGTCAGCCAACAGCTCATCATCGAGCATTCCTTCATCTTGTTGCAATTCCTGTTCATCCAACACAGCACCTCGAGAACGCATCCTGTTCTCCCTTTTGATTGCCTTTCTTTCCCCAACCTTGTCAGCAATACCAGCAGACGTGAAGTTGAAGTTGTCACTGACTCGTCGGCCCATTTTCCAATCTTGTACAGCCTCTCTCAGTTCTTCTTTGCGTAGTTGGTGCTCATCACCATCTCCCCAGTATGCAACAATTTCCTCAATTTCGTAGTTGCTGTATCTCGATATTCTCTGAACTTGTTCGATATCCTCCTCAGCAGCAAATCGCACCCCTCGAGGAGCACCGGAATCAGTTTGTTCCTCACCTAGGGATGATTGGTTTAGGTCCATTGTTATGTCTTGCTCTTACGACGTTGTCGTCTCTTTCAGTTTTTTCTGTTGCAGCTGCCGGTATTTCGAAGAGTGAAATACTATTTTTTTGTCCGGACTTGGTCAGGGTTGATGGTCACAAACATCTGGTGCTTCTTCTTGAGTATTGAGTACTTGGATTCAACTCACTCAGTACTGGAAATACGTGGCATCCACGACGACGAGTGACTGAACCATTGAACCCTCGCGGGCACAAGCACGCCCGCCAGCTTGATACGAGTGCGAATTACTCTTCGAGGCGCATGTCTCTATCCATTTTTTCTAGACGGAAAATGTCGTAGAGACAGACTTCTTACTCGTAAAGACCATAGTATTTCTCTTGATCACGGACAAAATGGACACTGGTTCCGAAATGTTGCTGGAAGAAGATAATAAGCATTCAGTAGTTCCACTTATTACGTCTACAAATTTACTTATGGAAAATGCTGCTGAACCGCTGCAGCAGCACGTCCGTCGTGCGTCGTAGATAGCTACCTAGCTTGCATCATCGTCATCTCTCGCTACTACTAACGTTACCTACTCTAGAGTACGTAGTACTAACGAGTAGAACGAGAGGGAGAAGAGCGGTCGAACAAGTAAAGATTGAAGCGGAGAAAAGTGGTAGGGATGCAAGTTGACTGTTTGATCTTGCACTACTATTCAATACGACAATACTAGCAAATGATGTTGTATCCCGTTCCAGTAGATGATATCAGCTACAGGTAAGTCATGTGCTCTGAACGCCAACAACCTGTGCCGGACTACTATCGTAGTGGTAGAGAGGCCGCATATCTTCCACCCGACATGGAGCCCGGCAATATGGACAAGCGTCCTTCACGGTAGACACCCATTGACTGAGGCATGTCCAACAGAACACATGACCACATTCTGAGGATACAACTGTGTGAGTTCGAGGACCTTGACAGATGGCACATGTTGATTGAGATGGGCGTTGCGCTGTAGATGTACTACTGTTTGTTTGTTCGTCTTTTTTGTTGATTCGTGGTGGTCGCTCGAGATACCTCGCAACTCCTTCCGTCCAGCGTCTAATGATCCACCTGGTGAACACAGCAGAACTCTGCACCAGAATCATCATGGCGAGCCCTTGATTCATGGACGGAGGTGCCAAGATACTTCCCGGACCCTCCATTCCCCTCCTGTATTTGATCCCTAACAAACGGTGTACAATGGTTGGGAACTGTCCCGTGACGACGTACTGAGCCAGGTGGAGTTTCAAAATCCAGCTTATTAAAGTCCGCGTTGATACATTGGCTGTCGAAGGATCCCGCACCGTATGAGGAACATCAACCACCAGGGAGTCCCATGCTGCCTTTTGTATTGTCTTTTTCGAATAGGAAAAGCAACATACCATATCGTTGTTAGAATCCCTGGTATCATATCTTCGTGCTCGCATTATTTACAGATCCAACAGTCAAATACATACCTTGATAGCTTGGCGAAGTCCTTCTACTAAGCGTCCACCTGCTGTAGACGGCTGAGATGTTTCTCCCTGGTGCCCTTCTTGTTGAGAGTTGCCGCCATGATTCGCTCGTCGCAACATTTGTTGTCGCATCGCTTCGTGGCGCTGCCGTCGGTCGGTTCCTCGCAAACCCTCAGTTTCGGCTTCCTCCTCCCGTTCTGGTGCGGTCGCCCATAGCTGTAGAAGCAACATGGTCGTAGCCAAGCCTAACATTGACCCAATGGTACGTAATTTTTGAGAACGATCCTTCTCGTCGGCAAATGTCAACCCCGTTGCCTCCATCCCAAGCGTCTTCCCCTTGCCTCCCACGACAATCACCAAGTACAGTATTTGGGAAATATACCAGCTTGTTTTGTTCAGCAATGACGGAACAAAGGATCTTGAAACAAAAGGCTGCAACGCTTGTTCCAGAAGGAATTGAATATGACTAACGTAACGGTTGTCCTTGGCCATACTCAATAGAGATTCTGCCACAATGGTGGAAGCTGGGGCTTCTGCCAGTGGATTGGTACCAACATCTTCCTGACTGGGACATGTTTCAGGTTCGGATGTCATTACTCGTTCAGTGTTGTGTTCCAAACGTAGTGAAAACTGGTAGGATGGATACCTTGCTCACCTTCACTGTGCGTCAATGTGTTGTGAGTTGCAAGAGGAGGTGGCTGTGGTCGCCGATTTTTAGTCATTTAAGTCGAACAGAAGATCTGGGCTGTCCACTGCCACTTTCCATCCACCCGACGGCACCATGACGGAAACAAGCGGAGAACCCGCCCCACCGACCAAGAAAAGGAGACGGGCCCCTCAGTCCAAGAAAGCAGATGTAAAAGCGGAGGCTCCTGTGTCGCAGCCACTGTCTGCACCAACTCATACCTTGATTATCGACAATGGTGGCGACACCATCAAGTATGGGTGGTCAACCGATGAGCATCCAAGGAGTATACCCAACGTTACAGCCCGTTTGGCTCACCAGATTACGCTCTTGGTTGGAGACGAGCTGAGTCAAGTACAGAATCCCAATTCTTTGGTTGCAGTCACCCGCAATATGGAAAGAGGGCTCATTAGTGACATGGGGAATCAAACACAAGTCTGGAAACGATTGCTGGATTGGATGGGTGTCATCATACCACTGCAATCTGAGGCAGCCACAGCCCTTGGCTGGAAAGCTGCAGCATCACGAGCTGCCAAGGCTAGCCAAGGGAATCTACCCGCGAAAACGATCCCTGCAAGTAGCATCGCCGTGGTGATTCTGGTCCCTCCTCACTGTCCCCGTTTGATATTGGATCAAATTGTGTACATCTGGATGGAGGATTTTGGTGTTTCTCACGTGGGGTTTGGAAACTCGGCCTTATTTGCTGGAGAGCAGCATGCGACATTCAAGACATGTTGTACGGTTGATTTGGGTTGGAGCTCCACTTCCATTGTCCCTACGTTCAAGCAAAAGGCCATCCTACCAGAAGCAGTCCGACGACTACCAATTGGAGGCCGACACTTGGTCAATATTCTCAAATACTACATGAGCTACCGGCAATACAATCTTATGGATCAGGAGCACTTGTTACGGGATGTATTACAGAAACTAGCGTTTGTTTCGCTGGACTTGGAAGGGGATCTCAGAATCGCCAGATCGAAAAACTCGGGATTGAGACCATTCGATAGGGATTATATCCTTCCAGACTATCAATCGACCCATGAAGGTCAGATTCGTCTACCTCCAGCTCTAGAAAGGGCACTGGAACAGGCCAAGAACCCTAGACAAAACGAGGATTCGGAGGAAGACGAGGAAGAAGATGAGGATTTCGCTGCTGATGACTCCCACGACGAAAGTGACGATGGCAACGACGACGAGGAAGAAAAAGAACCAACCAGTGCTAACAAAAACGACAACAGTTCGGACGACGAGGACGAGGAAGAAGAGAGTCCAGAACAACGAAGAAAAAGACAACTACAAGCCAAAGCAGAGGAGGAACGCCGTCGCCGGGAACAAGCAGAGGCAGAGCAAGTACTACGAGTCTCTACCGAACGTTTCGTTGTTCCCGAGGTGCTATTCCATCCTACAGATGCTGGTATGACAGCCGACTTGGTGGGGCTTGCACCAGCCATTGTTCAGGCAATCGAAAAGTGTCCGGAACATTTTCAACCTGCCTTGTACCAACAAATTTTCCTAGTGGGAGGGTTAAGTCAGATTCCCAATCTCAAGGCTCGCCTAGAACGGGAGCTGAGGTCGTTAGTCCCATCGGAATATGACCTCCACGTTGAACTGTCTGAGTCTCCTGTCATTCAAGCTTGGCTTGGTGCCAAGAAATGGGTGAATGGAGAAAGTTACACCAAATGGAGTATCAATCGTGAAGAATGGGTCAGCTCTGGGAAACGAAAAGCGTATGGTCGGTTGCTACTATCTAATGGGGGTAACTGTATTTGAAGATATAGCTAATTTTCACTGTCGTGCAATTGAAGTCTATTGTACTTGTTGGATGTCCAACCAATGGAAATAGGTCATAGGTCCTATCTTCGACTAGTTGGATTTCTTTTGTAGCGTTCTGAAGAACTCTGAGGATGCAGTTGCGCGGCGTGCGATCAACTTTTGTCTCTCATATTATTTTCGCGCACGTTTCCAACGACTCAGAAGAGCTCGAGGCGCCTCACTGATCTGGCAGCCATTCGGAGAATCCCAGATTTCGATTGCTATAAACCACAAACCACCACAGACGTGACAATCTCTTTCGCGATACACAACCAGCAACCATGAGAATGGTTTCTAGAGTCTTCTGGCTCTTGTTTGCAACCAGTCAATTGGTACTGCTACCTTGTGGAGCGTTCCTCTCCCAAATTCCGCTCGCAGTCCGACACCCTCTCATATCAACGCATTCAGCGAACAGGCTTCCTTCCTGCTCCACCAAACCAACCAAGTTGGACTACAGCAGTTCGAGAAGAAGACGTCAAGTCAGAATAGAGAAAGGTTACTATGGGAATTGGCATCAAGTTGTCAATAAGCGCAAAGTGGTACGTCCGCCACCTAAAAGTACGAGTAGTATCCTGGAGCACATCATGTAAGTAAACGCCACCTTTCATTGGCACACTGAGGTCTGAGGTGGCATTCTGCATGTATCTCATCTCATATGACTTCAATACTTTCCAGGGATGACATTGATAGGAGAAAACGAGTATATTGGTCGGATTGGACCGATGGTTTCAATAATTTGAAAAAAGTCGTTCCTGCGGTGATTTTTTTGTACTTTGCCTGTTTGGCACCTGTGATTAGCTTCGGCACCATTGCATCGCAAAGCACAAACAGCGCTGTTGGCATTGTTGAGTTCCTGTTAAGTGCAGGTGCTAGTGGAATGGTATGTTATCTTTGTGAGATGTTTTGTCTATGCGTGAAATCAAACCACTTTTCTCACTGGCCTTTGATTTTCACCCCAGGCATACTCTATTTTCTCAGGACAACCAATGGCATTCATTGCCCCTACAGGATTGACACTAGCATTCATTTCTGGTCTCTTTCGATTTTGTACAGTAAACAGCCTCCCGTTTTTCCCCGTCTATACCTGGGTTGGACTCTGGACAAGTGTCTTCTTTACATTATTGGGGATTGGAGGTTCCAGTACATTGATCCGGTTTTGTACGCGGTTTACGGACGAGGTCTTTAATGGACTACTCAGCCTCAACTTCATCTATGAAGCCCTTGCTTCTTTGAGGAGGAATTTTGCAAATGCAAATCCCATCAATTTGACCACACCGTTCATGGCGTTGGGCATGGCGTTGACTACCTTCGCGGCCACATTGGGAACAACCGCGTTCGAACAAAGCAAGTTCTTCAACAAAAAGATACGGACTATGGTGAAAGACTTTGGTCCTGTTCTTGTATTCCTTTCGATGACTTTGGTCAACAAAATGACTTCACTGAATCGATATCACGTGCCGACACTCCCTGCACCAACTTCGTTTCAGCTTGCGGGAGGTCGATCGTTACTTGTGCCGCTGAACTCAGTCTCCAACACGGTGAAGTTACTTTGTAGCCTTCCAGCACTTCTTTTGACGGCACTATTCTACATGGATCAAAATATCAGTGTTCGTGTTGCCAACAATCCTGACAACAAGTTGCAGAAGGGTCCTGCCTACAATCTTGACATGGTGGCTTTAGGTCTTATCACTGGTGGTACGTTTTGAAAGAAAATTCACAAATATGCGGGATTGTTTCTTCAACTTACCCTTGTTCATTGTAGTTTTGTCGGTCTTTGGGCTCCCTTGGATGTGCGGAGCAACAGTGCAATCTCTCAACCATATTAAAGCTATGACGGACATGAAATACAACGCACAAACGCAACAAAACGAAATCGAGAAAGTGACAGAAACGAGGCTGACTGGTTTCTTGGTTCATTCTCTCCTCGTGGTCTCCTTGTTTCTACTCCCGTACATTAGATTGGTTCCTATTCCCGTCGTTTCAGGTGTTTTCCTCTTCTTGGGTGTGAAACTTATGAATGGGAACTCATTTCTGCAACGTATTTCGGATATTTTTGTTGAGCGGGACAGGCTCCCAAATGACAACCCCATTCGGCAAATAGGACGTCGTCGAACTACTTTGTTTACAGCTATTCAGACTCTATGTCTCTACGGAGTTTGGACTTTCAAGCAGAATCCTCAAACTGCCATATTCTTTCCCGCTGTTATTGGTATATTGATGGCCATTCGATCATTTGCATTGCCCCAGATATTTTCAGAGAAGGAGCTGGTTGCGCTGGGAGACCCCACTCCAAGCAAGAGATACGAAGATGTCAACATCTTGGACAGTTGCACTATCTGATGCTTCGGGACGCCGTCTCCAGGTCTTTCATCGACAGATTCAATGTATCTGGATCGTCAGCACGGTGAAACGCGAGAAAACATGCCTCGCGGCAGACTCCCTCGACGTCTGCACCGGTCGCGCCTCGTTCAAGGAGAAGGCTTGCAGTTTTCTGGAGGTCGACATCACTTCCTAAGGGGGTATGTTTCAAGTTAAGTTTCAGAATATCGGTGAGGTCCATTAGCGAAGGTTTTGCCATCAGAAAGTGTTCCTGTAGACGACCGGGACGGAGAAGCGCTTTGTCCAACGAATTCAATCGGTTTGTGCAAGCCACAACAAGAACCTTTCTGTACTTGTCATGTGTGGAGACTCCGTCCATTTCATTAAGAAGGGTTGACAAAATCCTCGAAGACAACTCTGCACTGTCATCTTCTTCACGGTTGTTGGCAATTGAATCGATTTCATCTAAGAATAGGATACAAGGAGAAGCAGCGCGAGCCCTTGCAAATAGTGATCTAAGAATAGCTTCAGACCCTCCCAACCACTTGTCCAATATATCGGAAGCCTTGACCTGGATCATGGGTAGACCCAATGAATTTCCTAAGCATTTTGCAGCCACAGTCTTTCCGCACCCAGAAGGCCCACACAACAGCACACCAGAAGGCGGATCCAACCATGATTTCTCGCTGTTTGAAGTATTGGACAAAGTGCTCTTCCAAGGAATCACGACTTGTCGGTACACGTCCTTCTTCAAAGTCTCGTAGCCACCAAGGCATGCCCAACTTGTTGCATGGAGCTGGTCCAAAGAAAGGTCAGGATCAAAAATTGGTTTGTACACATCAAGCTCAGCGAGTTGTGAAGGAACAGCTGCTCGTGCGGCAAATTGCAGATCTTCCCAGTCCAAAGATGATGCATCTGCAGACGGCTCGCTTCGCGAGGCCATGTGAACTTTGGCATTGTTGTAGATCCTTTCCAGATCCATCGCAACACAACCGCTGGTAGCATCTGCTAGAGACGAGGACCAACGCACACGAGTGTCTTCGATCAAGGCTTCCTGTCGCAGAAAATGCTCCCACATTTGTGCCCGTTGGGTCTGGCCTGGGGGGATCATATCGATGTGCTTCTCCAGTGTGCCAGATTTTGTCAGCGCAGGTGGCAACCTTGCAAAGACTTGTGCAATGCCTAACACAGCAATTGTATCATTCACATTTTGAATAGCTTCCACAAGAGCAGCTACAACAATCGAATATTCACTGTCGTTTTGAATTGCATCGTCAGACGCATCTCTTTCGAGGAAATGAAGGTCATCCAACACCCAAAACGACTTTCCACGCAAGTTTGGGAGAACAACGTTCTTAAGGAGGTCAGACTCAGTAGCAGCCCGAAAGATTAGGTCCTGTACGGATGTGTATGCAACTAAATCTGATGAAATGTTGTTGGTCGAGGCGACGCCGGAAACGAAGTCATGGACTATGCATTTTGCCAGGTGACTTTTTCCGACTCCAGGGCATCCAGTCAACAGAACCCCTGAGGGGGATGCTGGGTGCCCATGCATCTGAACTAATCGGAAAACACTCTCTCGAAGACTCTCGTACCCAGGAATGGTTGTTTCACTCATGGGTTGACTCGACTGGTCAGACAGCGTGTTCGCATGAGTTTCGGCGATGTGTGCAACGTTCACTTCCAGTTTCCAATCTGTAGCACTGAAACCAACTCGATATACACCCTGGGGATCCTGATCCACTGAAGACATACCAGAAACAGATACAGCTGCAATAACCAAACCACAACTTGTCCGTAATAGAATGATACCATTGTTGGTAACGAGCCTCCCAAGCAGTGCCATCTGTATTTCCAATGTCACTGCTGAAGGGTTCGCGTTGATAATTGAATCCATATCTTCATCCCAAAACAAGCAATTAAGAGAAATAGTGCTAGAAGAGGGCAAGTTTGTGATGGCATGCTGGTGCAGTTTCCAGTCATCGAGGTGAGTGTCAGCTGACTCTTGTGTTGGACCAATAGGTAGTGGATGGACCGACACCGGATGGGAAGGATGTTTTGCAGGTTCCTCCAAACGGCCCACGTCAACATTCCCCAATGATGCATTCATTTCCAACTGACGAAGAAAGGAGAGCAAAAGAGGGTGAATGTTCACAGAGTTCTTGGGAATTGGACCCGGTACAGGCTGGAAAACACATGTGGCTTGCGGGTAACATGAAAGTGATAAAATAATACAATCGCTGGCGGGGTCCCAGGAACGAGTAGAATTGATATGTAGGGCTTTCAGGGTTTGCGTGGAAATCTCCAATTCCTGTAACCATCCTTGATTCATGCTCATTGCCACTACGAGTGGGCAGGAATATCGTGATGGAGATGGGTGCTGCCACTGGTCGTCAGAACTCGGGATTGGAATCGGGAATCAGTGTGCGCCGATTTTTCCGATCTCTACGAGTATCTTCATCGCTAAATCGACACGATCCAGCTTTGTGAGATTGAGGTTCATTGTGATGGCGGAACATAGGGTAGTACAGCACTTCCAGGACCTAATATTCTCTACGAGGAAAAACAAAAACAGTAAATGGAGAAAAATAGACATGTTCCTAGTCTACGAATTTGCGGAATTGGCAGGTAGGAATTCACTTTTTGTTGGATGTCTCTATGAATACTCTTGTAGGAAAAAAGCCAACACACCAAAGGCTGCAATATTTTGAACGTAGGTAGGGAGGAGTAGACAAAAGTTCAAGAGAAACATTCCCACCAAGGACATGATGACAAACGTTTTGCTGCCGAAAGCAGGCCACAGCGCTACATGAAACGCGACCGATGACAACAAGATCAAACTGATAATAGCGTGCGTCGACGTTCGAAAGTTCTTGTAGTTGACCTTTTGCTTCTTCAGCTTTCCGGCATACATCTCTACGTAAGCCTTCAGAAAAACAATGGCTGTTGAACGTGGAAAGAGCAAGCAAACGGTGAGAGATCCATCATCAACTTCATCCCAGTGACAGCTAGCCAATACAGTACTACATACCAATTGATGATGCCAAACCAACTTTGAACCATTCATGGCTGATCTTCGGATCGTGCATGATCTTATCATAGGTGTCAAAATATTGGAGAGCCCCCAGGGAGCCAGCGATGTAGGCCATTCGCGACATAATGTGAATGGGTTGCCATGACAGTCCACCTTCACTCTTGTAGGGGTTGTTGATACCTCCTTCACTTGTTGTTTCCACACCAGTCATGTTGTTTCAGATTTTGTGTTGCTTTGCACTACCACCGAGACTCGGAGTTGTGGACTCGCTTGTTGTCTTTTACGACTGGAACAACAACAAAAACAACAGCATTGGATTTGGGAAGTAGGGGAGGGGATGTTTTACTCCCCTCCCCAAATATTTCCCAGACGCATGACTGAGATTGGAGGTTCACGTTTCGATTTCCCATTGGATCTTTTTGATTCCGTTCTGGGAAAACAGCAGAAAAAAAAATATTGGTGCCTACAATCTTGCTGCAAGGGTCATGCAGTACCGCTCCGTTCGAGGATTTGCCACACAGCTTCACAAGTCCACCATGAAGTTCTACTACATGACTGAGTCAGGAAACTGCTTGAAAGTCGCCTGGATGTTGCGACTCAGCGGAAAGGAGTACGAGAGGGTTCCTACCTCTTTTGTGGATGGCGGCACCAAGAAGCCTGAGTTTTTGGCCAAGAACCCCAATGGTCAAGTGCCTTTGCTCGAGTTGGATGATGGACGACGAGTCGCCGAATCCGATGCCATTTTGCTCTACCTCGCAGAGCAGGCCAAAGCAGACGGAAAAGCCGATCTAATTCCATCGGATCCCTACCAAAGAGCTTTGGTCTACCAGTGGTTGTTCTTTGAGCAATATACTCACGAAAAGGCCATTGCAGTTCGTCGGGCCAATGTTTTGTTCAAGCGCCCTTGCCCAGAGGAGCAGATGCAAGATTTGTTGGAGAGAGGCAACAAGGCCTTGGGCATCATGGACGCTCAGCTTGGGCTCGGACCTTATCTTGTAGGTGACAAAATGACGGTGGCAGACATGGCCCTTTTTGCCTACACCCACGTGGCTCATGAAGGAGAATTTAAAATGGACGATTTTCCCAATGTTCAAAAGTGGCTCAAGAGAATTCGCGAGGATAGTGGCTTCGGTGACGATTGGCACATGGAACAAATGTTCTAATATTGTTGTTCCTCGGCTGGAAGCACGCTGAATTATATTGAAATTTATCAGTTGTAACTAAATGGTACTAGAATAGTAGTCTCCATGTTGTAGCCATGTCGAATTGCGGTTACTAGATTTGGCAAGCAGGGAAGTTTTGTTCCACCCTTATGGTGATCGGAGTTGTCAAATGGCGCATCTGACCGTCGACCGACATGTCCAGCCTCCTGCCCATCACCATCATGAGCCATAAAACCAATCACTCCACCATGTTTCCTTCCAGATACTTTACCTGAGCAACATGTGTCCTCTCAAAGTGACCTTTGAGACCAATTGCTGCATTTTTCATCATACTTTCACATCAAGTGGAGCGCTGGCAATGCGATGTATAAACAAGCACAACATGCTTGTTGGAGCCCCCCCCCCCCGCTTCGGTCCGTCTTGATTCATCGTTCCAATTGAATGGTAAGTGCCATATTGCCTCGGATTGCTCTCATCGTATAAAGTACCCGCACCAATGAAGAATTTGAAAACAAAGCTCTAGAATTACTCCGCGACAATGTAGGAGACGTTTCAGTTGAGGTTTTGGGTATTCCATGCGCTTGTCATGAATGAACTACCTGCTAAACCGGTGGTATCCATATCTTACCTCGATTGTTCTATTGTTTTTTCTACGCAGAGAACCTAGTTTGACAAGAGATCTGACAATGTTGAGTGTAATTTCAAGACTGGAAGAAACCGGTTCGGACTTGGATATGTGAAGCAGCAGCTGCCTCATGTTGCACAGCAGGGAAAGCTGCGTGTTCACGAATACCGTAACTCGCATAGAAAAGCTAGAAGAGACGTTGGCTTACTCTTGTGGCTGGAAAGTCGGTTATCTCCATCAATGGCGTCCATCTTGAACAGAGAAAGTTGATTGATAAACTACTGGTAGACAAACATGTCGACGACGAGCAAGCTTGTGCTAAACTAAAACTATAAGCTAAAACTCCTTGATGTTTTATCAGTGAACAGAATTGTCTACGAGCACAGTGGTTACTGCACCATTTTTCTCTAGAGAGAGGGGACAAGAAGCACTGTCTTCTTTTGCACAAGACCTTGTTGAGGCTTGACCACTAAATTAAGCAAGCCTCTCTCGAGCTCAGTCACCCCAACATGAGACTCGGAGTTTCCGCGCACCTTCGCCTCGAATGAGAATTTCTTCATGTCCGATGTCGCCTTTTCAATGTCCCAGTGACTCTATGTACTGAGTCTACAGCTTTCTACGCGAAAGATAAAACTAGTTTAGCTCCATAGTGCCGAATGGTGAGAAAGGAGGATGAGCTGGCTGGTTTGCTTCGAGGGTACAGAAACATTGAAAGAGTACTCGTACTCTTCGTAAGTTAGAAATTTTGATTCAACTTAACTACTGTATGCTGCCTTGTTTATTTGTTTGGGAAATCATTATCCATAGTCAACAACACAAGATGCACCCAATTGGCTCCTTCCGTGAAACCGTAACGTTGGAGCGCAAAATAATGAATGAGATGGGGTGCCTGGTGGGATAAGAGGTATTAGCTACCGGTAGTTGTGTCGGCGCCCTATCCCGTACCTGAACTTGTTTTCATTTTAGGAGAATCTGCTTCTTGACAACGGATATTCTCAAGCTGTTTCTGGTCCATTCTCTTGGTTCGCGAGGCTCGGGTGAGAGGCACGCGCCTCAGTAGAGTCTGTCCTTCCACCAGATGTGCAGCAAAGCCCACGCCTCTATGGATGTCGTCGTCGTGAATATTGGCAAGCAAGCAGAGCACACAACGCTATACCGCAATCAAATCCGAAGCGATGGGTCTGTTCAAGCGAGGAAACAAGCAACAGCAGGGTGAGGAGCCTCCTCCGGAAGAGACAGGAGGTCCTCCTTCTGCCTCCGCGGCTGAGGTTCTAAAGTCCCCCAACAGCGTCGTGTGCACGGTTCGTGACCATTACAAGTGGCTTGTGGAGGAGGCACTCGAGAACCGGGAAAACTTGGTGTTTGTCGAGAACGTCACCGATCTCCCTTCCGCTCAGATCTTTCAGGAAGCTGCCGATGAAGTTCCAGCTACACCCACGTCGTCTCGTCGTCGCAGCAGAAAGAAGCCCGTAAACAATTCTCCCTTGCGTTTGGAGGTACAAGATCCAAACAGCGAGATCTTGCTCGCGATCCACGCCAGCTCTGAGGCTTTCGATGGTATCGTAGATAAGGACGAGTTGGTCCGAACCTTGCAACGTTGTCGTGCTGACCATTTGGAGATCTCCCCTCCATCCCGCCTTGTTAATTGGGATGTTACCAAGGAGGAGTGCATGAACGTTGTGGGTTCGGAGATGCCTACCCTTTTGGGTACCAAGGCAAAGGGAGCCGAGCACGTCGCTGTGCTGAAGGAGCCTATGGGTTCTCGTGGTACTGGTATTTTCTTTGTCAGGAACGCTGAGGAGATTCATTCTATAGTCGAGGAGCACAGAAAAGCTGCCGTCGAGGATCCTAACTTTTTGACGGATCTCATTGCCTTGAAGGGTCGCATCCCAAGTTGGGGTAAGTGTTTGCTCATACTTTTATTGTTATGTATCTTCCCTTTGGGTTGTTGAACGGGATTCTCATGGAATATTTACAGTGTTGCAGGCTGAGATCCGTCCTTGTATGTTGATTCGGGGACGAAGGAAGTTCCACATCCGTACCTACGTTGTCGGCCTGGAACGATTGGATACGGAAGAGCTCATTGAGACTTACGTGTATTCGCGACACGAAGTTCGTATTGCCTTGGAGGCTGTCCAAGAAGACGACGGTGACAACCGAGACCGGGCTGCTCACATTATTGACGGTGCCTATTCGCAAGACGATGGAAGGGCTCTCCTTGATGATATCCCTGAACTTGAATCTTTCCCAGCCAAGATTGAGACGTTTGTGGCCAAGATTTTTGCCCAACACCTTGTCAACGATATCTCTCGACGGGTTGGAAGGAGCGCCAGCGAATCTCCCGACTCGCCAGCCCGGAAGTTTGCTTTGGCCGGTCTTGATATTATGGTCACGGAAGACAAGCGTCTTTACCTCTTGGAGGTCAACTTGAACCCCATGCTCCCCCCTGCAGAAGCTGTTGGTGAGAAGTTCAGGAACCACCTTGTTGGCTTTATGGGAGATCTTGTCGGTCTCGTTGTTGGTGCCAAAACCCCGAATTTCAAGGCCAGCAGTGCCATTCTCGCAAAGAAGACATGAGGACGAATTTAATCACAGCAGCTATGTTTCATGTAGAAAATTAGGGAGGTCAAAAACATATAGTCTTGTGGAAAATCATATCATCCTGATTACATTTAGAAGGCGCTTGTATGCGGTGAGTAGACTCAAGTCCTTGTTGTTGACATGAATGCTTCTATACTATTTTACACTGTTTCGCCCAGTCCTCACATACCATAACTCGGAGGTATGGTATTGGAGGCATAAGCAGATAGGTATTTACTTGCTGGGGTACTCCATCTTCATTGATAGTCGGCCAATCCTTTCGTCAAGATCTTCTCCCGCTTCTTCATCCCGGGTCGACTTCTTGGTGGAAGGAGTGTCCTTCATAGGGGTGAAGTCCAATACATAGTCGTCATCGGTAGGGTGCTTTTGTGCCGGTCTGCATGCAAGGCAAAGAACAATCAAAAACATGGAAAGAGCAATTCCAAAGAGGAACATGGTTGTGGTAGCAGCAGAGGGCAAGGTGTACCAGTTGTCCTCGTTAGACGATGTCACGTAGGTCTTGAAGTTCACCTTACAATGTGCCAAGAGTGCACTTTGCTCACTACGGTAGGTGTAAATCTTCAAGTAAGAGACACCAGCCCAACCAGTGGCAAACCAAGTCTTGTAGTCATCGTTGGTGGGCAATGTGTATGGGATTTCAAAGTGGTATTGGCCATTTCCTGGGCAGTCGCCATCAACATCCTGAGAGTAGGAAATCCAATCTCCGCAGAAGTTGAAAGGGAGCAAATCAAATAGTTGGTAGTCGAGGGTCATAAGGTTCAACTTGGCAGAAGTGTAGCCAGTGTGGTTTTGCACACCCGAATCTTCCAAGTTTTGGTAGATCACTGCGAAACAAGGAAAAGTTCCATTCCGTTAGAAATGCACACATTCTCTTTCAAGCCAACAACTACAGCTTGAATTCACTTACGATCTCCAGAAATGATGGCACTGTCACCAAGAGTGCAGCGGCTTTCGCCATTACAAGTCATGGTGATTCCGTTTTCCAGGGCATAGGCTGGCAAGGAAGCATCACACTCCAAGTCATCAAGGACGAGATCAAGTGCACCAACAGTGCCTAGTAGGGAAAGAAGGAAAGCAATCTTCATCTTGTTTGTTGATGTTTTTGAAGGTTGTGTATGTGACAAGTAGTGCAATCCAATGTATTCTGTCAAAGGTTGACGAGCACAGAGAAAGAGGATTGAATATTTTGCGATTTGTTGGAAGCAGTCATGGTGTGGCCCGCCGCGCTTCCCATCTCTCTACTTACGGCGCGATAGTGTCTCAACGCTCCATTTGATAGGACGGCGAGCATCTGAGCGAGGAGAAGGACATGCGGCTGTCGCCAAAAATGCGCCGGCCAACCACGGTCACAAAGGGTTCACGGATTCAGTCATGTCACGCCTCAACCCAAGAAGGACCAAAGACAGGGCACAGGGCCGAAAGCCGAAAGCCGAAACCATGATTTCAAGGCAGCCACGACCATGGCGTCCCAAACATCGGTGAAGTCAGAGTCGGTGGACGATGTTTCCATGAAAAGCTGGCTAAAACGGGTTACCCCCGAGGAGAGGGATGCCATGTTAGCATATCAACTCGACTACCGATTTCAAGGAGACAATTTCAGCTCTATGTGGTGGCTACATCTGCAAGAGTTGGGAGTGAAGCACGTTGGTGGAAGGTATTCACTTCCAGACTCGGCCCCTGATAGTTGTTCTCACAAAACCTATACTGGCCTGGAACTCTATGAACGCCTAGATTCTTTTGCCATTCCGTTGTTGACAAGCTCTCTGGAGCCTTTCCCTAAGGAGATACAGGAGTCCAAAAACGCTGAGCAAGAGAAAGAAGACGACTGGTGGCGAGAAATTCGCGATCAACTAATTTTCAAAAAGTTTCATAATAGCATTGAGATTTTGCAACGCGAGGAGGAAGAAGAAAACAATAAGCGCAACTCGCGTTCGAAAAGCAGAGATGACGAGCCCATGAAGTCTGCACCATCTAGGACTCGTCGAAGAAGCCGTTCGTCGGGACAAGATGGTGGTGCTGATCTGCTTCTACGGAAACGCAAACGAGAAAAGAGCCTGAGACCTGACGAGTTGTCGGATGTTTCTTTTCCAACTTTGTCAGAGTACATTAGTAATGTCGTCAAAGACGACTCCAACGATATGGATGATTTGGAGGAGGAACTGGTGGGACACTTCGATGAATGGATGTTCCAGGGAGTATTGAATCAATCTGTCCTCCTCTATGGGGTAGGGTCCAAACAGTCCCTGCTCAATCGCTTTGCAAAAAGACTGGAATCAGAGGGCGATGTTATGGTAATCAATGGTTATGACAAGGATGTACAATTGGATGGTATCCTCAATGCAATGGTCGCCTGCTGGCTTGGGGGACGAAATCCAAACCCATCGAAAACGAGAGATTTGTTTTTTGGCCGTTCGTTCGATCTGGATTACTGTTCCCAATTTAGTGACAGTCATGCTTTTCAAGTTTCCCTTGGTATTTCCAAAGCTTTGGCAGACCGGGCGTCGATGTCGAAGCGGCCCTACTATTTGGTGATTCACAACTTGGATGGAGTCAGTCTGCGGGATAAGCAGCTTCAAGAGGTGCTTTCTGTACTTGTAGATAACTGCAAAACAACCCGAGGTCTTCGTGCACTACGTTTGGTTGCAAGTATTGATCACATGAACAGCCCCGCGCCACTTTGGGACACACTCACCTGGGCACGGTTCAATTGGGCATGGACCCAAGTAGACACGCTTCGGCCTTACCAGTCTGAGTTGACTCGTGGCTTGGAAGATGACACCACATCTTCCAACCCTTCCCGGCAGCAGAAAGGCCGCTCCTCCAGTCGGAATCAGGATCAGTCGATATTTGGGGTATTGTCTTCGTTGGCGCCACGTGTCACTGAGGTTCTACAGGAATTGGCGCGATTTCAAATGGAGAAAGTGGCCAAGGGAGAGAGTTGGGTTGCATACAAGGCACTACTACGGCAATGCGTGCACAAATGTATCATTAGCAGCGACCACACTATGAGAAGTTTCTTGGGAGAGCTCAGTGACCATCGTATCGTGGAATTGAACAACGAGGAAGGGGGTGATTCAATGTGTCGAATTCCGCGTGATGTGCATTCTTTGCGTCAGATCCTTGAATACAAACGCTAGGAATTCACCGGTTTTGGGAACCTTAATATGATTGTTGGTATTCGTACTATCTGTCAACACTACATCATGCATGATAAATTACTTGCTCAAGAAAGTATCAATGTCGGCTGCGGAGTGACGCTCTGGGACTCCAGATGACAAATTCACAATCTTTCCGCGCTTCACAGCAGGACGAGCGGCAATCTCTTCGGCCCAACGGATAACGTTCTTGTAAATTTGGACATCAAGGAACTCAGCAGCATCATCGTAGGAATTGCCAAGTACTAAGCTGCCATACCAGGGGAATGTAGCAATATCAGCAATGGTGTATTCGTCACCAGCCAAGAACCGCTTCTTGGCAAGTTCCTTGTCAAGAACATCAAGTTGGCGCTTGGTCTCCATAGTGAACCGATTGATAGGATACTCAAACTTCGCTGGAGCATACCTGAAAAAGTGACCAAATCCGCCACCCAAATATGGGGCAGACCCTTGGAGCCAGAACAACCAGTTGAGGGCCTCCACACGATCAGGAGAGCCAGCTGGTGGCAGGAACTTTCCAAACTTTTCTGCAAGATAAAGAAGGATGTGTCCACTCTCAAAAATTCTGCATCCTGTTTCTGTGTCTACCATGGCGGGGATCTTGGAGTTTGGGTTGATGTCCACAAAACCAGATCCAAACTGATCTCCCTTTCCAATGTTGATCAAAAATGCGTCGTATTCAGCCTCCTTGATTCCCAAAGCGAGGAGCTCTTCCAACATGATTGTAACCTTTTGGCCATTAGGAGTTCCTAAGGAGTAGAGCTGCAAAGGGTGCTCACCCTTGGGTAGTTCTTTTTCGTGCCGGGCACCTGCTGTCGGTTGGTTGATGGAAGCCCATGTGCCTCCGTTTTCGGATTCATGGGTCCAAACTTTTGGTGGGGTGTAGGTGGGGTCGCTCATCTTGTTTGATGTGATTGAATTGGTATTTTATGACCTTGTGTGTTTTGTCGAAAGCATGCATTGAGTTGGCACAAGCGGTGTTGTGACGAACGTCTAGGAAAAGGATTTTGATCACAGAAATATTTTGGCTCAGGCGGTCGTGGCGTTGATGTTGCGTGGGTCGAAGAATCGAGGACCATATCATAGAAATGTTGCTCGGGCGACCTTGACCAATCTCTCTAGAACAGATTCGAAGATTCATCCTTTGATGACAAAGTTGGTACTTCGTACATACAGTTAGTAATAACCTCAGTACTAACGTAAAAGTAATGAGTACTACTAGTACAGGTATGAAGTTCTAATATTATTATTCGATAGCAATAGCAAAGAATTGGAGCAAATACTCCAGAACAAACATTACTATTTATGCGTCAGACATCGCAGTACGAGTAGTCTCGAACTAATGCGAGCAACCTAGGTAAGGTGATTTGCTGGTTGAACTGGCAAAATTGGGAGAGAAGAAAATATTGCACACCCTCGCATGGAATCCGCCAGAGTACAAAATCAGGCAGTCCTTACAACAGCAACAAAGACTAGTGCATTGGCAGATAATAGACTATAATATTATTTTTCAACAATGCTCATCCTGGAGGATCAATCTACATCTTACTCAAGAAAGCATCAATGTCGGCTGCGGAGTGGCGCTCTGGGACTCCCGACGACAAATTCACAATCTTTCCGCGCTTCACGGCAGGACGAGCAGCGATCTCTTCGGACCAACGGATAACGTTCTTGTAAATTTGGACATTGAGAAACTCAGCAGCATCGTATCCATTGTCTAGAACCGCACGGCCATACCAAGTGAACGTAGCAATATCAGCAATGGTGTATTCGTCACCAGCCAAGAACCGCTTCTTGGCAAGTTCCTTGTCAAGAACATCAAGTTGGCGCTTGGTCTCCATAGTGAACCGATTGATAGGATACTCAAACTTCGCTGGAGCATAGTGATAAAAGTGGCCGAATCCGCCACCCAAGTATGGGGCAGACCCTTGAAGCCAGAACAACCAGTTGAGCGTCTCGACGCGGCCAGGTGTGCCAGGTGGTGGCAAAAATTTTCCAAACTTTTCTGCGAGATACAGAAGGATGTGCCCGCTCTCAAAGATTCGGCATCCTGTTTCTGTGTCTACCATTGCGGGGATCTTGGAGTTTGGGTTGATATCCACAAAACCAGATCCAAACTGATCTCCCTTTCCAATGTTGATCAAAAATGCGTCGTATTCAGCCTCCTTGATTCCCAAAGCGAGGAGCTCTTCCAACATGATTGTAACCTTTTGGCCATTAGGAGTTCCTAAGGAGTAGAGCTGCAAAGGGTGCTCACCCTTGGGTAGTTCTTTTTCGTGCCGGGCACCTGCTGTCGGTTGGTTGATGGAAGCCCATGTGCCTCCGTTTTCGGATTCATGGGTCCAAACTTTTGGTGGGGTGTAGGTGGGGTCGCTCATCTTGTTTGATGTGATTGAATTGGTATTTTATGGATCTGGGTGTTTGTGTCGAAAGGATGCACTGAGTTGGACAAGCGGTGTTGGGACGAACGTCTAGGAAAAGGATTTTGATCACAGAAATAATGTGGCTCAGGCGGTCGTGGCGTTTATGTTGCGTGGGAAGAATCAAAGATCTTCCGATGACGTCGTACGTACTCGCACTACTACTAACGTTAGTATCTCTGAAGGAGAACGTTAAGAGACGTTAACTGTTGAACGTGTTGGTGATGGACTGGCGACAGCAACGATTCAAAGGTGTACAACCGCATTCGTTCCATCTGTGGGCAAGAGCAACAACAGGGATGGCATTGACTGCAGCCATTAACAAAAAAGGAAACGAAGACTCCAAAACTGGTTTCTTGTTGCGAAACGGCTTGGTCATCGTTTTGGTAGTTGCCTTTGTTGCTTTTGCCTTTATTGCCCAAAGTTCGTCCAATGATGCCCCTGTTGAGGAACACACTCACCTGAAAACAATTCAACCTCAGTCGATCGATGACAATGCAGACAACCCGAATGCTGGTGCATCAGTGGATCCTACGGACGACCAGGTGCCTGCGCCTTCACCAACAACGACATCTTCCAAGGAAGAGAAAGCGTCCGGCAACGCAGACGCTTGGACAGGAGCAATGAAAGAGAAATTTGGAGGCGATTTGCTGGATCGAAGCGAACTTGTGAGGTTGGCAAAGTTGGGAAAGGAGAGTCTCATTGCTGATCTTCGTGTGGCTTACGGAGAATACTTTGATGACATTTTCATTGGTGATGGAAAGACATATACACCCATTTCCAATGGGGGTGGGTCTATGGATCGCCTGAAAAGAAAGTTCATGATCAAAGTGTTGTTAGTTCAGGAAGAAGTTCGAAGACAACAGAGTTTGGCCAGCGGTGTATCAGAGAGGGATTTGGTCGAGGTAGATGACTACTTTGGGCGATACGTATGGGCTACTGGTGGACACAGCGCCTCAGCAGGCCATGGAAATTTGTTCAATGAGAGTTACACTGCTTACATGGGAAACGACGTTCGCAAAGTTTTCGGAGCCGTGGGCTTGCATTTCGAGGATCGAAACTATGCTATGGGAGGAACTGCGTCGGCATCAGAGATTAGCATGTGTTGGGCACAAGTTTTTGGTACAGACGTTGATTTCTTTTCTTGGGACTATGGAATGACCGATGGAACCTTCCCGGCCAGACTTCTCCACTATGCATACAGAGGAGGGCTCAGTCCAGGTCGACCCGCAATTATGGGTGTCCGAATTGGAGGAAGATCAGGATCACAGCGGAAAGAGGCTCTGCGAGCTTTGGAAAAGATGGGAATGGCAACGTTTGAAGGAACGGATTCTTCGTATGCATTGCGAAACGATGCAATTCCCGATAGCGGCGATAAGTCCGAGGAAGAAATTCAAGCTCTTCCACCGATGCTTCAAAATCTAAAATGTGGCTCAGGCATCGAAGCTGGTGAACCCTACTGTGCTCGTGAAAAGTACACCAGCTACGTTTGTCCCCGTCGTTCCAAACAAACAAGTTGGCACCCAGGATTGTAAGTGTTGCGTGACTTCCATTAACTTTGAGCCTTGTGAGAACTCACCCACGCTACATCTCTGGACTAACAGCAAGGCACATGCTCTTGATGGGCATGCGATCTCACTCTTCCTTGTTGATGCTTTCATTGAAGCTCTGGAAGACCTCGCAGAAAATGACAACCAGGATGGCTCCTCTTTGCTGGAGCAACTCAAACAAGAAGAAGAGTCAACGTTTGGTTCCTTCCGTGAAGAGGAACTTCCTCCTATTGCTTGGTCTTTGTTTGATAAGGAGGGTGGAGCAACTCAGGACGATACATTGGATCTTGATATTTTGTGGAAGGGGCCTAGTTTATGTCGCACTGGGCGTCTCCCAGCTGAATCTCGATACCTTGGATACACAACAAACACAGACAAAGTAGGTGGAATTTCCGTTTTGGGCCGAGAAAAGTATGATATCGGGATGACTCTCAGTGATGCCAAGAAACCAGACGCGATGAGTAAAGGAATAAAGTTGGTGTATGAACCCGGAGGCAAAGAGCGTGAGAAATGCGAGGTTGTCTTGAAACCAGACTATAAGGATTTCTTCTACGTTGATGAAGGACACGGCCGTGCGTCTTTGACCATCCCCAATACAAAGGAAGCCCAGGCATACCAATATGATCCAAAGCAATTCAAAGGCTATATTATCCTGTTTTTTGTTGCCTGTTCTTGGGGAAAGTGTCCCACTGGACAACTGCGGCCAGAAGACTTTGTGGACGGTAAGTTCGAAGTATCTGTGAATGACAAGCCCGCAGTTGGTCTCCTATCACTGGGATTCGATGCTATGATCCTTAAGGGAGAGAGTGGGATGGTCTGGGAACCAAACAGCGATGGATTGTATGAAATTGCCGTGGAGGTCAAAGACAACGGTTACTTGATGCTTTCCAGCATTGTTATCTATTAATACAAGATTGGTGTATACATCGGTGTATTGTTCATACTAAAACATTACATATCAACGTGATGATACTCGTACCAACCTAGCTGCAACCATATTCATTCGAGAGTCCTGCACCTTCACGTTGGAGGACACACAATGAGTTGCTGCATGCAATGACTAGTGGTCGAGTCTACTTGAGCTTCTGTCGAATATTGACGACAGCTTCGTCGGCGATTGTTTTGAGCGGAATTCCAGTCTCTTGGGAAATGATCTTGCAATGATCGAACTCCGCTTTCAATGAAACCAACTCACCAGTCTTGAAGCGAGATGCCTTCACATCAACAAGACCTTTCCTGCTTGTATTGACGTGCTTTGTCTGGGCTACCATGAGGTCCCTGGTCAGCTTGGCACGAGGAACACTTTCGGAAACACGGACACCCAAGGTGGTTGTGTGACGAAAGATCGCCTCAAGAAGTTTATCCTTCTTTTCAGGGTGAGACAAGCAATGCAGAGTATGCGCTGGACGACCTTTCTTCATGATAATTGGAGTAAGCCATGCATCCAGAGCTCCATGTTCGAGGAGGAGTTCAATGGAATAAGCCAACAGCTCACCAGTCATATCGTCAACGTTGCACTCCAAGAGTGTGACGCTGTCGGAATCCCACAGGTCAGAGTCCATGGGGTTCGTCTCTTCCACTGGTGCAGTAGCAGGGACTTCTGCCTGTGGTGGGTGACCGAAAGTTACTGTGACGACCTTGTCGGTTGACCAAACAGCTCGACCAAAGGATTCCACCGACAATGGCTGGATCACAGAGGTATTTGGAGTCCCGGCTTGAGATAGGACCTTGAGAAGCGATACTGCAACAGGACGAAGTGGTTCCAATCCTGCATTTTCTTGAGGGACAACTGTCAAGCCGACAAAAAGCTCCCGAACCACGCCTTCTGCAAAACTACTGCCCGCGGGGATACTTGTTCGAATGGTAGACACAGAGACTTGTCGCACCTTGGCAATATGTAAGCAATACAGAATACCAAGTGCACAATAGAATGTATCGAGCTTGATTCCTACTGGCGACTGTTCAGATACTTTTGCTCCAGCCCGCTTGACTTCCATCAGGATGTCGTGCATGGTCTGAAAGATCCAATCGAATTCGCTTGGCTGCTTGGAATGAATCCGTTTTGCAAAAACATACAACATCTGATCAATGCTCCACGATGCCCGTGTGTGCGCTGAAGGGAAAGTCAACTCCAAAGGAGAAGTAGGCGTCTTTCTCAAGAGATTTGTCTCCCATGGTGCATTTGCCCAATCAAACTCATGTAGATTCTGTTCCACAAAGCGTCCGAAATCTCTCAAGACATCAGACACCGGAAGACCCAGCAGAGATGGTGTTGCATCCAAAAAGGCGGCATAAAGAGAAGGCTCAGAGAGCCCTAATGGGCAGTGGATATGGGCTACAAGTACGCTTGTCGTTGTTGCCATCGTCTCCAATATTGTGACCCACTCGGAGATGTGTCAACAGGAGTATTGATTGGAGATTGGATTCTGGCATCTGGCATGTATACGGTATCTACCAACATTAGTACTTACATTGGTAGAATATGTATGTAAGTAAACATATTATGACACTAGTGCAGTAGTTAGATTCGACACCGCTACACTTTCCATCTCCATCGTTTGGAATTAGACGCCAAGTGCAACTATTGCAGTGGTATTGCCCCGTCGGATAAAGTTTAATTGCTGACTTCACCAGCTCTCGCTTCATTGAGACAGATATTGGGTGTGATGTCGATGTGTAGCAACTGGAACACTGGCGGGGTGGCTTCGATATATTAGATTTTTCGATTCCTGTACCAGCACTCGGAGAGATTATCTTGCACAGAAGCGTGAGAGGTAGTGAAACAACATGCGTAGTTTCTTGATTGTTGCTTCAGCGTTGCTATGACCACCTTTTCCGCTTTTGCTTCTTTCCAATCTTCTTTAGTGACCCTTCGCATCCCGGCAGGCTATTCTTATGAAGGGGATATGTCGTCTTCAGCCATTCAGTGTAATGTTCATGTAATGGCACCAGTGCAATCGTTCCATCTGGTGCTCGGAAGTTTTGTTTGGATGCGGATTCTTCATGCGGAAGATGAAGAACAAACCCACCAGGCAGCTGCCACAATCTATAAGCGAGTCGCGCAAGGAGCGTTTGAAGCCAAATGATCTTGTTTCTGCCATAACCGCGGAACATGGGAGGGAATTTGGGAAGATCTTGGCAAAGACGAACCGCTAGGTAGGGTTCATATAGATGGCTTGTGACACACGTAATCGGCACAGGTTCTGTTTGATTCATCCACACGTCGTATTTTGTGGAGCCATGAAACCGTTGCGCATGAAATCCTACATCAATGTACGGTAACTCTTTCTCACCACGCTGCAAAATCCGTAGCATATCCTCCTTGCTTCTGGGAACCGCGTGTTCCCATTCATTTGCCAGGCATGCCAGACTGGATTTATTTCCAGAAGCAAATCCTCCTTCACACGCTGAATTATAGAGGAAGGCAGGAACCACTACTGCAGACTTGTAGTCTTGCGCAATTACAGGTGACATGACAGTGAGGGCATCGTGCAAACCTTCCGAGATTAGGAAATCCGAGTCAATGTATACAAAATGGGAAGTACGGACAGCCTGAATGGCCAAGTTTCGCATGACATTGACTGGATATTTTTCCATAGGGCTTGTACCCTCCATGACGGTAACTGTCATTCTTGTCATATCACACCCGAATTTGTGTCCAATTTCGTGAGCGACATCGACAGAGGTATGTGTCGAGTTTGGTGGAAGGTATATGGATACCGAGATTCGATGAGGTGCCTGCCACCGTTGGCACTGATGCTTGAGAATCCACATTCTGTCCCAAGATGATTGAGTAACAAGTGTGAAAGAAACGTCAGATGGGCTGATGGGATCACATGTGGGAGCGTCGTCGAATCGTTCCAAAGTGAACTCTTTCTGCTCGTCGCTGTATTGAATGGTGACATCCTTCTCTTGAACAACGACAAGGGAACCTTCGGAAAACGACGCACCCCGACTGCTTAAAATAGACGGAATGGATAACGAACTGACGGCCAAGGGGTCTTCACCACCTACATCCCCAAGAATTCGCCTCCCCATCTTGAATTGGAATACGGTCGTCAGGCCCCCCAATAGTAGCAGCATTCCCCATGTGGCCATTCTTGATCGCAACAAAACAGGAATCATTGTCAATGCAGATTCAAACATTAATTTCTTTGGTGCTGGTCCATTCGAGCTTGGTGCCATCTCAATCTCACTCCAGATATATACAACGGAGGAGAAGTTGCTCGGTAGGTCGTGGTGCAATGAGCTTTCACACTTTCTGCAAATGGTCACAGGTGGATTGGGAGTTTTTGGCGACATCCAGTGACCTTAACCTGTTGACTAGTTCGAACTCATTGGTTGGCGGTAGCTGCGATGCGTCGAAAAATGGGTCGCAACGACACAAAACATTAAGTCCCGGGTTGGACAAAGACAGACGATGGTTTGGGGGGGTTGGACGACCGACGACAACAACATCCTTGCTACTACAGTACCTGGCTAGCTGGTACAGTAGAGGTACGAGTACGAGTGGCTTGTTCCTTTCCACTCCAAGGAATTGAGTTGCCAACAGGACCATGTCTGGCAATCAAAGACGCTATCGAATTGCGATGGTGTGCGACTTCTTCTACCCCCGCTTGGGAGGAGTGGAAATGCACATTTGGTCACTTTCCCAACACCTCATCAAATTGAGGCACAAAGTGATTGTTGTGACGCATGCCTATGACAATCGAAAAGGCGTACGCTATATGGCAGGACCTCTCAAGGTTTACTATTGTGTAAGATATATCGTGTTGGGTTATTTTGGGCAATGGAGTTCATTTTGCTGACTACTTCTTTGCTCTCCAGCCCATTATTCCCATGACAGACCAAGATGCTCTGCCGACTTTGACTGCAACATTTCCCCTATGGAGGAATATCATGATCAGAGAGGGAATCGAGATTGTACATTGCCACCAGGCCACCAGTGTCATGTCCAACGAAAGCGTAGTGTATGCAGCAGCAATGGGATTGCCAGCTATCTACACAGATCACTCATTGTTTCAGTTTGATGACCTGGCAGGTGTCATCTTGAATCGAGTGCTACAGACTACCTTGAGTACAGTGAATGCTGCCATTTGTGTTTCGAATGCTTGTAGAGACAATTTGATTTTGAGAGCCCATTTGGATCCGAAACGGGTTTGTGTGATTCCCAACGCAGTGGATCCATCCAAGTTTACCCCATCCTCTGAGCCCGACACCAACGATCGGTCAAGGTACGTTACGAACAAGAGAGAAAGGTGTGGCAACTGGTGATATATGCTCACGTTCGCTATCCACAGAATCAAAGTTGTCGTTGTATCAAGGCTGGTTTACAGAAAGGGTGTCGACTTACTGGCAGGTATCATCCCGCGGGTTTGTGCGCAATTGCCACATGTGGATTTTATTGTGGGTGGAGATGGCAACAAATGGCTAAAGCTTCAAGAAATGGTGGAACGTGAACAGATACAACATCGAGTAGAATTCCTGGGATCTGTCCCGCATAAAAATGTGGCATCGGTTCTGCGTCGAGGCCAAGTCTTTTTGAATTGTTCTTTGACCGAGTCGTTTTGCATTGCCATTCTGGAAGCTGCAAGTTGTGGGCTACTGGTTGTCTCGACCAATGTCGGTGGTGTGCCAGAAGTCCTTCCACCAGATATGAATGTACTCTGTGACCCCAATGTGGATGACTTGGTGGCAGGAGTCCTAGAGGCTGTGAAACGCCAGGAAAATCCCGAGACAGCGGTCAATCCACACAAGGCACATGAACGAGTGGAGGCGATGTATTCATGGCATGGGGTTGCGAAACAGACTGAGTTGGTGTACAATCGCGTAATTGCTGAGCCACCCAAGACCTTTGGAGATCGTCTTGCATGCTATCAGTCACTGGGAGGGTTTTCAGGTTTGATAGCTTGTCTGTTGGCCTTTTACATTGAGCTCTGGATACGCCTTGTCATATGGATGACACCCGCAGCTTCGATCGATGTGGTTCCAGACCTGATTCCTTTTGAAACCGGTCCAATGGATGAGCTACCACCTGCATCCTGAATCAAAAAGTGTCGAATCGAGACAGTGCCAACTGCCTACGTGGATCGCATGCATGTTAGTAGTGGCAATAGCGACCTTGGCGATTCAGCTGGGCTTAATGTTGCGTTCCTCCGATTTCCCTTGACCACCGCAAGAGACGCTAGAGCTCTCCCGCTCTCCATACCTAATGCAGTACACAAGAACTTGGTGACTTCCCACCTATGCAATGAATGCAACAATTACCACTTCCAGAAACTTCGTGGTTCTTAACTATTGAATAGAAACTAGAGCTCGAATCGAAATTTCCCTTGCTATATTTTGTTCGTATAACCTTTTCGACTCACACGACCACACAGGTTAATCCAACGGTCCGAATCTAAGGACCCTTTGGAGGCAGGTCTTGTTTCCTCATTGGCTTTTATCTCATCAACAGTCATTGCCTCCTCAACAACCCTATTACATCTCACGTCCAAAATGAACTTCGAAGCATGGCAAATGCAACAAAAAGCTCAAAAGGATGAGGAGCGCAAACTGAAAACACAGGCCGCTGAGGCACTTCGAAGCCACAAGGCAGATGCCGCCAGCCCCGAAGCTGTCAAACTTTCTCAAATGAAGGAAGCAGAGCGTCAGAAAAAGTTGGAGGCAGAGCAACAGCTCCGAGGATACCGTGGAACTATGTCGGTTGGAGACGCCAAATTGTCTGCCATGCGTGAGGAAGAACGGCGTAAGAAGCAAGAAGCGACCGAGATGCTACGAGGATACCAAGGGTCTTTGTCTGAAGAGCAGGCTAAACAGGCAGCTCTTCGAGAGGAAGAACGCAGAAAAAAGCAAGAGGCCCAACAAGCTCTGTATCAAAGTCTGGAACCAACATCCGCTACTTCGGAATCTGCCGTTGCTGGGTCGGTGGCGGCCATGACCGGCGTGTTTGATGGTAAGAACCGCTCTGCACTGATTGTACAGTTGTACATCTATTCGTAGCAAGAACAATTCAGGAACTCACCTAAATCACAGCCTCCACCACTACCGAGCCTTTGGAGCCCACGGAGCCTGTCGTTGAGGATTCCCCTCCCATGGAATCGGTTGACATTCCAGCCGAGACTCCACCAGTGGAACCATTTTCTGCACCAGAACCACTTGCTGCCCCAGTTCCTGTGGAAGGGCTGAACACTACAGTGGATATTGTTTCACAACCACCAGTACCTTCCACTGTTCCAACAAAATTCCAATTCATGTTTGGAGTTATTGCAGTTGCCGGAGATTTCGCTGCTGATGGATACCTCGCAACTATTGATGAGCTAGTCGCACTCTCTATTGGTATGGATGACAAGGCTTCTATGCAATTTGAGTATCCTTTCTTGGCTGGAATCCAACAGGATGGTACGTATTTCTGACAAGTCAAGCCGCAAGAGTACTCTGGATGCCAAGTATGACTCACACGCACCTATTCCCCCCCAGGCTCCTATGTCTCCCCTGACGGCCGCACCGATGTCATCCGCAACCTATTGACCGTCAGTATTCAATTCGTTGCCCCGGATCAAGTGACCTCGGACGCAACCAAGTCCAAGATTCTTCAAGCCATTCAAGGTGCCATCAGCAACGGATCCCTTAAGAAGGCCTACTAGAACAACCGTTGCGCAGTATCGGTACTCTATCTGTATGATGTTACTCGAATATTAAGCTGTTGCGGTGGATTAGTGTGCTTCATCGTTATAGTAGTGCTATAGCATTCCTTAATATGTCAAAGATCTACATTTCAGCGGCCTACTGAACTAAGTACTAAAAATACAGTGTTGTGAATGACGGTCAGACGTCCCCAGAGCTCTTCGACTCTCAGCGAGGTTCGGAAGGCTGCCAGACCACGATTGCTTGCTAGTTTTTGCTGCCACCCCAACACAATCTACCTGTCGATCCTGCAAGCAACAGTACCATATCATGTCAGAGGCTGAAGAAGGAAAGGTTTTTGTGACACTTGTTAGTGCTGAAGGGCATGAGTTCTTCGTGGATAAAGAAATTGCTGTGGGTGCCAGTGCGACCATCAGAACGATGCTACAAGGCCAATTCAGGGAAGCCCAAGACAACCGCATTCAGCTTCCCGATATCTCAGGATACGTATTGGAGCGGATGGTCAAGTACTTCCACTACAAGGCACAGTATTCAGATGCAGCAACTCGTCTTCCTCAATTTACCATCGAACCTGAGGTAGCCTTGGAGCTTCTGATTGCCGCCAAGTATTTGGACTGCTGATCACTGATCGGTATCTCCGCTATCTGAAGTTTGGGAGAGATGTATATTGTGCGTGGTCAACCCTGGAATATAATACCACAATATTCTTTATTGGGAAAAATATATATTGTAGTGGAAAGAAGTTCTAGCAATTGGTATTTTACATTTCTTACGCTTTTCGCGTCACGTGTTTCAAAAGATGTATGGTGAGGAGTAGCTACTCGCGTTCTCCTAGGGTGTTAGCAGGATGACCGGAGGATTTCCTTAGCTTCAGAAAGGGAGGAAATGCGATGAGTATCATGAAACCAGGGTGATTTCATCAATAAGTCTGAGGGGATTCTTTTTTCTGTTCATGGTTGCAAGATTGTTGTTAGAGCAATGTTTGAGACAGCGTTTCTTTGGTGTTAGGTGATGACAAAACTGCGTACCTGGAACCTGCTGTAAGCAAGCTGAGAGTACCTCTTGGACATCAAGAGGGAGAGTCTCAGGCACAAGACTAGCCAAAGGAGTCTCTTCGACAGTCACAACGAGTGACACAAGGGAATCCGAGTCGCTCCAAGGGATTTCCCCTGTGAAACATTCAAGAAGGACAAGTCCAAGGCTCCAAATGTCACTTTTCCTTCCATAGGGTCTTGCTCGAAGCCGCTCTGGGGCCATGTATCTGGATGTTCCTACCACAGTTGTTTGCAATGCCTTGCCACTTAACGAAACAAGGTCAAAGTCACATAGCTTCACGCTGCCATCGCTATGGAGGAGGATATTCCCAGGTTTTATATCGCGATGAATAATATGTTCACTGTGCAAATAAGTCAAGCCCCAGAGGACTTGGAAAGCTACTGAGACGGCAATCTTGTCATGGATTGGTTTCCCCGGTGATACACGTCGGTGAATAAGTTGTTCAAGAGAACCGTTGTCCATGTACTCCATTACCATGGTGACTGTATCTTCGTGAAGAAAAGCTCCTTCCAACTTCACCAAACTCTCACTGTTGATTCTGCATAAAGTTCTGAGCTCTTTTCGTAGCATGCTTCGTCTCTGCTCGGAAGTACCGTGCAGGCACAATGACTTGATGGCTACAGCAGTTTTACAGCTCTCGCCACGCCCATTTTCGTTCTGTTTCCTATTCCACAATCCTTTATGAACCTTACTGAAGGCCCCCTGTCCTATGAGCTCTTGCACAACAATGGAAGTGGGGATAAGCTCTCCTCGAGAGATTGTCCGTCCTTCAAGTCTCAGGTAGTCCTGACCAATGGAAAACCCGTCAAATCGGTATGTGCTGTCACCGAATGAGAAAGAATCAATTTTTGATGCGTCGGCATGGTCTTTATTGACTATTTCTATGTTGATTGTCAATGAAGCCCCAAGTACCTTGCGATTTCTCATCGCGACGCCGTGTGCTGGGAAAATTATGTGTCAACCAAATGTATTTGATGGGCGAGGCCTTCCCATGCAACGAATTTGTGGAGCAGGTCCGCCTGCTGTGCACGCGTGCAAATATTTAGTCAATGGTATTTTGATGAGACAATTTTACATATGGATGTGACATTTTCTCGAGCCAGCGAAGCTGGCTCCCCGCCGCACACATCGTCACTGCCACATTTCTCACAGGATGATACGATACTCACCCTTGACCCTTGTGTCATCAGCTAACAATACAAGAAAAATATGAAGAAAATGGCATCGCGTGACGCAATGCTGGGAGTTTGCCTGCAGTGATCTTATCAAGAATGCCACAAATATTCGCCATACCTAATTGACTCTAACTAGCTACAAAAGTGCAACAATGAACATTTACGAAATGTTTTTACACCAAGACAAGTATATACCTTGCACCCCCCAAAGGCCTACCAAAGTCCACAGCAACAGACAACGCCCTCTACCGGCACACCCTTGTCGAGAGTTGTTGGTTCTGTCTTCGCATTCGTTTGATCGTTCGTAGAAGCCGGTAGTGAGCGAGATTCCTTTGGATCATGAGTGGTCGCCTTGGTGGGAACCGAGTGACTCATGACTAAAGCCAAAGCAGACGATGATCCCACGTCGCTTGAATCTCGAAGGATTTTTTCTGCCTGTGCTGGCTCTTTGATGAACGTGAAGCCACTGTAATCTCGAGAAAGCGCAATAAACGCCGAACCATCAGTGAATTGTGGAAAGTCTTTGTCTGAAACTTGCAAAAAGTAGTAAACAGTGTCTTCCAGTTGGTTCTTCAAAAGGTGTTGGTACTTGGCATGCAGCTGAGGCTCCATGTACAACACAGCTGGAGTCAATCTCGATTGGTTTTGACGGAAATCGATGCCAGTAAGTTCCCATAGATTTCTTGCTGCCCCTTCTCGTGCCCCCAATTGAAGCCACAGAGTATCCGCCACTCCTTCTCTGTATGCTTCGATGAAGTCCAGTTCCTCCGCGGACCCCCCAGGGATGGTAGAACGACCTTCCGATTGGAGAAGCAGCATACCACGTTGTGGGTGCACCACAAACGTTTTGACCCGATATTTGACAGCTCGGTAGTCCAGCTTGAATGGCTCAATATCGACATCACCATCATCCATGGGTGCGTGGAATGTGTACGACTTGGACAAATGGGATTCGTCCACTTCTCCGTTGCTTCGGTCACCGGAGAATTGAGAGTCAACAAAGCCACGCAAGTGATCCCTAGCCTCTTTCTGGCGTTCCTTATCTGTCAACAAAGAATTTCGCTGATGCTGTCGGAACGCTTCCCCAAACAGCAAACCCTTGGAAGAATTGCCCTTGGCAGAGCCTTCGAACATAGCTCGGAGCGAACCAAACTCAGATGGGGCCTCGCTGGAACTGTCGAGCTCTCGTGCCGAGCTGTCTTCAGGAACATTGGTTGTAGATCGAGACTTGAGTTGCTCCAAGTATCTTGAGGCCACTGAACCCGAGCCGCCTTTTTCTTCAGTGTTACCTAAAGTTGCCGCATCAACTTCAGCTGCTGGAGCATCGGGACTAATAGGGCTAGATACGGATTGAGAAGGACTACGGAGAGGCGAGATGGGATTTGCACTCCCGTCGAAAACATCCAAAAAAGTGACATCCAGGGCTCTTTCAGATTCTTTCCCAGGACCATCAGGTGACACAGCCACAGCATTCCGATTGTCAGCCTGAGGACTTTCTGGATCAAGAGCTATATTCAACTTGTCCCCAAACTCCGATTCTACCTTTTTCTCATCCGATACTTCCACTTCGAGAGGACTTTGCTTTGGACGGTCGTGCACGTCGTTCTCGTGGGTCTGCTGGGAGTCCAATGGAATGGAATCTTCGTTGGGAACTGTTGAAGACTCATTCACAGCAAGGTCCGATTCAATTCTTTCAAGTTCCATCTTCGGTTTTGGAACAATAGTAGTCACCTGATAGAGTCGGACTGTGGCACAGTCTTTCCTCTTCTTCTTCTTCTTCCTTTCCAACGGACTGTGTTGGTGCTGCTCAGAATTGTCGGAGGGAAACTGCAGGGAAACTGCAGATTCCATACTGCTGCTATCTTCTTCTTCTTCTCGCAAGTGTCGCCATGCTAAATATTTCAACTGCGACATCGCTCGGTCGACCGTTGGCGAAATAAAGGCGGCCAATGAAGAAACGACGTTCACAAATTGATGCCCTCCTCCTACTGTACCACAATCGTGGTCCTGTACAACAAACAGCAAGCTTGATACTACGGAGACTGATTTGGTCGATAATAATATGGGATACTTCTATTCACAATCCCTACCTATCACGTATTCTTGCAATCATGCAAGCCTGTACATTTCTTAGTTGCGGCGCTTTCCAAACTTCCCTCCACCATTGGAAGGGTTCTTTCCATTGTTGTTGTTCTTTCCGGTGTTCTGGCCGTTGTTCTTGCCCTGGTTGCGTCTGTTGGTGGGTGCAGATGATACAGAAGGAGCATCTGTGGAGACAGTCTGAGGGGCGTCGGTGGGTGATGCCACGGGTGCATCCGTAGGAGTTGCCACTGGGGCATCGGTGGGAGCAGCTTGAGGGGCGTTGGTAGGGGTGACTTGAGGAGCAATGGTGGGGGTAACTTGAGGAGCAACAGTGGGAACAGGTTGGGGAGCAGCAGTGGGAGATGCCTCAGGAGCCTTGGTGGGAACATTAGTAGGAGAGGCAACTCCATCACACTCGGCGCACAAAAGACCAAGCTCCATGTTGGCGGTGAATCCAGAAGAAACGTCTCCACTCAAGTCCAAGGTCAAAATATCCCGGACAGAGGAGTCCAATCCACGGTAGATATTGTCACTGGCCAAAGAAGTTTGAGAAGCAGTGTTCGATGAGTATTGATCCTCATCCTCATAGAGGTCGACATCCGCATCGGCGACAAAGAATTGAGTAGTAGCAGCCCAGTTGTCCGAATCGTGGGCTCGGAAACGGACATGGAAGTGAACAGTGCGTCCAGTGTACCATCCAGGCATGATGGTTTGGAAGGTGACAACACCATCGGCTCCAGTGGTTTGGTAAGCTCGCAACCAGTGTTGGCCGTCGGTTCCCTCCTTGCTTTGACGGGCTTGTTCAACAGACGAGTAAACTCCTGAGGCATCAGTGTGCCACAAGAAAACATCAACGTTGGCAAACTCGTTGGCATATCCACTATTAGCAGTCGAGAGGTCATACACAGTGAGAGTGAGAGTAAGAGGAACTGCATCCAATACACTGGCACGATCAATGGTGACACCAGCGGACCCAGCCTTAGCAGCAGCTGTCATGTCACTGGTGTAGATGTAGTCCTCGACTTCCTCATCGTAGGGACCTTGAGTGGCTTCAGCATCGGCCAAAACAACCACCATAGACAAATCCTCAGTGACAAGGTGGCGGGACATTTGGCCATGGCCAAAAACCCGGGTGGCAAAGAGGAGGGCGAGGCAAAGAGACTTGGCAAACATTTTTGGGTTGGGTAGTACTAACGTTAGTAGTAGCTTGAATTCAGTTTTGGGTCGTCCCGATCTTTTTTGTGAGACTTGGGGGCCACTATTATTTTTGAAAGACAACTCGGAAGGCGGAGTAGGTCTTCCCTTGGTTAGTGGCAGACCGTATCAATCGTGTTGTGGGGGAGCTACGCAAAGTGTGAACGGTAATAATATGAATTGCAATGCTGCTAACTTTGTTATACAGAAGTATGTTGTGGTGGTTGGATTGAACTGCGAGAGAAGGGAAGTGTGATGGATCATAGATCTCATATGTAAATTGCCACACTTCAACGTTTCTCAGCAGACACTCCGACTCCCACCAACAATCCACTCAAACTAGTCGGCGGTGTTTTGTTGAAGTCGCTCTAGCTTTTACCCTTCTCTCATTGAGATTCACATGGATGGAAATCCTTAATAATCGAGACAACGCTCGTCATCTCAACAAGTATAGCCACAACTACCTAGATCCACAGCACGTTTCTTTCGCAGTAGTGGTACTGTAGTATTGCAGGACAAGCGCAACATCAGTAGTTATGAATATCTTGGTGCAATCTGCAATTTCATTGAAGTAGGTGGGACTGAACTTGCACAAAAATAATGGTCGAGGGTGGAAATGTGTCTAACCCTGGAAAAATATCATACACAAGGTCCTTCGCACAGCTGTCAATCCCCCGGTTCTCGGTGGAGTGAACATAAGATGGTAGCTATTGTTTGTTGTTCTATTCTTGTACCAGTCGGATATCCTTTGTCAATACAACTGCATACGTACTCGACTTGTTACCGAGTGAGACAACACCTGCCTTCTTCGCCGCGTTGTGATATCTTGGAGTCACCAGGAACACTTTTGTTTCCGAGTTTACCCCTAGCATAGCAATTCGTCGCTTTCCTTCGTAGTCTTGGTAGAATCTTTTGTACGCATCATGGTCATCATCTGACAATGTAACGAGCCTTAGTGATATTGCTGCCCACTTCCCACCCTCCAATTTGGATGAAATAAATCGAGAGAACTCCTTGTCACCTAAGCGCCCTCTCTCCTTCAGACACGATGGCAAAAAGCGACGGATATTCTCGTGACCATTCGCCTCCAAGTACAAAGCTGCGCTAAACGTCAACCGTAAATTCAGAATGTCAAACTTGAATGAGTCACTACCTGAACCGTTCTCGATTCGAAGTTGGCTGGATGACGCTGCTTTGTTCTGGTTTTGTGAGAAGGATGTGGCCAGAGAAGGAGGGGGAGGCGGTGCCGTTGTTGCTTTGGCAGCTAACTTCGTCATCGTTTTCAGTGCTGTTGATGCTTCGGCCTTAACAACTTCTTCCTTCGAAATTTCCTTAGGAGAATCTGCAATAGCAGGAGCTCCAACAGTAGCCGTTCCAGGAGTTGTGGACAATTTCGACCGGCGAAGAATGGAACTAAGTCCGCGCTTCACAGGGTCCATATGTTCGGCTGTCTCGATAGTAGGCTCGGCACCAGAACAGGATGAAACAGGCTCTGAAGGCGTTGCCCCTTCCTGTGGTGACACCCTTAGTCGCGGGGTTAAATTGGAGGCAATCAAGGCATCTTTCTCGGCCTTTGCCCTGGCGTTTTTCGTTTTATGACTGGCAAGTTGTTCCTTTGACATTTTGATCACATTGGACACATTCAGTTCACCAGTCAATATTTGAAGACCTAGCGACAAGTTATTCCTGTCATCCAAGCTAACCCTAAGGCTTCGCGCTTTGTTCTTGTACTCGTCCGACACTTTCGTGAGACCAAGCTCTTGTTGGAATTCGTCAAACATTTCACATTCGATCTCCCAAGCCTTGAATGCACAAAGCGAATCAATGTCCCTTGCCTTTCCCAGACCAGCAACTCTTGCAACTCGTCCCAAGCTAGAAGAGACGTATGTCCTACATATTTGCCGAAACGAGCTTTCATCTTCATCCAGTACATCCTTTGTCGGCTTTCTGTCCTCGGCGTGCTCCCTCCTCGCCATCAGTGAATCCAGTAGATCTTCTCGATCATTTAGCTGCGAGGTTCCCTCGGAGAACCACCTTTTTGCAAAAACTTGATGCAACTGGGGAGAAGAGTGCTGGGCAAGGAAGCTTTCCTGTGACTTTAGCAAGTTTGTGAAAGAGCTAACAAAGTTTGCTTCTGGGGCGACAACCAGCGTTTGGGCACCTTCTTCCAGGAGTGTCGAAGTCCGTTCTTTGAAACAATGCCAGCGGTACAAGTCATCGTCAGTTGGTTTTGTGTGACTGCCTTTGTTCTGAAAGAATTTGTTGAACTCCGAAAGTAGCTGTGTAAGCTCAAGTTCCCACTCCTCCAGTCGCGTAACATCCGCTTTTAGGCACTCATAAAGAATGGGGCACCATCGTACGATAGTACCACCCATGCTGTGGTGTGCGCCACTCTTCTTCACTGCAACTCGGAAACTCTTCCCCTGCTTGTTTGTTGTCACAAATATTCCGTGTGACGAGAATGTCTGCTTGACGTCCTCGGCTATACTGAGAAACAGATCATTGCCCAACTCTACCAGACGTCTTGCGTCAGCACAGGGTATCACGAGCAACTTCTTGCGACAATCCACAAACGGAGACTCCTTTGCCACGCAGCTGTTGAGGTCGTCTATCCAATCGACCGAGCGTTTTAGCCAATCAAATGTGTGCTTCCCCGACGTTTCGGCTAGGACACCTTCGGCTACTTCAGCCAACTCATACATGTCGGGAAGCATCGCCTGAAACAATGCGCTCCCAGTCAGACGGAAGAGGACAAAATCACCATTCTTTCCTACCAGTGAGTCAGAATCAGGGTAGGCTGCCCGGTCAGGGGTTTGAACACTGAAGTCTTCACCAAAAATTTTCTGCAATTTTGTCTCGAACTCGGTAGAGCTTCTCAAAACTCGATGCATGGCATCCTCTCGTGGCATTGCCACCTTCAGTAACACAGGGTCTGCAGCAAGCTTCTCCATGAGCTCGATTTGAACATTCGAAGTGGTAGCTTCTTCCTCCTGGCTCCCCTGACTGCCAAGGTTTGGAGCCCTCCTTTTCCCGCCTCTATTGGACAAGGACGTGTTTCGTGAAATCTCGTCTTGCCATTTCCTTGCTGCCGTGAACAGTTCTTTTATCCGCATGGTGACGAGTGCAAAATCATCAACTTTCAAGTCGTCATCGTCGACAGGCATTCTATCGTACAGAGTAACCAATGCGTCCCAAGGGATCCTTGTCAATTCTCCTTCTCCGATGTTTGAATACGACGCCTCGTCCAAGTACAGAAATGGAAACGATAGTGTCCTTGTCATCCACGAAAACATTTTGATCTGTCCCTCCAAAGGTCCTTCGAGGGTTGGGTCAATTGAAAGATAATGGATATTAGAAGCACGTTCCTTTAGTGCCGCGAGAAGTTCCTTTAGGCCAGCAAGATGTTCCCGAACAGCGTCAGATTTTTGAGCAACCCCTTTACGAAACTCTCGTTGCGATGCGATTGTATCTCTGATTTCAGTTTCAAGCAATTCAGCTGCCTGAATGGCAGTGTCTAGCTCGCGAGTTGTAGCAGTTGCGTGATTCCATGGCTGAGGCTGATCGATCTCGTTCAAATCAACCTTCCTACAAGGCATACTAGAACGGATACTGATGGCATCTTTGAGAGATAGAGATCGCCCTGGCGTCTGTTTTGTCTTTTTCTCATCTCTCCCAGTGTCGCTGCTCAAACAACTGGAAACAACATGTGCAATATTCAAGTGCCAATCGACCCACAACAAGCTTGCGAGAGGGAAACCCTCTCGTGCGTCAAATGTATCCGTTGCCATTTTGTGTACAAATGTTAAACCCGGAACATACCCTTGGATTTTTTCTATGTTCACTGCTCGCGCCGTTGGTCGAATGCCGTGGCTTGCTTCTAGCCTCTCCGTAGTTTCTTTTATCTTCAGTTCGTAGCCAGCACTCGTGTTTTGAGAAAACAATTGCACAACAGTCATTCCTTCAGCTAAGAGGTGATACAATGATGTTACAATGGTATCATCGAGAGGGTTGTTCAAGGCTGATAAACTTGCCTGCACGCGATCGTACCAAACAAACAGATCAACGAGGGCGTCCGTGACCTGTCTCGTTGGGTGCATAATCAAGCCTTTTGGCCGTGATAACCGTTCTGCCTCAACCGTACTCCAGTTGTCCCGAAGTGTCGACTCCTCTTTGGATAGCTTTTTGGCTAGTCCGTTGGACCATCCCTCTGCATCTTCCAGAATACGAACCAGAGTTGCCATTAAATCTGGGAAGTCAACTTTCATCGTAGCATACTCGTTAACTAACTCGTGCACCCTTTTGATGTCTACCATCGATGGAACCTTCTGTGATTGTGCAGGATCCCCCGCGGAGACATTCCCATGCAGCCGGAGTGTGTAAATAATCCCTTCAGCCTTGACTTTCCACTGCATGGAAGAATGGAAGAGGGTCTCGGTTTTGTCTGAGATGTGACCAACAACTCGAGATAAATCCTCACTAGCAAATACCTGAATTTTGTTCTCGAGCTCTTCATCCCTCCGCAAACCATCCACCATGCTTGATCTCGTCGCAGATACCCCAAGTTTTACTTGTTGCAGATCTTGGTGTATTTTTTCCAATTGTTCAAAGGAGACTCGAGCTCCGGAGGAAAGTACTGTATCTGCACTCTTGCTCCATTTCATCATGTCTACTCGCACTGCAAGCCTCTCCTCAGGTAGCAACACGACGGGACTTTCTCTCAACTTTTCCAGACAATCCTGTGCTTCTGTCATTGAAAAGCCACCATCCAGTGCAAGTAGATGTTCGGCATTTTGTTCGAGAGCGTTGAGTCGTTCAGTGTCCCCGACTAATTTCTCAACCGAAGTCAACGCCTCCTTTTGCTTCGAGGAGATTTGGGTGACGTCAAAACAAGGAATTCCTTGCAGTTCTTCCAAAATTGATGCCGCCTTCTCACGTACAGCTTCAACATACCCTCTGCGCTCGCGTGTTGTGTTGATGTGATCTATACTTGAAACCCAGTTGCGGAAACAAATGGCTCCTCTCAAGTGACTCCGAGTCCACGCTGCCTCAGCCTGACCTATTGGATCCACGTTGTTCAAAGCATTGTCTGGTAACTCTAGTGAATCCATCAAAGCCATCAAATGTTTCAATAATTTGTCACCAAAATCAACCTCCTGGGGTACTGAAGTCACATTGTTCTCTCCAAGTCGCTGAAACATCTCTCGTCCTTCCGCGGCTATCCGACTAATTTCGGTCAGCTTGTTCCTCAATGATGTTTCCTCTTTGGCAGCATCCAAAAATTCAAGGACGGGGTTTTGCTCCAAAGTTTTCAGGCATGCATCTATATCTTCGTAGCAACACCACTGCACGTCCTCGCTATCCATGGAAGCATTACTCTTGTCGTCCCCCTCGTCAGTTTCCATCTTTGACTCTCCGAGCCCTTTCATTGCTTCGTCGTCATCGGTCGTACCGAGCAATCTGTTTGCAAGTACTCTCCATCGAACGAGTGGGTCAAATATGTTGTGGGAAATGTATCGTAGCATACTTCCAAATACAGGGTAAAACCAACCAGATGTCGAGTCCTGTAGCTGTTCCAAAAATTGATCCACAAACTCCGATGACCTCATGTCGCCGTCCGGGTCTATTCTGACTTCGTCATCCGATGCCAAACCTGTCTTTCGTCGTCGCTTGCGGCGGCGTGGGCTGGACGATGGAGAGACAGGAACTTGTCTCCGTTTAGCGTTTGGGGTATCGATGTCAGCAGAAGCACAAGCAACGAGGCAATCCCTCCCAAACTCCAAATATTCTCTGAGAATTAGATCATAGTTTAGAGATCGCTCTTTCATGTGAGACTCATTGGAAGGTTGGCCGGATCGTTGACCAAAACACTTTCCGAGAAGCTCCCAACAACGAAGGTACCAACGACATGTAACATCCAAGCCTGAACAACATTGTACCAAATGATTTACCAATGGTTCTGTTGGGTTTGGCTCCCCGTCAACAAACTTTGAGGATCCATGGTGGTTGACAATGTTGCCAAGACTGGTTCGAAGATGATTTTGGCTCCTGAGAGCGAGCTGCAGAGCAAGGATGTTCGATCTTTCCGTTTCTGTCGGGGTTGATTCTTGATCTCTAGGGAAAACAACAGGCTCCGAGAAACCCTGAGAATTGACCTCTTCTTTCAACTTCTCCAAAGCAGGCGTATTTGCCAGAGTTGATGTGTCTGGGGGGAGGTTGTCGAACCATTGTGATTTAGGGTCTCCCTTTTGATTGCCGAGAATTGCTCTCGTTCTCCGTATCCAGGCACTGGCACTTGGTCGCACCTGCGATGGTTCCAGCTCCATGGTGTATATTTCATCATCGCCAACAAACAAAATTTTAAAGGAAAACCTACCATTCCCGCAATCTTCCACGGAGCGCACATGTCCGTCGTACCAATCTTCGACATCTTCGTCGTCGCCTTCCTCTGCGGAGTCAGCGTCGTCCTGAGCGATACTCCAATAGATTTCCCAATCGCGATCTACAAGACTTTCCGCCCAGTCTTTACTTAGCATTGACGGTTCCATTTGACAAAGAAGTTAAATTGAGGTAAAGCTTGGACGCTTTACTAGCATAGTAATATTTCTAACGAAAAAGGAACTCCATCTAATAATGAGAAAACGAGACGCGAGACGCGAAGGATGACCGACGCACGGCAGCCACTTGCTTTTTGGACGCACGAAACTGCGCGTGTGGCAGTCGACTCCTTCGAATAACGTCGTTCACGGACGACGTACGTTGTTTGCGTATCCTTCCTGTACTACGGTACCCTGCGAGTAATAACGGAGAAAAATCTGAAGACTGCATGCCTACGAAATGCTTGGCGCGAAAAGTGATGCATTTTGCGCCAAGTTCGTATTCCCTACTCTACTTTCCTCTGTGCCAGTCAAAAGGAACAACATCCCTCTGGATGATGACAGGAGTAGTGAGCAGCAAGCAAGCGATTCCAGAAGATATTCATCTTATTGATCGCACAAGTAGCCTTTGTACGTATCGTCGTAATGTTGCTCCGTTGTGTTCCTGTGTTCGATTCAACCGTCAACACACAACGAAATCGAGCAATCGAGATGAATCATAAATAATACAAGAAAGGTAAAGGATCTTCCAACAAACACTCTTGGAAGTATTTTGCTGTGAACCGAAGTAACAAAGAAACAATTCAAACACCCAAAGATGGTAACTGAGACGATTCCTGAGCTTCTTGAACATGAGAAGAAGGATGTGACACAAGCAATTCCAATCGACGACGTGATTGAGAATGAAATGGACAGAAGGAAAGAAAGCAGTCGTTCGTCATGGACTATGCGTCATCTATGGATTCTGACAGGAGTGTTACTGATCATTGGTGGTGTGGTTGCCGTCGTGATTGCGTTGACATCGTCATCGTCACCAAAGTCAACCAGTTCCCCTACTATGGAATCCACCCCTCCCACAAGTTTACCCACAATGGGCCCGCCTGGAACGCCAACCCCTTCTCCCACACCTATTCCGACAATGGCATCAACAAAGTTTACCACCTCCCCCACAAAATGGCCCACAACAATTACTACTTCTCCAACAGGGAGTCCCACAGGGAGTCCAACAGCCGTGGTGTCGGCTATACCTTCCAACAATCCATCCCAACGTCCCTCAGGACAACCTTCGTCTTTGCCTACCATTTCGGAGCGGACTCTACTTCTGCAGGATTTATTGGCGAATGCGACCACTTTCGCCACTGTAGAGGAATGGGATGCACATTTGAGAGCAAATGCAGAGACACCACAGGCTCTAGCCATTGATTGGTTGGTGCACCAAGACATATACCCCGTATTGTCAGAAACCAATCTTTCCAGAGAAGAGCTGTTGGAACGGTATGCCTTGGTCGTCCTCTACTTTGCCACCGACGGGCCCAATTGGAATACTTTGGGAACCACTTGGGAAAATTGGGAATCCTACTATCTCAACGGCACAGCGAGTGTCTGTGATTGGAACGGTGGACCGTACCCTTTATATACAGACCCTTGGTCGACTAAAGGTCAAGGTATCTTTTGCGACAACAACACTGGGCTTGTCCGAGACATTGAGCTGTCAGATATTAGGCTATCGAACAGGCTTCCTTCGGAACTTCTTCTTCTGCAAAGCCTGGAAACATTGAACCTGACCGAAAATCGTTTATCTGGATCCTTTGCAACCCAACTGGTTGCTGTCCCGTCTCAAATAAAGAATCTCCAAGTTGGGCACAACAGCTTGACTGGATCCCTGCCTACGACCTTGTATTCATATTCCAAACTGCAGTCTCTGTGGATTGAGGAAAACATGATTTCAGGCGCCTTACCCGTCGACATGCCAGCATCAGTGACGTCGTTGCGTCTCACAGAGAATCAAATATCAGGGGAACTGCCTAGTGAATGGGGTAACACCCTTAGCAATCTCGTTGAGTTCAAAGGTAACTATAACCGAATCCGCGGGAGTATACCATCCGAGTGGGGTAAAATGGAGCAATTGCGCTACTTTGAAGTTGAGGGTTCCCTCTCCGGTACTATACCCTCTGAACTTGCTGGGATGACCAGCTTGGTTACCCTCGATTTGTATGGGAATTCCCTGAGTGGTACATTGCCTTCGGAGTTTGGCAGCTTCTCGGAGTTGACGCATTTGTTTTTAGGAGGCAACCCGCAGTTGGGAGGCAGTATCCCTAGTGAATTGGGGGATTTGAAACAATTGAAAGGATTGATTTTGCAAAGCAACTCTCATTCAGGAACGATTCCCAGCACCATTGGGTTATTGTCCAGTTTGGATTATCTTTTTCTCGCCAACAATGAATTGTCTGGATCATTGCCAAGTGAGATCGGAATGCTATTCGGCTTATTTTCGCTTCAGATAAACGGAAACAAATTATCGGGCTCCCTTCCGAGCGAGATTGGTACTCTTTCCCAGTTGGATTCTATGGATCTTTCTCATAATCCTGGTTTGACTGGAACCGTTCCGACCGAATTCCAGAATCTGAGACTTTCAGCTTCTTTCCAGATAAGCAACACCTCTTTGACAGGATCGTTGGATTCGCTATTCTGTGATTCTCCAAGTGATGATGTTTTGTATTTGACTGCCGATTGTTTGGGTGATGCGGCTGAGATTGAATGTTCCTGTTGCACGTATTGCTGTTCCGGAGATGTATGCGAGTTCATGCAGTACTAACTAACCACTAGCAACTACTAACTACTAGAGATTCACTGCCGCAGTCAGTTAAATACTCCAAAGTAGGCGCTCGCGTAAGGAAAATAGTTAGCATTTTAAACATAGTAAGTATGGCGGAGGACCTCATGAATAAACGGTTCCGCCAAGTATGTCGTTGCGAGGTAGGCTAAGACGGCCAGGAAAATGGAAATAGGAAGTGCTGAATCAACATTTCGATATAATATAAGTGATGGTGATCGGCATATGGCACCCCGTAGAGGCGGGGGAGGGACAAAGCAAACATGACTTACCTGGTAGAGCCTTGCCATGAATGGATAAGAGAACGAGGGTTCCCAAAAGACCGAAAAGAATCGTTGCAACACAAGCGGCAAAGGCTGTGAAACTGTATTCGGCAGCCTTGGAGACAAGCAACGAGTAAAAGATGAAGTCGCCCTGATGGAACACACAGCCGAGTGGGTTGAATAAGACGTGCCGATTCAAATAGTACCAGTATGCTGTCACGTACCAACCCCAGTTTAATAAATCCAGGACCATCTGCTTCAGAAGCATCTCCCGAGTTGTCACGCCTCACTACTTGGAGGACTTGGCCTTGTCGGTTCACAACAAATGTTCGGAGCAATTCCCCTGTCCGATTGTACACCAAGTACCTACTTCCGTGAGGCGAGGCTTCTGTCTCGTCCTTAACTATTCGGCCTCCTCTACTTGGAAAGAGCGCCGTTACCTCTCGTCGCAGCTGTTGAGGGGTCCAAGTTGCCGCTCGGATTTCTTCTGCGGTGTACTCTCTTTGCATCAATGCACCGTTACGCCTCCGTTGATTTGATAGGGTTCCTTCTTCGTCAATCACTGTGAGTTTGTACATCCGAGCGATTGCCAGTGGTACCTTACCCTTTCGATGGGCTGGTCGCTGAGATACTTCGTCCATTCTGGGGTCTGCGGCTTCTAAGGAAAGGGCAGGTCCAACCTGGTCCTGTGGTGCCTCTGTATCCGATACGGCTGTTCTATTTTCGCTTGTAGAGGCTTCGACGCGACAGTTGCTTTCCGTTGGCTCTACATTTCCTTCGTTGTAGGACGACTGGTGCAACAATGGGTTCATTGACATGGTAGACTCGTCGTTTGGCAAGTTCTCGCCAATAAAAAGAGACGATCGTTCGCCAGAGTCTTGCTGCTGTCTCTGATCCACAGAATCTCCCACATCTGCATTGTCCATTAGGTTGTGCCTCGTTTGTTGCTGTTGGGACTGTGGTGCTTCACGCCTAGGTCGGTTGACTCCTCGAGGAAGTTCCGCTTCGTATAGCAAACCAGGGAGGGACTGCGCACCAGGACGAGACATCAAGCCAGTCAGCATCTTCAAAGGACCACAAGGGGTCAATACAGCAAACAAGTCATACAAGGCCAACATGACAAGAAGGGACCAAGCTGTCCAGGTATTGAAATAGGACAACTGCCAAGCCACTGCCACAGAGCTGGCCACCAAATATCCTTGAGTCACAAACTTGGGAATACCTCGATTGAAGAAAATAGCCATCACGCCAACAATAGCATAGTTCCACAACACATAGACAAAAGAGACTATGTCGACTCGAAGCTGGTATTTTTCGATCACGACAAGCGCAATGTTAGCCGTGAAGTATCCCAACAGCATGGTCATGGTGAGAACCATGTAGGCCACAAAGAACTTGGAAAATCCGAATTTGTACAGAAGGACAATGACAAAGGTCATAAAGCAAATCACGCAGACAATGATGAAGACATTGGCAAGACTTGCCATGATATTATGCGACCCATCACCGTCCTCCAAAGCAAACACTTCGTAGGTTTGCGCATATGCTGCTTCACCTTGTGCCCGTGTCTCATCAGTATTGGCAATAATGACAGCCAAAGCAGAAACGATCATCGTCAAGGTGACGGGGGTAAACACTGCCTGATACGATGCCAGGCAGTATTGCACTCTGGAATGCAATGCTTCGTTGTTCTCTTCGGCATTCGTTTCTCGTTGGTTTCGGCTTGTGACATTGTTCCTTCCTGGATTTTCCCTTTGGTTTTCAGCAGGAAGAGTACTGCTACCCGATTCTTCACTCATGATGTTTTGCGCCACCAAACTGTTGGTTAGAAGAGTGCTTCACAAAGCACAAGTAGTTTGCCACGTTGGTGGTGCTGTTGATGAAGATGTTGTCTGTTGTCGTTGTTCAGCAGGGCGTTCTTTGTCAATCGTGAACGATTGAACTCCGGTAGGCGTCCTCTCGTCTAATTAACTATGTCTCAATGTATGTCATGACAGCCGGCCGCCATTTGGATGCTCACTTACTCCGGTACTCGTACTATACCATAATCTGTCTTTGGTAAGCAGTTTTAGCAGCGGGAAGAAGTATTTCCTACACAAATGAAAACAGAAGTAGAACTCATACTTGCAATATTTTGGATGAAAGAGATGCTTTAGTATAACAACGCTGTCCTATTGTAATCAAGGGAATGGCGCCCTCTGTAGAAGCTGGTTGAGACTACTCCCTCCCCTGATGAAGGACTGCACAAGGTTTACACGTAGTATGGCTTGATCATGACAGCTTCAATGTATGGCTCCATCAACAGCCGCGTGAAAATATAGAAGAAAATTCCCAGAGCGATACTAATTGGCAACGCTGGAAGAGCATGGTGGAAAACAGAAAGGAGAACCAGGGTTCCTCCGAGACCGGCAAGAATCACAAGCATGCATGCGGCAAATGTTGTGAAACTATATTGCGCAGCCTTGGCCACCAGAACGGAGTAGAAAATGAAGTCTCCCAATCCAAGACGAATTGTGTTCTTCTCAGCTTCATCTCCGAAATCACTGGCCTCGGCGAAGACACGGCCTTGTCGGTCAACCCAAAGAACTCGCTTGGGGTTTCCAAAACGATCGCGTTCCATGTACATGTTCTTCCTTCCTCTCTTGATCTTCTCAATACGGCCTCCTTGCTGAGGCAACTTGACTTTTACATCAGCACGGAGCTGCTCTGGTGTAGGGTCATCAGGGATGTTTGGGCCTTCGCCGTAGTTGTCTTCGAGGAGTGGGGCACCAGGAGCAGCCGTGTTCGTCGTGCGAGAGAAGGCGCGTTCTGATTGCTGGGGAATGGCAACAACAGGCAAGCTGTACACTCGGGCAACAGCCAGAGGAAGAATGATAGTGGGGAATTCGTCGAAGGATCTGTTTTCCCAAACACCAGAGGCATCATCGGAATCATTGGATTGGTTGCCCCCAGTGCCGCGCTGTTGGGTGCTGGAAGCAGCTTGGTCGCTTCTCTTACGTCCTGGTCGGCGGGCCTCAGGAGGAAGCTCGGCTTCGTAAAGCAATCCTGGCATATCTGGGGCATCGTCCTTGGACATGAGATTGACCAAAGCCTTGAGGGGACCACAGGGAGTGAGCACGGCACAGAGGTCATAAAGAGCCAACATGAAAAGCAAAGCCCAAGTGCTGTATTCATCGAAATAATCCAAATGCCAGGCGAGGATGACAGATGTCAAAATGAGGTATCCTTGGGTAATGAACTTGGGGATTCCCACACTGTAAAAGATCGAAGCGACTCCAACGACGGCAAAGTTCCATAGTCCAACGAAGAAAGAAAATTTATCAACAGGAAGGTTGTAGATCTGAATGGCAACCATCCACATATGACCACCCAAGAATCCCAAGAGAGATGTGGAACAGAACATCATGTATCCAATCAAACATTTCATGCACTCAAATCGGTAGAGGAGCACAATGAGGAAAGTCATCAAGCAAATAACAGTGACCATGACCAAACCATTGGCAAGACTCATGGCAATGTTGGTCCAGGCAGATTCGTCCTCACTAATCTTCCAAACTTGGTAGGCATCTGACATTTGCTGAGCTCCTTGGGCAAGGGTTTGATCGTTGTTGATGTATACGACAGCAAGGGCAGACAAAATCATTGTAATAGTCACTGAACGAAAATAGCAATATTAGTTTCAATCAATGATGCGTTGCGTCCCAAAAATGGAGAAAGAATCCAAAATGACACGTACCAGGCAGGATAATAGCATAAAACGAGGAAGTACTGTAAAGCAGTTCAGCCACAGACATCTCGAACTCTTCGTTCTCCGAATCATCATCGTCGCTGGATTCAGGTTCATCTAGGAAACCTTGTGCTGGTGGTGGAGCCGTCTTGGATTGTCGAAAAACACGAGAGACGTTTTGGCCAGCCGTCACAGCCATGCTAGGTTCTTCATCATGCTTGACGTAGACAGTCTCATCCCAGTCGCTTTCTTCTGGGGCGCCGTAGCCCTCCCCACCTTTTCGGTGCCTGTGTTCGCTCATGCTACAGATAGATCTAGATCTTGTCAATGGTGCTTGTTGCTTCCAACGTCAAGGTCGTCGTTCTCTTGGTGGTTTAAACCCTACTACTGCCTGCTTGGCAAGGCTGAAAGAAATCGTTGTTGTTGTTGTCATCGACTCACGAAAGGAGGGGGGCGCGCGCCCCACCGGCCGAGTTTAAAAAACATTCAGCACGTAGAACAGTATAACTTAACGACTCATTTTACGCGTGACTGAGGGTGCGTGATTCAACAATACAAGAAACATGATGGCAACTAAAAACTGCAAGCTACGAGTAGCTGGTACAAAGAACAAACGTACTACTACGACGCTTCTGGAATATCACTATCCGTAGTTGGCTCTGGGTCGTCCAGAGCTCCCAATCCATCATCCCATCCTTCACCTTCTGGGGTACTCGTATCTTGTGGTTGCTCGCCTTCTGCCGCCCCTCCTTCAACAGCCGGCGGTGGCACCTCAGGTTGTTCCTCTTCCACTGGCTTTTCGGGCTCGGGAGGAGTCAAAATTTGAATGACCTTTTCATGGAATACCTTGGCTCCCAGCTCATTTCCCAAGGAGATTTCTAGCGATCCCTGGATATAAGGTACTACGATGTCGGCAAATACTTGTCGTAGCTCCTTGGCCTTGGAGCGGAGTTCGGATGCTTCTCCTTTCAATCCGGGTGTCATGACGGCTCGTTCATTGGCCTTGAGGACCTCCTCCACTTGGGCCAATTGCTCAGCCAATTCTCTTCGGAGTTGAGCAAAAATGCCAGGCAACAAACACCGTCTAAGTTCATTCAAGCCGGAAAGAAAAGCATTGACCAATCGACCGAGAGGTGGCAACGCCATGAGCTGGCGAGGAGGAGGCATGGGTCCTCCATCCCCTTCTGTCGCTCCAGACTCGGAAGTCATTGCCTCATCGATGGACGTGGAAGACAATGGACCGGCAACCCCAGCCTCCCGACAAATCTTTAGCATCTCTGCCAATTGTGTAATTCCATCTTTCCAAAAGTGAACCACAATGGCCACCATTTTATCTTCAAAAAGAGGAGGCAACTGAGCTGTGAAATCGGCACCAAGACGCCCCATGGAAACAGAAAAGAACACACAAGCATCCAAGGCATCACGAAGCGCAGCCGAATCTTCCATAGTACCAATCTCCACTTTGAGCATGGTAAGAAAGGAGTGAACACGACGCGACGTCCACATGCTCAATAAGGAGACCGACAATTTATCGTCACTGGCTTGAGCTCTAAAAATAGCATTGAATTGGGTAGCAATCTCAAACATTCTACAACAAACAAAGACGAGTGAGCACGCCATTAGCAACAACGTCGCCTCTTTTCGTGAAGTAGTACCTACCGAGTCCTGTATCGTTCAATAGTGTCCAACAGTCGCTCCGAGGATGTAGTCTTGGGAGCCGACGCATCCAAAAAGGCAGGCCCGGATGTAGAAGAGGACGATTGCGATGGTTGATCCAACCAGGCGTCCCGGGCCTCCAAAAAGTCGACTTGCAAACTCAACTCCATGGCAGCATGCACTCGCTCAATGTTGGAGGCAGATTGACGTTCCAAATCAATGGAATTCAAGCGACGCAAGGCAGTGACAATTTCCAAACATTCTGGCATGGTAACTTGATTCTTGAGGCAACGCAACAAGTGACGTCGCAAGTCTCCTTGACGAGAACGAATCTGGGCAATGACTTTGAGGACGACTTCATTCTTTTCGGTATGACGGCGCTCCAGTGTATTAGCAAAGGCAGCAATGTTCAAAGATTCGTCATACAAATTGGATCTGACGCAAGCATCCATGAGAGACGGAAGTTCCAGTAATTCCAAGAGAGACGAATGCTGCAGGAGCGTCCTTCGTCGGACACGATGCTTCTCGGAGAGAGCTGCCAGGGACGATTCGCTTGCCTCTTCTTCTTGTTCCAAAGCTTGCTGTGCAATGGAAACTTGTGATTCTACTTGTTTGGCATTGGCAAGCAATTGTTTGAGAGCACTCTCCAAGGCAGCTCCACGGCGTTCGACCGAGACAAAGGTTCCGGCTTGAGAGGCACAGAGTGACCGCAATTGCTCTTCGGCCGCCTCCAGAGCAGCCTTGGCTACAACGCGCTCATCGCTGCTTGCAAGTATATCTGTCATATTTCAATTAATAACTGCAAGATTGCTCTCTGTGTGGAGTTGCAGACAGTAGTATTGATGTGTCTAGAGCTGGCACTTGTTGTGTTTGTTGGGTCGGAGGTCGGAGGTCGGAGGTTGGATCCAGCGACTATTACGGGGATTATTTTGTGCTCTCCCAAGTTTCCGCAAAAAGGGGAATTCCGACAACCAATCGGATAAATCAAGAACCAAACGTACGTTCGGAGGAACAGAAACACAAACTCAAACTCCCGACATACAACTCCGCTTCGTTGGTGTACGAGGTGCTTTCCTTATCCTTCTTGTGGGCGCTACAACAAACAACACAACAAAGATTCATGTCTCGAGTACTCTCTATTCAATCGCATGTGGTTCATGGCTGTAAGTTTCTCCAAGAGTCTCTTGTTCTTCCACGGGCGCACCAATTCTCACTCGCTACCCTATGTGCCATTCACGGCTGTCGTTCGTTCTACTAGATGTGGGGAACAAATCTGCCGTCTTTCCCCTCCAACTCTTGGGCTATGATGTAGATTTTGTTAATTCGGTTCATTTCTCCAACCACACTGGTTATGAGAATGGGCTGAAAGGGGAAGTCATGAATGGCGATCAACTCATGCAGATTCTCCAGGGATTGCAAGACAATCAGCTTCTCGGAGACGTTGGTAATGTGTTGACAGGATACATTGGTTCTCTTTCCTTTTGCGAGGCTGTCATGACTGTTGTACAAACAATACGAAAGGTCAATCCCAACCTTCGATTTGTTTGTGATCCTGTCTTGGGAGATCACGGGCGATTCTATGTTCCAGAATCCTTGGTACAAGTCTTTCGAGAAAAAGTACTTCCCTTGGCCGATGTCACCACTCCCAACCAATTTGAAGTAGAGCAACTTACTGGAATATCTATTCGAACCATGGAAGATGCTCGCAAGGCTTGTGATGCCCTCCATGACCTGGGACCCTCTACGGTCTTTATCACGTCGGTACAGTTTCCAGTCGACACAGAAGCCTCCTCTTCCTCGGAACAAACCATTTCGATTCTAGCGTCACAACGAAGCAAGGATGGATCCACACCCGATGAGTTGTGGTGTATTGACTGTCCCATGATCCCCGGAGCCTATACAGGGACAGGGGATCTGACTGCCGCCTTGCTCTTGGGGCACTTGGCCAAAACTCCCAGCGACTTGCCACGGGTCATGGAATGCGTTACCAACACCATGTATGTCGTCATTCAGCGAACTCACGAGTCGGCGGGAACCACAGCACAGTCCAAGGAACTCAAGTTGATTCAAAGCAAGGCGGATATTGAGAACCCTCCTGACAAATTCCGAGCCCGACGAGTGCAATGAGATGGTGGATTGATATCGATTGGCGAAGTTGGCTACTCTTGATGGAGAACTACTTCTCATACAGTACCTGCAAGCAAGATACCATAGAGAGTTTACAGCATGCATCGGTAGTTATAATGTCAATGCTAGAGACAAATTACGGGTTCCAAAATAACTAAATATCCTCGCCAGCATCAAGCTTTTCCTGTAGCTCCTTGGCCAAATCACTGTCGGATCGTTTCATTGCTTCTTCCGAAAGAGACAAGAGCAAAGGGGCAACATCTTGTTGAACCGTGTACTTCTCCTCCTTATTCAATTGAATGCCAGCTGCCAACTTTTTGTCCACAGGTACGACTTGGGGGACCGGTTCGAAGTACACGTGAGAATTGTCATTTTCCCAACTCCTCAACAACTTCAGGACGTGGCCACGGAGATCCGTCAAGTCCTTTTGTACTACAGCGAGAGCAGGGATTTTGGCTACGTCTGGCATTCCCTTGGGCCCACCAGCTTGAAGGTGCAACGATGCATCACTCATAATGGCAATGGCCAATCCATACTCCTTCTCATTCTCCCAAAGACTGCGGGCGTGGAAATACATAGACAACGCCTTTTGCAGCTCCACCTGGAATGAAGTGATCGACATGGCGTTCTTCTCCAATCGATCAAGCTGCTTGGATCCCTTAGTGTTCATGTGCGTGGTGAAAGCTTCCAACTGTTCGGACACTCCGAGACACAGCTTAGCGAGCAAACCGTAGTTGGGTGTTCCCGGCTTGATCAAAACCGTCGATATAGCCATTTGTTGTGCATTGGCTTTGAATAACATGCTGAGACCCTTGGCGGTTGCCACCGTACACTCAATGGGAAGATCTTGTTCACTTGTTTTGGATCCTCGCGCCACCCAAGAAGGCAAACTCTCCTCCGCCAAGTAGGCAAAAATTCCAGAAGCTGCCGCGTATTCTCGACTGGCAGCTGCAAACTCACCGGCAAGACTCGTTTCGGTTGCCACTCCCGCCTTGCCAAGCCCCTCACAAACAATACACATGACCATTTCATACATAATGGCCTCTGCCTTGTAAAGTTGCTTGGATGTTTCAACACCCGACTTCCATTCGAAAATCAACCGCTCTGTCAATCCAAACACATGAGTGAGACCAATGGATTCTGTAGAATTTAAATCAACACATACTTCCGAAATCACGCAAAAACTTACCATCCAGACGAGCCATTTCCGGCTGGAATTTGCAAGATACCAAAATCTGGTGGATATAGGGTAGGTATCGCCGGGCGTCTGCAACCACACGCTCATGGGAGACCTTGTTGGCACCAACAGCTTCAGAAAGCTTCTTCCTCAACTCGTCTGCCTTGTTCATCGCCTTTCGAGTCTTTTCGTTCTTTCCGCAAGATCGGAAACTTCGGGCAAAGGAGAGCTTGCGGGCAACATTCATTTCGGGGACAGCAAAGCGGTAGACAGCGGAAGCTAGACGAATGGAGGAATCGGGATGCCCCAAATCCTCCTTTTTCTCATCCCATTCACTCATGATATCCTTGGAATTGAACCTTCAAAAGAGTGTAAGTACAAGGGGTGCCCCACTCCGTTCTCGCCAAGTGACTTGATGCCTTCGTAAGATTTGGCGTGGGTCGTGTTGCTCACGGGAAATCGGCGACATGCAATGTATGTAGTTATGTACTACTAGTACTAACATGTAGGTAGTGTATGTAGAAAACCAGGATACGAAGGACTGACACCAAAACAACCACTCGAGAATTCCATATCTTTCTGGATCTTGCCACAATTGCAAGAGTTGACTTTACAAACGAAGTATCACCATGCCCAAGGCAAAGACAATCATCAACGATGCCAATGATGCTGTAGAGGAGTTCTTGGAAGGGCTTCTGTTGCAATACCCCAACCAACTTGTCAAGCTCTCCAATCACGCTGTTGTTTTGGCAGCCTCACCCCCAGCTGACTCTGTCCAACTGCTGTCAGGAGGTGGAACAGGACATGAACCATCCCATGCAGGATGGATTGGACACGGAATGCTGAGTGGTGCTATTTGCGGTGGCATGTTTGCCAGTCCTAGTGTAGCAGCCATTATTGCTGGGATTCGTGCTGCCGCCGAAACAAAGCAACGACGCGGATGTCTTCTTGTGGTCAAGAACTATACAGGGGACCGACTAAATTTTGGATTGGCTTGTGAAATGGCCAATCAAGAAGGTATTCCGTGCCGTATGGTTGTTGTTGCAGATGACTGTGCTTTGCCTAGACAGAAAGGAGTGACGGGTGCGCGAGGACTGGCTGGAACGGTTTTGGTTCACAAGGTGGCTGGAGCTGCAGCTGCCAAGGGGAAGTCTCTAGAAGCTGTCGTTCAATTGGCAAATGAAGTGAATGGTCGCATTGGTACTTTGGGTGTAGCATTGGAAACGGTAACCATGCCAGGAGCAGCCACAGTCAACACGCGATTGAACGATGAAACAATTGAAATTGGTCTGGGTATCCATGGCGAAGCTGGAATCAAACAGTCTCCGTTGCTCAAAGCAAACGATATGGCTGACGTTATGATAAAGACTATTCAAGAGCATGGGAGAGAGATTGTGAATCCTACATCCGGCGACACAACGATTGAGCCCTTGTTCAAGGCGGGCGATGATCTTTGCGTTTTGGTCAACAATTTGGGAGGAACGAGTAACTTTGAAATGTCAATCCTTGCCAATGCGTGTGTCAAGGCCTTGGAAAGTAGTACCTACGGTTGCAATGTGTCTCGAGTATTGGTGGGATCCTACATGACGAGTTTTGGTATGCAGGGAGCAAGTCTCACGGTGCTGACGTTGACCGGCGCCTCCAACGAGCTAGTCGAGTGTTTGGATGCGGATTGTTCTGCCCCTGCTTGGAATAAGTGTGATGTATTTGTTCCAGGTAAAGCAGGTATCCGACCTTCCGCTGTGACGAGACCCGAAGTTGTGGTAACATCCAAAGAAGAAAAACCCATGCCTCCCTTGTCTATCGAATCCTTTGACAGTGTGGCCAAGACAATGGCAACAAAGGCAGCCGAGAAATTGTCCGCTGAGGAACCTGTTCTAACCAAGTACGATCAGATTGTCGGTGACGGCGATTGTGGAATGACCATGCAACGAGGTGCCAATGCAATTTTGGAGGGCATTCAAAATGGAACCATATCCCTCGAGCACCCAGTACCTTTCTTTGCAGATATCGCAAGTGCAGTTTCTAACTCCATGGGTGGAACTTCTGGCGCTTTGATTGAAGTGTTCTTTCGCAAGATGAGTTCCTACTTGTCTGGTTGCACTACCATCGGAGGGGCAGAGTTTTGTCAAGCCTTTCAAGAAGGGGTGGATGCGATTTGCTTGATTGGAGGTGCTACAGTAGGCTCCCGAACCATGTTGGATGCTTTGATTCCGGCTGCCCAAGCTCTGGTCACCTCTGCCAATCTAGGAACCGCTGCAGAGCAAGCCAAGGTGGGGGCCGAAGGGACGGCGAAAATGGACGTTGCTAGTGCTGGTCGATCCAACTATTTGTCGTCAGAACAGTTGAAAGGTACCCCTGATCCAGGTGCCATGGCCGTGGCCATTGTTTTGGAGGCCTTGGCGAGCCATGATTAGTCGTATGTAGTAAACTATGTCCCACGCCTCGTTGTACGAATATAGGCACTACTTCAGTCTCCTTTCAACGTGGCTTTCCCTTCGACGTAGGCTAGAGTAGGCTACCGTAGTGATTCTACGCCACAGAATCTCGAAATTTGGCGCGAAGACTTGCTACCGACAGCACCACACAAAATGCCGCGAGCAGCGCTCCAATTTTCATTGTTTCTCCGTAGTTGTGACAAACAACAACTCTGTTGTGGAAAAGCATCCTCGGATCCTTGGTACGAGTACTGTACAGACTACACCAAATTGAAACAAAGATCACAGCATCACACAGTATTGAATCGGTGAAATGACAAAACAAAAGCAGCTTTCAGGATGGCTTACGGTGAAGAAACGAGGAAGAGACGATGCCCAAATCGCTCGCGACAGTCGCAAGGCAGTGGCAGCCCGAAAGAAACCTACCAAGCCCAAGAAAATGGAATCCGATGAATCTGATTTTGCGGAAGATGACGATGACAGTATCAACGATTTTGTGGTGGATGACGATGAAGATGTCGACGAAGAATTCAGCTCTTCCGATGACGAAGAATTGATCGTCGACGATTCACCGCCAAGAAAGCCACTTGCTGCAAAACAAAACGGCAGAGCGCGCACAAAAGCATTCAAACCTGCTGTCTTAGAGTTGTCTAGCGATGATGACAGTACCAGCTTTCTTCAACCGCAAAAGCCACGTCTCAGCAAGCCCTCACAACCGTTGAGACGGGCTCAAGATTCCTTGGCAAAGCAACGTTTGCCTGCTCTTGCAACATTTTCGCAACCAAACCCTTCTCGTTCTTCCAAAACTTCTAAGCACGTTCTTGACGATTCTGATGAACTCTCTTCGCCTTCTCCCGTCAAACGCAAACGGTCCGACAAACCTGCCACCTCCACATTTTCCAAGTACTTTACTGCTCCAGCTCTCAAAGCAAAGAAGGACTATGATAGGACAGTGACGCTCAGCAGTGAGACTTCGGATGATGAACAACCTGCTAACAGATCAAATGCCTCCAAGGCCTTTTCCAAGCCTAACAGGATGAAATCCGCAGATTCCCTTCTTTCCAAGACCAATCCTGCGACGACTGGCTCAAACATGTTCTCGCAATTTCAGAATCCTCTCTTGGATGATTCTGATGATGATTCGATCAGCAACATGCTTCCTTCTTCGCGTACCAAGGGAAATTCCCACAACAGCACATCCAATCCTGTCAGAACCAGTGATAACAAGGCACCACTCATGGAATTGGATGATTCCTCTGTTGATGCCGATGAGGAAATTGCGATCAAGAAAGCAATCAAAGCCAGCAAGAAGGAATTTCAAAAGCTTCAAAGTACCAAGCGGGGTGAGAATTCATTCAAAAGCAAGAGTTCTACTTCCAAGTCTCTGGATCCTGTTGAAGATGACGACGAAGACGGGCCCATTGCCGATGAATCCCTGTTGGCCGAAACATCGGACGAAGAGCCCGAGGATCGTGGTGAGGAATACGATGAGGAGCATAAAACAGCAACTTCCGTGTTGCATACTGCAGAAAGTCTTAGTGCTCACGTTTTGCAGCGTATGAAAGAGTGGAGTTGTCAGGATGAGTCTGCAGCTCAAGGGATGATTGTCAATGGCGCCTTGTCGCTTGGATCTGTTCAACCAATGGGGAAGTCTACTGCTGGCGGGAATCACGAGTGGATTACAGATATCTTGATGCAGAAAGTGTGTCCCGGTGTCAAGCTGTCCAACTATCAATTGATTGGAGTCAACTGGATGGCTCTACTCCATGGAATGAAGTGTGACCTTGAAGGAAAGGCCACACCTGTCAACGGTGTGTTGGCAGATGAAATGGGATTGGTACGTGCTACATTGCTACTTGCGAGAAATCTTTTGAACTACTTCTAAGTTCTAACCCGATTCATATTACAGGGAAAAACCGTACAAACGATTGCCTTTTTGGCATGGTTGAAGTATCACAGGTCACAAGAGGTTGTTGATGTTGATAAACCCAAGGATAACGGTGCTTGCAAACCCCATCTAATCGCTGTGCCTGTCTCCGTGCTCCCCAATTGGATGAGAGAGTTTAGCACTTTTGCGCCCGAGTTGAATGTTGTGAAGTAAGTGCCGTTGTGCCTGAAGTCCTTTGGTATGTGACTGTATCATCTTCTTACGGTTGCCTTGCAACGTCTTTCAGATACCATGGGAGCCTAGCTGAGCGCGAGGAGATTCAAGAAACTTTGCGAGAATATATTCCACGTGCAGGTGGGAAACCCCGAAAGAAATCACTCGATGTTATCTTGGCCCCAGTTACCTATTTCCAAAAGGAGAAGTCTGATGACAGACGTTTCTTGAACAAGTTCAAGTTTGACTATCTGGTTGTCGACGAAGCACACATGCTCAAAAACTCTCAATCCCTGCGGTACCGAATGCTTGATCGTGTCTCGACTCAACATCGCCTTTTGTTGACCGGTACTCCAGTGCAAAACTCACCCCAAGAACTGCTGAATATGCTTTGTTTCATCATGCCACTGTTTTCGAAGGGGACTGATTCTATGGATGAGGAATCAAATAGCAACAAAGGCGAAAGGATGCTTCAGCATTTCGTTGATGCTGAAAAAGAACAGGACGGAGATGAGAAAGTGGCCTACCAGAAACTCAAACACCTCTTTGCTCCTTTCGTTCTAAGGAGGAAGAAAGAGGACGTGATTATGCAACTGTTGCCTCCCAAGGAAAGAATTGTGGAGCATGTGAAATTGGACCCTATTGCTCGATCTATTTACGACTCTATTTTGGCCAACCACATCAACAGCAACGGCGCGAAGATCACAGCCGCAATTGGAGATCATTTGTTTACAAACCTCCGAAAAGCCGCGCACCATCCACTTCTCCTAAGAGGCCGACATAACACCGAAGCAGAGAAACGGCATCTCATTAAGTGCTTTCACCAGTTTGGAGCCTTCCAAGGTGAGGGTTCCACTGAAGCCCGTGTTGCTGAAGAAGTTTCAAAGTTCAACGATTTTGATATTCACTTGACTGCTCTGGACCTCATCGAATCCAACGTACACAGACGTTCTGAATTAGAACGGTACGTTCTCGATGAGGCGGCTTTGTTCAGTTCTGCAAAGTTTGCCAAGTTGAGAACTCTTCTTCCACGCCTCATCTCAGAAGGGCATCGAGTTCTTATTTTCTCGGGCTGGACAAGTTGCTTGGATTTGCTGGGCTGTTTGATGGAAAATTTGGGTTTGGAATACCTAAGAATGGACGGTAGTAGTTCTTCTGACGCTCGACAAGAAATGATTGACCAATTCAATCAGAATGATTCCATCAATGTATTCCTCTTGTCGACAAGAGCATGTGGGTTGGGTAAGTGGCAGCAAGAAGAAAGTGCACATTGGGACTGGGGCAAACTAACATCATTGTTTCAACCTTCAGGTATTAACTTGACAGCAGCAGACACTTGCATTATCCACGATTTGGACTTCAATCCTTTCAATGATTTGCAAGCTGAAGGTTAGTATTCGAAAACTTGAACTGTGCTTGCTTCGTTTGTGTTCGAGCTCACGGACTTTTCTGTTAGACCGCTGCCACCGCATCGGACAAAAGCGCAAAGTCACCGTTTACAAGTTGGTTGCAGAGGATACAGTTGACGCCGCCATCTACAACATGCAGGATCGCAAGTCTAAAATGAATGCTGCAATCATGGAGAGCAACGAGGCGAAGAATGCCAAAAAAGAAATGCTACAGTCCGCTGTCAAGAACTTTATGTCCAGCCCCCCTTTGAAGAGCAAGGTCAAAAAGAGTGCTGACAAGGAAAACGAAGACGTCATATGCATATTGTAATAATACGATCCGATTCTTCTTAAACCACCTTGACTCTAGCCCAAACTTAGCCCACCTCTACAGGTACTGTACTACTACTGTAGTAGTAGCTTTTTCTGTCCAACTACGCACGAGTAGAGATTCAAATTATCAGCAGTGCATACAGTATATAGTACGTAATAATAGTATATAATATATTGTACCGAGATACAATGAGAAATGACTTCTGCACACATTGCCAAAATCACTCGACCATATATCATTGTACTCGTCGTGGAAAGCGCACTCCATTTTTTATCCCAATGTCCGACACAGATACAGCCGAGGTTCCAACATGGGTCAAGCTATGTGGTAACTGTGCACCTTTGGCAGCCTTCATTGTATTTTTGGCTGTAAGTTTGCCAACGACGCAACGGTCTCTGTTCATCCCCTTGACTTGTGTCTAACTTGTTGCCCATGGAAACGCCCAGCCCTTCCCAACCATTAAACAAATCACAAGAGACCGGAGTGTTGGATCTTTTCCTTTGCTTCCTTATACTGCAATGTTCTGCAATAGTTATCTGTGTTTCGTCTACGGAATTTTGAAGGGAGAATTTCGAATCACAGGGACGAATTTGGTGGGTTTGGCAATGGCCATGTACTTCATTCTGAAATTCGTCCGCTATGCTCCCAGTAAAGCTCCGACATTACCAGGTAGCATTCGTCAACATGTCAACGTGGCTTCATCGGTGGTGATTGGAACTCTGGTGCTAGTGGGTATTGCCCCTTTCGGGGATCCTGCCCCGATTATCGGTCGAATCTCGGTCTTGTTTTGTGTATCCATGTTTGGTGGCCCTTTGACCGCTCTCAAGACAGTGTTGCAAACCAGATCTGCAAAAAGTATTCCACTGCCATTCACTCTGGCAACGATACTGAATTGCATTTTGTGGAGTGTTCTGGGCATTTTTGAACTTCATGACTTCAATGTTTACTTCCCAAATGTCGTTGGATTGATGTTCGGCATCGCCCAGGTCACCCTCAAGTTGATATTTGGAGAAGGGCCAGGCAGCAAGGAAGAGGAGGGATTGAATCTGATTCTTTGAGGAAGAGACAGAGCTTTCGGGACGCAAGGCACTCTAAAAATACGCTTATTGGTCCGTGGGAAATAAAATAGTGATGCTACTAGTATGCAAATTCTAGGGGAGCTGTAGAACCATTCTTGTCCTGTCCTGAGAAACGACTCCTGTTCTCGCACCTGGTGACCGTTGCCACCTTTTGTACTACCATTGAAGCATTGGCGCGTGTTGAGGTTTTGGTACCCCTTGAACGTATTCTGGGCAACAAACAATACCAAAAACTCAACAACTCTTGTACATGCGGTGATCCAGTTCGTACCAACCGATGCAGTTCCACTTGGCCATGAGACGAGACGACACTCCATCCACTCTAATTCCAAATGGAGTTGAAGAACAGTAGAGCCAGCGACAGGCCAAAGATGGTCCAAGCCATGTAATGCTTGCTGCGCTTGCTACGTTCCGTAGCATCAACCAAGCTATCCTGTCCCTTGTCAATGTTTTCCTTGGTTTGTTCTGCACTTTTGGCAATGTCCCATACTTCTTCTTGTTGCTCACTCACCAAATTGGAGAATTGTCCAATCAAAGTAGTGATTTCTACCATTCTCTGCTCCATCTTTTGAGCACTGTCGAGATCGTTTTGAGTTACGCTTTGCTGCATCAGGACTGCTTCTTGTTGCAAATCTTGTTCGAACTGTTGCTGTACAGCTTCTTCTGGATAATCAACCATTTGCGGGTGGGATCCTGGAAGAACGGGATTTGGATTTACCTTTGGTGCAACGACAGTAGTATCAAACGCGGACTCCTCGGTTTCCGTGTGCGCGCTGGAAATGGAGTTTAGAAACTGTGGAGGCGGAAACGTTTCTTCTTGTTGCATGTTGGTATCATAGTTGTCGAAAAAGCGTGTGTCCATGGGCATAACAGGGCCCCTAGGCATGAATCGCTGGTCTTTGTCGAGCTCTTCCTCCTCTTCAAAAAACTGTGAAGTGGCCGTTTTGGGCGTGTTTGCTTTTCGTTGGTATAATCTGCACTGCCACGGATTCTGCCACAATTGAACAGAAGCCCGTGATCGCTGTTGTTGCAGTATACCAAAGGGTTGCGTGATCTGCTCCTGCAATTGAGTGAGCAGAATCTGAACGACCCCATTTCGATGACTGGCCACGTTCCCCCCAGAGGTTGGTATAATCTTGCGCAATGTCTCCAGCTCCGCTGCCGTTGTCGCTGCGAAGGAAGTGACGGTGGATTGAACTAGAGAAGCTTCGTCATCCGGCATGTCCAAACCAACATACTGATGCTTCTTGCTTTGAATCCAATGCGCCATGCGCAACATGTCCGCTTGTATCCTCAAAGCATTTTCAGTCCAAGGATGAACTGGGGCGACTGCCTTCTGGGGTCCCAAGGCGTCATCTTCCTCTACGAGGTTGATGATTTGTTGAACGGGAGAGGAAGAAGAGGGCTTTCCTTCTGGCGTACCATCTACATGCTCAACCCATTCGAAACCCATGACATTCGCACAACAGCGTTGCCAATCATTTTGTCGATCATACGAGCAAGTCGCTTTGGAGCTGATTGGCTTTCGTTTTGTTGTCATGGTCCTGTGTTTCGGTGAATCAGCTTGCTACGCAATTCGTAAGTGACGTTTCAAGACTGGATAAACAAGAGCACCTGTTGAAATGGCCTCGGCGTTTGATGTCAGTCGCAACAAAGAGTGACCTCGTAGGAAATAGGGACTGAGTTCGTGACTTCGGAGACTTCGGAAGGAATGCTGGCAACTTTAGGAATTAACTGTGAATACGATTGAAGTAACAAAGAGAATAGTGTTATGTGTTATGAATATAGATTGTATAAAAAGCATACTGTATACTGAGATGATGAAGAATCAACCGGGGATACTCAAAAGTTGAAATAGCTCGACGTTCAATTGGAATAGTGAAGAGGGCATGTACCGCACACTCGCCTACGCATCCCCCTGACGTCTAGTTTGGCGCCGTGCACGAGTCGCTGCCGTTGTCACAACAAGTTGTGCAACAAGAGCAAACAACCTCAGGGTTTGAGGAAGCACAGTCTGCGATAAAGTACCCGATCAAACCTCCCGTGGTGGTGCAGAATACATTGTCAAGATCCCCAGTGATATCGTTTCCTTGAAGGTATAGTTCACCTGAAAGCGAGGAAAACCGTGAGTAAAAGACATAAAAAGGAAAGTAGAAACAACGCATGAAAAAGATTGACCTACCCAAATCGTTCAGTGCAGCTAGGTTGCCGGGAACAGATCCACTCAACTGATTGAATGACAGGTCTACGACGGATAGATTAGACAGCTCCCCCAATGCGCTGACAACCGTTCCAGTCAAAGCATTGTTGCCAAGTTCGAGTCGTTCCAATTTCTTCAGGCTCTCAATCGTTTCAGGAATTGGTCCACTAAATTGGTTCCCGGTCAATCGGAGAGTGTCCAACAAGATCAACGTGCGAAATTCCGAAGGAATCGTTCCTCCCATATTGTTGTCGTTGAGGAGGATGTCCGTCAGGGAACTGTAGCGGCTAATGTCGCTGGGGATGGAGCCAGTGAATTGGTTATCTGCCAAGTTGATGGTGTGAAGTCTCTCGGCTGGTCCAGATGCGAGGAATCCGTCCAAGGATCCACTCAACTGATTGGAGGAGCCATCAACCGATTGAAGATACCCCCTGTTGGCAGAAAAACTTGGTAGACTTCCTGTGAAGCCATTTTTGGAAACATCGAAGGTTACCAATGCCTCCATTTGGTCGAACCCTGCTGGAATGGATCCACCGAGGCCGTTACCTTGAACATTGATGAATAGTAGCCCTGGTAGCTCACCGAGGGACTCTGGTAGAGTGCCGATAAGCATGTTTCCTTGGAGTGATATCGAATAAAGACCGTACTGGCCGCTGAAAGGAGGGATCGTCCCCGTGAAGTAGTTCAGACCGAGGTCAAGTACTTCGAGCAATGGAAGTTGTGTCAATCCAGAGGGAATGGTACCTCTCAGCCGATTCTGCAAGAGAGTGACAAAATACAGATTTGTCAACTCTCCAAGCGTATCTGGGAGGGTTCCTGAGAGCTCACAATATTGGAATGATATCATTTCTAGGCTGGTGGCCAAGGATATGCTGTCTGGAATGGTCCCGCCAATGAGTTCGTTTCGCAACATCAACAGTCTTCGAAGTTCTGGAAGCTGAAAAATGGACTCTGGGAAAACACCGCTCAATTCATTCTGTCGTAAGTCCAGTTCCTGTAGATTCTGTAGCTCACCGAACTCTGAGGGGACTGATCCGCCAATGTTGTTGTCACGAAGTTCGATCGTGGCGAGACTAGAGAGTACTTTCATCTCAGACGGCAGCGCACCTGCTAGATTGTTTTCGTCTGACAGAATCACAAGCGTGAGGGTAACGGACTTGAAAAGCTTGCACCAACAATAAAGACTTACTCAAAACAAAACCAGAGATAATACCATCAGAATTGCAAGAAATGCCATTTTCGGTGGCATCGTTCCTCCACTGGCATACATCACCTGCACCCAGGAATCCTGCGCTGTCGTCCCATTCTTCACCAACAGTGGAAAAGTACACGAGTGCAGCGACATATCTCTGTTCCAAGTCCAAATCCGAGAGACTGTCAAGATCGAGTTGGGCGGGGTCCTCATCCAGCAGCCATTCATAGGCATCGTTTTGCGGAGTCCCAGGTTCAAGGACAGAAGGGCCGGAAATTTCTATGAGTTTCGCCAATGCAGAGTCTGCTGGTATCGTTGGTTCGACATAGATAGAAGGGGCAGGGGTGGGACCTGGCGCTGCGGTTGGTGTTGCGTCGGTTGGAGATGCCGTTGGACTTTGGGTGGGGGAAACAATTTGGTTGCTTTCCCTAGACTTTGATGATCGATCTGTCACTGACAACGAGACTGCAAGAATTATTGCAACCAGGACCAGGCACACGAGACAAATAATGTAGTAAGGACGATACCTGCTCCGCTCACCATTCCCATATCGTGATTCCCCAATGAAGTAGTCATCCTCCGAATCTACTCTGGCTGCCAATCCTGGGCCGTAGGTTTTGGTGGTCTCCTCGTCATACACTGGAATGTACGGTTGTGGTGAAGTTTGCTTGGCATCAGGAGTGGATTTTTTTGGAGTCAACGATTTCGCTGGCGAGCTGGGGGGGGACTTTGTAGGAGTTCTGTTCACCACTTCGTTTGATTCCGCATATTCATTGTATAGTCTAGGAGAATTGTCGACGACCTCGAAAGTTTGGGTGACTTCGTTGAAGTAAATGGTGCGATTCTTTGGGCGACCTCTTGCATCGTGCTCGAAGTTAGACGGCGAAGATCCTAGATCATCACTCCACGACGTCGGAACATGAACCACACGGTGGAATGCAAGCCCATCAGATGAAGATGAGAGGATCGATTGGGAACCAACCACGTAGAGGGGTGACCCAGTGGTGTTGTCCGTGTGCGTGTGTTCAGACGCATTGGCTTTCGTAGTTTCGGTGACGTCATTAGAGTTTCGGTGGCGGGCTAGAGAACTCACACCCGATGGTGCAGCACTACGGCGTCTTACTATATCCCAATCTTCGTCTGAGAAGTCGAGAAATCCCATCTCGACTGAACGTCTGGGAGGTGCAACATTTTCGCAAACTTTCTCAGTTGTGTTGGACTCGGTGTCTGACTGTTTATTCAATGATTCGTCCCCAGACGTGACAGGATCAGGCCGCGCAGACGGAACGTCATCATTGGTATCGTTGGAAACAATGGGACTTGGATCCTCTACGTTGTCACCGACTACGTTTGCACTCGCAAGTTCAGAAGCACCGCCTCTTGCTTCGATTGCTACTCCATTCGATCGATTGTCGTTGTCTTTGACTTCACTCTCTTGGTGGCCCTGGGAAGCTTCTGCTAGTCGTGTGTTTCTATTCTGTACCACGTGCTGCGGCAACCAATCTCCTACTTCAGATACATAGAACTCCTCTACGTCACCACAGAGGTGTGTCCTAGCGCCGAAACGCTGACTGGCCTGCCATTCATTTTGAACTCGGTCAAGTTCGTCAATTTGGGAACGGACATTGGTATCTTCTTCAACTTCAGCTTCGTCTACAACATCCAGAGGCTGTCGAGTTTCACTTGGCGTCTCTTCCTCGATGGTAAGGAAAGACTCAATTGTCCCCACACTTCTGGCAGTGCCATATTTTTCTCTGGAGACGAAATTTGTCACTTTGGCTGTCGGATCGTCATGGCCTACAATGCTCTCAACTGCGCTGTAATCTTCCGAGGTGGCCATTGAGACCATCGATTCTTTCGAGTGCAGATGGATGTCTGTCATCTTGCCACCACCAACGTAGTTGGTTGCAAGCTTTCCAAACAGCGATGTCCAAAACGAGACTTGGGAAATTGGTGAGTTGTCGGGATTCTGGCGGGTGGCAACGGCAGTCGGCGAATGCGTCATGTCCCAGAGACTGTCAAATAAATCGCAATCACTCTTGCTGCCGATTCGGTTTTGCTAGATACCATCCCGACAAGACGCCGGGCGGCAAACTCACATTCAACTGACGACGGGAAGACAGAAATACAGAAAAATGTCCCCAGTCATGGGTAATTCCAGTCCCTAGCCTTTGCGACCAACCAATTCTCTCAATTTTGTGGCGGTCTTCCTGGCCACAAGAATTCTAAATTTGAGCTCAGTTTGTGTAGGGCAACTCTCTTTGTTTTCTTTCATCGAGGTAGCACCCAAACTTTGCACTAAGATGGGAAAACGTAAGAGTGACGAGGATTCCGACTCTGATGTCGAGTTGCAAGGTGAAGAGCCTGTTGATCCCTCTGTGGATTCCGACGACGACGATGATGAAGAAGACATGCATGACGACGAAGAGATGGAAGAGGAGCAGCCTCACACATCCAAGACTTCAGTAGTTGATAGTCCTTTTATGGATTCATTCTATGGCTTGTCGTCTGAGAACCCCCAAGAGCGTGCAAAGGCGGCTCATGTAATGTTGGAGCACTGCCTCCTTGGCCCCCAGGCAAACGCCAAGGATGCATCATATGGATTTCGCCGCTTGCTCAATGGAGTTTGCTCTGGCAGAGCTTCTGCTCGCCAGGGAAATGCATCGGCACTTGCAGGGTTCCTCAAGATAGCATTTCATTTGGGAAAAATGGAAGAAATCAGGGGAGACTCTGAAGGCGATGCGTCACTTTTGACTTATGTTCGCGAGAGACTAATTGCTGCGACGGACCCAAATCAAATCAGTGGAAAGAAAAAGGGCTCAGAAGAGCGTGATTATCAGTTTGGTCGTCTTTTCGGTATTTTGGCAGTTGCCAGGAGTCGAATTCTTCTCTCTCAGGATGAGTCGGCTGGAGATGTAGCTGTGAAACTGGCAGCTGACCTATCCGAATTATTTTGGGCGAAGCGATGGATGCGTGAACCTGCTGCTCACGGAATAACAACTCTTTTGAAGCTGTTCTTGGACAGCGAGAGTGAGGAGCACAAGGCTATTTCAAAGCGAATTGTTGATGACGTCGTTTTGCCAGAGCTCTTGCAAAAGGATTCGACTGGAGAGGCGGGATCTTCGGATCATAGCTCACTGTTTGGCAGCTTTTGTGCTGAACAAATTGGCATTGTCCTCTTTATTCAGTCATATGCTAGCCGTCAATCCAATAAGTTTCCGTTCCCACTCGATCAACCGATCGCAACTACCCAAACCTTGCCAGACATCGCACAGTCATTGAGCGAGACCAGTGTCGTGGTACCACCCCGAACACATTTTGTTTGGGATGCCCTGTGGTCATACCTCTCGGAGCCCCAAGGGCACAGTGCTTCTAAGGGAAACATGAAGAATGGTGTCGTAAGGGTCCTCCGAGCTACGATTCCACACGGCAAGGAAAGTGCAGCAGAGGTCCTGGAAAGCATCATCAAGGAGGTGGTCATGCAAAAGCTTTTACACCTTGACTCTGACAAGAGTGGGGCAGGCAAGGCCACGCACGAGCGACGGGCTTTGGCTTTGAACATTGTGAAACACCTCGCCGGAGTTCAACATATTTCAACAATCTTGGGTCCAACTCAGATCTTGGTTGAAGCCGAGATTATTGAAAAGGTTCTTTTCACACCTGAGATTGTTCGCTCTCTTTTTGTCGACGTAATTTGTGCCGGTAATGAAAAGAAACAAACCTCCCATATGTTGAAGCCGATGGCTGTGGAATCCTTGAACGCAATCACAGAAGTGACACTTGACGACGAGGTCAAGTCCAGCGAAAGGAAGATCGCGTTGGCTCAGGCCTTCGTCTTTTGTGAGCCCAGATTCGATGCTCGGACTAAGACATCATTTGTCGCAAGTCTGGTTTCTCAAATCAACCAAGCTTCGTGGGACTCTTACATGGGTTACCTACGTTCCAATTTTTTGTTGGAGTGTGCCAAAGAAATTGCAGGAGATGGCGGAGCCAGGGCCACTGGTTTCGTGGAGTTGCTCTATGGAGCATCGAAGATTGTACTCAGAGCAGAATCGGACAAGGAGGCGTCCTTGGAAAAGGATGGCTGCGTACGAGACATTCTCAGGCTGTTCATGACATCGGCGTTCTTCGAGGTTTCCGCGGCGAAATCTCCCAGTACACCAAAGGGGAAGAAGGGCAAGGGAAAGAAGTCAAAATCAAACGATTCCAACCCAATGTCCCAGAGCATGGTTGATATCAACGAGGCACAAGGTGGACAGAAAATACCTCATGGGATCAGGGCTCTTGTATCCGCGAGATATTTCTCACTTCTGTCAGAGTTTTGTGGAACGAAGTCTCATGGCAACTCGACGGAGGGCAAGGAAGTTTCCGAGAAGGATTCTAGTTTTCTGGAAGTGTTGGTTGGTCAACACCAGGATTGGCAGTCTTTGGAAAAGGCTGGGGCGAAACGCATTGATGTCCCCAAAGACACGTCTGATGAGGGAAATGAAGTTGATCCTTTGGAACAACTGTCTCAGTTACTCAGTCTCGAACGCTCAGCACACAAAGCAGCAGCGGACGACAGGGAAAATTCTGAGCTCCAAGCAAGGAAGCGCTGCTGCACTGGCATTGCTGTGCTCGGTGTTTCACTCTTTGTCCATCGTTTGTCGTGCGGCCAAGATGGTACCGAGAACGAAGATCCCGATGCCGATGACGAGAACGATGAGGATGAGATTTGCAACGCATTGGAGGGCTTGAAAGAGGCCGTCAACGGCTTCTTGGATGGCCCTAATGACGACATGACAAACCCACTCCTTGCGCTGGCTGAGCTCTGCGCCAATATTTTGTCTTCACCTCTCGGTTCTGGAAATATGGGTCGGGCAGCTTCGCCGAAACTCATCCGTGAAGCAGTCAAGTTCGCCTGGTTGGGAGGTCTACGACTCTCCGCTGCCTTGGCAACTGAAGAACAAAGTTTCCTTGACACCAGCGTGGCAAATACATTGCTCGAGGCTATTGGTGCAAACAATAATTTGGGAGAAGATGGTCCTGGAGGCGAGGATGGTGAAATGGACGACGATGAGGATGACGAAGACGACGACGATGAGATGGAAGTTGACGACGAGACTGAAGACGTCTTCGCTGCCGCAGCAAAGGTTTTGGATGACGATGAGGTGCCATCTGAAGGCAGCGATAAGGCCGATGACCAAGACTCCGACGTCGAGCTTGATGCCAGCAACCTCCAGACCTTGTTGGAGGAAGATAGTGATGCCGATGTTGACGAGAACATGCTTGAGCACCACGAGGGAGCAGATGCCGCCTTGGCCAAATTGATCAAGTTGAAACAGGAGGCAAGAAAGGCGGGGAAACAAGCACGTGAACGCATCGAAACGGCACATCAGCTTCGTTGTACTGTCCTTCTTGAGCTTCTGTTTGGAAGGTCAGATCCATGGAAGAACCTTTTCCGTTCAGAAATTGTTCTCGGCATGATTATTCCTATGCTGAAGCACAGGAAGCATGTGGAAAAGACATTGAAGCAAGAACTCGAATCCGGTGGGAAGTCGGGAATTGCAGACACCAGAGCATTGATTGAGAAGTTGACATCTATCCTTCGACAGAAAATCTGCAAGTTGCGATTGAGTTCTCTTCCTTTTGGTTCGTCGGTGTCGGCAGAATTGGCTCAAGATATTGCCTCTAGAATTCTCGTCGAGGCTAGTGGAGTTGACACTTCGGAACAAGCAACCTGCTGCAACTCTTGCTTCATCTTTGTCATGCGCTCACTCTCTGACCCCAATAGTGCCAAGTCTGTTGCATCGATTCTATCTAACGCAGTAGTCGATTGGTCGACAAAACGAACCACAAAGATTCACTCGAGTCTGTTCGACGATGTTTTATCTCAAGCCCCTGCACTTGCTCAGATTGCTATGCTTGAGCCAATGTGCGGTGCTACTCAGAACGCGAGGACACACTTCCTAAAGAGTGAGGCCTTCCATTTCGTCGGCAAACTATTGGCTGTCAAATCCACCGAAGACGGCACCGAGTTGGAGACAGCTGCTGCTGAAGCCCTTGTCGCCGCTAGGGTACCTTTCTTGAATTCACTGGTCGTCGCGCTAAAGGACGAAGAGATGAAGAAGTCCAAGCGCATTCGCCCCATTCTCAAGGCATCTGAAAAGTTTCTTGCAGTTGTCAATCCACCTGCCGAGGCATCGGTGGTTTCCAATCTCGAGGAAGTTTCAGAGTTGCTGCAAACTCTAGGAGAAACTGATGCCCAAGGCATCCAGGCATCCGCCAAGAAACTCAAGGATGACATCACAGGGAAATTGTCCGAACTCAAAACTGCCGCCGCTGCTGCTGAAAAAGAACAAAAGGGTGCATGGCAAACTCCAACCAGTTCGAAGAAAAAGAAGAAGAAGGGAAAGAAGAAATAAAGTGCAGTGGAGTCTCAAACAGTAGCAGCATAAGCCTCTTCTAGTCAAGATTACGATTGTGAAGAAATACAACGAAATATATTCTCTTCACTTAGTCACGACGACGGTTGAGAATTGATATGGCATCCGCCAGTTCAAGGTTTTTGAACCCTTTGGCCTTCAGCATCAGCTCAGCTTCGTCGTATATCGTGCCATCTGAAGAGAAGTCATTCATATCCAGAAAGACAGATGCCCCCACAAGTCCACCCAGTGCTTCCCGTAATCCCTGCAGCGATGTACGAGTCATAGTAGAGAGCTTCAATACATCCAGAAGTCTGGCAACCAATGGAACCACGGTATATCCCCCGATCAAAACTTCTACATCCCGAGCAAATACCTCTGCTCCCCCAGGCCATATATCTGGAGTGGTGCTTTGGACGTCCAATATGATTTCCATGAATTTATCGGCCACTCGGTCCACTACTTGAGTCCAAATGCCTTGCGGAGCAAACTGTGCGAGACGATGGTTAGCAACATAATCTTTCTCGGTGACTCCCGCAGGGTTGGTTGTGATCTCGGTGCAGACTCTCTGCAACTCGTGCAAAACACTTTGAGCATCCCGCAGCTCTGCCGACAAGTCTTGATCATCGCCCTCCCACTCTGAACTTGACAGGATATGTGATGCAAGCATCAGGTACGATGCCATCTTTGCCTTCTCCATTACAATAGTCTCCACAAAACTCGCTGTGTACTCGTCGATCATTGCATCCACCAGCCTCTCAAGGCTCCTTCCAAATCGAGCCAAATCATGGTCACTCTGGCTCGAAGAGGGCATTCCATCTTGCCAGGCCCCGTCTCGGAGCAGGAGATCGGCAGCAAATCGGGTTCCATTAATGAGCTCAATCCATTCATGAATGTTGTTGACCATATCTTCATCAACCTGTTGCCCTCGATACAAACGTGACATACTATTTCTCAAGTCCGTAGCGGTCTCTTGAACTGCATCCAGGAACTGGGTGCACAAGGGAACAGCAACGTGTTGCAAGTAGAACCCAGGAGAACTGAGAGTGGACGCTTTCCATTGTACAGAACGTATGAGGGCACAAAACACCTCTGCGCGAGGACTGACATGACTTGCCAGTGGCTTGGGTACATCTACCATCAGGTCGTTATCGAATAAGGTCGAAAAATACGTTTCTCTTTCACGGTCGATCCACCACTGCCGAAGCTCCTTGTTTGCCATGACGATGGTATCCATTAGGCCATATACCTCGTCGGCAGCTGATGTCACATTTGCTGACTCACGAATTAGGCGATCGAACAGAAGGAATTGCTCCATTGCATTGTACAACAAAAGTGGGTTGGAGTTGGTGCCGGCAATTTCTTGTTGATGGAAAAACTCCCTTTCTGCCAAAACCCATTGAACCAACCCAACTAGCTCATTCCAAAAGTGCACTTCCATGATCTCTAGATCCTGGGCTGCCAAAACAAGGGACAAACCATGGCGAAGCAACTGATAGGGTGTCCCTGTTTCATCTGAATCGCTTTCCAGTGTGTGGTCCTTGAGGTATCCCAAAAGCCATTCAGGAAGTCGATCTGCTCTGGTTGATGTGACACGGTCAGGAGAAGGGTCCACAAAATGAAATCGCACTTTATGGACTACAGACTGTAGCAATATGCGCACTATTGTCAAAGCAGGATCCGTTGAAGGAGAATGACCTTCCAGTGTTTCTAGTACTGACTGATGCAAACGTTGTAGTTGAAGGATCCAATGACAGGCCACCCCGAACAAACAGGAAGAAGGGGAAGCTTGACATTGACGCACAATATTGGCATAACCATTCAACGCCAACTCTCGTTTCACTGTAGTAGTCAATGACTGGAACAAAAAGTTGTAGAGAGGCAAGTAGGTTTCCTCGTAAAACGTTGTCCCTCCCAACTCGAGAACACTCGGGTGTTTCAACAACACTTGGGCGAGGGTGCAGCACCACTCAGCTTGCGCCAAGAGCAGAGACGAAGAATCTTGACCGTCATTACCAACTGGGGCGTTCCCAATCCATTCAACAATTGCATTCTCCAATGCCAACGAGTCTGCCGTTTGGCACAACTTGGCCAGTTGGACATGCTTGGGGGCAGCTGCATCGTCTCGAGGACCAAATGACCAATCCAAACTGTCTGAAGCTTCTTGTTGTTTTTTCTGGGACTGGACTGTTGCATCGAGTTCCTTTTGGGTACTACTTTGAACCTGCGACAGAAACTCTGCTGTTACTTTCCCCGGGAGTCTCATGGTGGTGGGCATTGTGTTGTGCCTGCTGACTGGTGCTATTTATATGTTGTAGATCATCGAGAAAATGTCACAACTTGGACTCAAGCGACCACGAGTTCTTCCACTTATAGAGGTCTAAATTTTGGCTCAAGTCCTGCATGACTGAATTTGGCGTGACGGCATGACCGTTGCCATATTTCCCTCCGATCAAGAATTCTCACAATCTCTCCATTTTTCTCATCCAGGACCGACCACATTCCTCTTGTTGCGACATCCATCACCCATCATCCATCACCATCACATCATGTACACAACTACTCTACCAAACCATGACAGCTCTGAATTCCCAAATCCAATCGGATACATGATTCATGTATGGGTCATGGCTGCGACCGTTGTTCACACCATTGTCATGTTGGGATTTGACATGATCTACTGTTTGTTCCATCAAATGGTTCTATTGTTACCTCTTTCGCTTCCATCTCAAACGAAGATCGAAAACCACGTTGACAGACTCTTGCAAGTACTTGCTGATTTCAATTTGGATCATTGGGTATCTACCAACGGCGAGGCAGCCGACTACATCGGGAGAGATGATCTGTGCGACCACGTTCGGTACGAACGTGTCGATGCCGTCTCCGTGCAATAGAATTCTAGGTCTTGCGCAAGACTACCCCAAGTCCATTTTTGTAGAGAGCAAACACCGCTTGCAGGCTCCCATCATACACTCATAACGACAATAGACACGCCACACTCATCATCTTTGGTGTTTTATAGCTTTACAGACACTAGTCGTCGTCGTCGTCGTCGTCATACTCCCTAGTATCCTCTTTGATGTTTCCGTGTTCATCGAAACCTGTATCCTCGTCTCCCCAATGGGCCATTTCGGCAGGAAGGAGGAGTCGCTCTCTTGCAGCCTTGATGAACTGGGGTGCCATCTTGTTTCCCATGCACCCTTTTCCCACCACGATCGCATCATACCCTGCCGCCAAGTGTCGGTTCATCTGATCTGGTGTCTCAATACCGCCTCCTGCAAGAGTAATGATAGGACTAGCACTCCCTGGGAACATTGCAGATAGCTGCAGAGCTTGCTGGGGATAATATTTCTGATTCACTCGATCGTAGTTGGAGACGAGAATGGTAGCCGCACCCAACTGCAAAGCCCTTTGGACTTCGTTGGGGGTATGGCATTCCACTATCGTTTCCAACCCAATGGTGGTTGCCAAATCCAGAAAGTCCCCCAGCAATGGACCCAGCACGCTTGCAATCAACAAAACTGCATCTGCCCCTGAATCCTTGGCAATCCCCAACTGAATTTCGTCAATCACAATATCTTTCATGACAACAGCAGCCCGCTTGCTTGCATTTCGAACTGCTTTGACAGCTGCTTTTAGTTCTGACAGATCTCCCCCATAGGCTGCATAGTCCACATTAATAAAGACAACGTCGACACCCAAGTTCACCATGGCTTCAGCCACAAGAGCAGCATCATCAAAGCGACAAAATGTCTTCCCCGGCCGGCTCAATGACTTTCTTTTGATGTCTACGCAAAATGCAGGTCGTCGCAAAGAAGCATCCTCCATGCTGAAATCTCCCAGGAGTTGGTCTCGGTAACTTTTGGGCTTTTTGGCGTTTTCCGATTCTGGGTTGGCAGGGTTGTCGGGATCGTCATAGACTCTTCGGAGAGCTTTAGCCAATCGAAGGGTTCCCACATCATCCGACGAATAGGAAATGGCTACTCGGTAAGGATCCATATTGGATTCATGTTGCTTGTTGAATTGTTTCATTTCGTATTCTTTGCGTTGGACCGCTGAATGTAGATCTTCATGATAGGCGTGAAGGCCAGTTGATGACCAACGACCCCGTGGCAGCAAGGGAAACAACCCTTGAAAGGCGTGTGTCAACGACCAAAGAAAGGCAGATAAGAGCCATGCCCAACCTATCCCCTTCATTGCACCAAGGTGAGATGAAGTAGTAGTGATGAGACAATGGTGGTGATTATGTGGCAGTGTCAGTAGTTGGTGTCGGCGATCAGACGTTGAGTCACACGAGTCAAATATTTGGTGCAACAGGTACAACAACGTGAAGTGCACACAACGGTACCGTATCTACCGGTACCGGTAGGTATCGTTCGTGTTGGCACAGGTGATCAGGGTAACCTCTTGCCATTGTTGTCCTACAGTTTCGAGTTGTAACCCCTGGCCAACAAATTAGAACGATGACCCCCGCAGGCGGATCTGTTGGTGATGGAGTAGCACCAGCATCAATGATGAAGGATGTCTCTGTTGGCAGCGTTTCTACTGCCAAATCCAATGTTAAGACGGCGGCTTCAAGTGCTTCTGCTGTCAAGAAGGACAAAGCTAACCTCTCGGTCGGTCTCCAATACGACACTCCTCAGCAAAAGCAACGCCTTGACAAATGTGCTTGGCCCGACCGTCTACTCTACGCCTCAAGAATGATCTTGGGAGGGAATAACGTCAATGGGTTTCTTCGCGGAACGGCTACAGCGCAGAGAATTAAGAAGCAACGTGCTCGTCAAGTTGCTCTCAACAAAAAGAATACCACTGCTACACCTAACTCGAAAGATGAATCCGATGCGGACAAGAAAGACAAAAAGTCTTTTAGTCAAGACGAAGAAGACAAACTAAAGCTTGGTACGTTGGGCAGCGATTTATCTACGAATACGAAAATGGATATCCCTCTCTCATTTTCGCTTACAATTTCTCAACTCTTTCTTAATAGATATCATGAATCCACGGACAGTCAAAAAGCTCAAATCGGAACTCGAGGCATCTCGTCACTTTTGTGTACAAATGCACAATCTGTTACGGGGAGTCATTTTTGATGTGGATCATAGACAAAGCCCCTACCTACCGCCGCATCTAGTTATTCCAGATGAAAATTCCGCAAAGGTAACCCCATCGAAACCTACACCCGTTGTCCCAGTTGTTTCTGCGACACATCACCAGCCTGCTCCTGTTCCTGGAGACTCTTCCAATATGCCTTGGATGGTCAAGCAGAAGTCGTCTGATGGCTTGACAAGCCTGCCATCTGCCGCTGGGGCTCCTGGGGGTACCACGTCTCCCGGAAATCCAGAGGGATCGACGCTTCGTAAGTTGCGCAAAAAGAAATTACCTCCAGATACAGAGCCACCAATCAATCTTCCAGAATTTGACAATGGTGGACGTCGACTCTGCACCAAGAAGGACCACAACAACCGTCTCTTTGAAGTGTTACGTTTCCGGGCTCTCCGACAGGGTGACTTTGTTGCGGCGCGTACAACCAGTCGAGATTTATGGATTTTGGCAAAAGTTCTCAAAAAGTACCCTGGAGTGGACATGGCACCTCTCGAGTTTCTGCAACTCTCTGGGACGAGGCGTGACGCCGTCTTCAAGGGGAAAGTACTGGTGCAAGATGTCGAAGACAAGGATGGCAATAATTCTACACAAGTGGCCAGAAGCCTCGTCCTTCCACTGCCCCGGACGTACTCCGAAGCCGCCGACTGGGGACAACGCATCAAGAAGGGAATGAGAGTTTATGCCATGTACCCTCAAACGACTTCGCTTTATCCTGCCACCGTGACGGACAGTACAACATACTGTCGAGGAGATGATGACATCATTGTTGTCCAGTTTGATGGAGAAGAAGTGGATGCCACTGGAAGTATTCCTAAGTATCACATCCCTGCCCGATTCGTTACCCTAATACCCCGTGAACTCCCTGCGTCCCAGGCACCTGCCGCTCCAGATTCCTTGGCTCCCCATGCTGCCGCTTCCAAGAATGTCAAACGAAAGTCTGCGTCTGGTCTTGGCGATAATTCGAACAAGCAGCAGAAGAGAGGTGGAGGAGATTCTTCCATGCTCGCGTTTGATTTTGATGGGAACTTCGATGCTCTTGACCTAGATTTTGACAAGCCATTGGTTGGAGACGAAGAAGAGGATCCGGGGTTCTTGCCTTTGCTGTAGTTATGCTTTATAGCACAGTGTTTTCTGTGCTTGCCATGTAATTGTAGTCAACAAAGATTGATACCTTTGGTGAGTCGTTTTGGTCATTCACAACCCAATTCTTGGCAAACGACGTACAGACCGGCCAGACACACCACCAACCAAAACACAGGTTCTCACTACTTGAGGGCATCAAGTGTCAGCACCAACTAGGCAACTGCCAAATCCTTTTATAAACCCTTCTATAGTAGTATCACACTGATATTCGAACGACATCAAGTTATCAGGAAATTGGAAAAGACAAGAATGTCCCGAGTTCGTAGAAAGAAGCAATCCAAAGAGATTTCGGCGGCCGGTCCTTCAAGGGCCAAGAAGCAGAAGACCATCGACTTGGGGTGGGGTGGCCACGATGATGACCATGTTGACTCCGACGTAGAAGAAGAAGAGGAATTTGTGGACAGGAGGAGGGCAAGTGACGACGACGACAGCGTAGAAGAGGAAGAAACATTGGATGCCAAGAAAGTGAGACTGGCTCGTCAATATCTGCAGAAGATTGAAGATGGCGATTCCGATGAGTCTTCCGATGATGAGAGTGAAGAGGGAGGGGACGACGATGACGAAAACTACGATCGAATAGGCCACAAACTGCAACGAGAGCGACTCAAGCTTTCGGGATCCCTTGAGACAAATGTTGCCGACAAAGTGGAGATGAATATCAGCAAAGTTTGTCAATCTATGGCAAATGTTTCAGTGTCTTCTGTAAGAGATGAAGCCAGGGAGTGGGTATCAGCAGGTCATGTTAAGCAACTGCGCGGGCACGACCTTTCCCCTACCTGTGTTGCTCTCCAAGGCAGTGGTGAGCTAGCTGTCTCTGGGAGTAAAGATCACTCAGTTATTATTTGGGATGTAGAGAACGAGAAGAGATCCTTTACTCTGTGTCCAACTTGGAAACGAGAAGATGACTCTACCGAATTGTCACGAACTCAAGGGGAAGTCCTCGCTGTTGCTTGTTCTGACGACAATCGTTATGCTGCAGTGGGTCGACGCGACTCCACCGTAACCATCTATGACATTCGGGCAGGAAAGAATAGCCTCGTCCACACGTTCGAAGGTCACAAAGGAGCTGTGACATGCCTTGCTTTCCGTACCCAATCCTTGCAACTTTTCTCGGGCAGTGAAGACAGATGTATACGGTAAGCGAATGTGCACGTTTGAGTGGTGTCTTGGTGCCGTGGACTCTCACGTCTTCTTGTCTTCAGCCACTACAATTTGAATGAAATGATGTATCTGGAAACTCTGTATGGACACCAGTTTGGCGTAACTGATGTGGATTGTCATCGAAAGGAGCGTCCCATTTCTGTTGGAAGGGATAGAACTGCTCGAGCTTGGAAACTATCTGAGGACACTCACTTAATTTTCCGCGGTGGAGCCAAGATTCCATCGGCAGATTGTGTTTCCTTGATCAAGGACGAATGGTATCTCACCGGACATGACGACGGGCATCTGGGTTTGTGGATGACTGAGAAAAAGAAGGCAGCAGTTAATCTCCCTGCTGTTCATGGTATCGACGGACTTGTAGGACGAGGCATCACGAGTTTAGCATCGCTGAAAGGATCAGATTTTGCAATTACTGGGTCATATGATGGATATCTCCGACTATGGAAGGCATCAACCGGGTCGACTCACGATTCTCGTGGTATTCAATCTTTGAGTGCAATTCCATTGGAGGGGTATGTGAATGACATCGCAGTCGGTCCCAAGGCCCGGTTTTGTGTGGCAGCTGTTGGCCAAGAACCCAAACTTGGCCGATGGAATAGGATCTCCAAGGCCAAGAATCGTTTCTGCATTATCCCGCTCAGAGACACAGGCCTGGATGACGACTCTGAAACCCCCGAGGACGACGAACCTGCAATGGAGGAAGATAATACTGATGACGACGAGAGCCAGTCATCGTAACTGTGATATCAAGGGCTATCAGGTCATATTCTCACCTACAACTAGCGTTAGTAGTCCTCTGATAATTCTACCAACAACTCGCAGCTGACTAAAGTATGCAATAGAGTAGTTGATATTCTATGAAAGGGGCAATCCTACTAACTACGACGTCATCGCTATTACAAGTTGTCGAGGCTACTATGAATTTGTTGTGTTGAACGTGAAATCTCAAATAACTATTGGTAATCTAGGGCGCAAAAATCACGTTTCCGTGTTCTTGCAACATGAAAAAGATGGCTTGGGCTCGCCTCCTGGTGCCATCGACCTTGCCAACCAAGGCATCGGTACGAGCCAAAATGAAGGGCCACATAGACGGGCTAGTGTCAACACCTCGAAGCTTTCCTCTTCCGGCCCAATTTAAGTCAGCATACAACGAAGGACCACACTTTCCATTATACTCCAAAACCTCCAATGAATAGTTCCCTTCCAGTGAATCCTCGACCGAATCCGAGAAACCACCCACACGTTTGTTGCAGCCATGGAACTTTAACTCCACCAGGTTCTTCATTTCTGGCAAATGTTTTTCCAATGTGGCTCGTCCCTCAACCAAGTGAGCACCGGAAATCTGCAGCGTACGAATGGAACATGTGCTGCAGGTCAAAGCCGTCACCAACACTTCCGTAAACCATATAGGAAGTCCAAACCTTACTATCTCCAACTTTTGCAAGGAGGGTGCCGAGACCAGCATAGACAGCAACTGGTTTTGATCAATCTCTTCGTCAACGTCAAAAAGAGTGAGACTCTGAAGGTTGGGGAGGATAGATGAAATACCTGCCAACGTCTCTGAGACCAGATGTACTTCAAAATCGAACTGTAGCGGTTTGGTATCTTCACAGAAAGCGCTTATCAATGCTCGCATGGCACTTGTACCATCATCGTGTTGGATGTCTTCCTGAAGCCAACATCTGCCAAGCTTTACCACTTCAATTGATCTATTCGCTGCAACACCTTCTATCAGATGAGACATGGCGTCAGTTCCTTCGAACACAAGCTGTTTGAGAACTAGCGTCTTGACAGAGCGGTTCATCCGGAGTCCATGCCCAATGCTCGATGCAAGTTCAGTGTCAATCCACAGATTCGAATTTTCCCGTGTCCATCCTTCCACAGCTAGTTCTTCAAGTGTCGAGGTAGCACCAAGAGCAGCCCGCAAGCTATCGAGCCACTGAGTGGATTGACGAAAGGAATTGTCATGCCATCGCATCGTAAGAGTTTTCAGTTGTGGCAGGCAACACATCTCGTCAAAGATTACGTCCAAGCGCCCTCCTTGACATTCTTGAAGGACCAATTCCTGCAAGGAATTCTTGTTGTTATACATAGTCTTCACTGCCTTGTTCATAATCTCGGCACCTACAAACCCAGAACCAACAAAAAGGATTCGATGGTACTGTCGGTTTGGATGCCCGTCTTGGGCGGGCAGGTTCTTCAGTTCCCTCCCACTGATCTGGAGGGCGTTGATTTTGCGCGTCATTTTGATATCATTTGGGAAGGCGGGAAGTCTTTCAACATCTCGCCTTTTTCTATAACCTTCGTTTTGGGAGGTTACAGGTTCATTTGCTTGCTTTTCATTTTATGTGCCAACTGTTTTCTTTCCAACTTGCTAGCTTTGAGATCGTCGAGGAACAAAGAACATCAACTGTGAGTGATGATGAATCGTGCGGGTTTGGTTCTCAAACGTGCTTCAGATATCGTACGACGTACAAGCAACGAATGACCACTGCGACCAAAAACGTACGTTGTTGCAACAAGACGAGCTGACGAGCACAAAAGATGAACCACCACGTGCGAGTCATCATCGTCTTGTTGTGGGCCTTGACAGCTTTAGAAACAACATGCTTCCCGATTCCACTTCCTGTCGTCTCATACATATCCCATATACCAACTATTGATGCCAAGCCACCGTCCGTAGTCCCAGCAATTCGATCAAACGCAAGAGTTTCACCCCTCTTCCATTCATTGAATTCCAACCTGTTTGGGTCGCTTTATGACTTGCAGGAGAGTCACGATGAACTGTCAGAAGAATCCAAAGACAATGATTTCCCATCATGGTGGAGACACCTCCCCAAGTGGATGCAACGACCAGAAACAGAATACTGGTTCAGGGTGATAAAATGGTTGGGTGCTGCATTGCTGTTTCGCATGTTTGTGATGGAACCACGTACCGTCGTGAGCTCTTCTATGTATCCCACAAACCAAGTTGGTGATTATCTTTTGGTTGAAAAGGTGTCCCCTCGATTATTACCTTTAGCACGGCAAGATTGCGTCGTCTTTCGGGCTCCAGAAGCATTCTACACTAAAGGAGCCAACCAGGAAGAAAAGATTGCTTTATTGAAGCGAGTGGTGGCAATAGAGGTAAGAAGATGGAAGTTGGTTGTTTGAGTGAGAAGAAATGGGTTCTGATATGTGTTTGTTTGTTTGTCTCGAACAGGGCGACACCGTTGAAATGAAAGATGGCACCCTTTTCATCAATGGCATAGCACAACAGGAGCCATACATTGCCGAAAGTGCTCAATACAGTTTTGATCCCCTTGAAGTCCCTCGTGGTTTTGTTCTAGTACTGGGAGACAACAGAAATCACAGCTACGACAGTCATGTGTGGGGATTCCTTCCAACAGAATTAGTCTTTGGCAAAGTCTTTGCTCGAGCCTGGCCTCTCCAAAGGACGGGTAAAAGTGGTCATTGATGTGGTTTTCATGAGATTGTTGTTGCTGAGGGGCAAACCACTCCTTTCCGGTCATGAGGTTAAGCCAACTGTACTCGCTGGGGATGGATCACCAATCATCACAGATTTTAGCGGGGGTTATAGTGTTTGGTGACTGCATTATGATGCAAGAGACAATATCGACGAAACAATTACACTGTCATTCGCTCTCTAATATGAACGACAAACTCAGATCTCAATTTATTCATGATAAAAGGATAGAGACTTTATCACTCGAGCGAGCAATGAAATAAAAGAAGGAGGGTATCGTAGTACAGTACCTTGTACTGTACTGGTAGTTCATAATATGGTCAGATTGACCTTCTGTCGTACATCGTACAGACAGCCGTGTGTTTTTCGCGCCAAAAATGACAATCCACAGACCTCTCGTCGGAGTGAGAAATCGCCACACCCACCTTCCATTTCATCACAACGTGTTGCACTCGTTCCTTTCTGGTGCACTCTTCCACAGTTTGGACACCAATCAAAAGACGTCAATGTACAAATATGAGAGCCGTCACGTCCAAGTCAAAACGAAACGTATCATCCCATGTCTCGAATTCAGGACCCAGCAGTGCAACGGAACCGTCCCGTGTCCGACCACAGGCGCCTCCCATTTCACCTCCCACGACAGTGGAACTCAATGGGATTCCTATTCACTTTCCCTTCAAACCGTACAAGTGTCAAGAGGATTACATGGAAAAGGTATTGGATGCACTCCTGCGATCAGAGAATGCTCTCCTGGAATCTCCCACTGGAACGGGGAAAACGCTATGCTTGCTCTGTTCGACACTTGCTTGGCAACGACAAGAAGCACGTCGTCGTGACCGGAAAACGGATGAAAATGGAAAGCCCGTGGCTTTTAGGATCCCCACAATCATTTACGCATCCAGAACGCACTCGCAGTTATCTCAAGTGATTCGAGAGCTCCGCAATACGCGCTATCGACCAAAGCATGCTGTTCTCGGTTCAAGAGAACACATGTGTGTCAACCCCAAAGTCAAAAAGGCTCATTCCACTGCCACGGACATTAATCATGATTGTTCTCGGCTTGGTAAGGACCGAAAATGTTCCTATAGAAACCGTCTGGATGGGTTTGAACCTCCCAACGAAGAAAGGGGATCCTGTCTTTCGGGGGCGCAACAAGTCCGGGATATGGAAGAGTTAGTGGCCATGGGAAAAGACAAGAAAGTTTGCCCATTCTACTATACGCGAGACTTGGTTGCAGATGCGGAATTAATTCTTCTACCTTACAACTATTTGTTTGACCGGGATGCTCGTACAACAACACTTGCTGACATTCCATGGGACAACGCAGTGGTTATTTTTGATGAAGCTCACAATTTAGAATCGTTTGCGAGTGATTCGGCTTCTTTCGATTTGACGACCACGGATATTGGAGGATGTCTCGGGGAAATTCAGCGCGCCATCAACTACAAGCAACTCCTTGGAGAAGAAGCTGGCGGGGCTATCAATCTAGAGAATGTTGCCAAGCTCAAGACAATCTTTTTGAGTTTCGAGGAATACCTGTTAAACACTTTGAGTCAACAAACTTCTGCCTACAAAGGAGAATTTATGATGGAGGTTTTCCAAAAGGGTGCTGGGATTAATCACACCAACCATGAGCTGTTTATTAAGGAAGTACAAAAGCTGACCGAGATTTTCCTAGAATTGGGAGGGGGGTCCAATCGCGGTGGTGCACCCAAGCTGGAGTTTTTTGTTCGCTGCGTCAAACAAGTCTTTGGGGAAGCAACAGAAGCTCGCTGTCTAGCAAAGGCACAATCCTACCGAGTTCATGTTACCCCTACACAAGCAATACGAACCAAAACTGGCAACGAAACTACACCTGGGAGAACGATCTCCTACTGGTGTTTTGCCCCCTCAGAAGCAATGCGAGAGTTGGCCAATTTGAAGGTGCGCAGCATACTGGTAACATCAGGAACCCTCAGTCCACTGGAGAGCTATGCTTTGGAATTGGATCTCCCTTTTCCTCATCGGCTCGAGAATCCTCATATCATCCCGGACGATCAAATCCACGTGCGCGTGGTTGGCAAGGGAGTGAGCAATCAAGTACTAACAAGCTCCTATCAGCGGCGCCAAGACTCGGAATATTACACTGAAATGATCAACACTCTGGTGAGCCTAGCCAAGGTAATCCCTGGTGGTATGTTGGTCTTCTTTCCGAGTTATGGAGTGATGGAAGCTTCCATGGAGCGATGGGGTGGTCCCTCGGGGAGCTCATCACGTGACAATGGGGGCCAAGCCCAGGGCAGCTTTTTTGCAGCACGCAAGAAGAAACAAACCAATGGACCTCGGTATTCGTTCCCATATGCTCCGCATACTTACGCAGCACACACTTCAACACTGACACCATGGCAACGACTGCTGGGATGCAAGGCTGTTGTTGTAGAACCCAAATCGACGGCTGATCTTCCTGATGCAATCGCTGAATTCCACAAGTACCTGAACATGCCAAAATCCAAAGGAGTTGTGTTATTCGGAGTTTGCAGGGGAAAGATTAGTGAAGGTATTGATTTCGCTCATGATATGTGCAGAGCTGTGGTCATCACTGGGTTGCCCTTTGCCCCATCCTTTGATCCTAAAGTGAAAATGAAGCGTGAGTTCCTAGACAAGGCATGGGCTACCCATCGTCAAAAGGCTAGCACTGACGGAGGTTTTGGTGCAATTTCAAATAAATCGAGTTCATCACTGTCGGGGAATGAATGGTACACCCAGCAAGCACACAGAGCTGTCAACCAAGCTATTGGACGTGTAATTAGAAACAAGAATGATTACGGTGCTGTGCTGTTGCTGGACAATCGGTTTGCGCTCCCCGGGAACCAAAGTGGTTTGAGCAAATGGGTGCGTCCTCACATACTTCCTGATGAAGGTATTGGAAAAGCCATTGGATCATTGGTGTCATTCTACAAACAGGCCGCTGCCAAAGCAGATCAACGGGCGAAGATAGAGGCGACACTTCCTGCTCCCAATCCCATTGCTCAAATCCTAAAGTATGAAAGTGACGAAGATGGAAAAGAGAACAGCGATGACCTTGACATTACTAAAGTTGCTATCGTTGGGAAAGGCGCTCTTGACAAGAAAAGGTCCGGCGAAAGCGGCGACGAGGGCGAAACGAAATCAGCACAATGCCAAAGTTTCATTACCCCTGACAACATCATCGCGAAAATGGATACGAGAAGTAGTGAAGGTTATGAAAAGGCTACACGTGCGATTGAGGGCACACCAAAGGCTCCTGCAAAACACCTGGAGAGAACAGTATCCTCCCAGCAGCCAGGTGACAAGGGCAAGCCGCAACCAAACTCGTCGCCGACTCCTGCGAAGCGTTTCTTCTCGCTTGTACAGGCTCGCATGTCGCCTCCTGAGCAATCAGTGATCAAGAAAGCAGTCGTTGCCATGAAACCCTTGACAGGCAAAGAGCACCGTCGCCCTTTTCTCCGCGAAGCATCCGAAATCATCAAAATTATCCTTCGCTATGACTCGTTTGATGGAAAATCAAGGAGCGGTACACCTGAGATGCTAGAATTGCTTCTACAACTTTTACCATCCCATTTTCGAGAAGATACGAAGAAGTGGACGATGGCTATAGTCTTCGACAACTCTCCATTGTGCAATTTGATTAAGACAAACGTCACAGACACCAATGTCTACAAAGGTCATCGAGTCAATGTCATTCGAACGTTGCTCCAACTGTGGTTCAAGGATGAGTCAGGGTCGTACCTACCAACGGCATCATTTCTGAGCTTCTTGGAAAGGCTTTTGTCAAGTCTAAACTCTACATCGCTGATTCAGCAACTGCACAAATTCTCTCGGAGTGTGGTTCCCACAGAAATTCATTCCAGTCTCAATGCTTTCTTTGATCACAAGCTACTTGCCATCAAAGTAGGCAGAATGAAGGCGCAAGAAAAAGCCGCCGATGGCGAAGCAGGAATAGAAGTAGCCAGATTCTGCCCCAGACCTTTCACCACCCCACAGCCAGATGATAACACCGATGCAAACGTTGACTTCAAACGAGAAAGCAGCTCGGCAGGTCATATCACCTCAGAAGGTTTGGTATCGGATCCTGGTGTTGCAAAGAGACCCAACCCATACAAGAAATCACAGAGTCAGTCACAAGAAAGCGTGTCGAACGAGGAACCGCCCACGAAGGTGCGGCGTAGCCTCCAGTCCTTGATAGCAGTTCACGGAAAGGGGAAAACGCCGCCACCAATGGATATGGTACAAAAAATGGTCAAAGTATCCGAGTCCGACACTTTCATCGGAACAGACACAAATCATCGAGTGAAAAGGATCAAGTCCAATACTCCAGAATCATGCCAATGTGCAATATGCGAGAGTCCATTGACAGAGGTAAGAAGGGTTTCATGATGACAGAATGCATTTCTTTTTTTGTGTTCTGCAGAAACTGACAACCGTTTGCACATGATATAGCCTTTGATAGCAGAATGTAATCACCTTGCCTGCCGGAACTGTTGGCTCACTTGGCTAGGTAAATCCAAGACATGTTTCGTGTGTCGCGGTTCTGTAGAAAAGGAATCTTTGGCGCTCGTTGTCTTCAAGAAGGAGGGATGATGTTTAGGTTCGCTTCCTGAAATCATCGGAAGAAGAAATTCGCAAATGTCACTAGTCCTTCACGACTGAAGTATCGGGACTCGGATTGCCATCACCCGAACCAAGATTTTCTTCTCCTGCCGCTACTCAAGTACCAACTTCATCGGCACATCAACTACAACAGAAGAACGCAAATAGCATTTGTGTTGTATCATTATCATAGATTAAAGCTCAAACTAAGAATACTGTGCCGCAAAAACTTATGTAGACACAGTGAACGTAGCAGGGCTGTCATTTGTACATCAGGTGCAAAGGCACAAATAGCAGTGAGGATGGGGTCATTGCTTAGCGAGAGCGTGTGGTTGGGCGAGTGTTGTAGCTTTAAAATCCCCTCAAGGTCTCGGAGGGTAGCACGAGATATTCATGTGCAGTGTTCACCGTTATGCGGTGTGTTCAATAGCCAAAGCAAGCAAGTCGAGTCGTCCAGCACCGTGGGCCTTCGGTAACAAAACAGAAGGCTTTTCCAAGTGCGCACTAGGTTGAGGAGATGGCATCCAACCGTGAGAAGGGATTACTTCTCCCGAGTACACAGACTTGGCGACGATGTGTTCCCTGGGGGGAGACGGTGAGACTGAGCGATAGGAGTGAGTATCCGAATCGCTTGACTTCCGAACGCTTTGCTTTGGAGATCGGTGCTTGGAAGCAGAAGAGCACTTCCTGAGTTGGGTCAACAAATCAGGCTCTCCTCGGATGAAGGAGGGGTGCGCATACATGTCAGAGTCTGGGCCCCGTCGCAGCTTGGTAAAACCATACTGTAGAACGCAATCAACATGTGAGCCAATATTGGGTCTCCAAACGATTCTGACAGAACGCTCTAGTGTCAACTTACCAAATTCAAATTCCTTTGGAAGGAGCTGAACTTGTTGGTGCGGAAGTACTTCGGCAACACACTCGATGAAAACTCATGAACATCGCGGATGTGGAAAGCCTTACCGGACCCAGACCAAGTGATGACAGCATTCATGTCATCGGGAGTCGATGATTCCGCTTCGCTTTCAAGCATTTCATACAAACGCCGAGGAAACTGTTGGGGAACTCCCCTTTTGCCAGTTCGTGGGTAATTCAACGTGGATGGGTTTCTCATTGCAATACTAGTCTACTTTAGAAAAAGAATGGAAAGTCAGTTTGTGTTTGACTGTGTTTTTTGTGATGGTGGCCGATGGGACTACTCTTTGTACATTGGAATAGAACGCTTTTGTGGTAAGAAATGTGGAGGTAGGGTCGAAAGTGCTGTTCTCGATGTTGACAGGTCGAATTTGACAAGGGGTGTCACCGTCCACACGTCCGTCGTTGGATGTCAACTTCAGATGCTAAACGCGAACCACTCGACTTTTTTGCAAAAGGAGAATCTCTTTCAAGACGTCATCACGACATGAATTACATAAGCGGGTATTTGTATGTGTGCAGTGCCAGCGATGATTCACATCTTGCAGTTTCCACGAACGCTTTCAAGAAAGCAAATGTCACGAGATGATGAGAACGCTTTATTCTCTTGTTTTGGTGGTCCTCTATTCGGATATCGTCTGTCTGTGCGTCGAAGATGCCAATAGAATTCTCAAAGTAGTTGCCCCAGCAGTTACGCTACCAGGTACCACCACAAGCTTCCGAGCATTGGTTTCTTCTACCCCACGCACATCTGGGGTGGTGGTGGGAGTCTGGGGGGTGTCACAACGTAATACGTGTTGTCCAAGCTTCAAAGGAAGTGTATCCGACCTCGCGTGTCGCAGCAACTTCAGGAACTTGCAGTGAGTTGCAGAACTTTTATATAAGGCGACGTCACCGATAATAGCATTGCTCGCGATGGTGGTAAATTTCCATTACTACTGTAGACATGCGCTACATCATCCAAGGAGAGGAAGTGCAGTCCGGCCCTATGGGTGGGGTGAACTTGTAGGTACTCACTTATCTTGCATCGAGCTTTCATAATATATCCACAAGCAACATCACTTTCTTGGTTCAACTATCTGGCTAGAGGACGATGGTATCAAGTAGTCTGGCTTACGGTATCGTAGGTGAAGAGAAGGAGAGTTAAGATACCGTAGTAATTTGGGTCTACTAGTACCTGTAGATTGCCTTCCCGCCGGTATAGCCACATCTAGGCTACTACATTATCGGATGTAATTATTTCTTCGGTTTGCATCCAGAGAAAACTATCCGGATCGTTGAAACTCCCACTGCCTTCCGTTTTCACCAATGAACGAATAAACCCTCTCGATGCGGCATAGGAGTCCATTTTCGTTTCCACTTCTCCCGACGAATCCAAATTGCAAAATCCAAGTATTGTATTGGCTACGGAGGCAATGTCATCAGTCTTGGCCTTTCCCACAAACATTTCCCACCAAGGTTGTGGTGTCATAGGTAGTTCCAACTGAAAATCTCGGGCTGCTAAGAGAATCGTAGTTGCCGCCTGATTCATTTAACAAGTTTGTGAGTTTCTCGTGTAGAGTGCCGTATCTTGAGTTTCTTTTGTCATGTCAACGGGGACTTACAATAATTTCGGAAGAATAGCGTACACACAAATCCAAGCGGCAAGAGTCGTTGCAATAGTTCCATGCGCGTTGGGTTAGCTATCAAATCACAGAGTTCAACGATCCGTCGAAAGAGAACACAAAGTGAGAATTTCCATTGCATACACCAAGCGACTTAGCAGATGTTCTTGTATCGAAACAGAAAACGTACAGAAACCTCTGTCAACCCCAACGCCTGGCAGAAGTACAAAATAAATTTGTGCGGATGCGAGTCCGGTATCCAGTGGAGAGTAAATCCCAGTTGTCGCAAGATCTTGGCTTCCACTTCACAAGCCTGTTGGTGCCATTCTTTGAAAACAGGTCCCAGTTTCATAGGAAGTGGAATCTGTCGTAAACGGCGCTCTTTCTCCGGAATTGTCCATTCCTTGGCAACGGTTGTATACTGAAGGAAGGGATGACTCCAGTCCCAGGAATCAAATGTTGCATCACTGCTAGTAGGTTGCTGTTTTTGCAACTCTTTCTCAGAGGGAACAGAGATAACTACCAAACGCTTTCGATATAGTAGGCAAAAGGCATGAATGATGGCCTTGATGGTCTGTGGTTCCTCCTCCACTTTGGTGGACAAGAGAACGCTGGACATTGCAACACTCCAAACGTCCATATCAGTTAGAGAAACTTGATGATAGAATCTGTGGAAAATTGTACATGCAGTAGCGTATGTGGAAGCATTCAACCCAAGGAGTTTGGAGCTTTCAAAGATAAGAGACGTCCCATGAAGCTTGTGCAATCGCTCCAACCGCATCGACACTTGGGCTTTCCGCGACGGAGAATCATCGGCATCGGGCAAAAGAATAGGAACACTTCGATCTAATATTGTCAACCGTTCTACCTGTGAGGAAGTAGCTGTAGACGCATCGCCCCTCTCTTGCTGAAATCGCCCCATGATCAATCCCAGGTTCGTTTTTTGGCCATGAGCCAAGGAGCTTATCCAGAATAGGTCGTAGGACTCAACTAGGGACTGGCGGCGACACGTCGGAGCGTGGTGTGTCCCGTTCCTTTTGTGGTTAACTTTGGTATCTGTTAACTCAGCTTTCCTATTGACAACTAACTTCTAGTACAGCATATCGAACCAACCACTGACATGGCTTCCCCTGACTCTCCCTAGTCTATATACTAACCTATGCATCAATCATTTTAACACATTCTAGTTGACCCACATATGATCACAGTTGCAGCAAACAAAAATAAGAGCCAAGGAATCCGCTTGAGCAATATCCGATTGAAAGAAGACAGCTTCATTGTGATTGCAATTGGTGCATTTGGTGTTGTGTGAGCGAGCCAAGGTAGGGTCGTCCGAAATAGCCGGCGAGACGGTGTGCAAAATATTCCCCACTTCCTTCTTCAAGTCATTGCGGTAAATCAAGGGTTGATCAGGAGCAGGCTCTGTATAGCGACACAAACGGCAAGCATATTGAAGCGACCGGTTTCGTTTATCTTCCTGGAAGGTTTCCAAGGACACAGACCGACAATGCAGACAAGGCAGGTGAGAATTGTGCAATTGTTCAGCATACACCAGAATGAAGCAACCAATCACGAAAAGAAAATCGGAGAGTCAAGGAAACAATTTGAAGAGAATAGCGCACCTGTGGATAAAGCATGGAAGAGTCATGGGGGCAGAATCGCATCAGCAAACCCTCCAACTCTCTGGTAGTGTCCCCGCCCATGTCCAAAATATCATCATCCTCGTCTTCGTCGTACATTTCTTGGACTTGCTCTTCCCCGTCATCTTGATCCTCTTGTCCTTCCCATTCCTCCATGGTAACTTGTTGTGGTTTGGTGTAGTACGGAGTTACAAGCGGCTCTATCAATGTCGCCAATGGCACAACCGTGGTTTGGGTCCTGGTCCTGCCCGATGTGCCGCTGGAGCAAATAACATGGGTTGGCGTTTGTGCTGTTGGAGGTGGACATCCGGACAGAACACTGAAATATGTGACGTGGGAAGGGCAGACGTGGTGGCAACTGTCAGAATCTTTCGCCATCTTTGAAGAGACGCGTTGTTGTTGGTTTGATAGCACAAGAAGCGTTACCGTAGTCTACATTATGAGTTTTGGAAATGGATACAATGGAGGGAGAACCAAGATGGTAAGAAGAGAAGTTCTTTATGAAAATTGGTACTATTTCTTTTCTAACAACAAATCCATGACGTTGCGTCTGGTGCAGAAAACCATGGTGTACCTCAATGTGTATGATCTGTCTCCTGCCAACGATTATTTGTTTCCGGTTGGTTTGGGCTTTCATCATTCGGGAATTGAAGTACTTGGAAGGGAGTACAGTTTTGGAGCTGGAGGCTCAGGCATCTTTGACGGTCCTCCTCGCGTCGCGCCAGGGGCCAAGTTTCGAATGCAAATTGAATTGGGTTCCTTTGATGGGGGAAGCAAGGAACTGAATCAAGCTCTAGATGATTTGAGAACCTCAGGTGCAACCGGTGGTGGAGGCTTTGGACCGAATGATTACAATTTGGTCCGACGCAATTGCAATCATTTTTGCAATGCCCTTAGCTGGAAGCTGCTTCATCGGACCATCCCACCCTATATCAATCGAATGGCCGATATTGGGAACTGCTGCTCGTGTCTTTTGCCAAAACACCTAATAGATGATTCACCGGTGGGAGGGAAGGATCCAAGCGAATCGCAGGGTTGGAAGTCGTCGTCCTATTTGGTTCCCACCGCCGCGACGATGAATCGTGGCCCCATTGGGTCAACGTCCCAGGCCTTTGCGGGAAAAGGACATAGTCTGGGAGGAACTTCGACAGGGACGGAAGGAGTATTCTCGTCTTTGACCCGGAAACCTGCCCCTGCTTCGGATGATTTGACAGACCGACGAGAAAAGGCTCGAAAAGCGGCGTTGGCTCGCTTGGAACGTAATCAACAGTCGTCCTAGTTGGCTCAGGTGTGAATCACCTTGGCACGTTGTATTCTAGTAGCAGTATTCTTATTGATGGTGCAAGAAACGTTTCTAAGTTAGTTCTTCGGCTACGGACCGCAGCCAGGATATCCACCTATGCAGTTTTTCTACGCTTGCCAGTGGGTTCCTCTGCTTCTTCCGAATGAAGGGCCTTGTCTTCATCCCTTCTAGCCAGTTCTTCCCCGACGCCCATAATCATAGTTGCGACAAAACAAACATCTTCTTTTTCTGTCCCCAAGTCAACTTTTTTGGCCGCCAAGGTTCCCAGCAGAACGACGGTTTCTTGGAGACCGTCGCGGGCCTTGTCATAGTACCCTCGGATGTATTCCTCGAGTTCAGCTGCCTTGACAATCAACGCCTCAGTCTCAGAAGTCACTACGTCCTCATCATCTGGACAGGCCAAGAGTTCTTCCGTGATGAGGACGGTCGCCTCACAAACGAGGCGTTGCGCCCGAAGCTGTTCGAGAGTGGGTCTCTCTGGTACAGTTGCAGCGTGCAACTCTTCCTGCCGAATTTCCAATGCACGAGAAAATGCGTCGGCTGCATCAGCGTGCCGGCTCAAGGCAGAAAGACAATCCCCAAGTCCCAGAAGAATGCGGGGCTTTTGTTCCTTGACCCATGGTGTATACTTTGGGGCTTCCCCTTCTTGTGCCTCTTCAAGGATGGAATATGCATTTTCCATCATTTCCAAAGCCAAGTTCAGGTCATTCTCAGTATCGTCGCTATCTTCCTCGACCTCATCCTCTTGATCCTCTTGTTTCACGGCTGGTTTGGTTTCGGAGGACAGGGGCAAGTCCGAGGAAGGCTCGTCTTCGTTTGGCTTGACTGGGTCCTCAGACTTAACAACAGCTGCACTTGGCTTTTTGTCAGTGGATGGCTGGTCAATATCTCCAGCCTCCTCATCATCAGCACCTTCCGAGGCCAAATAGCATCGAAGCAACGCATTCCCGTACTCGAAGTATGCCGGGCATGTCTCTATCGAAGATTCCCCAAACTTGACAATACATTCTTCCAGTAAAGTGGAAAAGATCTCAATGGCACCGCCATCCTTAGATAGACCTGATTTGATCAAGGTGCGACCAGCACCAAAGCGGGGATCATGGGTGACAACTGGAGTGTCGAGGGTAGTGGTCGCCGACGCCATTTTGGATTTTGTAAGAGCGGCAACAAGGGTGGCAGATGGCAGAGTCGTTGAGTACTGTGAAGGCTTGAATGTAAATTCAAGCTCAAGCGTTTCAAGCCGGACCAACCGTCGTTCGGACTCATGACCTGGTGCCCGATGCCAGAGCAATCGCCATTATTTTACTACTTGTTGCGAGCACAAACTCCTTGGTTCACCTACTCGTACTCTTGCGGGGATGACTTTCAATGCACCAACTATACTCAGATTTGGGTTTCTCTTTCTGTCTGTGATCTCTCAGACAGCGTCGTTTTCACCCATTCTCCCCTTTGTTCCTGCGCGATCCCTACCTGGAGCAACCTCCCCAACGTATGTTTGATATTGTGTTTGCTGAAATTATTATGTGCAGCTTTCATGTTCTCAGTTCCTTGTACATCCTGCCATATCCTTCGTTAGTTTTTTGTGCGCCAAACATCCTAGGAAAAAGGCAATTCGATGGATTGCTCATAAACGTCCCAAGAAGACTCGCCCTTCCGACAAGAACCGCACACCCCATGTGTATGACTATCCTACCTTTGTTCCACCCCCAGATTTCGTACTTGAAGATACACCAGAACTGCAAGCACAACTAGTTGCTGCAGCCAGTAACTATTCTCACCTTGAAATTGAGCTTGATTCTGCATTTGAACCTGTTGAAGAGAACACGTTGCCCGAACGAAATGCTACAATCGATCCATATGGAAGGGAAATGTTTGCCATGTTTCGGAGAGATGTCAATGCTTCAATTCATGCCTATGCGAGGGATACTGAGCAAATTCTACTGAGACAGGAGGCTCGAAACACAACGTTTCTGGGTAATGTTCTTTCCCTGTCTGCAGCCCTTTCCGTCGCCGGGGATATTGAGAAAGAAGCGGCTCCTTCAGCCGAAGAGTCAACTGCGGATGATGAAGCATCGTTGAAGGCTATTGAGGACTATGTAGCTAGTTATGCAGCTTTGAATTCAACAGATGTGGAAACGGTGGATCCAGATGAAGAAGACACTGCAGATGATGATGCTACGCAAAGCTAGCTAGCGACTGTTGAAGCGGTTTGTACATAATAGGACAGTGTCAATACTGGATATCCACGTATTCCAAAGGTTGACGAGAACGTTGCATCTTAGTGATTCTTGGCCTTTTCCAGTAGCTCTGGGATCTCCTCCGAAAAGACCTTGTCCATTTCTCGTACAAGCCGCTTGTCGAGTTTGGGGAACTCGCTCAGGTCTTTGATTTCCAAGAGCGCCTGTCGGAAAGGGCCAACAGGTGGAAAGTCACCTCTTGGCAATCCATATCGCCGGGCTGCAGCCAAGAACTCAGACTCCAGTCGGCCAATGAGTTTTCGTTGTTTCTCGCGCTTCCCAAAGGTATACGGTAGTTGCTTGCGTAGGTAATGGATGATGTAGGCGTGGACTTTGACACTTCGTGCTCGTTTCACGAGCTCGTTGATTCGTCGCATGACGGCTTGTTGGGGGAGCCTTGCAATATCTTGTAGAAGATCCATTTCTTCCCGCTGTAGCAATTCTGCTTGCTCTGTGTTTTGAAGTGGAGCATCCCAAAACGATCCCATGTAAACCCGGCATACTTCAGGCGTATTCATTACTTTCCCCAAAGACCACATCAACGCACCATAGACTCGCATAAGCTGCTGGGTTGAAATACTGTCTGCCTTGTTCAGAACAATCCTTGTCTTGTCCAAATGTGGAATCAAGAGTTCCATCACACGCTTCAACTCATCCGAAATATCCAACTTGTGAGCATCAAACATGACAATGATCAAATCCGCACGTTCACCAAACCACTTCATGACACTTTCATAGTCGTAATTTCTGGACCGTTGCTTTTGCCCCGACAGGATACCAGGTGTATCCACCAACGTGATATTCCGCAAGATGGGCGCATCCAATTCCACTCCTTCCATTCGCGACAAAAAGTTGTTTCCAAAGGGGCTCAAGCCCATAAAGGGGCGATCTTGTTGCGAGCACAAGGCAGCACCAGGAACAACTTTATCGGTGGCGCCAGACAACACTGCTGTGAATCGATCTGTGGTAGGTTCCGGACCTACCCTCATCCCTGGAAAATCCCGACCAAGAAGGTACTTGATGAAGGATGTTTTTCCAACGCTGCGTGCATACAAGAAGAAAATGAGAGAAAGAACAAGGCCAGGCCAACAGCCACCACATGAAAATCAATCGCAAGCAACTTACCTATATTGTCCCAATAGCAGTACCATGGGAGGCGCCACAAAATCGGATGGAGACAAAGGGGGAGAATGGAAATGGCCATAGCGAGAGGACAACTCCAAAGGAAGAATCTTCTTTCGGTACAGTTTCGCCAAACCCTTGAGGATGTACTCTTTGTCAAACGCAGTAAGATCCATCCCTGTAGTGTCCTTGGACTTTGGATCGAGAGAAGGCATCATCATGGAGGTATCTTCCACATCGTTGTATCCAGCATTAGGAGGGGATATATCCCCTGGACCATTGGGGAGAGGAGGAGGAGGTACGCTCCCCCCAGGGTGCTGAGGTTGTTGTTGTTGTTGTTGTTGTTGTGGATGCGGGGGCGCTCGTTGAGATGACTGCGAATCTCCATTGTACGATGGAAGATCCGGTGGGCTCAAATCTCGGGCATTGGAGTTGGATCCGTAGGCATGGTTCATGTTGTTGTCATGGTATTGTCCATATTCGTTGGGTGAGAAAGCACCTCCGCGGCATGTCAAGCCTTGTTTCGGGTTTGACAGGCCCCAGAACGAGACTCCTTGACATAGAGTAACGAAGTGAATATACAGAACAGTAATCAATAGTCGTTTCATCCTTGTCAGTGATAGCGGCAGGATGAATCTCCCACAATTTGTTCAATGGCTTGTTGGTGATGAATGATTTTGTGCATTGGGTGCCATAGCCTCTGGTTAGTCCGTTTAGTCAACTACAGAGGTTCCACGTGGGTCATTCTTCACTACGACTATCCTACACTCCGACACCAGAACAGGGAACAATTTGAACCTACTATTATAATATCTACCAGAAAAACTTGACATAGATGACAAACCCCACAATCAAGACAACCACAGCAATGGGCAAATACTGCTGCATCCGAGCCTGGAGCGTCAGCTTCTTGGCTCCCCACTTGAACCCACTCGACTGCTTGAGCAAGTCCTCACTAATGTTCTGCACATTATCCAATCTCTCTCCACGATCCAAGATATCATTGATGTTCTTCTTCATAATGTTCTGAATCTCGGATAGATCATCGTTGAGTTTGGAACGTTGTTGACGCTCGTCTATGAACTCACGTTGCTTTCGTTGAATGACGGGATCGTAGTGAATGAAGCGAAAGGGTCGGGCGGTCTTGTCCACCTCTTCACGCCACTGGTAATAGTGAATGAAAGGGAAACAAATGATAAAGCAGAATATACCATCAACAGCAACAACGTAATGAGCAAGACTTCGATGAATTCTCAAGCACATGCGTACATAGACACCAACAAACACTATCTCTACGTACCCCATTCCCAAACTCCCGAACCAACTCGGCCAACACCAAATCTCCAATCTCGTCCAAATACAAAAAGGCCAGCCGCTTGGGATATTTGGCTTCTGCCAATGTCAAGAAACAAAGACTATCTCTTGTCATATAGTAAAAACACTTGTCGCCGGCTGCAATGGACATTTTTCCTGACATGCTGTAGGTGTTGGTGGCAAACAAAAAGGAGTGAGCGCATTGAAAGGGGATTTCTCCATAGTACAACACTACTCGTGGTGCAACCTACCCGGAAGTCATCTTTTTCAAAATCTCCTTGGCTTCTTGTTGGTCCTTGGTAGACACTGGAACTCCTGGAGACGGCGTTTGCGTTGCTACCAAAGGAAGGCCATCGGATACTCGAGCAATTTGAGTGAGAAGAGGAGGCATGACTGTTTAGCGTGTAAGGTAAATTGTTGACAAGGCTTGTGTAGAAAAAGAAGTGTAGTTGTACGATTCAACAGGAATCCAAAGACCCGATTGATGATGACAGTGTTGATGATGCCATGCAAAGTGTCCCTGGTCCCTGCCGACGGTCGTCCAGAATCTCAACGGCCTGCATGTCCCTGTCACTCGCAGTCCCGTCAATAGCAATGCACGTAGAAACAAGTGAACGTTGTAATAACAAGTCACGAGTACTAGGGCTGACGTCGGCATCGGTCTTTCCAGCTATCCGATCAAGCAAGTCGACTACTGCCACTCGTCTCGCCACAATTCGGGCCATTCAAGTCTGCCGCACTGCCAAACACCTGTAGTTGCAGTAGTTGGCATCATCATGAACAATGGTATCGTTCAAGTGGCTACCTTTTGGTGTTTATTTGTCATAGGTGTTTCTTCTTTTTCCACTCTACGTACGTAAACTTGGTTCCGTTCTTTGCTTTCTTGGTTGCTTGTTGGTAGTTGGCACTTGGCTCTCACAGTCAAATGTCTTTTCTGGAGCAGACTTCGGCCTTCGCCAATCGCTAGTAGGCACGTTACAAATACAGTCGGGGACTCCCTCATTGCAAAAGTCAGTTGCCCGATCAACTGATACTTTATTTGGAAGAAGATGGAGTCAGTACACGTCGTCTGCTTCCTCGTCGCCGTCCGAGCCACTGCTAGGGACAAGGTTGTTTCTCGCAGTGGATAGTCCTCCCTCTGAGGATACCACGGACGATGTTTCGGAAGAAACATCGACCACTGCTGATTCCACTCCAGAAAATGATTCCACCACAACAGGTAACCTTGGTACGAAAAAATTTCAACCGAGGAATCCTCCCAAGGACTTCAAACTTCCTGATCAAGTGGAGGCATCGACATCCCGTGCCACTCCAAAAACTAGATCCCGAAAACCAAGAAACCCCCCCAAGGATTTCATACCTCCTGACAAGGTAGAGGCATCTCAATTCAAACCTCGAAACCCACGGAGTGACTTTCAACCGAACCTTCCTGTGAGTACCAGCAACAGACCCCGCAACGCCCGCAGAGATTTTGTACCTCGCTCGGAGGTCACCAACGAGACAGCAGTGTCTCCATCGTGGCGACGACAGATCGATAGCAGCGAATCTACCGGCAACTCTAAAAAGCGGCCCTTTTCCCGCCAGAATTCCAATCCCACGCCTCCCCGAACGCCAGGTTGGATACCCTATAACCGCAGTTTTGTTGTCCAAGGAGGTAATTTCACTGATCTTCCCAAAAGTGAACGAAAGGAAATCTCCCAGTTGGAGTATGGAACGATTGTGAAGGGTTGGGTAGCCAGGATTACCGAAATGGGAGTCTACGTGGATGTGGGTGCCAAGAGTAATCCCATGATGTATAGTTCGCAGCTCCCCGGAGACGTTCGCGCCAATTTGACGATAGGCCAAGATATCGATGTGAGATTGATTTCGTATGAGCCAGAAAAGAATAGAGCCCGCATTGGTTTTCTACATACAATACAAGCCACTGGAGATGAGAATGAAACAGAGCTTCTTCCGGGCTCGGTTCGAAAGGAGTCGGACACTTTTGAAGTGGGCTCGGTGGTTAAGGGAGTGGTGATTACCACCATTTCTGCGGGTGCCTTTGTGGATGTCGGCGCTACCAGGAATGCGTATCTACCGAGTGTTCGAGTGCCCGATACCGTGGGCGTTCTGAAGAGTGGACAGGAAGTCGAAGTGCGGATTACCTCCTACAATGCCCAGAGAAAACAACTTCACCTGGGTATCATTGTAGATGGAGTCGATCATTCTGGTTTCCAAGAAGCAGCGTTGCAGCTTGTGAACCATGGGTGGAACACCTCAAGCTTTGTGGCAGCCAAGGTGGTGGATGTGTCTGATGCTCGGGCGACCATTGAAGTCAACATTTCTGATCTCAATAATGAGACCGAGGGAATTTTGACCGGGAACCTTCCCGCCGTGCAACTTGACCGCGATCAGGTGTCTCGCAACGACGCTAAAGTGGGAGAGACCATTGACGTCCGATTGTCCAGGATTCTGGATTTTGTTCCCCTGTTCACCACACACTCCATTACAAGGACCCCTCGTGCTGCCAGGAACCAGCCGAGGAAACCCCGTTCGGATTTTGAACCCAGTGGGACAGCAGCACCCAACAAGAATAACGCCGAATCTATCAAAAGCTGGATTCAGCGTACACCGGGCTGGAAGCCTTACCCTCGGGAAGCTTTGTCCGATGGAACATACAAAGAGGAAGAAGGAAATGAAAGAAAAGAATTATCTGATTTCGAGGTTGGCACAGTTGTCAAGGGTTGGGTCGCGAAGATTACAGACTTCGGGGCGTTCGTAGATATTGGGGCCAACACCAATATTCTTGTTCATATATCGCACATTGCCGCCAACTTTGTTGACAACATCCATGATTATCTCAAGTTGGGTCAGGATGTGGATGTAAAACTGCTGAGTTATGACTCAGAAAAGCGACAGATCCGGGCAAGTCTAATGGATGGAGATAATGACCCATCTTCTAGGCGACAAGAGTCTGCATTTGTTGATCATCAAAAAGAAGTGCTTCATGATCTCTGGTTCCACGAATGGGATCGAGACAAGGTTGCAGAAGGAAGGGTTGTCGCGACAACGAACTTTGGTGCATTTGTTCGAGTCGACAGTAGTGAGATCATGGATGTGTGCTCGGGATCTTTCCAGGGCTTGATCCCCATTTCAACTATCGGCAGGGGTCACATTTCTGATGTGACAGATTATTTGAAGGTGAATGACATTATCAGAGTTCGATTAACAAGAATTTTTGACCACAAGGCTACTTTGGAATGGGTGAAAGATGACGACGACGAGATGCCAGAACAAAGGAGTATTCGCTATTACAATAGTCAGGAACCAGATATTGCCGAAAGAGCGCAATTCAAATACGAGTTTTCTGACGAAGATGATGATGACGCCATGTCCGATCAGTATGTCGACGTTGGCAAGGACGAGGTGGACATACCTATAATCAAGAAAAAGAACCGCACGCGACGGAATAAGAAGTTCAAAGCATTGGAAGAGCTCTACGAGATGGTACTGGACAGGTATGGGTATATTCCGGCTGAAGAATTAGATGATGAGGGTACCCTGATCGAACAAGAAGCAGCCTCTCTTCCTGATGACAAAAATGATCTAGAGGAAAGTCATGAAAACGAGGTGGAATATTCCCCTGTTCAGCCCGACGACGAAGACGACAATTTGGAAGACGAGGATGAAGACCAAACTGAGGAAAGTGACATGGAGAGCTATGACGAAGATGAAGATGTCGGTGAAGATACAGAGGAATACGTAGAAGAAAACGATACGGATGAGGACGGTGGTGACTAAATCATCATTTGTTCGAGTAGCCGAAAAATATTCCAGGGATTTTATTGTTGCCTCTGGGATTCTAACCCAACCCATACAAATTAATAGCAGCTATAGCAACAACCTACAAGGGAATGTCAAATCCAATTTCTAGACAACCGATAGACAGCCACGGCAGCTATTCTGCTTCTCTGCCGAATTGATAATGTACTGCTACCGCTGGAACCTAGAAGTAGCTCAAGTTTCATCGTCCAAAAAGATGTGAGTTCGGAGAATCTCTAGAAGTTTCTCGCCAACAGGGAGCTCCTTGGAAACTTCGTCTTCAAATCGTGCCAGCTCGGTGAATCTCGAGAAAAAGGACTTTGTCTCTTGGACATTAGCTTGTTCTTTCTCCAACCGATGGCTGAGCATACCTTCCAAGTCTGGATATTTCTCCATAGCCTCATTGTTTTCCAGTAGAGCAGACTTTGCTTTACCCCAATAGTGCTTTGCTTCCATAATCCTATTCTCGGCCTTGTTGACCTCCGCAAGTAGAAATAGAGCGAGAATATAGTCAACACTGACATTTTCAGTTTCATGGGACACTTCCGAAACTCGCACGAAGTCTCCCAAATAGATGCGAGCCTCGGCAAAACTCTGGCTCAAATACTTTGCAATTCCAAGGCTTCGCGATGCAGTTGCAGTACTGCGATGGTCTTTCCCAAGACGTTCTGTCCGTAGTCGTAATGCTAGGTGACGGTAAGGTGAGTCACAGGAACATGTCAGTAGACGAAGGGCTTGAAACACTTACCGATCTCAAAACTTGAACTGGCCTCAGAAATGTGACGACGACTGAGGTGAGCATGTCCGTAGGAGAGCTGCAACGCTTCCACTAAGGCAGAATCTTCGTCATCTTCGTTGATGAATGTCATGCAACGTTCGAAGCACATCACAGAAGTGTCCGCATCTCCCGTTTGCCTGTATACATTGCCGAGTTCAACCAAAGCTAAAGACGTTTCGTGAGCCATTTCCTTGTTCTTGAAAATTGTGAGAGCTTCCTGGAGAAACTCTCTAGCTTTGTCGAAATCCCCTCTACGACGAGATACATTCCCAAGGTAGTAGAGCTGTTCGCCAAGTTGCGGGTCTTCCAGTTCGAAGTTGGCTCTTCCGATTTCCAGAGCTTCCTCATAGTTCTTGTAGGCTTTGTCGAAGTTCTTGTGTTGTGTGTGGATTCTAGCAAGACGCTGGTAAACATTCGCGACATCCGGATGATCCTTTCCTAAGGAGCGTTTCAGTAGTTCCCGGCACTCCTCGAACATCGAAACAGACTCTTCATACTCACCGAGAGCTTCATAAGCTTCAGCGACACCAAACAAAGCACTTGCCGACTTGGCCTCGTCTCCGCGATAGAGCTTTTCTGTGAGAAACATCACATCCTTCGACGCCTCCAGACATTCCGTAGCTAGATCTAGCTTTCTGTAGACATTTCCAAGCGTAATTTGGGTGTGGAGCACAAGCTCGCAATCCCCCAGCTTGGCCTTCCTGATTTTGAGCGCTTCTTCCAAGCACACTACACATTCTTTCGTGTCCTCTGAATCAAACAAACACTGCCCTAACTCGAAAAGGATACTGGCACGTTCCAAAGACTCAGGGCGATCCATAGTCAGGTCGACCCCTTCCTCATAGAACTCTTTTCCTTTATCCTGGCCGACATGCTCAATACACATTTTACCGATCACCCTCAATTCGTATGCTGAGAGATCCATCAAAAGTTTGGGGTTCTTCTTCATGCAATTCTTTGCAGTATCAAAAAAACGAAGCCCGTCGGGAGTGTTGCCACTCAGAAGCTGCACTTTGCCTTTCACGAGCAAGAAATCCACATCATCATTCTCCACTCCAAGAGCCTCCAAGGTCTCTAGTGATGATTGGTACTGACGAAGCGCCTTTTCTTCCTCTTGGAATTCAATGTATATATCTCCTGCCACACTGTAGGCATTTGCCAGGTTTCGTGAGGAGCGCTCTGAAATATCCAGCTTCCAGTTGATACATGCAGTCAATGCAGCAATTGCCTGGTCAATTTCACCCATGGTTTGATGCAGACGCGCTCGGCGATATAGTGCTGTCCCCGTCTCTAGTTTTGAAGTGTTTTCACTTGAACAAAGCTCTAGGGCCTCGTCATAACAAGTTTCGGCACCGACGTAGTCGCAACTCGCCGCAAATGAATCTCCGCGAAGTTGAACCAGTTCTGCTTTCAAATCATCTGCCATTGATTCTTGATCGCCACTGACGTCTTTCAACAGCTTTGTACAAGATTTCAACCTCTTGTTTGCTTTGTCGTGGTCGTTCTTCATCAAATGCAAAACGGCTTGACTGTACATAATGATGGCGTTGAATGGATGGGATGAATTTGGCAATAATTGGATCGCGTTTTTGTAAGAAGAGAGTGCATCTCCTAATCCGTTGTTGGAAGCTTGCATAAATCCCACATGATACAAAGCGATTCCCTTATCCAGACGCGTTTCATCGCCAATCTCCGGTTCTTCACTCAATATCTGTGCAATTTTCTTCAAACAAGACAGGACAACCTTCTGCGTTTCAGCGACAGAGGCCGCCTTGGACTGTTCGGCGCGCTCCTTTAACAGTCGACAATCATCAAGATGCAAACGTGTTCCCTCGATCCATCCAAATTTTGCTAACCGCTCCCTGCAGAACCTGTCATCTTTGAGCATATCGAGCACCCTTGGAATTGCGCGAGAGTTCAACATATGAGTCAAGATTTTCTGAAGCACATACTTTCGGCTCATGTCTTTTAGTTTTGCAGTCGATTCCTTGATCACCTTGAGTCGCATGTTGTATCCAGTGACAAAAGAACTGTTCCATCTCGCGATTGTCTCGTCTTTGTTGGCTCCTTCTGGTTGTAGCTCTGGAATGAGTGACAGTCCATATTTTACATACAATGCATGATGTAGCCTGACAACGATGATTCCTTCTTCTTCGGAGAAAGAGAATAGTCCAAGGTGGATAAACGTCTCACCAATAAACCACACTCGCTTGCTGAATTCGGACTTATCATCTTCATCTGAACCAATTTCTGCCATCATTTCCGGATGACTTGTCAGAAGCTGAGACCACAATGCCAATATTGAGTCCAGCGGAACTTTTTCCATACCAAACACAGCGCAAGCGGATGCAAAACATAGTTTTAAGGCGTTGGTTGCTGGGCCTCCCTGACGAGTCGAAGGACTCAGCATTAAGTTCATGATCTCAGACAGGGCCTTGAATGCGTCAGCTTTAATAGCTGCGCTCTTCTTAAGAGCAGCCAACTCTAGGTTCAGTTCTTCCAGTCCTTTCATGACTCCAGATGTCACTTGTTTCAGCTTAAACCAGTGTGCTGCGGTGCGAATGATCAGTGGGTGGTACAAACAAAGTTGGAATAGACTCCTCGCCTCCAGTGTGCGCAGGGCGGGTATCGTAGGATCAATTGATGACTCTCTTGCAAACAGGACTATGGCCTCATCATCGCCCATCCCCTCAATCTCGACCGAGCAGGTGACGTTCGGAATGTCAGTAGATATGGAAACTACAATGGATGATTGGCCTTCCAAAAAATAAAATGATTCGAAATCCGGTGTTCCCTTTGCTCCGTCAATGACCATCAACAAAGGCTGCTCTAATCCAGCAAGTTGACCTGCCAGGCAATCTTTGGCATGCATCATGTGCTCTTTCTCCCTTTCTTCTTGAACGTTCTTATCTTCGAGACGATGGATAATATCTGGCCAACTGGGTACAAGTCCTGCCTGCTGGCAAATATCACGCAAAATCTCCATATATTTCTGGTAGGTGATTGTTTTGGTATCGTCGTTGGCGTACACTTCGTCGAGGTCCACCCAGATTGGATAATAGTGCTGCATGATCGTTGTGTGACTGGCCAAGAGAGCTGCCAGCGTAGATTTCCCCATACCTTCGCCGTTTCCTTCGACAAGAGGAGCATCCAACTCCGGGACGTAGGAAATAACTATTGTGAAAGGTTCCTCGATACTGATGCTTTCCAGTACTTGGTGGACCTTGTCTGCACGCAGCAGCGGACTCCCGTAAATATGATCAAATTTGGAGGCCAACTTTTCTGGTAGTTCTTCTTCCATTGCCTCCGAATCTTCATAGTCACAAGCAAGGAACAAACCATGAGACGTGGGAACCCAGGGTAATTGTACAAGGACCTTGTAGGCCACCCGCCGGAAATCTGCCGCTTTACAATCAGATTCAATTTGCAGTTCAAGTTCTTCCCAAGCATCTGAAATAGTGGTGGATGGTCTCCAATCTGGGAAATAAGAAAGGACAACCTCTAGCAGTGTAACATATCGCATTTCAGCACATTCCGAATGATGATCGTGATGTTCCACTGTCTCTCGCATGAGCTCGACCACATCCCGAACTTTGAGCATATCGAAAGGCGGAACTTCTGAGAGTGTCGCAATACAATTATCCAAAGTCGTAGCATACTCCAGAAACACCTTGTGTAGAAACAAAACCTCCACAAGAGACTCCCATGCAATCAAGAGTGCCCTCAAATTGCTCTTGGAAGAATCCTCCTCGTTGGCATCATCTGATTCTTGCTTGGGTAAATCTCCGAGTGCGTACAAACTAGCGCCTCGCTCTAATGACGGAACGTCGGGCCCATCCAGTTGCTGCCTGGATAATTTGATCGCATTGGAGACGTCGTCGAGAGTCTCAATGTAATCCAAATCATCCGCCATCTTCGACGTGCTTGCCTTGGAAAGATGACTACCAGGCACAACGCAGGTGCCGACTGGACGTGGTGGAGGTCACCCGTTTGACTCGAATGACTCATTTTTCGAACAAAAGTGGTCGACAAAAAAGACCATTCTAACGTAGTGTAAGGCACTGACCAAACCCAAACAAGAGGTCACCCCAGTCAAGAGCTACGGTTGCCCTTACTTCACATCATATCGGCGTCAACTAGATCTATAGGAGTACTAAAACTGCGTCCAATCAAGCTCCATAGCATTTTTGGACAATCTTCATGTAGTGTTTTAGGGTAGATCATTCTAGTATTTTAGTTCTTCCGCCCTACTGTAGGCCACAATGTAGGCAGATCCCGACTTCTCTATGTTCGAAGCGCTGGCGGACCAACTCCCCAAACGGAATGACAGCAAAAAATGCAGCAATATCATCATCTGTATACTTCCCGTGGTTAAATAGTAGTACACTAGAGGTATGGTATGGAATTGTAAAAATACAAATGCCGCCCATAGTTTCAATTTTCCTGACAATGCTCCTCCAAGGTTTGTCGAAACTTTTCAATGCCCTCAGGCGCCGGAGGGATACTGGCTCCCCGAATCAATACTGCTGCCCGTCCTACGGCACACCCCCACCGTAATCCTTGTACCAAAGCTTCTACTGACCATGGATCGGCTGGATGGATTGCAGACGACGTTCTCCAAGTCCAGACGCCATACAAAAATCCTGCTGTAAAAGAATCTCCCGCTCCTGTAGGATCCACCGGCTTGACGGCCAGAGTGGGCTGGTTGACAACGAGTTGCCCTCCCTTCAAAGCCACCGCACCAAGTTCCCCACGTGTCACAATAATATTAGTATCCGGACTCACTGACCCAAAATACGCAGCCCAGTCCTCAATTTCTTCCATGGACGACAAGGTACTCGTACTTTGAGGTTCTCCCCTCGCCCGACGTCCCCGCCGTACAATATTCCTGGCCTCCAAATCGTTCATAATGGCAAAATCCAAATACGGAAGCAGAGCATCAAAGCCACCATCCCATTTTTTGGTAGCATCGTGCTGACTGACCAAGGACATGGTGGTGAGCGAGTTGGGGAAGAGTTCCTTGCGGCGGAGACGAATCTCCTTGAGTTTAGATTCCAATTTGGAATCCCAGAAACCTGGAATATTGTAAAATCCAGCCACGTGGACGTGAACGTCTCCAGAAGAATGAATGATTTGGTCGACATTCAAGTCATGTGCGGAAAACTGACCGACACAACCTTGATGAGTCATGAAACTTCGTTCCCCACCAGAGACAATAGCAATACAATGGCCGGTAGATAGACCAAGCGAGGACTTGGTACAGTTGATAATGGGGAAATTGTGATTTTGTGCATGCTGTAACAAAATTTGGCCATAGTGATCGTCAGGATTCAGGACGGTGTGGAGGTAGACGTGGGGTGGTGGTTGGGTCCACAAGTAACTGGAGAGCAGGGCACGGAGGTGCGTGGCAGTGTTGGTGGAGGAACCTCCGGCAAAATTCTGGACAGGGTGCTCGAGTCGGGAATCTCCTCCAGATTCAGGCCAGCCGCCGTCATCAAGGAAACAAAAGAAATCGACGTACGCATCTCCTACTACGTGAAAGTTGACTGGGACCATAGAGTCACCGTCATTGATATCCTCCTCTGTAGTGGAAGTTGTGTTGGTAGTGTGATTCGGCGCCATGATATTCTACAGTGAAATGTTGTGAACAACAACTTGTTGAATTTGTGCAAGCAGTTGTGACACGTTGGTTTCTGCTGCCGAATGAGAATGTGCGTGAAAAATGGTGTGGCAGTCGTTCCGATGCGGGTTTCCAAGTTCCCGAGTTGCACTTGTGGCAAGGGGAAGAAACTTCCGGAGTGCACCGGAGGGCGGACGGACACTTGTAATTGGGGTTTTTGTAGGGGATGAACCCATCAGAATTGGGGGAAAGAGACGCACGGAAGCTTCACGAAAGAGACGACCGGCTCCAGCATCGGTCAACGTCTTATTGCAACTACGAGTATCGGTGCCTTTACTACTGCAGACACATTCATTCTGTGGTGGACTTGGACGCATCTTACACAACATACACAACAACAGTAGAAGAATCAACGAGTAGTGTAGTAGTTAGACATCACATCATGACGGAAACCGAGAAAAAAGATTCCAAAGTGGACGCCAAAGACGACGCCAAAAAAGAGGAGACCAAGGAACCCGAGGCTCCTCCTCTTCCTCCTCTGGAACAGGCAGCCCGACGTTTGGACCGATTCTTGGGAGGAGGTTTGTCAGATAAGGACCGCTATCTTCACACCTACTCCAACCCTACCAAGGTAGTCCGTCGTTGGTTGGGAACGTCATCGTCGGTTGCCCAATCAGCCACGCTTCAGGATATTGCCAAGGCCGCCAAGGCGCTTTTGGACCCTGCTGGTCCTGCTTCCAAGGGACATGCTCTCTTGATTGCTTTGGCTGATGTTTCTATGGAAGTGGAGGAAACTGCTTCACCAGAAACGCCAACCTTCCTTTCGGCTGCTTCCCTTCGTGAAGTCGAGAGTTGGCTCCTCAGTTTGGCCGTCCGCATTCTTTGGAAGGAGGAAAAGTTCACACAAGCCTACGAGCTGGCGCAACAAAGTATCGATATTCTTGTTGACCACATTGAGGTGGCCTCTCGAAACTTGACCTCCCTGTCGGGAGCGTCCTCCTCGTCTCTCTTCCCTCCCTTGGCCCGTATGTACCGATACCGATCGTTGGTGGCCGAGTCCCTCAAGGATCCGCAAATCACAACCTCCATTCGTCAAGACATGGCCAAGGCACACAACATGGCTTGTCTTCGACGTGATGTTGACTGTCAAGCTGTCCTTCTCAATCTCATGTTGCGGGATTTGCTCCTCCATTCCCAAGGTATGTACATCCGTTCCATTCTGTTTCTTCTCGTGTAACACTGCTGTTTCCCTTTGTCCACTCACAACTTTCTCTTGTTTCCAGTTGAGCAAGCACAAAAGCTGCTTTCTTACTCCACTTTCCCGGAGTCTGCTTCCAACAACCAGCTCTGCCGTTACTTGTACCATTCCGGTCGTATCCAAGCCTTGCGCCTCGAGTATACCAAAGCCTACTCCAACCTCTCGCAATGTTTGCGAAAGGTCCCCACCAATACCGGCATCGGGTTCCAAATCACTGCCCAACGACTCCTGGTGGTTGTGCAACTCCTCATGGGAGAAATTCCCGAACGTCGTATCTTCTTCACCAAAGGAATGCAAAAGGAGTTGAGTCCCTACTGTGCCATTACCCAAGCCGTGCGACGAGGTGATTTGGCTGTCTTTACCAAGGTGGTTTCCGAACACGCTGCACGATTGCAAGAAGATGGAACGTACACATTGATCTCTCGTCTTGCCCACCAAGTCGTCAAGGCAGGTCTTCGCCGTCTTCACCTTAGTTACAGCCGTCTCTCCCTCCAGGATGTTGCCGACCGATTGGGACTCCCTTCTGCTACCTCGGCTGAATTCGTTGTTGCCAAGGCCGTCAAGGATGGAGTGCTAGAAGCCACTATCCATCAAGAGGAGGGATATGTCCAGAGCCACGAGTTGGTCGATGTCTACGCCACCAAGGAGCCTGCCGAGGCCTTCCATCGCCGTATTGCCTACTGCCTCACAACTCACAACGACGCCGTTCGAGGTATGAGATACCCTCCAGATGCTTACAAGAAGCAACTTGAAGCAAGTCGGGGAAACAGGAGAAAGAGGAGTGATGACAAGACGGATGAGGAAAAGGCACAAGAAATAGAGGATGAGTTGGAGGACGAATACTAAACATCCCACCAGGAAAGGTCCATAACTGGGTAGGAAGTACTTTTCACAACTATGGAACTAGGTATTGTTGTAGTGACGTGCCACACAAGCATATAGGGTAATGATATAGAGGTGTATTGACAGTGAAATTCAATGCAGAGACTAGTTTATCCAACAACGACGAAGAAAGACCCAAGAAAAGCAGGAATAGCGAGGAGGTATTTATGAGTTGCTCACTGGAGCAAGCGCCCCATTTTCGTGTGGCATATCTGCCGGAACCATAGGCATCTGTGGTTCATGGTACATCCCATTGCTACTGTGTACTCGCTTGTGTTGTACCTTCAAGCGCTTATTCCCAATTTGGAAGCCATTCATTTGTTCAATGGCGGCTTCAGCTGCGATCACTGAATCATACGAAACAAACCCTGAAAGAAAGGAATTGTGAGCAAGGAATCCCTTGAAGGGCGATTGCACCATTGGTTGAATGAGACGAAGAACTTACCGAAACCCTTGCTTTCACCGGTAAACTTATCCACGTATACTTTTGCACTGACAACATTTCCAAAAGGGTTGAAAGCGGTTGCAAGATCCGCATCAGTGAGATCATGCGGCAAATGATAAACAAACAGGTTTGCGCCAGCTGGACCCTCTCGCGGGCGAGGGTTTGCCGGTCTTGTGTCTGGTCTTGGTTGGAATGGAAATCCTGGTGTGGGACCGAATTGAGGAGCGTACATGAAAGGAGGAGGTGCATGAGGGTGATGTGCGTGTGGAGGAGGTGGGTTACCGGCCCCAAATGGGCCATATTGAGGAGGAATTGGGTATTGAGGAGCCCCATTGTGCATAGCCATGGGTGGAGGACCATAACCAGGGAAGCCTGGAGCTACCCCCATAGCACTCAGCATCTCCTGTCGTCTCACATTCCTCATTTGTCTTTGTTGTCTTTGTGCCTTGTTATCGGCAAATTTAACGATGAGAGGACGAGCAGAGCCATCCATCACAATATTATTGTGCAAGTTCTCAATAGCATTGAGGGCGGCTTCCCTAGTCACGTAACGGAGGAAGGCTGCACACTTACTGGTACCATCGGCACCTCGGATCATATAGATCTCCCTGATCTCACCAAAGGGAGCAAATAGTTCTCGGACTTCATCTTCACCAGCTTTGCGGGATAGCATTCCAATGAAGAGCTTGTTCTCTGGAACTGCAACAAGACAATCAACAAGGTAAGATACATATGCTCCATGGGTACACTATTACACATAGTACTCAATGATGGTTTCTTCTTCTTCAGCAATGATAGCTTACCTGAGGGCTCAGCAGGTTTGACTTGGGCCGGTCTTCGGGCTCCAGGGAATGTGAACTTATCATGTAGTGCCTCTTGGGCTCGTTCGGCATCGGAGCCGGACCAGTAGGTGACAAAGGCGCATCCACGGTGCAAGCCAGTGTTCTTATCCCGGATAATAGCCACATCCTTAAGGGGGCCAAAACCATCAAAAGTTGGGAAAATATCCTCCTCACTCATTGTCTTGGGAACCTAGAGGTACAAAACAGACAAAAGCAATGCAAGGGTGAGCTACCTTGTGGTTCTGCAAATCACATTTCTTGACTGGATTCACATGATTACATAGTGTACCCATCAGAGATCTTGTGAGCATTGGCGTGAATCTTGTGACATTTTGAACTCACCTGGCCAATAAAGAGCTTGACAGGGTCTTCCTCATTGCTTCCATCCCCATTATTGTCGAGATATTCACTGTCATCGCCGCCATTGGAGTGGTCGGGCGTTTCATTCATCCCCATCGCTTGGAATTGAGTCTCGAGTCCCATCATTTGATGATGCAGCATTGCAGTATTGACGTAGACCTGCTGAGGAGGGATCACGTTCATCATGGCCTGCTGGTGCATCATTGCCTCCTGTGGGATGTATCCGTCTGCCGAAGGGCTCTCCTTCTTTTCATCGAGTGGGGCTGGCATTGCTTCACCGTGATGGGCAGGAGGTTGCTTCGTAGGTGCGGGAACAGCCGTTGGAACCGCGGCAGCAGATTGCATTGTGTATCCTTTCTTCTTTGCGACTTCTACAGTCGAACGAGAATGCTACTACAAACTCTCCAATGGAAACCTTGATCTCGTGGGATGATGATCAACAACACCTATGGAAAAAGTTCAACCTTGGTTTCGTTGTTGCACAAGACAAACGTGAAAAGCTCACTGCTTCTGTCAGCGCACAATTTTGATTCGGAAGAACGCGCCCATCCTCTCTGTCGCCGGCCACTCGTCTATGTAACATTGTTTGAACTAGAGAAACTGACGTCTTATGCCTGGCGGGCTTGACGTCCGTTGACTATCCCGCGCATCTCCCCGCCTCATGAATCTTCCGTCGGCCACTTCCCCTTTTTGGCGGCAGTCGCTGCGACCCGGAGGAATGTGTCGCACCCGCGTTCTTCACAGACAAGGACAAGTGACGTCGATTAACTACAAGATGGACCCAACACGGCTACCAAAAGTGAAAAAAAAAAGAATCAGAGTTGTGTTGTATCAAGAATGTGGATTCAGTAGCCATTTATTTTCCCTTGCCATGTTGATTATGCCGTTCTAGTGACAACCTTGAAAGCCAAGTTAACCAAAGCATCGCGATATTGACCAGGTTCCAATTCCAACACAGCATCCATTGCTAGTTCCGCATGAACGCGAGCGAGTTGTTTCGTGCGTTCCAATCCATCACTGTCCAACACAAGCGTCTGTGCTCGTGGTACATCACCAACTTCCTTGAATTTGCGATCCATCAACGTGCCCAACTCGGGGTATTTCTCAGCCGCAAAGAAGACTGGAGCAGTTGCTAGGCCGGCATTGAGATCCGCCAAAGCTGGTTTTCCCATGTTGGCAATGTTTCCCTCAAAGTCCAACACATCATCTACCAATTGGAAAGCCATACCGACGTGCTTGCCGTACCTGTACGAAGCCGACACCATCTCAGGCTTGCAGCCAGCAAGAAGAGCTGCACTTCTACACGAGTTTGCCATCAAACTGGACGTCTTGTAGTAGTTCTTTTTCAAGTAGTAGATCATGCGTTCGTTGCGTTCCGATCCAGAAGTTCCACGCATTTGCATCACCTCACCACGAACAAGGTGCTCAATCACAGTCGACATGGACTCAACTACATCCAAATTTCGAAGACGCGCGAGACAGACAGAGGCTCGGGCCAGTAGATAGTCACCGGCTAGAATGGCCATTTTGTTTCCAAAAACTTTGTGGACAGTGGGCTCGCCCCTTCGTGTGTCGGAACCATCAATAACGTCGTCATGGAACAAGGAAGAAGTGTGGAAAATCTCAGTAATCTCTGCCAGGCGTCGCTGAGCCTCGGGCAAGTCCTGTCGTTGCCACTCTAGGGGCTCTGTGAAAAGTGTGCTTCCCTCTCTTGGCTTGGTGGCTCCCATAGAGTCAGCCAAGGCACGAGACAACAAGAAGACCATCATTGGTCTCACCTTCTTTCCTCCATCCGCATTGGCAAAGAAGTACTCTGCAGCTTTGCTCAAGACAGGATGGCTGGTTCCCAACATATCTTCCCTAATGGTGGTAGAAAGAGTTTCGAGATCAGCCTTGGACAAGGCGAATGGATCTGCAGAGGCATCAACTCCAGAGGGAAGGTTGGGCCAATATGTAGGCTTTTCTAGTCTATAAAGATCCTCTAGAGGATCGAACAATTGGACCAACTCATGGTTGACTCCATTGATGTGACGTTCTTCAGGAGTACTCCATGCATGTCCATCTTCGCCACCGACTTGGTCAAGGACAGCTGATTTTACACTTTGACGAAGGCTCTCTGGAATTGGGAAGGTAGACATCATTCTTGTGTGTGAAGAGTTCTGAAGGGCATGGTTCAATTTTCCGATCAACGGCTTCTTGGAGGGTTGGGTAGAGAATCGGGCACCTAGAAAGGTGGAAACCCCACGTGCCATGGGAATGTGACGAGCCAATGGGGACATTTTGTGGAATCAAATGGCGAAAGCGCTTCGGATAATTACTCAATTGGAATGTAGTTGGGGTTGACAAAGTAGCAACACTTTTTTGCAGAGGTTGATGTGATGATGGTCAAATAGATCCTTGGCAGGTCTATCGCGGCAACTTGAAGGTAGTAGCGACGAATAGAGCACGGAGAGAGCCTATCCTACAAGTAGTGAACCCTGTTGGCTACGTATCCTTTGTGATGCGCACCAATCTCACCGTCAGCACTTTCGCAAACGTGAGGCTGGAGGCGAGGTTCAAGTTGGGTGACTGAATGCAGGCGGGACTCGAGGAAGATTGCGAACTCATCGATGGCTGGCTAAAAAAATCTTGGGACATGGATATCCTCTCTTGGCATGCCAACATCAAACTCGGGATGTCCGACGTAGTGACCGCGAAGACTCGGGACATCCAATCTCACAAACTCAACGACACAACGTATCCTTGATTTCGATTCGGATTTTTAGAGAATTGCAAAGCAGTGATGAGCAGCAACAGCTGGGTTTATACCCTAGGTTTGGGCTTGGCCATTCCTTTGGCTGGCGGAGTTATCTGGAACGAGAAACTGTTGTTGGCAAAAGCCCAAAAGGCAATCGAAGCGGCTCGCCATGCGCTTGACAAGCAAGAAAGGGACCTACAACCCAAGATGGAAGGTCTTGAAGCCAAAGATGCAGGTCTTGCAGAGCGTCAGCGATCACTTGATACTTCTGAGGCACAGCTAAAAGATAAGATTTCTGCTGCAGAGGAGAAAGAGAAATCTATTGCCGAAGCTCGAACAGCTCTAGACAAAAAGGACAAGGATGTTCATTCCAAACTGCAGGATCTTGCCAAGCGCAAAATGGCCTTCGAGGCCACAGAAGCAGCCCTTAAGGAGAAGAGCTTTGCTGTGGACAAACGTGAGAAAGAGCTCGATGAAGCACAACAAAAGATGGATGCCAAGGCGAAAGAAATCGAGTCCAAGGCCGAAGGTTTTGGTTCCAAAGAAGCAGAGCTTGCAGAACGAGAAAAGGCAGTGGAAGCTTCTGAGGCGGAATTGAAAGATAAGATGTCCAGCATTGAAGAGCATGAGAAGGCCGCCGAAGAGGGTCAATCCAAGTTGCAAGAATTGGAAGCCAAAGAGGCGTCCATTGCTGAGCAGCAAAAGGCCTCGGAAACTGCAGAGGCTGAGCTGAAGGCAAAGACTGCCGCTTTGGAGGAGCGTGAAAAGTCCCTAGAAATATCCGAGGCAGAACTCAAGGAAAAGCTTGCTGCTCTGGAGCAAAAAGAAAAGGCTGTTGAGGAGGCACAATCCAAGTTGCAAGAGTTGGAAGCCAAGGAATCCGAAATTGCCGATCGACTAAAGAGTGCTGAAGCCGCGGAAGCAGAGTTGAAGGAAAAGACGACTGCCTTGGAATCGCGTGAATCTCAAGTTGCCGAACGTGAGGCAGAGGTGGAGAAGCGGGAATCCAGTCTCAAGGAAAAGGAGCAAGAGTTGGAAGCCAAGGCAGCCGCGGCCAAGGAAGAGATTCCTGCTGAAGCCCCCAAGGAAGAACCTGCTGAGGAGACTGCCACTGAACCAGCCGAGGAGCCTACTGAAGAGGCCGCTGAAGAGGCACCAAAGGGCACGAGTGACAAGGAAAAGAGAGCTGTATGGATCAAGGAGGAGCTGAAAAAGGTGATCAAGCAAGCAGAAGAAGAGGAATTAGAAGAGGAGATGGAACCAGAGGTTGTGGAGGCCCTGGAGAAAGCTGCTGAAATCGTGTGCTACAGAAAGAAGTTCTACGATGTCATGAATGACAAGTTTGTCTTTTTCCCTTCTGGTACGTTCCCCTTTGTCAATGGACATGTGTGTTGCTGTTCTTGGAAGTGTCTAACTGGCCATTCTTCGCTTTTGCAAATCCTGCAGTGAAGAAGTCCATTATGAGCTACGCTCTCATGGAGGAAGCCGAGAAGCACTACTTCGAAGAAGAGGACGAGTTCCCAATCCAGTACAGTGGCGCCTTGAGGTCAATTGTCACCGCCAACTTTACTGACGAAGACGATGTTGACGAAGAGTACATGTCCATGTTTGCCCAAGATGTGGAACTGTAGGTGTAGTAGTGTATATGTAACGCACAAGTTTCACGTTTGTTCCTATTTTCGTTGCTAGAAATGAGCTGGTGCTATGGAATTGTCAAGGGTCTATAACACATTGCCTAGAAAGCATACCGCAACCGATTTTGTGGTATCCTTCCAAGAAGATTGTATAAAATTTGATTTTGATCTTTAGTGTCGTCCCTCTCTAGCTATTGGTACCTCCATTGGCAGCGGCTGCAACGATCTTTTGGACACGCTCCAAACTTCCTTGTCCAGAGCCAGCCTTGAGAAGCTTACAATTCTCTTGATCATATGGAGCGTCAACTTGTATGGAGTTAAGGACAATGATTGACTCGTTCTGCCACACTACTTCATTACAAGCCTTGAGTAATAGGTCAAAGACAGCTTGTCCCTTGGCGGATGCCTGTGTTGCAAAGAGCCAACGTGAGTATATCATGATGGTACTTGTACCTGCTGACAGACGGTTGCAACCTTGGAACAGACATCGACCAAACGAGGAAGGAACCAACACAACAAAGTCAAAACAAGAGTTGATGCACAGTACATACCTTGGGGTTGAGACGCTTGAGACTTTCTTGAGCCATCTTCAATGCACGCTTTTCCCGCTCTTCCAACGCCTTCCTGTTGGGCATGAGTTCCACGGCAAGTCTCTCCGCCGGGGTAGTCGCATCTTGTACCTTCTTCGCAGACTTGACAGAACCCAAGGACACCATAGTGACGGTGTTCAACGAAGGATCCTGAAGGACTACGACATTGGAAACAGGATCTGTGCAGTAGACTTGGCCCTTGACAACGTCGCCCGTCTGTAGTGTGAATTCCCACGAGGACGTGATAGGGTACTGGCTGTGTAGCTTGGAAGCGTTGTTTGACTCAGAGGCCATTTTAAGAGTTTCTCGCTTTGTCTGTGGGAAATCTACGAAAACCAGCAGTCCAAGGTACTGGCCATTGTCGACTTCCTCGTCCGACAATGGACCCACGTGCCGACGGAACAACCACAGCCGCACCTCCGGAGGGACCCGGAAAAGCTCTTATTGCCAGACTACTTGGTATGTATGCCTGATATACGGTATAGTACCCTTCCAACGCACCATGACAGACCACCACGCCGTGTCAGTATCTTCCAAAAAATGTTCTTTGCCAACGCTCATTGAGACTTGAGACTTGAGACTCGAGACTCCTCTTGTGCAACTTGAAAGGAGGTTGAAGGTAGGTTCAACCACTGCAGTGCATGTCCAGATACATCAACATATGTGACTCTCATTACTTTTCCATTCCTAGCAATTTCCAAATCTCTAGAATACCAGCCTGTTTCTCTGAACGATGGATACCGTGCCACCCAATGATCCAAATGATCCCAACCGTGGGGGGCCAAGGAAGTCTTCCGACGGAAAAGATACTAATGATTCAGAGGGTTCTGCTCCCATGGACGTTGTTGGGGATTTGAGGGAAGCCCCTGCCGTGGTTGTCATGTTTCTATTTGGAATGCTGACCTACATCTTTCGACAAAGGTGCACATGCTAGACATGGGCATACATCATGCTTCCATTAGATATTTTTGATTGTATTCCCTGTTTTTATTGTATTATTTGCAACTCTAGCTGCTAGAAGTAATAGTTTGTAATATTTTGTTGGTACGCCACCGCATGTTTGTGAAATTAGCATTCCGTTGCGGCGAGTTCTGCATCCGGGGTGGACGGACTTCGAGAGTGACTAGCTTCCTCTTTTGAGTCTGTCTTCAAAATCTCAATACCTTGGTCGTCATTCAATGTTGCGACTCGCAACGGCAATGGTGATCCCCTAGGCATATGATGCCCAGTATGGTAATTGCGGGATAAGTTGTTCGTCCCCATTCGAACAACTTCATAGGCCGTATTTGACATCCCCGCACCTGTAACATGGGCATAGTCCACATTTCCACAAGAAGACAACACCTCCGATCCCCGCTCTGAAGTCACAAACCCAGGAATCCTCGGAGTAGTTCGAATGACGTTAGGCTTCGAAACTTCCGAATCCATACTATGGTTTACGATAGTGCGTGGAGGAGATACGGCATCGTATGCTGGAGAAACACCGCCAACCCGAGGAGGTGGTGGAGTTTGCGTCCTACCTTTCGCGGGGCTGCGAGGAGGGAGAGAGCCAACTTTGCGACCCAGAGGAGGAAATCCTTTAGCCGGCCATACTGGGCGAGGGCGAGTCTTCATTTCGGTGGTGGTCAGTGGAGCCTCAGCTTCTTCGAATACAACGTCGGGATATCCACCCAAAATATCAGAAGCTGGAGAGGACTCCCGCTCTTCTCGATCCTGGAATGCACGAGGTGAAGATCTCTCGTCTGATTCCCTCAACATCGTCAGATCCGATGTCATTTTCCTGTCGAGGTAGGATACGAAACGAGGAGGCTCTTCTTGTGCGGAACTGGCAGAGCTGTTCGTTGTCATAGAAGAACTCGAAACGGTCGTGGGAGAGTGAGCGGACGCCGATCGCCTAAGTGATGACAACGTCCTCAACCTTCCATTCAGTCCCAGCTTGTCGTTCGAAGAACCCGCCATGGTAAAAAATCTCTCCGGGGGTACGTTTGCACCCTCTCGCAAAGAAGCAGGACTACTGGAGCACTCAATGTATCCAGGGAAACGAGGCCTCGTTGCGACAGTATCTTCTCCATCACCCTCCGCAATTGTATCAATGCCAGGTACAGAATGTTTGCCCGATTTGGTAGCTTCCATTACCTCCAAATCCGTCTCTGAAATAGCCGAGAGGTTGGACGTTTGTAGCGAAGTGTGTCCAGTGCTGAACGTTGCATATGTAGTGTGACCAGAAGTATAGGTAGTTCCGAAGGATCTCGAGGTATCTGGAGAATCCTGAGACTGTGGCGTCAATGAGTTGTGCTCGGCAGTAAACTGGGAAGGTACAGGACTGGAAACCGAGATACCTTGTCCAGGAATTTGCGGTCCCTTGACTTCTGTGGGTACAGGAAGCCCCCTGGGCAACGATATCCTTTCTCCAGTGGCATGAAACGATGTTGGTGATGGAACAGTAGTGGAACTGTCGGATCCTGCATTACCTTCGCCCATCCCGTCGTAGGCATCTTGTGACTCTTGTGGACTGGCACAAGAAGCAAGAATATCTTTGGGATCCATCACTGGTGAATTCCCCTTTTGTTCCACCGAAATTGAAGCCCCACGTTCCATGTTCCTACTCAGTTCCTCGGAAATGGCCTCGGGTTGCGCAGGATTTTCCCTCCCACTAGTGTTCCGTCTCCTTCCTCGTAGTCTGGGAAAGCGGGGTAGGAATTTGCTAGCTCGTGAAGCAGCTTGTGAAATTGTAGATCTAGGTTTTTCCGTCTCCTCCAGAACTGGTTTCTCAATAGGAACGTCAGTGACCTCAATAGATGTATTTTCAGACACTTCCATGTCGGTTTCGCAAAGGATAGGGTTGAACGTGGATTCTCGTTGTGGAAGTGGTTCATCCGACAAGGTTGGCTTGAGTCGGTAAGGTGGTAGAGAAAAGGCACTGCGATCATCTGGTCCATCCATTACAGGAAGAGTGGGACGGAAAATAGCCCCAAACGCACTGTTGGCCGAAGTGGAGAGCGGTGTGGAGCGCGATCGACTCAAGATTTCCAGACCAATAGGGGGTGGCTCATCCTCATCTTCATCCACCAAAATGGAGGGTGTATGTACGAGAGGGGTAGATTGAATGTGACGCAACGCAATGGGTTCTGACAATTTTGTGGTTGTCTCATCATTGTCATGTTGTTCCAGCAATGATGCAGGACCGGTGAAATGACGTAATCCTTCCTGGAAGTTGATGAGAGGTTGAAATTGATCCACAGCGGTATCACCAATATATGTCTCGAACGTTCTGAATAGATCTGCAAAGGTAGAAGGTTTTCCATCGTAGATGGTGCTGAGTAACGGAGCCGGGAACTTGGTGGATTCCGTTTTGGTTGGTTTGGTCGCTGCATTGATTTCTTCTTCAGGTGGTGCCATGGGCAAAGGCTCCACGATACTGGACTCTTCATCGGCAGAGACATAACCTTCTTGTGAAACGCTAATCTCTTCATCAATCACATCATGAAGTACGTCCTCATCCTGAACCGATTCCGCCATTGTGTAGAATTAAAATCGTTGGAAACCAAACATGCAATCTTTTCTGCACAAGTCAATGGGAAGAATTCCAATTGGTTCAAAGTGCTTTTCAACAGAATAGACAATAATAATAACAAACAAGGTAACAAAGTCCAATATAGGGTCCCAGAATCTCTCTTTTTCGATTTCTGTTAGCAACGCAATCCTCTTTCCTTGTATCGAAAAAAGAATTCCCGTTCAGGGTCCTTCCACTTTCTATGTTGGTGGCAGGTACTCGTACTCCCTGTGAGGTCAGGATGCAAAGCTGCTTACCGCCGACTTTGGGAAGTCATTCATCAAATTTTTCTTGGCGGGAGGGGCTATGCATGCGTTTCGAATGAGACCCATTGGTGATGGTATATACGGCAATGGAGCTTGCCAATAAACCTCCTTGTAATTGGTGCTTAAGCTGAAACATGTGCTGGGCTGTAGTAGGAGGACTGAATTATTCGTTCGCGCAAATCACTTGGAAGATGGTCGGACATGCGATGTGCAACGACATGTCGCTTGTCGTCTGGGCGTCGGTGCGTTTGTGAAGTGGAAGAAGATACCACGATGACGTACGTACATCCTCGCTCGAAGTACTGGAAAGCAATCCAAGGGGTCGGCAGTCGTTCCGCGCGGAAGTCGATTGGCTTCTCCTGTGCGTGACCACCAGCCAATTCGCGGGTGGGAACGCTAAACTTCTGGGAGTTGTGCCTGTTGTTGTTGAGGTACTCATAGATCATCGCAAGACTATCTTTCCCAGTCTCGTTTCTTTTCTTTTTGTATAAACTCTAGAAACTAGTCATGTCTCACTACGGAGGAGGTTACGGCGGTGGCGGTGGCGGATACGGCGGCCGGTACGTGTTTCCCTTGTTGTTGTTCCTCGCGCATTGGAGAAGTTTGTCCTGACTTGCGTTGTTGTTCCTTCAGCAGTTCTGGTGGAGGATATGGAGGTGGCGGCGGTGGCTACGGCGGAGGCGGTGGTGGCGGTACCGGCTTTGGTGGATCGGGAGGATACGGGGGTGGCGGTGGCTATGGAGGCGGGTCCAATTTGGGGTCTGGACTGGGCAACATTGACTTTTCCAAGCAAGAACTTGTTCCTTTCGAGAAGAACTTTTACATCGAGCATCCTGATGTCACTAAGCGAAGTGATCAGGAGGCAGATGAATGGAGAGCCTCCAAGCAAATTGTTGTCCATGGTTCCGATGTTCCAAAGCCCGTCATGACCTTTGAAGAAGCTTCCATGCCACAATATGTCCTTACCGAAGTCCTCAAATGTGGATTTGATCGTCCTACTCCTATTCAGTCCCAAGGATGGCCCATGGCCCTCAAGGGAAAGAACTGTGTTGGTATTTCTGCCACTGGAAGTGGAAAGACTCTTGCCTTTTTGCTTCCAGCCATGATTCATATCAACGCACAGGTAAGCTCGTGTCCATGTTGATACGTCTGTCCCCAAGGAAGCACATTAGCACATTAGCACCACAGTTCCTTCCAGACTTTCTGGCTCTCTTTGGCTGCCAAAGTTACGTTGCTCTTTTTTCCAATGCACAAGTGGGAGGTCCCTCTCGTCGGTGGACCCGTTCTTTTTGTATTGGTTTCTGGAACCTTTCTTGCGATACCGTGATACACACTACTGGTAGTCATCGAATCGCAACAACTGGTAGTCATCGAATCGCAAGAGTATCCCAAGGCTCGCCTCTTCGCGAATCCACAGATAGACACTGCTTCTTTTTGCCAGCACACTTGAACTCGCTAGGTTGCATGCGAGTCCCCTCTCTGGTGAAACGAAAATTCAAACGCGGTGTCTAGTCCGTTGCTTGCCATGATGTGTAAGTCACGGAGTGGAGGGAGGTTGCGGTGATCCTATGGCATTTATTGTTTTGGATGCACTTTCCAAAGGTTCTGGATGAGCACACGAAGGAAGGGGTTGGGAGTGCTGTTCTTCGACACAGCGCTGCGATAGCAACTAGCATAACTCACATTCTTTTTTCTTGTTTACAGCAATATCTCAAACCTGGAGAGGGACCCATTGTCCTTGTCTTGGCTCCAACTCGTGAGTTGGCAGTTCAAATCAAGGAAGAGTGTGACAAGTTTGGAGCCTCTTCCGAAATTAAAAATACCGTCGTCTATGGAGGTGTACCCAAGTCTCGACAAGTTCGGGATCTTCGCAGTGGTATTGAGATTGTTATTGCGACACCTGTGAGTAGAAGAATGGTTTCGTGAATGTTATTTCTTGGCACAATCGATCGACTCACTGTTGGGATTTGTTGCCGTTTTTGACAGGGTCGTTTGATTGATCATTTGGAACAAGGAAACACAAACTTGAAGCGTGTCACATACCTTGTTTTGGACGAAGCTGACCGTATGTTGGATATGGGTTTTGAGCCTCAGCTTCGAAAGATTGTTTCCCAAATTAGACCTGACCGTCAGGTTCTTATGTGGTCTGCGACATGGCCAAGGGAGGTCCAAAACCTTGCTCGTGATTATCTTGAGGACTATTACCAGGTCACAGTTGGTTCTCTTGATCTTGCAGGAAACAAGAATATTACTCAGGTTATTGAGGTGTGCACAGATCAAGACAAGTACCGTTCGTTGTTGCGCCACCTTCGCGAGAACTTGACACCTAAGGATCGTGTGTTGGTGTTTGTGGAAACAAAGAAGGGCTGCGACATGCTTACTCGAAGTTTGCGAATGGATGGATTTCAAGCCAGAGCCATGCACGGAGACAAGAGCCAAGAAGAGCGTGATTGGGTTTTGCGAGAGTTCAAGAATTGCCAGAGTACACTTCTCGTGGCCACTGATGTTGCAGCTCGTGGTTTGGATGTCGACGACATTCGCATGGTTGTCAACTTTGACATGCCCAATGATATGGAGAGTTACGTCCATCGTATTGGACGTACTGGTCGTGCCGGCAAGAAGGTGGGTGCTTTTTATGTGGTGTCAACTCAATTGAATGGATGGGAGGATACTGACAATTGTGTTCCATTTTTTTTGTTTCAGGGTATTGCGGTATCCTTTTTTGTGTCTGAGAAGAATGGACGTTTGGCAAAGGATTTGTTGGAGATTCTTAACCGTACCGAACAAAATGTTCCTCCGGAGTTGTCTGCCCTAGCTAGTTTCAACCCCAGTCGTGGTGGAGGTCGAGGCCGAGGAAGAGGGCGTGGTCGCTACTAGGCACGTTGGATATGGGTGAGAGTAGGCGTGTCCGGCTAGATTGTCTGTTTCCCAAAGAGTTGCAACATTCATCAGCTATTCGAGATGGTAATTTAGCTATGGTCATTTTATCTTGCTGAGTTGTTCTTTTGCTGTTGATTACATGTTTTAGTAGTGGGGTTTTGTCAATACCTGCCGCCTTGGCGATACGGTGACGCCTTGCCATAACGATTGTTCTTTTGACTACTGAATCGACGCCCAAAATGCTTCTCTGTGCTGCGCCCGGCCCTTCGGAGGATGTCTGCACCAAGCCGTATTTCTAACATCGTTGTTGGCTTGATGTATGCATTGGCCCGCGATGCTATCTGCACTAGCTGTGGTACTGCACGCCGGACCAACTCTCGTCTCCTCTTTCCTGGAAATGGACGCAAAAAGTCTGCCAATTCCTCCAACAAACGCTCTCGATCCCGTAGAGAAAAGCTTGAGTTTTCGTATTGAGATTGTACATGCGTCATGTACCAATCATCCCATAGAAGCGACGTCTGCTGCATCTGATGCCGAAATATCTCACCAATTTCTGACGGCGTACTACAATTTGAGGTTTCTACAAATTCTGCAGCATCTTTACATCCGTCTGGAAGTGAGCCCACCAGGAAATCTACACCCAAAGACTTGGATGATTGCATTAGTATTCCTGAGGTGCACAATCTCGCCACCCCTGTACGCCCGGCGGCATCATTGTCGAAACAAATAACCACTTGCTCTGGGTTTTCAACAACAGGTAAAACGTTAGACGCAATGGGGAGAAAAAAATCGAGATGGGACACTACTCACTGTTCGCCTTCTTTGCTAGATCGGCAGCTCCGTTTACTTGTTCGGAAGTCAAGGACGTTCCCATACTAGAAACGGATTCCTTAACTCCAACCTGCCACAGAGCAATAGTATCCATGTATCCCTCGACAAGAAACAGCGAGGTTGGTTCGCCACCAGATGCTTTCCTTGCTTGAATAGCACGTGCTGCCATGTGGTGACCAAACAATGTTTCTCTTTTCTGAAAAAGTGCCGACTCTGGACTGTTGATGTATTTGGGGGGTTCGAAGTACACAGTCGAGTTTTTGTCAGGCGGTAATGCACCAGATCTCTTCGGTATAAGTCTACCACCAAAACCTAAAACGTGGCTTCCGGTCTCATCCAAAATAGGTACAACCAGGCGGCCCCGAAACCTATCCATGAGGGAATCATATGAGAATTCTTCATTTGTTGCGTTGCTCTCTGGTCGGGAAACAATATTGCCTGTGGTAGTTGTAAGGTCAATATCAAGCTGACTCTTTGGGTTCCGCACTATGGCCAAGCCAGATTGTACAATCTCCTCTGGTGTGAATCCTTCTTCCTGCAGGTGCTCCACCAAACTTCCAGCTCCCCAAGCAACGTAGTGCTCTCTTGGAGCTTGCCGGTCGTGTGCAAAGTAAGTATCAGGTGCATATCCTATTATAAATTCCTTTACCGTGGCAGGAGAGAGGTGTCGCTCGCGGAGATAGGAGCGGGCTGGTGCAGCGGAAACCCACGTTGTCAAGCATGATCGGTAGTAGGCCGCCGCCGCCAGGTGGGCAATGCGAGACCGGTGAACGTTGGAATCCAACTGAGCTGAAGGTGGAGACGACGGTGTCCAGGGTCGGGATTCTCTAGTGGGTGATGTTCCATTGAATGAATCCACAAATTTTGTTTTGACGTAGTTTACAGCATGTGGAAACGACCATTGGTAGCCATGCAGCTTGGCATACTGTTGGACAAACTGAAAAACATTTCCACCAACCCCACAGGAGAAGCATTTAAAAATTTGACGAGCGCCGTCAATTCTAAGTGAAGGATTTCGATCATCATGAAAGGGACATATACAAATTGCTCGGTTGTTCGGAATCCTTTGAAACTTGGGAAGATCACACGTCTCGACAACGTCCAGAATATCAACTTCTTGCTGAATCTCTCGAATCTGTTCTGGTTCAAAAAAGTGAGGAGTTGTCATGGCACAAGTAGTCTTGCATTTCGGATGGTAGACTGATGTTACCGATTGCCTCGTGGAAGAATCAGAATTTCGTGTGGCAATGCCTGGTCGCAAGAAGGCTGGTTCATTCGCTTTTCCAGGAACCAGCGGTGGAAGTAAAAATGCCTGCACCGAGTTCATGAATATCAACGTCAAAAATGCACTAACAAAGCAACGCGGAGGCAAGAATGATAAAATCATGATTCTGTATTGCGTTTCGTGCAAACAGGGATCATTGCTGCGAAATACAAAATGAAAACAAGGCAGCGAATGGCACTTCTTGTCAACTGCTGCACATCCACTCTGCCACCTGTCGAAGAAATGGCGTGCTTGGAAACCTATAAGTCTGGCCGGCTACCGTGTTTGACCTATAAGAAATCTGATGGCAAGAGTACGGAGAGCTATATGCACACCTAGAGTAGTAGTAGAGCCATGGGTAGGATCAGAACTGGCAACTTCAAAACCCAACAAGAGCTACTGAAGTTTCAATAGAGAAGATCCACTATCCCTGAACTAATCTAGGAATGCAGATTTAAAAATACATCTTCAATTGAAAACAAGAGCATGCTACTACATCAAAACAACCGTTTTTCCCGGAACGCGCGGCCCTTCTTCGGCTTCTTTGACAGCAGTCGCAGCCTCGGAGAGTGGAAACTCTGTTCCAATGGCCACTTTAAGTTTTCCAGCCTCGGCCAACTTTGCGAATTCTGACATGTATTTCATGCCATTTGCAGCGAAAGTGATGTTGTAACGCCACGTGAGTAGACCGCGGAAAATGCGGCTCATAGTAGGGTTGATGTCGATGAAGGCGCCTTTTGGGTTGAGCATGTTTGCGCCTTGGGTCACGTCGAGCGTACCCACAGTGTCAAACACAACGTCAAACTTGCCGTCTTCCGCACAGATTGCCTTGTCGTTGTAGGAAAAGACTTTGGTAACTCCCATGGATTGGGCCTTCTCGGCAGAAGCCTTGCCGCAACAGCCATAGACCTCGATGCCATTGGCAATCGCAATCTGAACGGCGGATGCACCAACAGCACCAGAGCAACCATGGATGAAAACTCGAGATCCAGACTTTGCACCACCTTTGTCCAAAAGGGCCATCCAGGCGGTTGCAGCTGGGATGGGAAGACAAGCTGCCTCACTGAAGGTTACGTTAGCTGGCTTCGTAGCGATTAGGTTTGCATCCACCAAAAGTGATTCCGCAAAAGCACCGGATTTTGCAAAATCCATGGAGCCAAACACTTCATCACCAATTTCGTAATCAAAAACACCCGAGCCGACAGCCTCCACAACACCAGCAAAATCGGTCCCCATCCCCTTGGGGAATTTGCTATCTAACATCATCTTCATTACGCCTCCGCGAAGGCGCCAATCCAGCGGGTTGACAGCAGCAGCGCGCACGGAGACCTGAACTTGGTCCTTACCGACCTCAGGCAAGGTGTATTCGTCGAGCTTCATCAGCTCGGGCCCTCCATAGCTATCATACTGTAGTCGTTTCACCATCTTGGTCTATTCCTTGATTTGGGTTTTGTGAGAGATTGCTCCGGCAAGCCAATGAATTCCGGAGAAGGTTCTTGTGCAAAACCTGAGCACAGCACATGGTGCATGGCGCATGAGATGAAAAAATAGCCTTGTGTACATTCTCTTGTGCGTAAAAGGAGATGCTGGGGGTGCATGGCGCCTAGATTGCTTGACCAACAGGGAAAATGTGAGTGGTCAGTTCAAGGAAGGCAAGAATCAATCTAATCAAATCATTTTTTCACAGCTGGAATCAAACTAGTCAAAACAGTCCACGACATGGCCATGTCCCGACGACTCGCCACTCGCCACTCACCACGGAACGCTGTGTTATAATGAATGCTGCATTCTTGATATGTTGTTCACTCTGTCCTTTCGTAGGTCTGTTTGTTTCCTACTAGAACTTTACTTGATTTGACCACATCCAATCTCCACGCTCGGAAGCGGCGGCATCATCCTTCTTGTTTTCGGAAGCAGCAGCTCCAGCCTTGTCTTGCTCGTCATTATCATCATCATCGTCGTCCAGCAAGTCTGCCAACAAATCATCTTGATCCGATGCTGGTGGCTTTTTGGTAACTGGTCGAACCATGACACGCTGCTCCCCCACAAAATACCCCGCCTGCGTCCAAGCCCTCATTTGCTCGGTCGTATAAGGTCCATGAATTTGTCCATCCTGAATACCACGATATTCCCACTCTTGACTCGTCACGGGTGCTCCTGCTGTAGTTGCAGTGGTAGTGTGTGTTTCGACGGGGAGATCGCGTCCTTTGGTTTGATAAATTTCGACATCTCCCAAACGCAGAAGGGCACTGGCCTTGCCAGTCAAATCTTGCAAGGCTTGCTTGGCAGCAGGATCGTTCTTTTGGCGACCATACCGAACGAGGGCTTGAGAAATACTTTCATTGGGCTTGACCAAAGGAGCCATGGTGCGATACAACTCGGCTTTGGTGGCTGCTGGGTTGGAATCGGCTTCATCCTCTTCATCGTCGTCATCATCATCCGAGGCACCTTGATCCGCGTCACCAGTAGGTTTGTTCGTATCTAGAGAATCCAACCAAGCATCGGGCTCTTCATCAATGCCATGCGACGACTGTCGACGAAATACATAAGTGTCACCATCAAAGTATCCTGTTCCATCGGTGGATTCATTTTTGACATGAAAGGGTTCAATGGCAATCCCTTCGGCAGCTAGACTGGTCTCTTTATCAATGTGGGTAGAATCATTAAAGTTGGATCCCGATATAGACTCATCACTGTCTTGATACCGTTGATTGCGCCGACGATTGCGTGCTTCGAGAATGTCGTGTGGCGAATAGGGCTCGTCCCCAGCAGCAGGGCTCTCTTCGGGACGTCGTCGTTTAAAGGCTTGTTGATCGCTTTGGCTGTCACGGGATCTCTTTTGAGAACCCTTTTCGTTGTCATCTGGTAGAGAAAACGAGACGGACGGCATGATAATAATAGTCGAACTGTGCAGGAACAAGATGATGATGTATGATGAGATGTCGGATGGGATGTGGTGGCTGTCATGGCCATGGTTCCCATATTGCAGTCCAAGAAGTCGTGCGTCTGACAGTCAGTCTTACGAAGCTATGAATACCGTATCATACGTCATGGTTCTTCGTGACGGTTCGACGGCGGTTGACACGATAGTGACTGCTTTTTGGTCACGACAGAAGAGGGGCAGAATTCTCCAGGAAGATCAACGCACCGATCTACTCGTACACTTTCACTTCCCACAAGTCTTTCCCAAACACCCGTGGCGTTGACCCTTTATCATTGTCACCGTTCTAGGAGAGATACACTCTTATTTACTTTACAAATACTACCATGAGCAGCACGTACAACCCCGCAGCCTCACAAGGCTGGATCAAGGCTGAAGACCCAAAGACTGGCCGTGTGTATTACGCAAATACAGGTACGACTCACCTGCAATGGACTTTATTTTTTCTGTATTGTATTTGGATTTATCACATTCCCACTCACCGCATCGTTCGTTTCTTTCTGACAACAATATCACAGTCACTCGCAAAACACAATGGGATGCTCCCGACGGATGGGTCGATGAGTCCACTCCACCTCCTTTCCCAGAAGAGGACGATGAGGACGAACCACTTCCTGCCAACTGGGAAGTCATGCACGACCCAACCACCGGAAAGCCCTTTTATGTTGATCATGTCAACCAAAAGACGCAGTGGACCCGCCCCAAGCCAGAAAGGAAGCAATCCCCCGCCATTAGTTTCGCTCCTGCTAGCACTACGGCGTCATCGGCTCGTGTCCTGCAAGCCTCCGACTTTAGGAATTTTGTGCAACCCCGTTCGTATTCTCAGGAAGCTTCTTACTTTCAGCCGGTGCATACGGGATCCATGGAGGTTGACTTGTCGGATTCTATGCCTGCGTTGGATTTCTCTGTCAAAAAGGTGGCGGACAAGTATCGTCTCGAGTGTGCTGATTGTCAAGGTAAGGAAATGGGATGTGTTGCTGCTGCGGTGCTGCGGTACATTCTACTTCTCTGCTCACCCTACCGTATGGTTCTCTCTTATAAACACCACACCTGTAGCATTGTTCACGCTCAGCAAACGCCGCCACCATTGTCGTCTCTGCGGTGATGTCTTTTGCGATGCTTGCAGCAGTCACCGTGTTTTGTTGCCTTTGGAGGGTCCCGAGTTTGAGAAACCAGTCCGCATTTGCAACTTTTGTAATAAAGATGTCGATCAAGGAAACTATTTCTCCATGCGTCGTTACCTTACTCCACTCACCTTGTTTGATCCCAAAACGGACGATGAGGATGAAGAAGGTGGTGTCGCCAATGCGGCCAATGTCAATGCTGCCTTGTCGGGTCTCGCCTCGGATTTGGATCAACTCGTTCAAAATGCAGAAGGCTTCCAGGAGAAGGTCACCATTCCCCCAGATGTTTTGGTCCCCAATATTATTAAGCATTTGAGTAGTCGTTTCCCCACTTCGGACCGTGCCGTGCGGGCCATTGCCAGTCTATTGAGTCTCGGTGCCATGATGGGAAAGCAAAAGTTTGCGCATGCTGTCTATATTCATGGAGGCCGAAAGACTCTCGATCAAATTTTGGGACTTTTGGAGCGATCTGGGTCCGACCGAAAGACTCTCTTTGTTCAGGAAAAGGCAGCGCAAAGCATCTTTTACCTTACCGATCCACAAACATTGACTTCTCTAGCCAACGCTCCAAACCGAAAGGATGCCGAGGATGAGGATCCCATGGATGCTTTGGACATCCAGCGGTGTCTTCGAAATATGCTGGATCACACTAGCTCGCAAAGCAACCCAAATCTGCAGAGGTGGGCAGCCGCTACCGTCCGGAATCTGGTCTTGGAAGACCAGCGTAGAGCTGGGATGGCCATCAATGAAGTGGCTGCCCTTGTAGCCTCAGGAGAACCGCCTTCATCACCTTCATACACTTCCTTTTTGGATCAGTTGATTTCCACGGGAGGTATCATGATTTTGTGCAGTTTGGTGGGATCGGATGATGCAGATACCCGCGCACACGCTACAAGTGCTCTTGGTGCCGCCTTGGGCGCCATTCGGGCCATTGATGAAGCCAACATTGCCCTCTACGAAATGACTGCTGGTGTAGTCGGTCGTCTGGATAAGAAAGACGGCGATATTGTTCGAGCCATTACGGCCGGAGGTGGCGTGGGATCCTCCGTTTCCCAACTTTTGCTTTCTGCCGACAATTCCGTTGCAACTATGGGGTGTGATTTTGTTGCGTCTTTGGTCCGTCCCCTTCTTTTGGAGCCCGAAGGTAGTGAAACCTTGTCATCCCGCTACGATTGGCGGAACGATCAAAGTGGTTTGGGAGCTTGCCGCGAGGCTGCTCTGGAAATCGCCTGTGGAAGTTGTCTGCCTTCATTGTTGTCTATTGTCCGCGACAATGGCCGCGCCACCCGCCCAATGAACCTGAGATGTACGGCCATGGAAACGTTGGCTTCGACAGCACTGGCAGTTGGAGAGATTGGAAAGGCGTGGGCCAGTGGAAAGTATGAGGAAGGCATGGACCACAATGGTGCACCTGCTCTGTTGACTCGTGCTGTGGCAGCATTCAGTGCGGAGAATGTGGTTGAAGTAATGTTGGAAGTGCTCAAGGCGTCATCGCTCCAGTCCTTGGGTTCCAGTAACGATACTCCAGCTGCCAGAATCCGTGAAGCGGCCGGTATTGTCTTGGGATCGTTGGCCTCGTGTTCGGCTGAGGTTATTATTGAATTGAACTCGGCACAGGCATTGTCTCCTCTCTTCTCTGCTTCCATGGATCCAAGTATGGCTGCACCATCGTCAATGCGAGGTGACTCCGCACCTAGGTGCCTCGGTATGTTGGAAGCAGCATCTGCTATTCTCATGTTCAGCTGGAGACATTCTTCCGGGGCTGCGTCCACATTGTTGGATCAGTTGCTAGAAGCTCTCGATGCCGGTGCTATCACACATCTGTTCCGAACTTTGACCTTCAAGGTCGAATGGGACTCCAAGAGCAAGTCTGCAGGAGGCATGAAGGCTCGCTCCGCTGCATGTCGCTTTGTCTGCTGCCTATTTGGAATTGCTTTGACTGATGAAACCTCCATTGGGATGCGACGCTTGATGGACGCATGTGACGACGACCAAAGGAGCAGGAGGTCAACAAACAATGGTCCCCGCAACGTGTTGGAGGCTGTTTTGACAGCACTACAGACTAGTCTCACCCAGGCTCACAAGATGCTCGTTGGTGGCGGTGGAGGCCTTCACCAAGCTGCTTTGTTGGAATTGGTTGAGACTTCCCTGATGGCGACTGGAAGTATGTGTGGGTCGTCTGTCGCACCAGGTGGTAGTGATGGTGTTATGATCAAAGGGGTAAGTGCAGTTTTGTGCTATGTGTTGTTAGAGTGGTGGGACGTTTCTCACCATTGGTTCACAGGATCAGTTCTTGGCTGTTCGCGCCGATGGGTTCGAAGCCCGAAGACAAGAGGTTTGCAGGGCTGCCTGTTCTGTAGTTGTTCGATCTGGTCGTTCAGGCCCTAGCCTACTACCTACAATGCTGGTTGGTGGTTTTGGAGAGGGCACCGTCGGAGCATCACTTCGCGTTGCACTTGCCATTGCTCAAAACGGACAAGAATCAGAACACACTAAGCTGGCTTCTAGCGGGCTTTTGGTTCCTATTGCGGATATTCTGAAGTCAGCTTTGAGCAATGGAGACATGTATCAATTTTCCGCTGCTTTGGCACTTGTTCGGTTCTGTGGTCCATTTGTGGTTGCGGGATCCAGCGGGGGTGTTGACTCTGTGAGACAAGCAATTCGCATTGCAACGAACGTTCTCACTCTGCCATCCAACCCTGGTGCAAGTCAAGAGGAAACGGAGAAGCAGGAGTCGTTGAAATCGGAGTGCATTGCGGCTTTGGAATCGCTCAGCAAGAATGCGGCTTTGTGGAATGCCATTTCAACAGATGCCTTACCTTCTATTGTTGGCTACCTGGATAGCAGTGTTGGAGGGCAGTCGCTTTCGAGATCGGCGGCGTTGCGAGCAGTTTTGCAGATTGTACAAGTTCCTTCCCATGCAGAAGCAGCAGCCAAGATAGGCCTTTCTGTTCCTTTGGGCAAAATACTACGTTCCAGTGCTCAGTCACAAATCTCGGAAATTGACCTCGACATGCAGGTCCTCGCAATGGAGGTTCTCCGAGTGTTGGTAGCCAAGGAAGCATCGAGACGCCAATGCAACCTGGTATCAGGGGGGACAGTGAACTCCATCTGTGCTACCTTGGGCGCGTTGGCATCTCTTCCCAGTGACGGTGGAGTGAACAGCAATCGGGATCGCTTGATCAAGCTCGGCTTTGAACTGTTACATCTGGTGCTGGACGATGTTGAATCAGTTGGTGAAACGCCGTTTGTTATTCAAGCCCCTGGAACAAGAGCGTTCCTCGATGCTGTAATTGCTGACAACAGATTTGTGCGGACGCTGATTGCTACCTTCATGCAGAAGTCGGGCATGAAAATCAACAAGCATGATTCTCAATATGACGAAGAAACTACCTATGAGATTCCTTCCATATATGGACCACCATTGGTGGCCTCTGCTGGACCTTGCGGAGAATTCCAGAGTCTTCAAGATGCAATGGAATCATTCTTGTTTGACTTGTGTGCTTTTGCAACTGCCATTGAATCTCGCAGCGATGCATTTTGGACAACCGCATTGGCTCATGATTTGCATCAAGCAAGAGGAAAACAGGAATGCACCCGAGCCAGTGCAGCCTTTGCTGCTCAGTTTTTGTTGTCGACGACAGGCGATGCTCCAATGCTCTCACTCTCCCACAAAAAGGAAGAGTCTCAAGAAGAATACGAGGCTTTGAGGGGTCCATTGGTGCGCTATCGTTTGTTGGAAGCATTGAGCGAGACTCTTCGCGATACGTTTGACGATTACATGCTCTCCGTCTTGATCCAGTTCAATGTGCCAAGAGTGTGCCTCTCCGTATGGAAGGATCCAGCTTTGTTGGATCTGTCACATTCACTCTTGAAATTCATTATTGACGCTGAACCAGACGAAGTATTGCACCTATTTGTGGAGAACAAAGAGTCGCTTCTTGCATTGCTGGACTTGCTGAATATGGACTTGTCCCCTGATCTGCATCCAAACGCAAATGAGATTCGCCGATTCTTGGCAACACTTCTCGAAAGCTTGGCCGAGAACGGTACTCTAGCAGAAGCCGTTGAGCGTTTTGGTGTACGTGGCAGTGCTGTGAGCGCACTTGCTGCAGCATGTCTTTCAGACGATGCACCACAAATGGAAGACGACGAAGATTTGACTTCTAACCGAATGTCGAGTGGTATCATGCGAAGTTTGGTACAGTTGTGCGTCGTTCCAGGAGGAGAGAGTGGCCAGTTGCTGGAGCTGAAGCCACAAGAAGCCGAGTCGATTGCTTTGAAGCTTGGCAAGAAAATTTCTCAAATGGTCATTACCCGTTTCATCGAACGTGCAAAACTGCAACAGTACGAAATTGACGACGACGAGAATTTAATGGAGGCTCCCGATGTTGCAATGTTGTGTGCAATTGCCCAACACGAAAAGGCGCTTCAGGTTTTGCGAAAGATTGGGGGCTTCCATGCTCTTGCCCAAATTGCAGGAGAAGGCAACCTGTTGGCAATGAGTGCACTGCAAAAGGTAAGTTGTCTGCGTGTTCAGATAGTCGTGTAGGAGGGAGCTAATTTCTGACTCACCATTCTACAGGGTTGCAAGGACGATCCTTCCCTATTGTTGGAGGCGGACACATACTTGTCAATTATTTCGCTTTTCACTCACACTCAACGAGAGGGGTTGATTGGGCCAAATGTTGAGAATACTGCTTTCCAACTTCTTTCCCAACTTTGCCTGGGTTCCTCGAAGGGAAAGAAGTTGGTTGTTCTTGCTCCTGGATTTGATGCTTGTTTGACTAGGGCGCTGGTACTGATTTCTCCCTCTGACTCGAGCGGCGATGCTGTTGATGGCGACGAAGAACCCCCTGCTGAAGCAGAAGAGGACGACGAAGAACAAGCGGAGCAAGTAGAGGAGAAATCCCCTGAATCCCCTGAACCACCTGCTCCCGTTGTCGATGAAAACCTGGTGCAAGCTGCGTTTGGTTTCGTTGCGTCAGTCTCTTCTGTTCCCAGTGTCCAAGCTCGACTATTGGACAGCGAGTCCTTTGTGGCTACCATGTCGTTGCATGCCACGGAAGGAGCGACCCTCGAGCTGAAAATGTCAGCCATTTTGATGGTTTCCCACATGGCAAGTACATCTACACCTGAGAGTCTACTATCACCAGAGAAAGCTTGTGAGATCCTACAGGCTGTAGTGGTGAAGGATAGCATTCTCGAAGGAAACAAGGATACGGCGAGCGTCCCAAATACTCAAGTGGTAGCTGCGAAGGGTCTTCTGTCTTTGGTCTCCAGGCTCTCAAATAAAATTCAAGGAGAACTACTTGGCGGCATGATCAAGAAGTATTCAAAACTATTGAAGGAACGCAGTCTCTCAAAGGTTGGAGTATCGTCGCTCGCAATCATGGGAGAGCTCGCTTTCACTCTTTCAAGTACCATGTTGGTATTGATGGGAAATGAAGAGGTTTGGGGAAGTGTGGAGACTGCATCGTTGTTGGGCTTGGCGGGAAGTGCCCAATGGTTCTTCGACGCTAAGACTACTTTCACCGATAATGAGAAACGTTATTGGGATGCAACGACTACTCAATCCCTGCAAATCTTGGCCTACCACTTGTGTCGGGGAAAGTGCACCAGCAAGGAGATACGATCTATGAAGGAAAACAATTGGATGGTAGCACGTGCTGGAAAAGCGCCGCGCAAATCAATTTCATTTCCTGCGGCTCTTGCCCAAGCAAGGGACGGTACAGATGCCCTACGAGGTTTGTCAGCCTGCAACATCCTCCGAGTGTTTGAGGCTTCTGACTAGATTTTACACATGAACTTGAGAGCTTAGGAAGTCCATTGGCTGCATTTTGTTCGTCTCCTAGTTTGGCGCTTCCAATTGCAAAGTGGTATCGGGATGGTTGCATTAGCCACTGGGAGAGCAAGGCTCTCTAACAATGATAACATATGACGGAAAGAGGATGTGACAACGAAGAACGCAATATCATCGACATGGACACTGCTACTAGACGGACCATTGCTCCTTTCCTTGTCAAAATTCTTGTAGATCTTAGGTCTCCGGGTATATATGTCTCGAGGGATTGGACGAGTTGCCAACGAAGGATCAGGTGTGTTCGTGTTCACCAATCATACAATGACTATGGATTGAACGCTAGTCCAAGTGCGGCAGGAAGAATTGAAGACCAACCATCGTAGCTCTACTCTAGACAAACAATTCTATATACAGTGTTATTGACTACCTAGAATGTTAGTGGTGTGCGGCGATACAAACCTTGCAGCCCAGTCAGCAGTCTCATTGCAGTAAACGATTCCGAAACAATCCGAACGTTGAGTGAGTACTTGGGGGGACGTCAGGAGGTCTTCAACAAGCGTTCATGGCAGTGCGAGGACCACACTTACCCCTTGTATTTTACAAGGGCACCATGGCTCTCCGAAAACGAAACTCTCCCTGCTGGAACCCCAAACCAGCTTCTCCGTCGTCGAAATCGCGATCCCCGTGGCCCCCCACCGGGGAAGTGGTGGAGGAAGGAACCGCGACGTCTCATGGAACTTAACTTCTTTCCTCACTACAGCGTCATGATGTACGGGATCATCCATGCAACGAGGCCGCGTCCCGAGACTGCAAAGGTTATACCGCGCATACACCAACATAAAATATGAGCTCAAGAGAGGTGAGAAATGAAAGACAGGGTTCGGGTTGATTGTGGCGTTGATATAAACCATGAAACGTCTCTTGTACCAAGATGTGTAGAAATTGACGATGATATGGTTTATTTTGCCGTTGTTGGATTGGCAGTTCAAAATGGATGAGGACAACGTCTTTTTGCCCATTGACTGTACCGAGACACGTAGACTTTGGCGGTGCTCTGGCCGTTGTATTATCAAGAGGCTGCTGGCTGACACACATGGACGGCGGCAACGGCCAATGCTAAGACCAAAGACCACAAAAAAGGTCGATGGAAGCACCCTTCCATCCTTCCATGGCATCAAGTTTTGGAGTGGTTGTTGATGTGACGTCAGCACAATACAACATGTTGGTCATGTTAGTCCTATGGTTGGAATGAGACTCGAACGACCACCAAGCAACAGGTGAGACCAGCCCACCACCATGCCACTCTCATCACAGGACACAAGTACAGTTCAAGTAGTAGTAGATCCACCTTTTCTGGTTTCTCAGTTCCATTCCTGTTCGAGATGTCGACTCCTAGACAAGTCAGGGACAGACTGTCGGCAGCCTTGGAAGCCCAAGATCCTCAGGGAGTCGCTGCGGCCTTGTCACTTCCTCCAGTCGCCCAGAACCGATCTGGCAACAATATCAACCCTTCCAGAATCGGCTCCCTTGTTATCGGTGACTTTGATTATGGAGCCATGTTGGCAGCTCTCTTAGATGCTATCATTGCCGCAATGGCTGGTCAAGCCGACAAATGTTTCCAGGCTCAGACGATTGTACACGCCAATATCAACAAGGCTTTGGGTGCCTCGGAAGGCAACTGGTTGATTCCTGCCGTCGTAGCTGCCTGCAAGAATACCTACCAGACAGCACTTGCCGCGGATGCACAAGAATCAGATGGGAACAAGCATGCCAAATTGGAATCTTCTGTCAAATATCTACAGGAGAGTTATAGTAAGACCATCAACGATCGAACCGAATACAATGTACGTTTTTTAACGTTTGCAAGGTGTTTTGTATGCTATTCTATTGCGATCTGGAGTCTCACGTCTAGTTTTCTTTGCCACAGCCTTCAGCACCATTCAATTCGGCTGGATCCAAAAAAGCGGGTGTTCTTCCCATTGTCAACCAATTGATTGCGGTATACTTCAAACTCAACCTGCTTCGGCTATGCAAGAATCTTATTCGCCCCGTCGAGACACAGCGACTGCAAGAGAACGGAACCATGGGCCAGATGGTTACATATCGATATTATATTGGCCGACTCAATATGTACGAAGACCAACATGCCATGGCAGAGAAAAACCTGGACTTTGCATTCAGCCATTGCCATCGGAACGCAGTGGGCAACAAGCGAAGAATTTTGAAGTTCTTGGTTCCCATCAAATTGTACCGAGGAAGGCTCCCAAATCCGCAATTGCTAGAAAAGTATGGGTTAACAGAGTTCAAGCCATTGGTCGAGGGTATTCGGAAAGGTGATTTGCGGGCATTTCAAGATGGGTTGTTGAAATACCAAGATCGATTCATCCGACAGGGAACCTATCTCCTATTGGAAAAGTGCAAAACAGTGTGCTATCGTAACTTATTCAAACGAGTACATCTCGTTTTGGAAAAACACCAGCTGTCTCTGACATATATTGCAATAGCGCTGCAATGGTTGGGTATGTCGATGGATCTCGACGAAATTGAGTGTATTTTGGCCAATCTCATCTTCAGAGGGTACATTCGGGGGTACCTATCACATTCAAAACGCGTTCTTGTTTTGAGTAAGCGTGATCCCTTTCCAGTGAGTGCAGTCATTCTAAAATAGAGAGTCCAGTATGTTGGCAACTTGTGTAAGCGAGATTAGGTAGTGCGATTGCTTTGGTTCGGAGTAATGATCCGAAATGACACTATCTTAGCTCCATAGGTGGCCACTCAATTATTTACACCCACTGCCAATTTTCTGTTGCATCTCGCCATTCCAGAATCATGGCCAAACCCAGCAAGAAGCGAAAGACGCAAGCCCTCCAATCGCTAGATGGATTCAACTTGACAGGGTTAGACCAAGGAAGCAGTGGGGATGCACTGGCAAACTGTTTAGCTGAATTCAATCAACCTGCTTCCTCCACTCCTGTTGCAACTTCTGTCTCGGACACAGCAAAGGCACCTCCTTCCGCGTCCAAAACTGCAACGTCTCGACCCATTGATGCGTCTACTTGGGAGCAACAGCATGTGGATAGGACGAAATTTGATATGTGGAATAGGTCGTTCTTGACCTGGATGAAAACGGGAAATTATCCACCAGGCCTGTTACCAAGTGTGGACGAAGAAGTGGCAAGACATTTTCATGTCAAGGAACTCTCGACTTTTCTACTTCAGCATTCCGACCAAGTTCGCATGCCCACGTTCGAACGTTGGTTGCTTGACACGAAACTGGAAGATGACTCGAAAGATCCCGTTTTGCCGGTAGGATCCTCCCCCGAATCACGTTCCTCAGATCAACTTCGAAAGGAGCTTGCCCAGCAAGGGATTACAAAAAGCAAGGCCGATGAAATTGTTCGTGAGCTCTGTCGGAGAGCAAATTTAGCGGGTCAAGAGTTGGTATCGCAGTCGGAGCGGTATAGCAGAACATCGCCACTCAAAAAAGGCGACAAATTGGAGGTGGAAGACCACGGGTCCTCGTTCTCCTTGTTGTATACTCGCAAAAAATGGAAGAAGCCTTTTTGTATCCGCATCAATACACAACATTTAAACCAGCTCAAAGAAGCCTTTTTCAGATATCACAATGGAGAAACCCCAACGCCACTGCTGGATCCAAAGTCGCCTAAAATTCTTCGGGGATTCTACATCGTCGTTTTTTGTCTGTTGCTCCGGTATTCTTCCTTGTCGGGGGGACAACTACTCCAAGATTTAAGGGGTGGAGGTATGCAGGGGGCAATCCACGAACAGGTCTTTGATGTTTTGCAGTCGACGTGGGACGGGCCTTGGATCGAAGGGTTTGCCTCTCCATTCAATCGTCGCCTGTCTGTCTTTGGATCAGCGTTTTACGATCTGGATTGGCATTTTGGTTCTGTGGGTGGATTTCTGGAAACCAACTTTGTATACCCAGGTGGGTGTTGTTGTGAGGCGAATCCTCCGTTCTCGCCTCTGGTGATGGAAGCCATGGTCAATCATATGGAAAAACAGCTGGGCAAGGCTGACGAAGCAGGGACGGGTTTGACCTTTTGCATCATCGTTCCCACTGTCAGCAATCAGGCACGAGCTGCCCAAGAGGCTGCCCAACTTTCTTTTGAACGAATGTTGGGCAGTGAACACTTTCGACTGCATGTACATTTGGCTGCCCGAGAACATGGTTACATTGAGGGGGCACAGCACCTTCGACCCACCAGGTACAAGCAAAGTTCCTATGATACCAGTGTTATTGTGTTGCAGAGCCAAGAGCATTCCAGACAAGAACTGGATGAAGCAAATTTCCAAAAGAAAGTCAAGGAGGCCTTTGCGAGTAAACATGAGTTGGAGCATCAGAACAAGAAGAAGAAGGGTTCCGACGACGATTTCTAGGGTAATAAAGATATGTAGCAGCACCCTTGTACTCTTGGCACAACCACCATTGCTGCATAGTGTTGTACTTTGAAATGTAGTCTTTGTGTCTGTACCGTACTGAATAACGGACCTAGAACAGATGATAGAATAATAAGATACCACTACTACAACGAACGCGCCGCGAGGGCCACGAAATTTACACATGCATGTCCACTACTGTTGCTACCGTAGGTAGTAGTAGAAGAGAGAAGTTCCATTAATGTTTCATGGCATGAATGCACGACTTCACACCGGGAATCTCGACAACAGGGGACACGAGCACAAACGTGTGCTCTAGGGTGGCGCCGAATGGGCGGCTTACTTGAAGAGTGCGGAGATACTCTTCTTGGCGTGGATGTTGAAAATGGCTTGGGCAAGCAAAGGGGCTACACTGAGTTGTGTAAGCTTTTCGTTGGCCTCTCGTTGAGGAGAAGTAGGGATGGTGTTGAGAATGACAACCTCTTCCATTTTGGAGTTAGCAATGCGGTCATTTCCCGGACCGCTCAAAAGACCATGACTGGCAAAGGCAAAGACACGACGGGCTCCGTTGGCGACCAAAACATCGGCGGCCTTGCAGAGAGTTCCGGCGGTATCAATCATATCGTCCACCAAGATACAGTCGCAGTTGTTGACATCTCCGACCAAATCCATGCGGTCGACAGATCCAGCTCGGGCACGTTGCTTGACAATCATGGCAAGACCAATATCATTCATATCGTACTTGTGGGCAAGTCCTTCCTTGAACTTCTTGGCACGGTAGACACCTCCAGCATCAGGACTGACAATGACAGGGTTGTGCAAATCCTTGGAGCCAAAGTAGTCCAAACCGACAATACCACCATCGAGGTTATCGACGGGAACGCGAGGACCAAAGAAACCTTGAATCTGTCCACAGTGCAAATCCACGGCAATAACACGATCAATTCCCATGGCCTCCATCAAACGGGCGACATCGGCAGCGGAAATGGGGACACGAGCCTACGAGTACCGAAGCACAGCACGAGTGGAGTTGACAGGTGAGTACACTTACAGAAAACACACAAGGGACAAGGACACACTGATCCCCATCTAACATGACGACCAGTCAGATACGAGATACGAGTATACTCACCTGCATCTTTCGATCTTGCCTGGCATATCCATAGTATGGAATGACAACAGTAATTCTGCGAGCACTGGCACGACGAAGGGTGGACACCATCAAGAGCAACTCCATAATGTTGTCATTGACAGGAGGACAAGTGGGCTGGATGACATAGCAATCCTTTCCACGGACATTGTCATGAATGACAACGTTGACTTCACCATCAGCGAAACGACCGACAGTAGCCTTTCCCAAGTTAATTCCCAACTGGCGGGCAATCTCTAGCGAGAGAGCCATGTTACCATTTCCACTGAAAAGCTTGATACCTCCCGAGTGTTGCTTGGCCTTGCGAGTAGCCTCTTCGATGCGGAGCTCCTCGGCGGTCATGTCACCAATGTACTTGCTGTTGAGTGGGTCAGCAGGACTGGTGGCTTGGGCGGAAGCAGTGGTCTCTTGCGAGGCATTTTGATTTTGTTCTTCCTTGAGCTCCATCTTGGCAGCCAACTTGGCGTAGAGGGTCATTGGGTCCTTTGGAACTCCAGCCTCGGTGTTGGCATCAGCTTGGGCTTGTGGGAATTCGTGGAAGTTAGGGTTTCGAAGGGAGGACGTACGGTTGTTGGAAGCCTCACAGTAGACAATGTTGGTGGTGGCTCCAGCCGTTCCAAGGAAAAGTCCAGCAGCTGCAACTGCAGCAAAGGTCCATTGGGAAGAAGTAGAATCTTGTTGCACGGCACAGGCAGCAGGCATGCAAGTTCGGGCAGTGGCGACCGACCGGGTGGTAGGCTGAACGCGAGGGAAAACAACAGCAACAAGAAGAAGAAGAACAACAACATCACATCAACAAGCACAACCTCTCTAGTGAGAAAATGACCAACTGCAACTGGCAAGAAGAATCTTCCATGTCTCTGATCACTCACCTTGGAAGCCAAAAGGACTCGCTTGGAAAGTTGGAACACAGAGGACCTCATACTGCTGCTATGTTGTTGCAATTGTATCCGGTAGTTGTATTGTACGGTATTCTTACAAGTGCAACTTGCTAGCTTGTGTATCGTACACAAACAAAGGATCTGTTCCCTTGTCACAAATTGAGCAACAGCGTTGGTTCCCAACCTAGCAACGGATGGATGCAAGGACGGTACAGTACTTGTCTTACATGACTACACCAACGGCACTCCTTGGCAATATTTTGGCACTTCAGTCTCACTGGTTGTCGAGGGACGACGGACGACGATTGGCGAGGTTGGGACATGGAGTTGGATTGGATCCTGCCGGAAGAAGGACGTACCAACGTCAGACGACAGTACGACCTCTCGAAAAGTAGTATTGCGCGCAACCTCCGCCTCCTGACGCAACACAGACGCAACCCCAACTCCAACTGACGTACGTCCGCGGTACGTCCCCGCATGTACCACTTTTCGAGTTACTAAGAAATCAGACAGCTCGAGACCCCTCAGGAGGCCTCCCTCAGCAAGCTCCCACTGCATCCCGGATAACAACCGAGTTGCCTTCCTTTTTGAACAGACTCTAGCAGGTAAGGCCATGGCCGATGACCCCAATACACGCAACACCCAGCACCCAGGAGATTGTAGTATCAGAGGAACGATTATTCTGTAGATAGTACACTCGAGTGGGAGTTTTTCTCGCCGTCTGGAGTCCGTTTTTTTCCACTTCTCTCCACCATGACGTTCCATCGTCTCACGTTGTTTGTTGTTGTTGTTTCGCCCCTCTGTTTTAGGATGCCTACGCGAGAACACAAGGCCAGAAAGAAGCGAGGACACGTCTCGTGCGGTCACGGTCGTATTGGAAAGCACCGAAAGCACCCTGGAGGTCGCGGTAATGCCGGAGGTCAACATCACCACCGAGTCCTCATGGATAAATTCCACCCTGGTTATTTCGGTAAGGTCGGTATGCGTCAATTCCACCAGCTGAAAAACCGGGAATTCTGCCCAACCATCAACCTTGATAAGATCTTCAACGTTGCTGGACCTGGAACATATGAGGCTGCCAAGAATGGAGATGGGAAGGCTCCTGTCATCGACCTTGTCAAGCTAGGATACTTCAAGCTTTTGGGAAATGGACAAATCAATGTTCCTGTGATCGTCAAGGCCAAGTTCTTCTCGAAATTGGCTGAGAAGAAGATCAAGGAAGCTGGAGGCGCCTGCTTGCTAACAGCCTAAGTTAGACCTACTTGACGAAACTGTATTCTTCCCCTAGAATGTTTATGATTCTCTTTGCATCTATTGTGTAGTTGTGTATCGATGCTGGTTGTTGACTGTGAATTGGCAGCACAAATTGGTGGTGGGCTGGACGAACCAGTAAGGGTACGTAAAAAACACGAACTGGAAACGTATGGTCCTCCTGGCTTCTCCAAGGACAAGCAGCTACATCATGATAATAATATTATTGCACTGAATTGGCTGCTATTCACAGCTAGATACAGCACTAGAATTTCTATGTATGCCAGCGCTGCTCCGTGTTGTTTCTAGGAAGCTAAGACAATGATGAATATCACTTTTCGAGAGTGGCTCTAGCTAGAGTAGAGAAACACAAAACCTAACATTGAAAGGTTGCTCTTGGGACCAAGGCTTCCAAAGCCTATGGCGTCGACCCAGGGCTACTCTCATGGTGGACAGTACGTCTTGACACGGGGAATTCTCCCATCGGAATCCTTTCGTTGATAGCACCAACAAGTGACCATACCCTTACACTGGTCTACTTCATTGGGCTGCCAAAGTCAAGCGGAGACTTGATGCATGCATCAATATGATGAAGCGATTGGTCCCTCTTTCGGGACTTGGGGCTCTTGGGGGTTGCGAGAATGGCGGTAGACAGTAGCATGTCTCTTTCTTCCATATCAGTGGAAGATCGGCCTCGTCCTCTTCCAGATCCAGTTACCAATCCAGCTCTGTTTCGGAGTGGAGTAGTCTTGGTGATGCTATTCGGAGTTTCCTGTGAAGAATAGATATAAGATGAGATGATTGAATGCAAAGTCGAAAGGGACTTGGGAAGGCATTTTGAACTTACCGGTAGAGGAGTGTCTTTAAAGAACACACGAGGAGTAGCAAGCTTGGTAACTGAGAGCGAAATATCAAAACTATCCATTGCCGACCGGGAGTGTCGGGAGGCGGCTGGAGTGACAGCATATGAAAGGGGCCCAGCTGATTTTGCAGAAAGGCACTCGTGGAGGAACTTGGCGTCCTCGCCGCCCCAAGAAGGAGTTCCCCATTCTTTCCCCATGGCTGCAAAACTTGGGGTAGAAGTGATGTCGTTGTTGCCTCGGTGAACTGGAGTTGGGCGGAGTGGACTAAGACTGCGACTATAACGGGCGGTTTTCCCACATGGAGTGCTCACTAGAGGGGATTTGGGTGGTACTGCAAATCAAAAGGGTTAGCATCAGTGGATATAAGAAGAATACAATATGCACAATTGGAACGTACTTGGTTCATTTTCCTTCGTTCTTGACAGCGGGGAGGGTTTCAGGCTGCCCATGTGCACCGCCGAGCCTGGCATCGCCTCTCCGTAGACAGCGTGGACTGGATGCATGTACCCGTAAGGCATCATACCTGAAGGGACCATTCCATGGTGACGGCCCTTGTAAGGACTGAGAAACTTGTGACGAAATAGTCTTGGGAGACGTTCTCGCTCTTCGGGAGTGAGGTTGAGACTATTCAGGGAGCTTGTTGAGCCATCGCTAGCAGTTTTCTCCGCAAGACGGCGGCGTTCCAAAGCCGATTGGTAAATTCCATTAATGTACCCTCCACGGAGAGTTTGAAAGAATTGATGCAATTCCTTCAAGTCCGTATTGTTGGGCTTGGGGGATTCGGTGCATACCCGCTTCGAATATTGGTATCCAGAGTACATGTGTCCTTGCATAGCCTCGTAGGATCGTTTGGCATGGTAGGGGTGCATGGGCGTCGAGTATGGATGGAATGGAGCAGCAGTTGCGTAGGGATGAGGGTACGGAGGAGGTTGAGACTTGGGTTCTCCCTTGACTTGTTTGGTTGGAACAGTGGCTTGTTGTGTCGCTCTCAAACATCCCTCGAAATGCTCTCCGACAATGAAGATTCCCCTTTCATCCCGAACTGGCTCCTTTGGGAACTTTTCACGCAAATACTTTTCGATCTTCTTCTTCATGGAAGAGTTCCAGTGATTCTTGATAGCATTATCTGTTCGTCCAGGCAACATTCTTGCAATCTCAGCCCACTTGTTTCCAAACTTGAGATGGCTCTTCAGAATGATGCGGTCTTCAGCCTCCGACCACGTTTTGGACTTGTTGATGTTGGGGTTAAGATGATTATGCCACCTCTCTCGACATTGCTTTCCTGTCCTTCCAGTCAACTCGGCCGCAATTTGACTCCACTTCTTGGCACCTGAAGGAAGGAATACAATCAGCAGAACTGAATACATTGCCCATCCATCAAACCCTCCGCGACTACTTACCGTGCTGATTGACCATCTTGATAATTTTTCTGTCCTCGTCGGCAGACCAGGGACCTTTTCCCACTTGATTGGACTTTAGGAAGGAAAATCGTTTTTCACAAGCATCAGGCGATTGACCTGGGAAGGAAGTAGCAACTTTTTCCCAATCGATGTCATCTTCGCCATTGTCTTCTTCCGAGTCCTTTTTGCTACCTCGCTTAGAAGTTACCAAGCTTTTTAGCTTTTTGTCCTGTTGCAAAAGAAGAAGTTTTGATTAGAGGATCGCACTGGAACAAACAATTTTGGTGGCCAGCCGCCGCAGACGTACCTGTTCCTGGCTCCAGTCCTCGCCGGTCCACTCTTGTGTTTCCTCGTCCTGGGGGGTTTCTTGTTTGATAGGCTTCCTGGCGGACATCATGGGAGTACCTCCACTGATAGCAGTATCAGGTGAAACAGCAGAAGGTTGAGATTGGTTGCTGTCCCCCGACGAGCGAGGAGAGTCCGAGGGTTGAGGTGGAGACCGGAGTTGGTCTTCGGATCGATGTGCTCCTTCAATTTCCATCCTTGACAACTTTCAAAATTATTTGATGCTTGGAAACAAATTCAACAATAAAACAAACTATCGAATTGGCTTCGGGGGGTTTTAAGAAGCTGGTTTTGGATATGAACCTTTCGTAGTGTTGCGGAATGGAAGGAGGCCCAACTTGTTGTAGGTAGTGGTCCTGATGATCCTTCTTGAAAAAGTGACAGGGGGACAATTCTCGATCTGGGGATTTGAAAGGGAGGCATTTCAAAACTCTGTTTACAAATTTAGAATATGAATGTATGGAATCCGTATACGTACATGTAGAAATGGCAATTGTCGCTAAGACACATTTGAATATGGAATGTGGAATAACAAAGGGGGAGATGAATTTGTTGGACAAAACCCGAAAGATTCCCCCTTGAAATCCGAGGAAGCGCGAACGACGACGACGTACAGATTGCCTCGGACCTCGGACAGCTACCGATCCAGTGTCTCTACTACCGGCAACTTTGCATCTTTGTTGTTACTTCTTGCAAAGCCTCCATGTCAACCGCTGCAATGGCTTCCACTATGAACGCAACCCCAGGTCCTGTGTTGGTTGATACCCAGCACGAAGATTTGGTACACGATGCTCAATTGGATTACTACGGTTGCAAGTTGGCAACCTCCTCTTCTGGTACGTTTCCGATCGGCTAGTAGTCTTTGGAAGCATATGTTTGGTTTTGTTGCTTACCATTTACCTTTTTAGACCGAACAGTCAAGATTTACAACGTTTCCGAGTCGTCCTATGAATTGTCGGCGACACTACAAGGCCATGAGGGCCCAGTCTGGCAAGTGGCATGGGGTCATCCCAAGTTTGGAGTCCTCTTGGCAAGTTGCAGCTTTGATGGTTCCGTCATGATCCACCAAGAAACTCGTCCCCACGAGTGGACTCTTTTGCATGCTGCTCGCAACCTCCACGAGTCTTCCGTCAACGGCATTGCCTTTTGTCCTCATGAATATGGTTTGGTGGCAGCGGCTGCTTCCTCCGATGGCCGCGTTAGTATTTTGACGCACCAATCCGACAATAGTTGGGCTGTGGACTACATTCAAGACAATCCTCTTGGAGTCAATGCCGTGAGCTGGGCTCCTCATGGGGCCTACCATGATGCCTCGAACCCCGAAACCAGCGAATGTCCCCGATTGGTCACAGGAGGTTGCGACAATCGCATTCGCTTCTGGGTCCAAAAGGAGCCGGGACAGTGGCACGAAGACACTGCCACCCCGGTGTCCAAAGAGCTCTCGCATTCGGATTGGGTTCGAGATGTCGCATGGGCACCCTCTATTCTACCTAATGTAAACGTCGTGGCATCTTGTTCGGAGGATCAAACCGTTCTGATCTGGACGCAACAAGGTAGTGATGCCGAATGGAAGCCTACACTTCTGCATACTTTCGATGCTCCTGTGTGGAGAGTTAGCTGGAGTGTCACTGGACACATGTTGGCTGTTAGTAGTGGAGACAACAATGTCACACTGTGGAAGGCTGGTATGGATGGGACTTGGTCACAAATGGAAACAGTTGCCGATGCCACAAATGGACAACCGCAGGGGTAGGTCTGTCATCGAAAGTAGGTCAATGTTGGTATCGGTTTTGCAGCACAACAGGAAGCCGATTGCCATCATTGTATAAATAGAATGTTGTTCTCGTCACGGCAAACTATTGTGCACTCTATGTTCATCAAAAGAGTATGATCTATAGTAGTAGTAGTTGTTGTTTCGATTATTGCAGTTGTGTACAAAATAATAGCCGATAGATCCAATGCATTGCCTCAAGGCCTTGAGGGAGCGCTTGCAGGCTTGCGGTAGGAGTTTTCACTATCCGGTAGCGCATTTGTGGCTGGGAACATTGGCATGTTCGGCGGAGGTAATCTGCCTTGGTGTTTGCTCCTCCCAGATTTCCACAAACTGAGCCCCCCATGGTTGCTAAATCCTCGAAAGACTGTTCCCATTCGGGGCTCGAGATAGTCGTGAGGGTGTGCGGAGGCGCTTGTCAAAGCTGAATGCCCACTCATACCCGTTCGGAAGTCAATGCCTCCGAGTGCAGATCGACTGTGCAGCTCTCTTAGAGCTTGCGCCCCTACACGTAGTACACTTGGAGATGGCGCCGGCGACACACCATTGGGTGTTGATTCGTTGGCACCATGAGAGCCCGTTTGCGCGAGCGCTTCAACAATTGCTGGATTTCTTGTAGGACGAGGCAAGGTGGCTGGCTGCCTTGAATGCATTGGAATGACAGCATCAAACATGTCACTTGTAGAACAGAAAAACCCTCCTGAAGACTCTATCGCACTTGGCGGTGTCATAGGTCTTTCCATGGGACGAGGCTTCAGAGGCGTCGAGTCCTCCCACCTCTCCCCTCTCTCCACTTCTTGAGACATGGGTTGCTCTAGATACGAAGCTTCAATCTCAACATGAGTGGAAGAATCGTCAGAGTCTTCTAGGGTCTCAGCTGGAACTACTGTCAAGTCTTCGTCAGACATGAGAGCGGCTTGCAGTTCTTGCATGGTCATAGAGAACTGGTTGGCAACTCGACCTTGCTCACTTCGAAGTTCTCTCTTTCTTGCGCAGAGTAACCGCAACAAAGCTTCTAGCTTGCATGCTTTGTCCAGTGAAGAACCAACTAACGAGACAAGAAGTCGGTGAGAACAAGTAAATTCAAAGAATGTCCGTCTCGTATTCCGTATGACACGCACCTTTCAATAGTGTATTTCTGTCTGCCTTTACATATCCATACCCTCTCGCAAGTTTCGCCCATCCTTGCGCAGTGGAAACGATCTGGACTCTATCTCCCCTGTTCAGTCTTGTTGGAGGTAGGGTATGGACAGCTGCAAGATCCAAGGGCTCCTTGGATTCTCCGTCACCCAATGGCTCCATCTTGTTATCGAGATGAAAGAAGCGTACAAGGGTATCTACTTCCTCTTCATCAGTGTCATCAACCTCGTCATACGAGCCTGGGCGACTGGGGTATATCTCAAGTCCATCCTTTGCTGCAACAGCATACGTACCACATTCGCTGATAGCAAGCGTAGTCCCGGTTCGAATTTTCTCTTCTTCATCTTCCTCAGCATCCATAAGGATACTTGGACTGTCATCCAGGGATGATCGCTGTGCTCGAGCCCTTGCATTTTCCGCTGCGGCGAGTTCCGTAGCCTCAATGAGAGACATCAACACAACATTCTTCGGGAGAGGGAGGCGTTTCTTGATGGGGGGCTGCGGAGGTGCTCCGGGTGAACGCGTACCGACTGCTCTACCAGAGTTCCACCTCCGACTGTTTCGGTCTGAATTGTGAACATCAGCACCTGGTCCTCCCCTTGGAATGATTTGGACAAGCGAAGTGCGGCATTCCATACATTTCTCAAGTCGCTCGGCGCATTGATTACACACGTATGTGTGACCACAAGGCAATACTACAGGGTATCGAGAAACGATATTGAATTCCTCAAAGCAAATCATGCAGTGAAATGAAAATGGAGAAGCCATGTTTGCAGCGATCTACTTGATATAACTCCGCAATCACTGTAGGGTCCAATGTTCTTTTGACAATACTTGCTGCTCCAATGTTGTCACACAATTCCCAAGCGTATTGCAGGCAAAATTGTATGCCACCACTTATTCCTTCAAGCTGACTTCTGGATTGAAGACAGCTGCTTTCACTAGTATTGGTAGCTATCGCAGTTGTGTATCTGGGTCGATGATGGAAACAAATAGTCTAACAACAGTTGTGCTTGGGGTGTTGTTGTTGCAGAACCAGTACATAGTACGTCGTACAGTGGTAGCTCCCATCATCGGGTGAGTCGGCCAGCGGTTGGGGCGCCGGCCAGCATTCGTTTCCCCTTGCATAGGAAAATTACGGCGGTAACCGCAAAAATAACAACCAGTACACATTAAAAATCACCAGATACCAGAGTTTGATATCAGCGCGCCAGGTGAGCCACCCTTCTCCGCAAACTTGCTGGGTGACACCAACAACACCACCGAGTCTTGCGACTCCACCAAGTTCGACTCTCATTATGTTGCAACACATGAGCGGCTGAACCCAAGCCCTCTCGGCCGTTAGATGTGTACCTAGCAAAACGACAACTAGGCGCCTTGATACTAGCAACGCTTGTGATTAAATCCTAAAATAACTTGAGTTAACCCAGCGAGAACTTAGATTGCACCGATGAGATTGCGATGGCAAATGCCTGCACTGCAGTCAGTGGATACTGGAAATCCATAGTGAAAGAATGTCGGCCTTGAATGCGTCCAAACTGAAGCATGATGTATTCTTGATCGTTACGATCGCAAAGTTGAAAGTTTTTAACCGAAGCGACGCTCACTCTTCCTCCAAAATTTAGTACGAAGGAACCCAGCTCAACATTCCACCATGGGGGGCGGTTCTGAAGGGCTAACAAGCCATAGTCCTCGGAAGGTGGGTGGTTACCTGCTGTAGTTTCATTGTTCAGCTCTTCAAGGTCGGGTCGATGTTGCATCTGCTTGAGGTGGTTCAACATACGTGTCCCTGGCACGGCGTCGGAATCGGACGAGCAGTTGTCAATATGCTGTTTCCATTCACGCCCAGCGATCCCATCGGGGTCAACCTTTGGAATGCATACGTCCATTATTCGAGGACGGCTTCCCAATAGGTTTGCCGTGTACGTAATGGCACCGTTTTCCACTTCTGTGGGAACTGTACTCAGCTTATTAGATTCCATTTCCGAGTTGTTCGCAATGGCTCTTCTGTTGATTCGTGTCCTTCGAGTATCCTGTGTATCTCCAGCATGGCGAGAATTCCGACGCGGACGTGGGGAAATGCCACGGCGCGAGTCAAGTGCTCCATCCACAGGCGAACTATCGGCGGAGGGGGTGCTTCTCCTTCGTCGGAACAGCCGTGCAATGCCATTTCTGGATGAAGTGCTTTCGGAGACGCCTTCGTCATCCGAACAGACACCTTGCGCTATCGAGTCAAACGACCTCGTATGGGCATGCTTAGGTGGTGACTTTGACTCTCTGTCTTTTGGCGTGAAGATTTCAAACTCTGTCCCGACAAAGTTACTCTGAAGTCGACCCAGCGGGTTGCTGGGGTCAAATGAGAGGGGGGTGTCACCGGCACCGTTCGGAGACCTCATGGTCTCGTCCAACGCATTTACGCTTTTGTAGTGTCGATCAACTTCATCTTGTTCAGGCCCGTATAGGTAGTAGCTACTCGTGCCCTTCTTACCCCCTGGGGCTGGGGACGCGGTTGCGGACTTGGCATTTTTCTTTCCCCGATTTCGGGCCATCATCAAAACAGTGTCTCGGCGTCGTTGGCTTCGGTAGCGAGGCTGGTGACAAATGTAGAGACGATATTCGTAGGTTGGAAAGAATGATACCTTCATTCCAACACCCTTCTTTCTCAACTTGATACGCTCAATCTCACACTGAACCACTCCGATTGCCTTGGGACAGGGTTTGGTCAAAAAGTTGTGCAAGTTAGTCAATCGAGGCACCGCTGTGTTTCCATCATAATAGTGAATTCCCGATGATAGTGGAAAAAATTCATCCCAAAAATCTAAAAGACACTCATCAAAAGCATTCTGATCGTTCTTGGCCAAATGAGCTTCCAAGCGGCGTTGGTACGAGGCAAACCTCGATTGAAGTTGTTGGCTTCCACTTAGTTTTGGCGTTGCGGTACTGTAAACATCCATACCCACATTTATCAGGAAAGGGTGAAGGTCTCGGAGAGGATTCGAGGGGATGTTTCGGGTGGGATTGGAATGATGGGAGATTTCAGGAGGTTCGAAGATGGATTCAACATCCACTTCTTCGTCCATTGGATGGATTGCAGGCATACCTTCGCTATCTGTATCTTCGTCACCATGCAAGTCATGGCGACGGCGCGCATTCAAAGGAGGCTCCATACCTACTTGTTGTTCCCAGCCGTTGACTGTCGCCAGCGATGGGGCAGTTGGGAATTCCTGCCCACGCAAGGTGACCGTGTGAGGGGATGGGTCGGTGGATCTCCCAGCCTGCATATGGAACTTGAAGAATGGGTGGAAAAAGTCAGCACTTAGGCTAACGGCAGGCGTTATCAGAGTCCCATCTCTGGCATCGACAGATGGTCTCCCCAAAAGATGTTGGTCAAGCAAATGTCGATGAATCCGGACAGTCACCTCTGGAGCTTGTGGGCGCATATCTGTATGGGAATTGGAGCGACGAAGTAAACTACTAGAAGGGTGATCTCGCCCTCTTGCTGCCAAAGTAGCCGTGTCATCCCTGGGAGTATCCGGACTCGGGTGGTCCGCCAAATATCGCATCATTACTCTGGGTGGTGCAACAGTCGGACGACCCCGCAAGAGTTCCCCGTTCCTAACTGCATTGGATGGATCTTTGGGACCATGATAGAAAAAGGCCTTTTCCTGTAGGTAAGAAAGAGGAGCCCCAATCACCATGGTTCGTTCAGCGACATCACCCCGATTGGAATAAAAGCTATCGAGATGGAGCACTGGTGCATTCTCCTCCGTAGCTGTTTCGGTAGCGCCATTTGTACCTGCCCCCTGATTAAGTGCCTCTTCCGCCTCTTTTACCTCAATCCCCATTCTCCAAGCAAGAGTATGATAGGAGAAACCTAACGAATACGGGTAAACTGGAACACCACTTTGAACGTACAAAGCCGAGAGTTCCCTAGCATCAGCGAACTGTTTTGCTTTCTGTAAGCCGCCAATCAACCAACGATGCACAAAAGTTAAGGTGAGACAACCAAACAAGGATAGGTGATTGAAATTTCCAAGGGGCACCCTCCTTCTTTGCTGCAAACGTACCATGGCAGTGACAATCTCAGTGGCACAACGAAAACCATGCATTCGGACACGACGAAAGACTTCTCGACAGACGCGAGCCGTTCCCTTACTGCATTCACCAAAGCTACACCAATCCGCAGGAGTCAAGAATGACGCAACTGAATGCAAGAAATCAATGGGAAGTCCCAAAAGAGGAGGTTGCAAGGATCTATCGGAAGGTGGTCTCAAGGAAGAAACAGGACGAGGTGGTGGCTTGGATGGTTTGGAATCCACCGGCTTTTTCACAACTGCCGGTTCCGTGGCTTGTGCATGTGCAGCAATATTCGCATCGACTTCGGCATCGACAGCGACGCCAACATCATCATCGGATGTTATAGCGGAAATAACTTCATCGGGTGGAGGAGAATCTTGTGGAGATTCTGCCAATTCGGGTAGAGGTTCCATGAGAGGAGCGACAAGTTGGTTGATTGCACTGCAACTCACAGGGGAGTCGGAAGTGGGAAACTCCGGTATATCGGTAGATGTGTCAGGCTCTATAGGCTGCTCAGTCTCCACAGGATCACTGATTGTCTCAGGAATATCAGAAGGAGGCGGAGATGCAGCATGGATTGGGTCCTCCGGAACAGAAGAATCAGATACGATGATGTTGTCTTGGTTGTCATCAGGACAATGCTCAAATTCTTCTTTGCTGCCCATCTCTGGATGTTCCTCCATCATGGCTACAAGAAACTGAAATAACCGGTTCTGGTGTGTTTCCCGGGGAGTCAAAAGCAGTAAATCAAACAACGGAGTAGAAGAGCCTCACAGCGACTGGAACAACCCGAAATGAAATGCTGTCCAGGACAAGGCTGGATGAGAAAATGTCAAGGTGGCGTAGTTAATTCGTACGAACGTAGCTGTGGAGCTACACATCGAATCGTACTAACGTTACGTTGTACGGAGCTTTCTCGTTCCTCACTCGGCCGCTGCAGCCCGCCTCGCCGCCTGCCTGGAACGTTTGGATTGCAACATACATTCGATTCCTTCGACACAATCTATCCCCCGACAAAGGGCACGTGCAGTTTGTACTGAAGGTGTGATGCGCATTGCTCAATTGCCATGCAACAGATGACCACAAGGAAACAGTTTACGTCTTCCTTGTGCATATTGCCAACGTTAAGATCTACTTTATCTGACAATAACCCATCATTGTCACTACCAGGGTACGAGACCTTTCGAAGGTTGGATGTCAAACTCGGATATTATCTTCTCTTTGTTTCCTTTAAGGGGACAAATTTAGTCAGTCTCAACCACCATATTGGTTTGTGGAATTCCAAGCTAGCAATTCCAAGCTAGCAAGTTTGCAGAGCATCTCAGATCTAGTGGAGCTTCAATATAGTTAGTAGTATTCTAGAGTAGCAGAGTGAACAATTCTCCTTGATATTAGAATTCTGAACTGTACCTAGCGCGAGAACAAACAAGTAAAATGCTTTGTTATCAGCACTTCTTCGTTTGCTGCTACCGGTAGTACAAACTTCAGGAGAACGGAGATAGTATAGTCAGGTTCTCCAGATTGTTGCTAACTGTAAAATAATATGGTGTACTCTTTTGGAGCTTTAGCTCTTGCTCTTTCTTCTTGTTGTTCTTGCACGCTTGCTTCAGTCATAACTCTTCTGCAGTCTTCCTTTCGTCTTCTATCCGGTGAAAGAAGGGAAGACTATAAAAAAGAATACGAATGCAGGAACAAACCTAAGATTTCCCGCCAGGAGAATCTCCGCCTTTCTCTATTCGACAGATTTGAACGGAAGACATGTGTGTCGTGGTGAGGGTGCGCCGACAATAATGTTGAGTTTTAATTCGTGTCTTCCGACACCGGCCAGGACATTGAATCCCTTGAAGGGCTGGGATCATGAGGGCACGTGGCCCAAAGGAAGCATTTTGAATGCGGGACAGCCACATTTTGGCAACTCCCAGCACTTTTGGCGTGACAACAGCCGAACCTCTCACACTACCACCAGCCGAACTTCTCCCTTCCCAACTTTGCTGGTGTGGAGAGAGCCCTTGCTTGTGGAAATGGCGGTGTCGATCTTCCGACGTAAATCTTCTACGTCCAAGCAGATCCTGTTGTCCAAGGATTCAACCGATACAGAAGAGATTGGGGAATCGACGGGCACGTGTTCACCCATTTACAAACAAGTGTCACGCCTAGAACCGAATCCTCAACGCAGCTCTCGCCGATCCAAGAAGAAGTTTCGGCCTGTCAAGTTTCTGGTCCGCCGGATCATGTCAAAGGGAGGCTCTACAGGCTCTGCAGCCAGCACTGAAGATGAGGTGGAGTCTGTGGAGCATTCCTTTGACACAGCCAACGAGTCACAGGACCCTCCAATGAGGGAGGTTGGTCCTCTCTCAGAGTCATGTCCATCCTCCCCTTTGCACCCTGATGAAAATGATCGCGAAGAAGAGGCTAGTTGCCATTCTGAAAATTCACTTTTGGACTCATGGTACAATGGTGATGATGAATCTCAATGTGATTCTGTAGATGCGTGCGACGATTGTAGTATTTCTCGTATACGCCGACGATTTCTGCTGCGCAGCGAAATGCTGGAAAAAGTATGTGATCGCGTCGGATCACCTTGTCGACAGATCTTGATTGAGAATGAAAGAGCTGCGAGGCGCCATACCCTGCATCGTTATCGTGAACGAACCGACTTGGCATCTTCGCCGGAAAATGCTCAAGTTTCAGTAGTCACTCCTCCTGCGACGATTTCTGTCCCCTCCAAGCTAATTTTTGAAATGTTCCATACCCCAGAAGCTATTTGGGGCATGGCCTGGTATTGTATCGGCCATGCTGCATTCTTTGGTGTGATTGATTGGGCACTCGTGTTTCTCCAAACCGTCACAGCCATTCCACCTGTCCACTTTCATCTGTTGTTGCTATTTGTTAGTTTTGCTTGTATGCGGGTCAACGGCTTTCTTTGGTGGTTCCTCGGAGAGGACACCTACCGAATGGTCAAGTTTGATTTGCACAATCGCGTTCAGCTTGGGTCCTGGGATGCCAAGATCATGCGTCTTATTCAACAACCCCGGCACAAGACCTTCAAGTGGTACCTCGATATGACACTGTTTTATTGTGGCTACATTGGAGTTACCTATTTCTATTATGCACTTCATCAAGCGTATGACGAAGCTATTTGGAGTTGGTGCACCGCACAAAACTCCGCTGAAACGAGTCCGGATATGGCAGAGTGCGCCGAAATTGACGTATCCGCGATGTTGATGCCTTGGTACAAACGTATTGTGTCCTATGCCTTTTGTTCGGATACCGAACAGGGAGGATTTACAGCGGCATTGTTTCATGTTGTTGCTTTTAGCGTAGCGGCCGGTGCCCTTGCTGTGACGGGTGTTGATATGCTCGAGTAATTAGGATTGTTGGATTATTAAAACAACCCGAGTCGCGTTCAGTTTTACCATTGGTCGTTGTATCTACATAGTAGTGAAATGCTCTTCTATCTTGCAAAACTTCTTCCGGGCTCTGGTAGGCCAGGAGGCAACGACCGCGAAGAAAGCAAGTCTTGCTTCCAGTTCTACTGAACTAGAGCGACGATGCGGTTGAGACCATGACCAATGTCTCCCGAGGACCTACCTGGTGTTGGTGGTGCGAATTGAGCAGGAGGGGAGCAGACACCCAGTCTTCCCCCATCCGACTCATGATATTAGTGTGATGCTACCATCATATTGATCCGTTACTCTGCCTCTGACTAGCGTAGCATAGAGCAATTATTTGATCACAAGAACAACCGAAGCATCAATGCTTGTTTCTTGACAAACGTCGGAGGTCCTACTACTGCAGCTGGAGCAGTGTTGGCTAGAAGCCTCGCCTGGGAGATAAGCATCCATTCAATGCTTTCATTAGAATAGGACGGAAGAAAGCTGTGTCGTCCACGAGTGCTGGTGCACAATGAAAGAGCAACAAGAAGGTGAGAGCTATTTTGTTTCTAACTACTCTTAACATACTGTACCTGTTAATTGTTGGAAATGTGCTGGTGACATCCATTTGTCTCGGTGGTGCAAAAGATATAATCTTGGTGGTGCACTGTCACTCGAAGGCAATTTTTATTCTTCCCGCCCAATCCTTGATGATGATGATGTTCAAATTCGGATATTCCAAGAAGTAGTACTGTACGAGTACTAACTACGTACTATCGTACGTCGTCGGCAGTGCCAATGATGATGATGGCGGCCGCGGCATCACGCTGCTCCGCGTTTTGATGGTGGTACTACTACTCGTATTGTTGCTGTGTCCCTGGAAATAATATATGCGCCGAACGTGAACTTTTACAGGAGAACGGAGAAAGGAGGGCGTTTCGCGCCTGAATAGGCGCATTATACTAAAATACATAGCAGGTAGCTGCGAGCAAGATATACACTTCAATGTATCGGCGAGTTCCGAGGGTTTCCGTTCACACAGCCACCTGTTGTCCGGCGGACGACATGATGTTGTAGCTCTCCCTCTCCTCCACAAAACTTCACAAAACTGCCAGGCGAAAAAAAGCGCCAACAACTCCATAATCCGAGCAATATTGTGGGCTACCAGGTACAGGTACGAGTAGTGTGACCTTTTGAAAGACAACTGTTTGGCACTGTAACATCCGACTAAGAAAAGTCCCTCAAAACTTGTCTCGCATCCTGGTTGTCAACACTATTGACGATCTTTTCTGACCTCGACTCTATTCAGCGCAACGCAATGAAACCCTTGGCAACAACACGTTATCTCGCATGCTTCTTCTGGCTTTTGTCATGGAGTGTACTGGCCGACAAGCCAGTAGATTCCCCAGGTGTTGGTCCTCCCACTAAGGTACCTTCAGCGGCACCAAGTGCTTTGGCGTCCAACCCGCCATCAAAAACTCCTGGGTCAACCAATCCCCCCACAATCACAAGTTCGACTGCCCCCAGTGGTGGCGCTGTGTCCTCGCCCGTTCCAACGGAATTTTTAGGATCGGCTGTTCCCACCCACTGTGGGCCAGATGGGTACATGCCACCATCTGGAAATTGCGGGAAGGGGGGCGGTTCTCAGGGCGGTGGTAAGCCCAGCAACTCTCCAACAGCGGATTCATCCGCAGAGCCTACTGCTGTCGAGTCGGATCCACCATCTACAAGTCCAGGATCCGGGCCCACCGTCAGCAACTCTCCAACAGCGGTTTCATCCGCAGTGCCTACTGCTGTCGAGTCGGATCCACCATCGTTGAGTCCAGGATCATCGTCGGCTCCAACAACGCTCAACTCTTTGGTGCCCACCCACTGTGGAGTGGATGGTCATAAGCCGCCTTCTGGAAATTGTGGCAAGGGGCCCAGCGGCGGTGGTGGTGGAAAAGGCAGCGATGCCCCTACCTCATCCGAATCTCCAACACCTGTCCCTTCAAAATCTCCGTCGTTGAGCCCTGGATCATCGTCAGCTCCAACAACGCTCAACTCGTTGGTACCTACCCACTGTGGAGTGGATGGTCATAAGCCGCCTTCTGGAAATTGTGGCAAGGGGCCCAGCGGCGGTGGTGGTGGAAAAGGCAGCGATGCCCCTACCTCATCCGAATCTCCAACACCTGTCCCTTCAAAATCTCCGTCGTTGAGCCCTGGATCATCGTCAGCTCCAACAACGCTCAACTCGTTGGTACCTACCCACTGTGGAGTGGATGGTCATAAGCCGCCTTCTGGAAATTGTGGCAAGGGGCCCAGCGGCGGTGGTGGTGGAAAAGGCAGCGATGCCCCTACCTCATCCGAATCTCCAACACCTGTCCCTTCAAAATCTCCGTCGTTGAGCCCTGGATCATCGTCAGCTCCAACAACGCTCAACTCGTTGGTACCTACCCACTGTGGAGTGGATGGTCATAAGCCGCCTTCTGGAAATTGTGGCAAGGGGCCCAGCGGCGGTGGTGGTGGAAAAGGCAGCGATGCCCCTACCTCATCCGAATCTCCAACACCTGTCCCTTCAAAATCTCCGTCGTTGAGCCCTGGATCATCGTCAGCTCCAACAACGCTCAACTCGTTGGTACCTACCCACTGTGGAGTGGATGGTCATAAGCCGCCTTCTGGAAATTGTGGCAAGGGGCCCAGCGGCGGTGGTGGTGGAAAAGGCAGCGATGCCCCTACCTCATCCGAATCTCCAACACCTGTCCCTTCAAAATCTCCGTCGTTGAGCCCTGGATCATCGTCAGCTCCAACAACGCTCAACTCGTTGGTACCTACCCACTGTGGAGTGGATGGTCATAAGCCGCCTTCTGGAAATTGTGGCAAGGGGCCCAGCGGCGGTGGTGGTGGAAAAGGCAGCGATGCCCCTACCTCATCCGAATCTCCAACACCTGTCCCTTCAAAATCTCCGTCGTTGAGCCCTGGATCATCGTCAGCTCCAACAACGCTCAACTCTTTGGTGCCCACCCACTGTGGGGTGGATGGTCACAAGCCGCCTTCTGGAAATTGTGGCAAGGGGCCCAGCGGCGGTGGTGGCAAAGGCCCTACAAAGTCCGATGCCCCGACGTTTACTGCAGCCCCAACAGCTGTTACTTCATCAGTTCCCACTCACTGTGGGGTGGATGGTCACAAACCACCTTCTGGAAACTGTGGCAAGGGGCCCAGTGGCGGTGGAAAGGGCAGCGATGCCCCAATCTCATCGGAAGCTCCAACTCATGTCCCGTATAAATCTCCGTCTTTAAGCCCGGAATCACCCGCTCCTTCTGAAGCACCTGTTGTCGTGACTTTTCCACCCATCTCGGGCGGACCAGGTCCCAGCAGTGCGCCACACCATTTCGCAATGCCGTCATTCAAGGGGAAGTCTAAAGGCAAAGGCAACAGTACCAAGGGACCATATTCCAAAGCAGGCAAAGGAGGGTCGTCGTCTACCAAGACACCTTCCAACTCCCCTTCCATGCTTCCATCGGGACTCCCATCCTTGTCCCAATCCCCCAGCAACTCGCCCACCGATAGTCCTTCCAATGCTCCAACCTCGTCACCATCAGAGGCACCATCCAGGTCCTATCGTTACCACAAGGGCAAGAGTGGAGGTAAATCAAAGGGCAAGGCCCGTGGAAAGCAGTCCAATCGAGTTGGAATTTATTAGACAACAATGGAAATGGATTTCATTGTTTTTTGTCCACAAATTTGTTTGGAGGAGGTCAAACATCGTGGCTATCTCCTCCCATAAAAAGCTCCATGGTTACATTTTAAAGTAGAAAGAATTTCTTGCTATGCTTCTTGTAGTGCCTGTAGCTGAAGCACATCGTCAACGTAGCAAGCAAATCATTGTACAGTTTGTGTTGTGTAACAGAGGGGGCCAAGGCTGCCGTCCCAAGATTGAGTCCCGAACCTTTCACATCGATCGTGTATTCCTTCGCTTGGTCTTCTGCCGCATGAGTTTCTACATAGGCCTCCTGGTCAGTACAAAATGCACGTACGAAATACCTACGGTACTAGTAGAGAGGGCTCCACAGAAAATATTCACATCCCAGGCCCACGTTGTTGACACTGGAAGCAACAAGGACGTCCACAAGGGAAAACAGAGTTGGATTGCTGAGAGTTTGGATGAAGAGTAGAGTCAGAAAATCATTCAAGTAAATCATGAGCGACTTTGTCACTGCTGAAATGACATTCCCAAACTATGTGGCCACCTCCAACGCTACTGGCCCAGGTTTCTACATTTTCGTCCTGGCGTACACTGCCTTTGCCTTTTTCCTTATTGGGCCGATGGTCTCCTGGAGTCGCAGTATTGAGCGGAATACACTTTTAGAAGAAGAAAATGCAGTAGAGGCTGCAGTGCAGCCGCCAGTTGCAACCAAGCCTAGTAACCAGAGTGCAGATGTTTCCTCGCTCGCTGGAAGCCATGCACCCAGTTACACATCCAAAGCATCCAGACAGTCTGCAAGAAGTACCAAAAGTGGCGCTCTTAGTGGGATTCTACGGGAATTAGATCGGGCGGCTGCCACGGAATATCCAGACAACAACCCAGACTTTCAGTCGCGAAAGGGAGGCAGGACAGTTGTTTCCAAGGCTGGTACAGCTCGTTCCCATACGAGTACTCCCAGCCAGGCTCATAGTGCTGCCACTACATCAAGACTTCACGGCCCTTCCCCGTCCGCCAAAAATCTTTCTTCTTTGGTTTTGGATGTTGGAGGACGTCGATGGAACAATCGCCGACCCATTGGACGAGCGGATGTGATTCAGCATGCGATCCGCTCTGAGAGGGCAGGCTCTGCAGTGTCAGGACAATCAGCGTCCAAAGGATCGAACCCGCCCACCAACCGGATGATTCATCGGAAACGATCAGCCTCCAAAGGAATGAGTGATGTAGCAAGTTCCATGTTGGAGGAACAAAGCCATGACGTAATGAGAGTTGGTGCCTTTATGCACCCTCCACGGACTTCCATGAACCCACACAGGACACGATTTGTCCGGCGGGGTAGCCGAGCAGGTTCGTACTCGGCTGCTAGTGAAAGGAGTGTCATGTCTTCCATTGTTGACGACATTACACCCAATGATGCTGCGGATGCAAATGACCCAGGAAGAGGGAACGTCTTTGTATCCACTGAGAATGGTGTGAAATCCACAGTTGCTATGGACAGTCCGTTTGGTTCCGATCCTTTCTCCCTGTTGGCCCGTTCATTACTAGAACTTGCCGCACCAGGTGAAGAAGTCAATAGGGTAGTTCGTTCTACATTCCCTCTAACAGCGGGTGCCATGTCTGAAGCCCTCTTCCGGATTGTTACCGCTACCTTCATTTCGCAATATTTGGGAACAGAATCCATGGTTGCATACCTTCTTGTTAGTCTCTTTGTGAGACTGACCAGTGAGGAGCTTTCGGGAGCTGTTATTGACGCTTTATCTTCGTTTGTGCAATCTTGTCTTCTCCGCGGCGAAGGCAATGTTGCCAAATTGGCTGGACAGTACGTCCAACATGCCATTTTCCTACAGTTGGTTTTGGGAGTACCACTCTTGTATGTCTGGACAGAGTTTATGGAAGATGTGGTCTACTGGTTGGTGCAGTCATCTGAAATGGCTCTTATTGCCCAAAAGTACACCAGGATTGTGGTCTTTTACTATCTGGCACAATCCCTTGCCAGGACGTGTACTGTGACGTTCCATATTTGTGGCCACGAACACTTCGAGAGTGTTATTGATTTGATGACCTCTTCGCTACAGGTAGCTGGTGTGGCGTGTGTCGTTAACTATGTTGACACGGCCACTTTGACAACTGTGGGTTACATTCAAGTGTTGATCGGAGTGGCGGGAGCAGTCGCTAAGGTTATGTATCCCGTCATGAGAGGATGGATGAAACCCTTTCGTCGATCGATGCTTTTTGAGATTGCACTGTTCCACAACCCTGCAGCATTGAAGCACCTTATTCGGGCTGTGATCCCGCTGTTCGTGGGTTCTGTGTTGGAATACGGCGAGTGGGAAGTGTTGACTCTATTGTTGTGCCACATTGGTTCCGCCGAAGTGGCCACTTGGGCACTGCTAGGTGCCGTATGGGACGTCCTTGAGGCAATGACCGAGGGCATTGGCGAAGCCGCCGCCATTCAGGTGGCATATTTGCTTGCAGCCTTGCAACCGGAGCGTGCACGACGTCTGGCGAACACAGCCATCTACATGGCTGTGGTGGAATCCTTGCTTGTAACGTCAGGACTGTACATGTCTGGACGCCACCTTGCTGTCTTGTTCACAAACGACCGTGCCATGCAACACATGTTCAATGATACTATTGGCTTTATTGGCCTTGCCAATGTGACCATGACCTTCGCCCAAATCTCATGGAGCTTGATCGGAGCCCAAGGTCGATTCCGGTTGGCTACACTCGTGATGTTTGTTTCGCGTTGGGTCGTTACGATTCCTGTTGCCCTGGTAGCAACGTATGTCTACAAACTGGACCTGGCGTCAGTGAGCGGTGCTCTCGTGGTGGGTTATGCAACGGCTTCATCTATCTTGACTTACCTGGTTCTGAGAAGTGACTGGGTGCGTCTTGCACGTGTTATGCAAGAGATGGATGCCGAGAAACTTCCATTGGAAGATGATGATGAATATGGAGATCCTTTTGACGACTTTGATGACTCTTCGGATTCAAGCGAAGGCTTCGGGCTTGGAGGCAATGATATGGAGCAAGCCAGTGATGGCGTTTCAAGGGAAGCATCCGTAGTGTCTGGTATGTCAAGGAACAAACAAAAAGTTTCACGGTCGCACCGGTAGTTGATGCCCCCTTGACCAGGTTTGAGTGTACACATACGATACCTATGTTATATTAGTAAGATTGCATTGTCTGAACGGGATGTCGCCTATTGGTACTGCCAACCTAGTGCTAGAGTATTAGTTATATTTTGCTAAAATCCATCGTCTTCAGAATCATCCGATGCATCAATGGGTGCAAGGCTGAATTGCAACGTGGAAGACTGTTCCCTCGGTATCTCCGTTGCAGCAGGGCTTGGTTGCACGTTACCCGAATCTGGGACTGCACCAAACAGTGCCAAAACATCGTTTGTAGTTCGAACACAAGATTGTTGTTCCTCCATTTCAGTATTGACACTGTTCGGCGGAGCATGCCATGTGGTTTTCGGCGACTTCTGTTGGTTGGGAATAGTAGTAGTAGCTGCTGTTGTATCTGATGCGGGCGGCGCACCAAAGGGCACAAACGCGGATGGAGCTGCATCTTCCTCTGATTCTTCTTCTTCATCCAAGCCGTAGAACGAAGATGCATTGAAATCATTGGAAACAAAACCTCCTCGATGTGTCTGTTTTGTACTAGCGTTGTTTGTAGGACCGGATAATTCCAATGCCGAGACAAAACTCTCCTTGGGTTGTTGTGGGACCTGCTGCTGTTGGTGCGTCTGGGGCGTTTGCTGTTGCGGAACTTGCCCTACTTGTTGGAACGACGACGGGAGGTTGCTGATTTGGGATTGTTGTGGTGGAATATGAGAAGTAGGTGTTGGTGGTAGAGCTGGAGCTGCACTTTGTCGCGGAAGCAAGGGCGTTGGTGCTGATACTGGTGCTGGGGCGCCGTGATGCATCCGATGCAATTCACCCGGTTGCAACGGTCGGCGGCGCTTCACCATGCGGGTTTGCCATGATTGAGTAGGCTGTTGCGAAGGAGGTATAAATCGTTTGGGCTTTTGGTATTTTCGTGAAAGCAATTTTTGCATGGATGAATTTGCTCCCGACGTTGGAGCGGTTGATTTCGGTCCAGTAGTGGCATTTGAATGGTTGGTTCGGGGTGTCCAAGGCCCGTCCAATTGAATCAAATAGTTCTCAGTCTCCATTTGATTTTCTTGCTGTTCCACAAGGGATCGACGCTGATGAGCGGAAATTTCACATTCATCCAAGACGGGATCCGCCGATCCTGGAGGTGGATCAGCGTTGTACAAAGTAGCGACGCAGCTTTGCAACACCAATCGGCCATCGTGCCATACTTTGTGCTTTTGGGTTTTGTGTTTGGTGAAAAGACAAGCCCATTGGGCTGATGATGGTGGGGCCTCTACAGGAACAGTCTCTTGTGGAAGTGTCTGTGCCATTGTTACAATCAATAGTGTCCTTCTACAGTCAGCACAGCACTTGTACGAGTACCATTACTTTCTTGTCCGAAGGTCGATGGTCCACGAACATTTCCCTCCAAGATGGCATTGGGCATTGGTCGTCACATTCAGAAGCGAGTCCCGATTTCGGGAGACTCGAGACCCGAGAAGCCCCTGCCACCAACAACTCTACTGTTGAAAGCTACAAGGCTCTAAACTAGGGTATTTCCATGGTATAACAATAACAATTACCATTGATACTTAGTGATACAGTACTACATCATTTTCTCTATGCAAGAGGAACATTATTCCTCACTCTTGGTGACTGGTGATGGGTTTCTTCCTTTGCGGTTTCGCTGAAAGTGTTCACAAATTCGTTGTAGTTGAAGGGCGTTGGTTTTCTGTGCGACTTGTAACAGATACTCATAGGAATCCGCCTGGACAGCGGGTCGCAAAAGTGTTTCACAAACTTCTTTGAGATTGTCCAAAAAGAAACGATCTGCCAACTCCAAGATATCCACGAGCTGATTGAGGGCCTCTACATTGCCACTTTCCTTTTCCATATCCATAGGTGGGTTGGTTCCAGTATAGATGTATTGCATGACAGCCAAAAATGCATCGTAGGAGCAATCGGGAATATCAATCTCCACCGAATCAGATTCTCTAAATCCAGCCGTAAACATGGCGCGGAAGCAATCGGAAACAATGGATAATACCATCTTGTGCCCATACACTCGTTTTCCCTGCACAATAAAGGTGACATCGGAGAATTCTTCGTTGTTGAAGTAGAACCCGAGACGACTTTGAATGAGATGAAGGCTGGTTGGCTGCGTAATTTGCATCCTTGGTGGAGGATCCGTATCCAAAACATAGAAATCCCTCAAATAGTCGGACCCACGCGAGCCTCCAAAAACGAAAATTTGTCGATTCACCGCGGTGGCCGTATGACCAGCCCTTCGACCCGGGCCAGTGCCCGTGACAAGCACCGTCGGAGTATTATCTTCATCGTTGGGATTGGGCGAGGCAGGGAATAGGAACGCGCGGTTGCGGGATGAAAGAGTATCTCTGTCAGACATATTCACATCGTCCATGTAGGAATTTTGCTAAAAGAAACAAGGAAAACAGCAAGGTGAGCCAAAGCCAGTCCTTCCTCCATATCTCCACGCTTGACAGACAGACAAGATACAACGTTCTACGTACTTGGTTGCTGGCGATGGATTTGGAAGCATACATAGTATTCCTGGGAGAATTGTCCGTCACCATGGATGCATCATGTGGCACAATCGCGTCGGGATCCTCTTGATGGGTAATATCCAACCAGGCCATTCGCTGTCGATCAAGAACTTGCAAACACTTGGAACTGGTTCCACTTCCTCCAAAGAGATAAAGACGTCCCCTCAAGGCAGTCAAGGTCATTCCAGCTCTAGGATGAGGGAAAATACCACCAATCATGGGAGTTGTCCAAGTGGACGTGTGAGTGTCCAAGACATGAATATCATTGAGCCGTGTCAATCCATTCCTGCAATCATGGAAAAAACAGGGTAAGGGGTAGGCGAGTCCAAAGCAATCATTCAAATAGGCAGCAGTTATATCGGTCGTACCATCCTCCAAAAACAAATAACTCTGCGGTTTCTTCCAAATAGGCGCTGGAATGATTGGCACGTTCTTTTGGTTGGGCTCCATTGGTAACAACTTTTCGCCACATAAAGGTTTCCGTATGACACGCATGCAAATCATTGAGATACTTTTGTCCATTTCCTCCTCGAAAGACATATACTTCCTGTCGGTGGGGAATGTAGTCGGCAGAATGCATATTGCAAGGGCCTGGAGGCGTTCCCTGTACATGCGGTGTGGACCAATGTAGATTGCGGCCTCCGTTGGTAATCTGGAGGACATGCATATCAGAGGCTGCCAGAGGACCGGCTCCTAACCATCCTCCGAGAATAAGAATCCGGGCTTGATCGGGGTCAGTCGGGTCTACCACCAAGGTTGCAGAGTGGCCATTGCGGCCGGGCGGGGGATTTCCTTCGACTAGAATCGAATCGTCAAACTGATCTTGCGGACCAGCTGCAGCGACCGCCGCGTTTCCACAGTGAAGAGGAATCATCCATCGTTGTTCTTGCAGTGAATACAACAAGAGAGTGTGATGATTTCGCTGACCATCATACCCTCCAAAACAATAGAGATAGCCGTTGAAATGCGTAACGGAGTGATTCTTTAGAGCGGGAGCTGGAGGACCATTCCGCGGACTCAAATTCGTCTCGGACCATTGCATGCACTCCATTCTCCAACAGTACTTTTCGTTGTACTCTTTCCCGTGCTTGACAACCACCAACTCGGTTGTCTCTGTCTGTCTCTCTCTAGAGAAGTCTTGGATGGTTGGTTGCTACCCTCTTCGTTGTTTTTTACGAGCATGGGTCGTGGTTTTCTTTCTCCAACATACTCCGCGATGTCTCGTGTAGTTGTTGTTCTGCCGCCGAGGAGCACGTCCGGCAAGATGTCCCACGTGCGTTGGCAAGTGCGCCACGCAGGTATGCGTGTAAGGTATGTACATGACTGTGATTATGTTCATACAGTACAATTGTACATCCATACCTCTATACCTTGCATCCCTCCAAAACGTGTGTGGTCCACAAACGGCATATTTTTTTCTTCCATCCTCTTCCAAAAACACATCTCCCCCTCCACCCTCCACCCACCGATCCTCCAGCAGCTTCCAACATCATCATGACGGAACCTGACGCAACGATCACCCCTCCTCCGGAAACCCCAACGGACGCCAATGAAAAGCCTGAAACCGACAAGAAAGATGATGATGTCGAAATGGAGAATGCCAACGATGACAATGCCAACGACAACGATGACGGCGATGACGATGACAACACCTCCTCTACCAGTTTAGAGATTGAAGGCGATAACGACGACGACGACAAGGACGATCCTCCCCAGAAAGATCCTGAACTGCTTCTCATCAAAGCCAATGCTTTGAAAGAAGAAGGAAACAACTACTTCAAAGAAAAGGAATACGAGAAAGCTTCCCGAAGTTACCGACGAGGCACTAATACACTCAAGCCCCTCAACAAGGGCAACACTGGAGATGAGCAAGTTAAGGCTTTGTTGGTTAGTCTACAAACCAACCTTTCCATGATGTGTCTCAAGACTGGCAAGCACAAGCAATCGGCTCAAGTCGCGTCGGCGGCCCTCCAAATTGACGCCAACAATGTCAAGGCCTTGTTTCGACGAGCTCTTGCCTATCGTCAAATGGGAGATTACGAATTGGCCAAGACAGATTTGAAGAAAGCCTTGCAGTTGGATGCCAACAATACGGCCGTCAAGAAAGAATTTGTGGCACTCAAAAAGGCCATGGAAACGGCCAAGCAAGCCCAAAAGAAGGGATTGCAAAAGGCATTCCAAGGAGGCGCGAGTCTTTATGATGATAAGGAACAAGAAAAGAAAGAAAAAGAGGAGCAAGCCAAAAAAGAAAAACAAAGACAAGAAGAGTTATTGAAAAAGCGAAAAGCACAATGGGAAGATGAGTGTGTTAAGCGCATGGCTCAAGGTAAACCAGCAATCACCTACGAAGATTGGGACAAGGAAGAGAAGGAAAAGGAAAAGGCCGAAGAGAAGCGACAAAAGGAGGAACGACGCAAGGCTCGGGCTGCCGCGCGTCAAAGTCTATCCAGTGACAATGGCAAAGACGACGATGATGATGACGACGACGACGAATTGACTGAGCAAGAGTTGGCTCAATTGCGTGGCTACAAAAAGACATCGGATGGGCGAGTCACTTCCTACTTTACACGAGAACAATCGGACCGAGAAAAGGCATTGATTGGAGATATTGCTCCCAAGCGTTTGGAGTCCACTTCTTCCACGGCCGATTCCATGGCATCTTCGGTGACTTCCTCGGGCAAGGGAAATCCATCGGCTTGGAATCAAGCTGGAACTACCTGGGAAGAAAAGGATACATCTGAGTGGTGTCGTGATCAACTCAAAAAGCGCCTTTTGGAGACCAAAGTGGAAGGTTCTGGTTCCATCGTCGGAACTGTCTGTAAGGTTGACACTATTACAGGAGATGCATCCGTAGCGATTGCTAGTGGCAAGAAGCGCTACATCTTTGATTTCCACTGCGGGGTGGATTTCGAAGTGCGCAAGGACGATGATGTGGTGGCTTCTGGTACTCTCAAGCTCCCAGATATTTGCAGCACCCACCATCACGAATTGGAGATTGAATTTCAAAAGTGGAAGAAGTCGTCTTCCCAACCCGATATTCTCCGGTGCCGCGAGTCTCTTGTCTCGCAAATTCGGGAAAGTGTCAAGCAATTCGTCACAGACTTTAATGAATTCTATTGATACGGCTACATCGACAGTTAAAAAATATCCTACTACTAGTGGTAGTATAGTACTCGTACTCATATTGCACTACGCAATCAAATTGTTGAAGCCTATACAGATACAACACTCCAACTATCAGCAGGCTGACGCTAGCTACCAGCCACTAGTTGTTGTTTTGCTGGAGTTAGTCTTCGTGAAGGCCTTGCTCCACAGAAGGAAGGGGTACTGCCTCCGCCTCATTGTCTCCGGGAGCCAGGTGTCTCGTAAGGTCCCAGGTGATATCTTTCTCCAAAAAGAAGAAGTCCAACCAATCGTAGCCTACAACCGCATTGGCAACTAACCAGGCAGCCTTCATAGCTCCCTCCATGGAACAAACCGTCAGATCATGACCTCCCACGTAGAGACCAGGGTAGGGGGTTTCGGGACGGATGCCCTTGGCAGCGAACCGTTCACGACTTTGACTCAATCCACGATGCAAGGGTCCAATGAGCTGCATCAGCGCTACTTTGTCTGGTACAACATAAATCAAGGAAAATCCAAATGTCAGTTGGATGATGCACACAAAATAACCTCATACTCCAAATTGGATACATACCTTTCAGTTGAGGATAGATCTCCAACAAATCGTCACGAACGGTTTCCAGGAGTCGCCTGGTATCGCCTCCTTCCTTGCTGCCATACAACTTGGGCTTGGTCTCCAACGTGTGGACAAAATCGTCATCCGCTTCAATAGTAACCACACACGTAGAGACATTTCCGTGAACCAACTCAAACGACGGATCTTTTGCAGATGGGAACGAAACCTTCATCCAGGATTCCTTGGGTCGGAACCGCTTGTAATTTCTGCTGGGAACGGACTGTGACTTAGGTTCAGTAACGGTGGTGGTAGTTGCTGCATCAAGTTCCTCTTGATTCGCTTCATCGGAAGGAGCAGCTGATGTTTCTTGGGATCCCCCCGAAGTCTCGGGTGTGTCGCTTGCCTGGGGTGCAACCCCATCGTCCTCGTTGACCATGCGTGGGAACCGATAGTAGTCTACTTTGGGAAGCTCCAACTCGGCCGCCGAGCCAGCGATACCAAACATGATTTTGAAGACGGGTCGTTGTTCCTCCAATGCAGGTAGCCCTTGGGGTACCTTGTGGACGGCTCGGACCTCAGCGGGGAACAAGTGAATAAAAGTTGGAATGAAGCCATGCATACAAATGACAACCGGCTCATGGGTATCCCATCGGGTCTGATCCAATTCCACTTTACGTCCATCTGTGAACTGCACGCCAACGCATCTGGGCTTGGGTGGTTCCGCCTTTTTGTTGTCAGCTGATGTTTGGTTGGTTGGCTCCTCGCCGGTAGAAGCATCCTCCATGAGGAGTGTTTGGGGCTGCAACCCCGAAAGGATACGTCCTCCGTTTTGTTCTACCACTGTTGCCAAAGCATGACACAAGGCTCTTGGCCCCCCAATCGGATAGTGCAAACCATCGTCTCCAAGTAGTTGACTAATATTGCTGGTATGAGCACCCAAACTGGCCTTGCTGGGTGGAATGCATTCTTCCTTCATTCCCATGGCGGCCATGACAGCTCGAGTCTTGGGGTTAATGGGAAAGCCTCGTTGCAAAAAGTGAGCCGCATTGCGAATCGCTGATTCCCCATAGGTACTTGTGGTGCGCAGGTCATTGACAGCCTCGGGAACTAGTTTGGAGAGATAATAGTCTTGAGCTGATTGATCGACGGCACGACAGGTGGCAACGTACATGCCTGTGGAAGAATTTCCCATGCCACCCTCTAGATCGGGCCATCCATCACCCAGCTCCAAAGCAGCATCCTCCATCAAATTGGCAAGACCACCAGCACGCACTGCAAAGAGATTGTCACCTTGACTCCCAATTCCTGGAATGGAGTACAATTCCAAAGCTTCTCCCGGTTGTGCAATTGGAGCAAATCGAATTCCACCCATATCATCTGCCGTGGTGGCAAGGGCTGGTGCCAACAAAGGAATCTGTGAGGATACATTGGAGAGACTGTTCATGTCTACATCAAAGGGTAGCCCCGCAAAAGCCTTGGTTTTGGAAGTGGAGGTTGTCAACTCGGGGAGTGTGAGACATCCACTGGCATCGGCGCGTTGAGAAATCACCAGTACTTTTCGGCCCGCTCTTGATAACAAAGCAGCGGTATATAGAGCATCTGGACCATATCCCAAGAGAATGGTGTCATAGGGAGAGCCATCAATAGGTTCGTTGCTTGGTACTGAGCTACCGACAGGTTGCTTGAGTGCCTTTAGCTTTTGTGCATCATCCATTATTTGTTCGCTATTCTTGCCGTCACCCAAAGCACTACTCGTACTGGTATAGTAGGGCTCGACAGAGGCAATGGCATGCTTGGGCATGGGTCCCAATGCTCTCTTGGTGCGACGGTCCAAAATCCTCATGGTTCCCGCCACAAGGACAATCAAGGCCCAGGGTTGCAATCCAATCAATAGATACAATGTCGACAACAGCAAGACTTTCCAACCTACATTCCCTCGCTGCATCATAAATAGGACCATAACTGCCGTAGCCTTGGAAATGGGAGGTTTGCCTTGCCGAAAGGGACTGAATTCTCCTTGTGCATATTTGCGTTGCATGGTCAAGACACGTTGTTCCCATTCCGGACGACCTCGCAGAACCTGTCGTAGAATACCAAATTTTTCTTCCATGCGTCGTTCAAATCGAGCCGCGTTGGCTTGTACTTTCCAACCTCCATTTTTGGAGGGTTGAAAATAGTCGGACGTATCCGATAACATTTCTTCGAATTGTTGGACATAGTAGTGCGATTGGAAGAGTGGTGGATGGGGAGGAATGGGACGGTTGGGACAAGTTTGTGATTGCGACTGTGACTGTGATTGTGACGATGGATCTTGACCTTGACATTCTTGTAGACGATCGGAATAGTACAAGAGTTGTGTGTTGTAGTCTTCCAATTCTTGTTGCGCCTGTGCCAAGAGTTGAGGTGCCCAAAAGGTGGAAATCGAGTCGGAAGACAACTGTCCCACCAAACTGTTGGCTCCACAGTTTTTGGGTTTGACTAACGCATCCGCCCGAGGGCAAGTGGGCTTTTTGGATTTTCCCAAACGCATACAGTACGAGTACAGTACGTTACTACTGTTGTGGCAAGGGACAAAGAGGCCAAGCGAGGGTTTTGTGGTGGCAGTGGCAGTTGGCACTGACAGTGCACCTTCTCGTCGTAGTTCGTAGTGGGAAAGGTGAGGGGTGAGGGAGTGGTGACTTTGGTCTTCCACGTGGAGGAGGCGAATGAAAGAATGAGGTGAGACATGACGTATTGAACATTCCTGATTCCCTTGGATGAGGGACCTCCTGTGGACCGTACATGCGACGTCGAAGATTCGCACTTTGGCCAGTCGTCCATTGTCGACAAATAATAATCATCAAGCAAGCTACTCGTAGCATTGCAAAATCCACATAATCTTTTCTTGTTGTCACGCCGCCGCCGCCACTCCACGACGTCGACGTCCTCCTCAAGACCACCTTGTAGTCTCTTTTGTACTTTTGGGATTCTTCTTCTTGCACTACTACCGGTACCTTCCGCTTCCATACTATACTCGTAAATACAATGTCTTTTGCAAAGAGAACTTTGGTTATGTTGGCCTTGGCCTTGTCTGTCTCTCAGTCGGCAAGCGCTTTCCACACTGGAGCCTTGGCTTCTTCGGGACTTGTCAAGGCTTTGGATGTTCGCAAGAACGACTTTGCCCTTCAGTGAGTATTTACTGTTACTGTTGCTCTGCTCTCTTGGATCTTGCTCGTTGGGATTGGATTGGTTGCATGTCTTTCTTTTTCTATGGTTGGCCTTTTTTTGTGTGCATGACATGACAATGCTGTTCATTTTCCTCATGTGTTGTTTTTGGCGACCTTCTCTTTCTTCTACCTCTCGCACCTCCCATCGTTTGGTTTTCCTGCTGTCGATTCTAGAGCCGAGGCTGTCCCCAGCGCTAGCACCCGTGTTGCCTTGTCCACCACTGGAGGAGAGCAACCCCAAACTGCCGCCAAGCCCAATTTGATGGCCACCTTGGAGGTTGGATCTTACTTTGGATTGTGGTACCTTTTCAACATTGGATACAACATTTACAACAAGCAAGCTTTGAACCTTCTTGGTTACCCATGGACTGTCGCCACCCTCCAAATGGCCACTGGAATTGCCTACTTTGTTCCCCTTTGGCTTCTTGGGCTTCGCAAGGCCCCCAAGCTTAGTGCTTCCGACATCAAGACCTTGATTCCTATTGCTCTTTGCCACACTGGAGTCCACGCCGGAGCCGTCGTTGCCCTTGGAGCTGGAGCCGTCTCCTTTGCCCACATTGTCAAGGCCTCCGAGCCCGTCGTCACTTGCGCCTTGAACTTTTTGCTTCTCGGACAAGTCTTGCCCATGCCTGTCTACCTTACTCTTCTCCCCATCATCGGTGGTGTCGCCATCGCCTCTATGAAGGAGCTCTCCTTCACCTTCTTGGCCTTGGCCTCCGCCATGCTTTCCAACGTCTCTTCTGCCGCAAGAGGTGTTCTTTCCAAGAAGACCATGTCTGGAAAGAAGATTGGAGAGAACTTGGACGCCCAAAACTTGTACGCCGTTCTTACCGCCATGTCCACCGTCATGTTGATCCCCATGACCTACGCCATTGAGGGAACCGGCATGTTCAAGGTCATCGGAGAGTTGATTGCCTCTGGTCAACAAACCCAAAAGAGCATTGCCACCTTGCTCGCCCTTGGAGGAGCCTCCTACTACGCCTACAACGAGGTCGCCTTCTTGGCCCTCGGAAAGGTCAACCCTGTCACTCACGCCGTCGGAAACACCATCAAGCGTGTTGTCATCATTGTCGCTTCCGTCATTGCCTTCAAGACCCCCATGAGCACCGGTTCCATCATTGGATCCAGTGTCGCTATTGCCGGAACTCTTTTGTATTCGCTTGCCATGAATGCTACCAAGAAGAAGAACTAAACAAAAGCCGTCTTGTCTCGTGTTGTTGGAGGATCTCCAGTGCATGAGTGTATGCATGCATGCATGCATGCATGAATACATGATTGGATGAATGAATGAATGATTGCATGGAGTTAACCCAAAACATTAGTTGTATCAGTGAGTGGTTTGCGCTTGCCTCTTCGTACCTAGTTTATTTTATGCTGGCGTACCCGTAGTAGCCATGATGCTTTTACACCTCTTTCGTGTCGGCATTACCTGGTACAGGTACTCGTATTGTAGTTTGTTGGCATCTCATCATCATTCGTCCGTCCTCGTCAGGCGAAAGTTCCAAGTAGCGTACGTAATTAAGATAGTTCCGGAGCCGCTCGTGACCCTACCCCCAATGTCGTTGGATTTTGTTTACCACAGTAGGTATTGCATTGTGACTGGATGTCATCTTACGCGCGATAAAGTGTGTGTTATAGAAATGGCCCGACGGATTTTACCACACTTGGCAAATGCGCAAAAGTCGACATTGGAACTATGGACAGACGGCCTTGTGTCAACGGAGCCCTCCTCTCTCGGGGTGCTGCTGGCCAAAATCGACCAGGTGAGGCACCATGGGCGTCTGTGTTGGATGGATTTTTGTTGTTTGTTTTATTGGAGTGTAGTGTGTGTGAAATGAAAATGTAGAAAGGACGGGGGTTGGAAGGTTGTTCTGGAAAGAAACCAGGGCAAAAATGGGACACTGGAGCGCCGAGGGCACCTTCCGGCGTAGCCTCTACGCAGCTTACAGTACGGAGAGACTGCTGCGAGTGTGCGCTGGGCTGGTAGTTTTGCAGTCAGTTGTGAGGCTTGGTTCCAATACATTTACCCAGGAGTTGTATCTTCCAGCATTGTCGTTTCGTCTCGTATGTATTGTTGTGCAGTGCTAGGTGTCTGCACGCATGATTTCGTTGTCCATTGCCGGAAATCCAAGGCACAAGGCTGGATGGGTGAACATGGGCTTAAAAACAGCAGGAACATGTCATTCGTATACTCACTTGTTTTTTCTGTCTTTCTCTTTTTCTTGTACCCCTCGTTGCAGTGTGTCAACATTGAACCGAGGACAGGACCTGTTTGCTGTTTCGGTTTATTGATGGGAGAATTGGTAGGCTACGAAGGATCCATTGTTCAGCGAAATCTAGTTCATCCATTGTTGTTATGTTTAGCGGAAGCCAACAAGCTGGGGTTTCGGATCTCTTGCTCGGCGCTGGTGGGTTCACAGGCTCCTTGGGAAATGGCTTTGGCAATGATGCCGGGCCTTCGGGAGCAGGGGGATCGTCGACTGGCTCAACACCCTTGGACCTCAACGACTTCCCAAGCCTCGCAGGCAACAGCAACAACGCCTCGTCCTCCAACAACTCGGGCAACGGACTCGCGGCGGCGTTACGGCAGCAGCAGCAACAACAGTTGCTAGCACACCAGCAGCAAATGCTGCAAGGTGGCTCTGCCAAGCAGAACAACCTGTATCGCCTAGCCATGGCGGGAGGCTCCAATGGGGCACCCAACTTCAACATGGCAACGGAAGATTTCCCAGCCTTGTCCGGTGCGCCCACATCGGCTTCCACTGGAGGGTCTTCTGCCGCCTCGTCGTCACCCTCCCTGCTGCTAGGAGGGGCCAATGCTTCCAACGCTGTCCAACAGGGAGGAGGCTTGGCCTTTGCTAACAACAACACTTCCAGACAACAGAGTACAGGGTTGGGATCTCTGTATGGAAACGATATAGATTCTGGAGCATCAGCCACAGCTCCAGGTGCTTCCTTATCGCAGCCTGAAGGAGCTGGTCTTGTGACTGGGGATGGATTGGGTGGATTGGCGCTAGGCGGTGTGTCACAACAATCTGGCAATTCGCAACAACCTCCATCGAGAATGGGACCCTCAACGGTACCATCGGCTTCGATATCTGGTAATGCTGCCGCGACGGGTACAGCACTCAGTGGTGATTTTGGTCTCTTGGGGCTTTTGGGAGTCATCCGGATGACAGATGCGGATCGCAATGCTCTAGCATTGGGTTCCGATCTAACTATGCTTGGCCTCAACCTAGGTTCTAGTGAGCAGATCTACAGCACTTTTTCAAGTCCTTTCTCGGAGAGCACGTCAGCAACAAAAGAACCGCAATATCAGGTAAGCTACCTATTTGGAGGGTACGAGATGCATCGGAGCTGCTAAAGAAACAAAACCACTCACCCCATTACCTGTTTGTGCTAATTCGTAGCTACCCACGTGTTACTACATGCAACCACCAGCCTTGAAGACAGGGCACCTGTCCAAGTTTCAACTGGAGACATTGTTTTACATCTTTTATGCTCTACCGAAAGATGTTCTGCAAGCGTATTCTGCACAAGAGTTGTACACAAGGGAGTGGAGGTATCACGGGGACTTGAAGCTGTGGTTCAAGCGGGCTGGTCCATCAGATGGTGTCACTTCTTCGACAACGCCACAGTACTTGTACTTTGATATCAATACATGGGAGAGACGTCTGTTCAATGGTACCATGAACCAAAATGTTACCAACGGATTCCTCTCAGAAGATGATGTCAGGGTCAAGTTCCAAGGCTCATAGGGTGCACATTCCTGGATCAAGACTTGCGCAAGCTCTCTCTTGCGTCCTCATTCCATGGGGACTTGCCCAAGAAGAGCGTGTAGATTTGCAATAAACTAGCAATAGGTACTCAAGAACGTTGGGGTTTTTCCATTTCCACTAGCAGGAGACATGTTCCTTCGTAGTTGGGCGGAACCGAACACCGGAGTAGGCCGCGGAGTTGAAAGGGTATCCAGAGGGGAATCGACATACACATGGTTGCAGCTCTGGCAGGATTTATGATGAGAAGAAACAGACAGTTGAGTCAAGGAGTGCAAGAACTGTATTTTTATTGGTTACTCGATTGTTTGTTCATTCTAGTGTATATTTTTCTGACCTTGGCATGGTACTTGGATACCTTGCAACAAGGGTTTCTCCCAAGGATACCATGGGGGGTTTGAGTAAGATTTGTATTTGTTTGTTCTTTTTTGTATAGCTTAGTAATGCCATGTCTTGCAGAGAGTCAAAATGATAGCAGTTAAGAGTGCTTGCGAGGCTGTTGGATAGGCCTAGAGTGGATGGGCTTGGTGGCCTTGAAGTTCATTTGAGTCTTGTTCTTCTTGGCGTTTTCCTTCATGCGCATATGGTTATCCACGAGGGAAGGTCCGCTGTTGTGGACCACAACATTGCGGGTCTCTTGAGAGCGAGGATCACCATGTTTGACTTCCTTGATGCTTCCCTTTGCCTCGCGAGGCTTCCCCTTCAAGGTTCGGCGAGCTTCCCAACGCTTGGCAAGACCAGCATAAATTGTGCGGGCAGCTTCTTCTCTCTCTTCGAGAGAAGCCAAGTTCATCATCAACATGACAAACATTTCGACAGCCTCCAATTCGGCTGCTTCTTCGGCGGATGGAGGAAATGCCTCATCCAATGCTTCATCTGAAATGGTATGAAGAAAATCGGTTTCTGTCGATTGGACAGTGAGGATTGGCACACCATTATTGAAAATGGTTGGATGTGCCTCTTCACCCATAGATGGGTGGAATGGTTTTGCCAAGGGGGATAGAACGGAGGCTGTCATTGTAGATTGAGTTTCAAAGTGTGAGATGTCAAAGTGGCACGCGAAATAGATTTGTGACTGTCCGAAAGTGGGTTTTCAGAACTCGGTCGTGATTTCTCGTGTCAAATTCCTGTTTCACGTTGAGGAGTTCGCCTTGCTCGCCCCGTAGCCGTCCTGTGCACTGGGTACGTCACGAGCTCTTATGGGTGAAGGGCGAATCCTGCATCCGAACTGGAACTCGCATAGGCGAAAGATTTCGGTGCGTAATGTGGGCGAGTCGGAACCGTCAAAGGAATTCCGATCTTGAGAAACGTTGGATACGTTGTGTGAGGATGTATATTCGGGTCCTTTGCCGTTCTTGTTGACATCAAATCGAGTATCAACGTGATGGCTATGACACCACGAGACCATCTTCTCCATGGCGTACATCCCTGATTCTTCTCACGGCCCTCTAATCTCTCGCAGTCGGGCTTTGTCGCACTGATGAATCTCGCGGGTGTAATCCAGTGATATGACCCAAGGATATGATGAGATACAAAATCTCATGCTTCATGCTCCGTGATGTTGATTCCAAATCCCCCAATTCCACTGGATCGTGGACTTCAAGAAGCGATCCAGAATGCTTTTTCTTTGAGACGAGAGATTGGCGTATTTCCGGCTCGATGTAATTCCCTTCACTATCACGGATCTCCTCGCCAACGACATCACTTCTATAACAATGCAGGTTAGGAATAAATCCAAAGGCAGGCAAAATGAGCCGATAACTACGTAGATTCTCACTGTTGTTCTTTTATGTTTCCCTCTTTCATGGTAGCTTACAATACTCAGATGTTCTCAATTCTAGGTCCAAATTTTCCGACGAAAATGGTTTGGTAGCTAAAAGGGGTTCTCGTGCCCTGACGCTGCCGTCCGGGATTTCCAGGACATGTTGTACAAAGAAAATAATTCCCAGCGAGCAGCCTCTCACATTGCATGCAGAAATGTTTTCCTTTAACTGCACCGTGCACTACAGTAGGCTTATGGATGAAACTGACTGTATAATATTCTCTTGTCTCTTGTTGCCATGGAGCATGAATATGAAAAGCTGCACAGGATTGGTGCCGGACAAAGCTTGGTACGAGAAACCTCACTGCCGTAGCGTTATACCAGTAACAACATGTAATACAATGAAGATCACTGCTAGTAAGCGATGGCTTTATATTATTATGTTTGTACTCGATTTTTTGTTCATTCTAGTGTATGTATATTTGTCCTCGGCATGGTGCCTCGGTCCCTTCGAACAGACGGGCATTCCGGGGAATGATGGGCAGAGGACTCATGGTATGTATTTGTTTGATCTTTTTTCTTTTGTGTGTCAACGTCGCACTATTAATGTCATGGATCGAGTCAAAATTTATAGAATCAATTTTGTTTGCGAGGCTGTTGAATAGGCTTGGCGTGGTTTTGCTTGGGAACCTTGAGGTTCATTTGGGCCTTGTTCTTCTTGGCGTTTTCCTTGGCACACATTTGGTTTTCCATTACGGCTCCAGTGAAGTGGACAGCCATGTATCGGGATTCTGGTTCTGGTTCTGTCATGGTGACTGAGTTGAATATGCGATGTGAAACTAGCACGGATATCAGATTTGTGAGCACATCCCAGTGGCTCTTGGGAAGGAAGGTTTCAGAACTCTGTTGCGATCTCCCGTGTCAATTCCACTTTTTACGCTTCTCTTAGAAGATCGCCCCGCTCGATGCGTAGCCGTCCTGTGCCTCCAGTATGTCACGAGCTCAATTTTTAGTAGAAGGATGGGTTCGTGGAAGACGTCAAACTTATAGGACGTGCGAAAGATTTAGTGCGATGGACAGGCGCGGGAACTCTTCGATTCGATTGATTCGAGAAAGATGATTCGCTGTACATACGGGTTCTTTGTGACCACAACACCCATCTTGGTTGCCATCCATTCCACACTCGCTCCCATCGCTGTCAATCCAATTCGCATCCTCTTGGTTTGGGGTGACTTCACAACATCATGAACTGGTTTGAGAGGCAATTCTTTTTTCTGCTGTTCCTTGAGAACTTCTTATTCTCCTCTGGTTTTATACCTTTTCCTCTTCCTCTTCCTCGCCAACCTTCCCTACGTCTGTCATCTGCTACTGCCAATCCAGCAATTCAATCAGATGATTTAATCCAACGGCGTGAGGCCAAGAAATACCAGATTATTTCCGCAGAGGCTGCAGAACCACTTGCTCGCAGACTTCAAGAAACGTATCCGAACCGCTTCTCCTTTCATCCCACAAAATGGGAGAAATTTCCTGATGGTACAGACAACATCGAGATAGGAGGTTTCACGCCTCACAATTTGGTGTCCGGAGAGCACGTCCTTTTTCTTGCCAGTTTTCACAACAATGATGTCACATTGAGCCAATTTCAGGTCATGATCACATTGTTGCTTAGTTTTGTTGAGTCACTAACGGTGGTACTTCCATATTCTCCTGTCGGTGAGTTCCTTCATTGTTTCCTCGAAGTGGGACCTTTGCAGCTTGTCAACCCATTTCTGATTTGTTTTTTGTACTGGATATAGGGACAATGGACCGTGTAGTTCGGGAGGGTCAAGTGGCTACCGCAGCCACGTATGCACATATGTTCTCTTCGCTGCCCAGCTGTGGACGTCCAACGAGGTTGATGGTCTACGACCTTCATACTTTACAAAATCGCTTTTACTTGGTGAGTTTGATATTGCGAATCTAGCGCCTTGTCCGACCATGTATCAGTCCTAACAATCCCCCTTCGCATTATTTCATCATCAGCACCGAAATGCTGTGGCATCTTTGTTGACTGCAATTCCAATTCTCAAGGAGAAGATCAAAGATAGCGGTATTGATTGTATTGCCTTTCCAGACGATGGTGCTGCCAAGCGATTTGCTTCTATGTTCAAAGGGATGGATTTAGAGGTCATTGTATGTGGTAAAACACGCGGTGAAGGAGACAAGCGCAACGTTGTAATCCAAGATGGAGATGCTGCGGGAAAGAATATTGTCATTGTTGACGATTTGGTTCAGACTGGCGGTACTCTATTCGAGACAGGGAAGCGCTTGAAAATGGCCGGTGCTGCCAGTGTCAATGCTTTTGTGACCCATGCCGTTTTCCCCAATGATAGCTGGAAACGATTCAATGTAGGTGGAGATCGGGCATGTTTTGACAAATTCTGGGTCACGAACTCCATTCCTACTCGAACTAGTGAACTACCCGTGGATGATGGTGTGTTTGAGATTCTAGACTTGACAAAGTTGATTGTTCATGATCTGGATCATTACTCGTCGGCCTAAGAACACAATTGGCTACGGACTACTAGCCCACTTTTGCACAAAGAGGACGTAGGCTGGCAAGGGAATATACGCGACAACAACAAGTGGACTAAAGCCCCAAAGCTCCACTTGGACTAGTTCCTTCTCGAATGCTTTTTCGCAATTCAGCTCGCTACCCACAACATGTTGAGACATTAATCACAGCGCACAGCATAGGCAAACTTCAGCCTTACCTTTGAAAGCGCTTCACGGACTTGTTCCGCCAGACGAGCGATATCCTGAGCACCTTCGTGTTCTTCACCCTGGAGGCGTTCGGATGCTTTCATCAATTGTTCCGGTTCCGACAGGAGGCGAGTGTTTTCTTGTTCCAAGAGCTCAATGTCCTTGTTGAGCTTTTCAACATACTGATGCTGTTCTTGTAATTGATTGGTTCTGTTCTGAATCATTTTGGCCAGGGTCTTTTCGTATAGTTCCCTCTCAGCTTCTCGCGGAGCAAAAAGATTGCGGACATCTAGCTCAAATCGAGATTTCATTGTCCCGATGTCGTCTTCCAGCTTGTTTGCTTCTTGTTGGCTTTCTCGAATTTGGGAATGAACAGATCGAATGCGGTCGCTTACCTCAAACAGTTCCAACTCAATGAAGTTGCGGTCATTGGTTGCCTCCAATAGTTGGCGACGATAATTCTGATTGATAGCCTCTTCTTGTTGGTCTTTTTCTTGTAGGAGTTGTAGTGCTTCTTGTGCTTCTTCGAGCAATTGTTGCTCATGGCAAAGCTTTTTCGATTGATGTTCAATTTTCTGCGCAAAAGCGACCATATCGGGTTTGTCAAACATTAGAGTGGTCTCATCACTCCTAGGGGGATTGCTCTGTGGCGTGTCGGTCTCTGACGGAACATTCATGGTTCCCGTGAGTAGCAAGAAGAGCATTTGTCTTCAGCCATCATGGCCATCACCGTCGGATGCAAGTTTTGTGTGACGTCATGGGTAGCAGATTCAGTCGCGGGAGTCAACCCGCAGTTCAGATTTTGGAGGGAAGTCTGCCACTTGTCAATAAATTTGCCGTTGAGAAATTGGGGTTGGAAACAAAGAGACAATGAGAATACAAAGCCAATTGGAGTTACTGACAATCGTTCTCCTGTCAACCTTCTCAGAATGCTTTTTAGTTGTTCCACCGGCTTGGTTCGGTTCGAGGCCTTCCTCGTCGCTTCCCCTGGCACAAAGGTCTCCCCCTCCTGCAGCAGGGCAAAAGCAACAGGCGTTGAAAGATGTATTGTCAAAAATTGAAAAGGTCTACGGCAAGGGAACTATCGTGAAGTTGGGGGATGCTGACAGTATGGCATTGGATTCTATTCGGTCCGGAGCCATGACTTTGGATGCTGTATTGGGTGGAGGATACCCCAAAGGCAGAGTGGTAGAGATTTTCGGTCCCGAGAGTTCGGGAAAAACCACCTTGGCACTGCACGCTATTGCCGAATGTCAAAAAGCAAACGGAACCGCCGCCTTTGTGGATGCTGAACATGCTCTAGATCCAACTTATGGTGCGTAATAATCCGATTTTGCCTGTACTGATGCCATTGACACGACGGACATGGCCGAACATTCCCTACTCAATCGAGTGTGGCTCACCCTATTTTTCTATCAGCTTCCCGTTTGGGAGTAGATGTGGACAATCTATTTGTGAGTCAACCAGATACAGGTGAAATGGCTTTGGATATTGTGGATCATTTGATTCGGAGTAGTGCGGTCGATCTCATTGTCGTTGACTCGGTGGCTGCCTTGGTGCCCCGCGCGGAGTTGGAAGGAGACATGTCGGATCAACAGATTGGTTTACAAGCTCGTCTCATGTCCAAGGCACTTCGAAAAATTACAGGATCATTGGCCATGAGTCAGGCCACTGTGATTTTCTTGAATCAGCTACGTTCCAAGGTTGGAGTGATATATGGGAATCCAGAAGTGACATCGGGAGGAAACGCGCTCAAGTTTTTTGCATCGGTCCGACTAGATGCCCGACGTAAAGAAGTACTTCCTGATAACAAGGGAATTCGAGTCAAGGTGCGGGTGGTTAAAAGCAAGGTCGCAGTTCCTTTCCAGTCGGTCCTGTTGGATATTCATTTTGGAACTGGCATTGATCGCTATGGTTGCCTGTTGGATGCCGCGGTAGAACGTGGCATTGTGGAACGACGCGGTAGCTGGTATTCTTACAAGGGAGAACAACTGGCACAAGGGAGACTTGGAACGGTGGAGCTCCTCAAGGAAGACGAGGTTGGCAAGAAGATCGAGGAGGATGTCCGTCTAGATATGTCAAACCCCGGCTCCAAAGATGCCAAGAGTGGATCTCAAGGGGATGGAGACGACGATGATGATGATACTGACAACGATCAAGGCCATGGCGACGACAAAGACTTGGAGAACACAACCATGGATACAGATTAGGATGACCAACGATGTTTTCTAGGTCAATTAGAATGTACCTGCTAAAAGTGTGAATTTGCCTTCCGTTTCTATATTATGCGTTCTGTCTGGTTGAAGGCCGCAATGTAATGGGACACACCCCGTTCAAAACCTGGAGACATGGCTGGCGTTTCAAGGCCCTGGAATGGATTCATGAGATCTGCCACGTAAAGGTTATGAATTTGTTGGAACAAAGATTGCACTTCATCTTCCATAGGGCGAGCTTCGTCTTCTACAATTAGAAGAAACTTGACTTGTGTAGATGTGACGTAACCTAAAAATAATAAGACGAGCGAGTAGAGAACAAAACAAAATAATCAAGCTGTGTGAGAAATTCACCCAAAACTATGGAAAGGAGAGCATTGTGAATGTCACCACGGGCAACCTAAAACAGCGGCATATCGTACCATACAACTTCATCTCATCCATTGGACACAGCAGACCTGCAAAGAAGGGACTTCTCCCTTGAGAGGACGAAACTTTTCTCCACGCTTTCCCTGGCGGAGGGCCCGACAACTGATCCAACCGGTCCAGTGCCGAGTGCATTGCAAACGTTAGCCGCGTTGACTCTTCCGCATCCGTATCAGTCAAATCTTCCCCTGCTGTACCAGAAAATGTTTGATGATAGAGTAATTCATGATTCTTTCCAACTACAGCTAGACCTAGGGCTACCATCTTGTAATGCAACGCCTGGAGTGTTTGTCCATTGTTCTGGTTTCTGGATGCATGCTGGATGCGTTAGACTACATCGACCACAACATTTATCTCGACTCCAAGGATTCAAAATCTTCCATGGCAAGGTCCTCTCACAATTTCGTTCCACTCCTCGTGGAAAGGCATTCCCGTGGACCATTGACCATGACGGCAACCGAGAACCGTCCTAGCATGCCTCCTCCTGATCGATTTTTCAAACAAGGATCTTTAGAATTACAAAACGCAGTAGAGCTAGGAGATGTAGAGCTGTCTCTACCAAAGGACCATTGGGACCAATGGATTGCTTCCAACCCCAATGAGGCACCCCAACAATCATTACCTTCATACCAGTCTACATTTCCTACAGAATACCCCGGCTTGGCAAAAAATAGTACTCATCTAGTGGAAAATTCTACCTCTGAAGAAACCCAGCCATCAAATGAAGACAACAACTCCATGTCAGACATGAATTTGCCGCGTTTCCATGACATTGTAGGACACGACGCCATCAAACAACGGTTGGACGAGGTCTTGCTTCCACTGGCATTGCCACCTTCCGTTGCGAAAAAGATTCTCCAGGGAGTTCGATCACTTCCAGCTTCCATTCTCATGTTCGGACCTCCAGGTTGTGGCAAAACACAATTGGCACAGGCCATTGCTGGGGAAGCGGATGCTGCATTTGTTTCCGTGGGGCCCAGTGACATTCTCAGTAAATATGTTGGAGAGTCAGAAGCCTCCATACGGACGCTTTTTCAAAATGGTGAGTCATCATTCTGACGGACCCGAGATTTTCCCGTCGTCCCATATTTTAACTCTTTGTCGTGCAAATTTCAGCATATGAACAAGCTGCGAAAATGGAAAGCAAGTGCACTGTATTGTTCTTTGACGAAATCGACGCACTGGGACAAAGTCGTGGCAATTCACATTCTACCACAGCCTCTTCGGATAACAGTTCCCGTCGGGTTCTTGCAGAACTTCTCATGCAGTTGAATCGCGTCAATTCTGCACCATACGTAGAGGTGGCGACTTCTGACTCGGCCATCACGGTCACCGTCCGCGTCATTGTCGTTGCAGCAACCAACCGGCCAGGAGACTGCGATTCTGCACTGTTGCGCCGATTTAGTGTGCGGGTGCTTGTCGACGTACCTACTGCACAAGACCGTCAAGAAATTTTGCTGCAATACCTCAAAGGAATAGAACATTCCTTAACTTCCGATCAACTGGAGGCCCTGGCTATTCACACGGAGGGCTGGACTGGCTCTGACTTGGAGAGTCTCACGCGGGAAGCCGCCATGGCACCCATTCGCGAGTGCATCTTTGTCGGTGGCAATAGGCAGCGATCGTTGAGAAATTCGTCAAAAGACAATCTTCATGAAAAATTCTTGAACCTTCGACCAGTGACCATGCATGACTTTCGGCTTGCCTTGGATTTCATTACCTTGAACAGTGCCGCAGGTGCCTCCCATGAAAATTTTGTTGGCAGCAGCAACGAGAGCAATAATATTTAAGGTCCCAAAATGGGACCTTAATGTTCTATAACTGATCCTAGGTATTTTTGAATCTAGGCTATCGGTCTTGGTATTGTTTTTTCACTTACATCATTCCAGGCATTCCCATACCTCCCATGCCTCCCATAGGAGGAGCTCCACCCTCAACAGGCTTGTCAACAATCATGGACTCGGAAGTGGTGAGAAGACTGGCAACGGAGGAAGCATCAATAATTCCTGTTCTGGTGACCTTGGTAGGGTCGATAATTCCAGCTTGGAACATGTCAGTGTAGATTCCATTTTGGGCATCGAATCCCATGGAAATTTCAACTCCAGGCTTGGTGAGCTCTCCGCAGATAACGGCACCCTCCTCACCGGCGTTCTTGGCAATAGTGGACAAAGGAGCCTTCAAGGCGCGTTGGATGATTTGGACACCAATCTTTTGGTCCATGTTTGTGCATTTCTCGGCAACCTCATCAAGGAGAGTGGAGCAGTACAACAAGGCCTTGCCTCCTCCGGGGACAATTCCTTCCTCAACGGCAGCACGGGTAGCGTTAAGGGCATCAACGACGCGGTCCTTCTTCTCTCCGACCTCAACCTCAGAGGCTCCTCCGACACGGATGACGGCAACACCTCCGGAAAGCTTGGCAAGTCGCTCTTGGAGCTTCTCGCGTTCGTAGTCAGACTTGGTAGTGTCAATGGAGTGACGGATGAGCTCGCATCGCTCGGCGATTTCAGCCTTGTCTCCAGCTCCATCCAAGAAAACAGTGTTGCTCTTGTCAACCTCAATCTTCTTGCAGCGTCCCAAGTGGTGAGGTTGGACCTCTTCCAACTTCAATCCAGTCTCCTCGGAGATGACGGTTCCGCCAGTCAACAAGGCAAGATCTTGCATGGTAGCCTTGCGGTTGTCTCCAAATCCAGGAGCCTTGACAGCGCAGACCTTAATTCCAGCTCGGAGCTTGTTGACAACCAAGGTGGCAAGGGCCTCGCTCTCGACATCCTCGGCGACAATCAAAAGGGAAGCTTGGCTCTTGATGACAGACTCAAGAAGAGGAACCAATTGTTGCAAGCTGCTGACCTTCTTCTCAACCAACAAGATCAAAGGATCCTCAAGGATGCACTGTTGAGTCTTGGCGTTGGTAACGAAGTAAGGACTGATGTATCCGCGCTCGAACTTCATACCCTCGACGACCTCCAACTCGTTCTCCAAAGTCTTTCCGTCTTGGACAGTGATGACACCCTCCTTTCCGACACGCTCCATGGCATCGGAGATAAGGTTTCCAATTTCAGCATCAGAGTTGGCAGAGATGGTTCCGACTTGGGAGATCTCCTCCTTGGAGGTGATGGGTCGGCTAATTTCCTCCAATGTAGCGACGACCTTGTCGACGGCAAGTTGGATTCCTCGGCGAAGATCCAAGGGGTTCAATCCAGCGGCAACAGCCTTGCATCCCTCGGAGTAGATGGCACGGGCAAGGACAGTGGCGGTGGTGGTACCGTCTCCGGCAATATCGTTGGTCTTGGAAGCGACGCTCTTGATCAATTGAGCACCCATGTCCTCAAACTTGTCCTCGAAATCGATGGCCTTGGCAACGGAAACTCCATCCTTGGTAATCTTAGGGGGTCCATAGGGTTGGGCGATGATGGCATTGCGTCCCTTAGGTCCAAGAGTAACCTGTTGACAAAAAAAGAGTTGGTCGAAAGAAAGAATTCAAATGAGCGGCGGCCATTTGCTTGGTGAAAAAATTAAGATCGCTTTCCCAAACTCCGTCACTCCGTGCTTTCACGCGCGAAAAAATCACCAAAAACGGAATCCGAAAGGCGGGCCATCACGAATCTTACCTGAACGGCATCAGCCAAAATATCGACACCCCTCAACATGGCAGCACGGCCCTCAACGCCGAACTTGATTTCCTTGGCCATGGTACGGACAGATCCATGTCGGGAGGCAACGCGCGAGGCGATTCTGGAAGCGTTCAAAGTGGATCGGATCATTGTGGATGATGCAGATTCAAGACAAAATTGTGGCAGTGATGTGAGAATCCAACGAGCGGTTGTGATGGCTGAAGCCAAGTGACGAACATCGAAGATGTCCGTGCTGACGTCACGTTGTCAAAACTAGTGGAGATGGACGATCGACGCACCACGGAGAAATGCGCTGTTGTAGCGCATGTCAATTTCGTCGAAGGTCGGCCATGGTATTCGCCGTACGTCTCGGTCTACACCTCCTTTACGACCATGTCTATTAGCGGTAGTTGACACCATTCTAAGTTTCCTTTTTTGAAGTGAACTTAACTCATAGCGCGTACCCTTTGAACAACATTGTCTCTGGTTTCGCAACATCTCACTGCAGTAGTACTACCTGGAAACTTGAAGCCGAAAGCTTTAGATGCCAATCCAGTCAGTCCTCCTCCTTCGACTAGAATAATGAAAATGAAACGTGCACTTCCAGAACTTATCCGGGTGCTTTTACCCCCCATGGAACCTTCGACAGCAGCCGACTCTGGTCACAAAATCTACCTTCGACTCGGTTCCCAAAATACTGACTATCATCACTCCTCATGACGACGTATCGCCCCTTTTCTAAAATTGCCAGAACTCTCATCCAACAACAAGCACGGAGACAGGTGTCCATACTAGCATCGACTCTGCGAGGAATGGGAGCAAAGCCAACGGCACCGATGGTCATCCGAACGTATTCTCAGTCAAGTATTGCCTCGTCTCCAAACTTTGCCAAAGGAAAGAAAAAGTTTGTCCCTCGTAAAGCGGCCGTGGAAATGACGGAAAAAGCTAGGAAGTTCTTCAAGGCCCTGCTTGAAAATAGCCCCTCGAAAGCTGGAATTATGCTAGATTATCATCAGAGCACGTCGGGGCAACCCCGAATGGTATTTTCTTTCAAATTTGTCACAAAAGATGATCTTTCACCTGAGGATGAAGGGTAAGATGACTGATGATGCTGAATGTTGCTGAGTTGTGCCACTGGGTCGCGTCTAATTTGTATTTTTTTGTTTCAGTGTTTCCTTGGAACTCTTGGAAGATGGAAGCCCCAAACCGCCACGTGACGCGTTGGACGACGGTCTACCCAAATTGTATGTTCACCACAATGCATTTCTCAAAGTCCTCGGTGCCAAAGTGGATGTAAATACGGAGACTGTGACACCTATCCTGCATGACCGCGAGGGCAACGAAATGGATCCCAACTTTTAGAATATTTGTCTGCGGTGTTGGTGTTGACGTTGACTGGTATCACCGTTGGCTATTCTCGGTGGCGAAAATTGATTGGAATGTTCCAATGGAAAATGATAGATGATTGAAATGACTGCTGGATTGTCACCACGAATACCTTTGGAACAGCGCAACATTTTCACGACGACGAGCAATTCCTATTTCGTACAGTGTGAGTACACAAACTCAATTTAGATAAATCATTGAAACAATTCCATCAATACCCATAGTATAAGCTAAACAAAAGCTAATATTGGGATTTCTTAAACACGTCAGGAAACGACCAACAAACGTTGGAGTTTCGGAAGTTGAGAAAACAATTTACAACATGGTCAAGTCCAACAGCAAATTTCTGGGTACAATTAATATCATACTCTTCTTGATACAAAGATGTCATTGCACTTGTTGCCATTGTGAGTATTGTGAGAATAAACTTGCTCCCTCCAAGAAAACATGGCGACCATCTTCTATCATCTATCATCGATCGTCGTCTTCATCGATCTCTTGGAACGAAACATTCGGACATCGCAGGGACATCTGTGGACCGTCCACCACCAGTCGTGCATGTGATCTTGTAGTTCGTGGCTTCCGTGCACGCACACAACAGAACGACAACGAAGTGCTGCGTGATGAAGAAACGTGTAGGTCCTATGTACCTGGTACGGTACCACGATGTACTGCATCGCTTGTGCAGAGCAATACGGTGGTACCACCAGGTAGGAGGCGGACCCGTCGAGTGAAATGTTGCGCGGCGAATAGTGTCATCGTGACAAAACAACCAAGTCTTCCTTTTCCACAACAACAACTTTCTCAACATGGCAATCATCTACGCTCTCGTCTCTCGCGAGAAAACTGTACTGGCAGAGTACACTGCAGCATCGGGTGAGTCCTTGACATTAAGTTCCTGGTCCTTGATGCGATGAAGTGGAAGTTCTGAAGATTGCCGAACATGGAAGAGAGTGGGCACGCACGATTTGAGAACTGTTTGTACTGGTTTCATTTGTATTCCCTTGATGAAGTAAACAGATGTCTTGTTGTCAACTACCCCTGTACATGAATCTAACCATTGCGTCTGTTTTTTCCTTACCCTCAAATCACAGCAACGGGAAATTTCCCCACTGTCACTCGAGTTCTTTTGGCCAAAATCCCTGCAGAAGATGGAAAGATGACGTATGTCTACGATGAATATGTGTTTCATTACATTGTGGAGAATGGTATTTGCTACCTTTGTATGAGCGATGAGCGAAACAAGCACCGTGTGCCATTTGGATTTTTGGAGGACTTGAAGCGAAACTTTACTACCAAGTATGGACATGAGGCTGCCCAGACGGCGATTGCCTTTGCCATGAATGAAAGCTTCAGCCCCGTCATCCAGGAAAGAATGGAGTATTACAATTCTGAAGGTGCCGATCATAGCCTAGACAATATCGGAGCCGTCAAGAGTCAGATCGAGGATGTCAAAGAAGTTATGGTCCAGAACATTGAAAAGGTTTTGGAGCGAGGTGAAAAGATTGAATTACTTGTAGACAAGACGGATCGTTTGAACCAGCAAGCTTTCCGATTTGAATCTTCTAGCCGCGCCTTGCGCCGTGCTATGTATTGGAAGCAGATGCGATTCTATGGAATCGTTGCATTGGTTACAATCTTGGTCCTGTACGCTGCCTCTGTGTCCCTCTGCGGCTTTAACTTCCACCATTGCAAGGCCAGCAAGCACTGAGCTAAGGACGAAGGATTTGGAAGGAAAGGATGATTGTTTGGAGGTTCGTTGCACGTACATCTAGCGGGTGAGGAGTCTCCCCAAACCAGGGTGATGAGATGGGACATTTTTAGCTTACACATTGTAGATTTATTCTATTTGCCCTTATTCCTTTGTTTGTATGGACAACGGCAGCTCGTTGCTTCCTAGTACTTTGAAAGGATTGCTTGAACTACTTCCTACCAGTTGGGAGTTGGGACTGGGACCTATATTAGACATTCGTCTCGTAACAAATTTGACTAATTGGACTACGTAATACAATGACAACTGCCACCAATCACGCAGTCGCCATAAAATGCATGCAGTCGCCATAAAATGCATCGCCATCGCCGTTGCAACTTGCCTGTTCCTGGGACACCCAATTTACAGTAGCACAATTGCGATTTCTAATATCCGAATTCTACAGGTTGCTGTAGCTGTTGCGTTGCTGGGAAGATACATCCAGGGTTTTCTATTTCCTCTCTCTCACTCGAGATCTGTTCCTCATTTCAACAAGTCCTGGATGCAGCAGCCACCCCCCCTTCAGAATGATTCTACCGCCCAGGGGACGTCCCCTCTAAAGGCTCAAGTGTCTTCTTCAGTGACAGTGCCCAAGCGTCACGACTACATTTCCTGGGATGACTACTTTTTGGCAGTGGCGTTGTTGAGTGCAAAGCGTTCCAAGGATCCTCAATCCCCTTCTGGAGCTTGCATCGTTGACAACAAAAACAGAATTGTCGGTAAGTTCCATACAAAGGCTCCAAATGCAGAGGTGTTTTGTTCATGTGGAATTGACTTTATTGCTGTTCGTACCAGGAATCGGATACAATGGTTTGCCACAAGGTTGTTCGGATGAAGTGTTTCCTTGGAAAGACGGAAGTGGCGATGAACATGTCGACTGGCTACACACCAAGGATCCGTATGTGTGCCATGCCATTACCAACGCCATTCTCAACAAGTGTAGCAATGATGTGGTGGGTTGTCGAATATATGTGTTGGAATATCCCAATAGTGACTGCTCCAAAATGGTGATTCAATCAGGAATTCAAGCAGTTGTCATCCTGGGAAAGGAGCCAGAAACGGACCCTACTTTTTCGGCGGATTTGCAAGCAAGTCAAATTCTGCTGGATATGGCTGGGGTAACTGTGCGGTATTGTCCCCCCGAAGTTCCGTCGCTGATCTTGGATTTTGCAGCCAAACAAAATCCATCTGCTCCGGTGGTTGCCTCTGATCCGCTTGTTGAAGAGGCACAAAAGATTGCCCGGGAGTCGGAACGAGAGACCTCGATAAAATACTTGATGGAAGAAGCCAACTATGATGCAACCAAAGTTCTGGACAATGGACGTCGCAAAGATTCCCTGTCATGGCAAGATTATTTGTACGTGGACGCTGATGTATTTGTCATTGTTTGGGCTTGCATGGTTTGTCTCATGAATTTGTATTTCACAGCATGGCCATGGCATTTCTTACAGCACAGAGATCTAAGGATCCCAACACTCAAGTAGGCGCTTGTATAGTGGATTCCTCGAAACGCATTATTGGGTTGGGATACAATGGATTCCCTAGTGGCTGCTCCGATGACAAACTTCCCTGGGCACGTTCCAACAGCAACGCACTGGACAACAAATATCTTTATGTTTGCCATGCTGAGGTCAACGCCGTTCTGAATAAAGGGAGTGCAAATGTGAAGGGGGCGACGTTGTACGTAGCTCTTTTTCCTTGCGAAAACTGCTCCAAGATGATCATTCAATCTGGCATAAAAGAGGTAGTCTACATGAACGATACCTATCATGATACACCTGGATGCCGAGCAAGCAGAATCATGTTCCAGTGCGCTGGTGTGAAACTGCGGCAGTACATTCCCAGCATGAAACAACTACAACTGGATTTGGCGACTACTACCAGTACTAGTAGTTCCTAGCTAGAGAGAGAAAGTAAATACAACAAAGTACCCCCAAACTATGGAAATACTATGAAATGGGATTTATTGTCCAATGAGAATGTTGTTGATAGGAATGTGTACCAACTTGACGAAGAAACCAATGAATCCCATGATCAAAAATCCAATTCCGGTGGCCTTGGCAATGGCAGTGAATTCCCGGCGATCAGGCTTGGTGCATCGCTTGACAAGGTGAATGGAATCCTTAGCAAATTGTTGAAGTGGCTCAATAAGGGCCTCCTTGAATCCTTCCTTTTCCATGATTTCTGATAATCTAACACCTAAATAGCGCAACGAAACAGTGAGAAAATTGCAGAAAAAGAAATGACAAACAACTTCAAGATCGAAGGATAGAGCAGGAAGCCGATGTTTTGGCATTGTCACGTCTTGAAGAGGTCTCGGTGATGACACCAACATGTATTCCAATGACTCCGGCAACCATGTTATGGAGTCCTTGCCTTGCTCTTGAATGAATGACTACAGGATGGCTCTTTGCAATACCGAGAACGTTGGATGCTTGAGAAACTCGAAGGTTGACTTACAACAAAGACAAGAGTGGTGTGGGCTCGATAGCCAAATGACTGCTGTCTCGACCGCACGATTCCCTGAGGTTCCATGCCGGCTCGCCCAACTTGAATCTGCCACGCGGACTACGAACAGAAAAAGGGACTCGTGTAGTACCACAAGCCCGGACAAGGGACAGAACAAAGTCTATTGTAGTTCCTCAAATGCTCCACGCACCAACCACCAACCATTGCAACCCTCACAAATTCTTTTCGCGGCACACTCATCGCACTCAGGCACCCTACCGTCCTCTGGAAACTGGGTCAACACACAATAGCCAACAACTCGTTATATTTGGAATTCAACCTTCTGAAGAGTCATTATGGAGGAATCGAAGCTACAAGCATTGGCTGATTCGTTGTCTAAACAATCTGGAAAGAAGGGATTGGGTACTGGCAGGGGCGCCTACTCATGGGCGAAAACGGTCGAGCCAGAGGGTCCTCGTACTGATGGGCTTCCCAGCAATGCTCTATATTCTTATTTTGTGAAGGCTGGTTCCTACGATAAGAATAAGCCCGTCAACCATGGTGATGGGCGTCTCATCAAGCGCGACTTTTCCGATATTCCGAGCCTGGATGACGACGACGATGACAAAGAGAAACGCAAACAGGAGCGTAAAGAAGCCAAAAAGGCTGCTAAATTGGAAGCCAAGAAGCAAGCAAAGCTTGAAGAGAAGCGACGATTGAAGAAGCTCCAGAAAATGGAAAGCAATTCCAGTGAGGAGGAAGCCAAGCCAAAGAAATCCGAGAAGAAGTCCAAGAGGAAGTGTGAAGATGTTGAGGTAGAACCCCCAAAGAAAAAGAAAAAGACTGAGAAAGAAGAGAAGAAATCCTCAAAGAAAGAAAAGTCGGAAGAGATTGCTTCGAAAAAGAAGTCCAAGAAGGACGCTGAGGATGAGGAGCCCAAAAAGGCTTCCAAGAAAGAGAAAAAGGACAAGAAAGCCAGTGATGCATCATCCGAGAAGAAGAAAAAGGACAAAAAGTCCAAGCGCTAGCGGGTCAGGGGGAGGCGAATGGGTCAAAGCTGTACTCCTCCTGGTAGTGAGGATTTTATGTCAATGCTCAACGGAGGTGGTCAGCGTGGTGCTCCATATTGCATGCGGACCATGTCGACATAGTGGTTGCATCTATTCTCACCTATCTGGATTATTGGAGGTTGATTGGAATTCAGTTGCCTTCAGCATTTTTTGTATACTAATACCTCATTGTACTTAGTAGTACAACTACCATAAATTTACTGATCTTGTCTATTAGGTACTAACGTAATATCTTATCCCTCCATGGCTCTTTGATGACAAGATGTCTTGAGAGAGGTAGATTCCTATCTTGTCATTTATAGTTGCTGTGCTATCAATCACAGCTACCAGTCCGTGCTTGCGTGACATCATTATTTTTTGGCCCCATTTTTTTCTTTCTACACCCCTTCGTCGCGTCTGTCCGACTGTCAGGATGCGGTGCGTACTCGATGACACGGTGCCATTTCCAATTTCCAACTCATTTCCTTGTTTGTCCCCAAGCAAATTCCACTCTTGTGAGCTTGCAATGCGATTTTTCCGTTGCTTTCCATTACTGTTGGCTCTCTCTATCATACTGAAAGTGTCAGCTAAGCGGACGCGTATTACGTGGAGTAATGGGGTTGGATATACAGAGAAATTGATGCAACGTGAATGCAAAGAAATCGCGAAGCTCTTTGGTTCCGACGTGTCCTTTTGCTATAATCCGAGTGCAATGGTTAACGACGATGATGTTGTTGGTTACTTAAATGATCTGATACAAGCTGGAACGCAAAAGCTGGGGCGAGTTACAATGGAAGTGAATGCACTGGTAAAGTACGTGTGCTCGGTCCCCAACGAATGAATTGTGAAAAATTACTCTAACGTCGTGTCGTAGACATATGAAGGAAGCCATTGCGTCTGTTGGGAAGAATGGCCGTGTACTACACATTGCTCATTCGCAAGGGGCTCTTATCACCGCTCTAGCAGCCCGGCAATTATCTGTCATGGAAATGAGTCAAATTGAAGTAATTGCATTCGGTGGTGCGGTGGCCCTCCGTCGCACTCCTCAAACCCCCTTCCATCGATGTGTCAACTACTATGCAGTCAACGACCCATTGTTATTTGTTGTCCCGTCGGCTGAACAAGCCTTGCGATCAGGGTACGTTGCAGACAATGAGTTTTGTTTCTTGGCGCCCAAAGTAGGTGACCCAGTTCAAGACCACTACCTCCTGGGCCCAACCTATGCACAGGCACTTTCTTGGGAAGGTCGTCGTTACCAACTTAACAATCACAATATCGCAAAGCGAACGATATTCTCGCTCTCAATTTGGATTTCCAATTTCTTGGATGCCCTTGTAGAGGCCATGGCAGCTTGTCAAGTAGCAATACAGCGGTATGCCGAACAATCCCCATCTCCAATGACTGCAGAAGTTCGACAAAAACTGCGGCGGCACATTCAGAGATTGCTTGAGGGGTTGCGGCAGCTGGCAACATGGCTAAAGACGGACGTACTGCGAGTTCCTCCCTGATAAGATCAGCTACGGTCGTTTTGAATGGTAATAGTTTGTTTGCTCTAACTTGCGAGTACTCACGAGTGGACAATGTGTGCTACTGTGTTTACCTACAAGAAGTTGTTCCTAGCCCTGAGGTCGGCCAAAGTTGTTTGACCCTGTAGCAGTTGGGCGAGAGCCGTTGCCGGTGCAACGTGCACTTGCTGTGACAGTGCTGGGATACCAGTCAAAGCCAAATTTTGTGCATAGATCAACTCTTGAGCTCTCTTCATCTCACGTTCACGAATAGCCGCAGTGAGCAGCAACTTGTCAACGGCTAGAGCAGAAGCTTCGCTTGATCCATCATATGGATGTGAACTGGGCTGAGGTCTCTTCCCTGCTCGAGCCAGTAGCTCACCTGCAATCAACCTGGCTGGATCAATTCCGGCTAGATTGAGCAATGGTACTTCTGCCTTTGGAGAATGTCGCAATGCCAGCGGGATGGACGACATGTCTACTGCAGTTCCAGTAGCTTGGTTCACCACTAGTTTCTCTTGCATACCAAGCGATGCCAATCCACTGGGACCACGTGCAACGCCAGTAATGGGAGACCGAGGCGAAACGTTCACACTATGGGTTTCGTAACCCTGTGGAAGAACTGAGGTCCGTGGTTCTGAGCTAGATGGAGCTTCCATGGGGGCAATGCCCGAATGTAAGCTAGCATGTTCACTTGAATTGTCTTCAGTATTGATATCTTGTTGTTCAGCAGTCTCTGCACCCTTCGTCCGTTTCTCCGAGTACTCCTTCTTCAGGCGAGCAGCCAACTTGGGTTTTGTGTCTTCTAATCTTTGTACAGCTTTGCGAATTGCGTGTCCAACCTTGTCTCTTGCTTCACTTTCCTTAATTTGGAACCATCGACCAGAGGAGGCGTCCCTTTTGATGAATCCACCAAAAGGACGACGTCTGCGGACCTTGTCTACAATCTCAGCAATGGCCTCACTCTTCTCTAGTTTTGTCTTTGCGGCTATGTATGGACCGACATTGTTCTGAATCAAATCTCGAAAGTTCTTGTTTCCACCTTCAAGTGTGGGTGATGGGAGATATCTGGTAAGTGGGAGATCATCACAGTTACTCTGCATACAGTGTTGCTACGTACCATGATGATAATTCTCACGTGCTCGACCACAAATGATATCCTCATCTGTCGGTTGGAAGCATGATGGGAGAAGGGTTGAATCGGAATGGTGTTGGTTGGACATGCTTGTATTGTTGGGTAAGGGGGCATGTGGAAGACTGAGTGAATTGGACATGTTTTCGGTGAGGCTGGGTGACCTTCCTGAAATGTATGTCATCATTTTGATGTTGAGAGAAAGTACCTTGAGACAAATATGTTATGGATCGGTTCGGCACATTATTTTCAATTCGCCAGGCCGGGCTTCTGATTGCAACATCGGAGGTTCCTAGTTGCGAAGTATAGTGCCTTTTTGTTTAATGTGCTCGCAACCAGGGACAAAGGAGGCGGAGATGTTGATCTGTGTACATAAGTGCTGGGGTGTCGGCGTTTTTTCTCGTCGAAGGGAATGTATTTGTATCGGGAACCCGAACTCTTTAATGGTAACGGGTTCCTGTAGTAGCCACTTCGGATGGTGGCTGCAGTGCAGAACAGCAGCAGTCATGTTAGATACCCACAGTGTGCAACGTTAATTGCGATTTTTCATTCTTTATGCAATGTTGAATGTGGCACGACTGGGACACGAAAAGGAAGTTGACTTTCTTCCTCAAAGGCCCGTTCCGGTACTAACAACTTTTGCAGCAAATGTCACCTTCTTCTTACGTAATGCACAGAGAAGGCACGTACACAAAAGACTAACGGGGTTGTGCCACCGAAGAACAATGGGCTCGGTCATTCAAAGCATTCGCATTGTGAGAACTCCAATTTCCGTGAGGGATGCCAACGTTATATACAACTGCGTCCATCTTCACATGGCCGGGATCAACCAGAAGGCGGAGGTGATGGGAGAAAAGTGTGAAGTTAACGCCACAGGGTTCTCAATCGACATCACCGACGAGACTGCCTAAAGCCTCATCCTCACACAATTGAGCGTCTAATTAGTAGTTCTCCTTCTGGTATATCCAAACTCCAAACCCACTCGACAACTGAAGAATAGCAGCGAGCATTATAGTCTGTGGCGGCTACAAACAAGAAGCCCAGAAACCCAAAACTCGTGATCTCGTTTAGTTCGTCGTATGACCGCTAGAGTGGTGATAAGGAGCAAGAAGGAACAAATAATAGGTACTAGAACGGGGAGTAAACGTGTGAAGAATCACCGGAAGTTAGCTCTTTTTAACAAGATTTTGTAATTCCACTTGAGTACGGTGGTTCTTCTCTTCTGTCGACAATGCTTGCCAGGTTTCTATCCCAGCTTTCTTCTTTGCATTCATCATGGCCATAGGGAACAACTTTTTCGCCAAGATTGGGTCTATCTCTATCGTTTCTTCTGCGTCACCACCATCACTCCCATCATCCTCTTCATCTTCAGGGTCGGCTTCAACCTGCATAGTAGACTCTCGAACTTTACGGAACTTTATGGCAGCATACAACCTGCTTACACTCCATTCCTCCTCGGATATTGAACCGGAACGGTTCAAAACCTTCATATTGTACAATGCCAGGTGAGCCGCGGGATTGGATGAGGGGTCCTTGCGCGCTTGATAAAACTCATGAAAGTTTTGTGCATAGTCCAACTCAAGGCCTGCTTCCTTTGCCAAAGCTTGAAGCACAGGCAGTGGAGTTAACCATTCAGGGAGATTAACTGCATCACCTACTCCTGCAGCATGGTCAGAACCTTCCACCAAAGTGAAGGTGTATTGAAGCCCGAAAAGATCCTCTTCTGCGTTCACTCCAGAAGAAGTCGTCTCAAAGATTCTCCGCACCATCTCGGGCTCAAATCGGATCTTACAGGCGCCTGCACCAGCTTCAACCACCGCTTCTGAAAATTCGGGAGATTCTCCTTCTTTGAAGTGATAGTTCAGCCCCAAGTCCATCAAACACCCGATCACAATACGAGCATCGATAGTTGTACATATCAGGTTCCCACCGACTTCAAGGAGTTCACTAACGGTGTGAAAAAACCTTCGCGCGCGTTGTCTTGTAGACATCATGTAGTGAATTGCAAATTGGATAGAGACAACATCAAAACGGTCCTTCTCTGAAACGCCACCTCCCCGTTTCAAGGCAAACTCCGGAGTACCTGTTTCGAACTCTGTTTCGTCGGTGAGAGACCATGTGAGTAGCTTTTGCAAATGGGTACTGTTGGGTGTTTTCTTTCGACCAGGAACATCAGCACCCAAGTCGGCAACGGTGAAAATGGCTTGCGACAGTTTGTTGCGTTTGCGCATTTCCCTCGCCCGAATGGCAGCATCCTTTAGGGAACCTCGGGCAACATCAATTCCCACGTAATGCTTCATGCCACGTGGGTGTAATGTCCACTTGGTCAAATCGCCACCCTTTCCACAGGCCAAATCCAACACACGCAATGGACCCTTGCGTTGGGGACGCCCATCAACAGTGATGATCGGGTCCAACTCCTGAATCTGAGTAGCCTTAACCCATCCATTGAAAGCACGCATGTGATACAAGTATGAATCAGCTCTTGTATCCAGGGAACGAGTCAAGCCGGAATAAAAGGCATCCGCCGCCGCAGCTCCGGAATCCGCATGAAACGTGGATTCTCCATGGTCCGCATCAGTTTCATTCGATTCGGCATTCATTTCATCATAAGATCGCTTATTTCCACCGCCACCACCACCACCCATGGGTGCATCCCAGGCCGACGAAGTATCTTCGGAAGCCCCACTAGTTTCCCAAGGCGCCGAGAAAGAAGACTCGGCCGCAGCTCCTGGTGGTTGCCAAAAATCCGAAGTACTAGCTTCCTGCGGTGGCGCAAAATTAGGTCCTGAATCGTCTGCACCAGGAGGTTGCCACAGGGATGAGCTGTCTGTAGTAGTTGCCTCCTCGGCAGGAGTTGCCGAGGCAGTATTGCTAGAACCACCATTCGATGTCAAATAGCTGACAACTTCATTGACGTCTCCCACATAGACTTGAGCCACACAATCTTCCAGCTGAATGTTGCTCGAATCGTGGCTACTAGACTCGTCCGGCGTCGGGACTGGTACCAAGAGGCCAAATCTACCATGTTTGTCCTGTCCCAAAATAGCAACCGCTTGATCCTTCCGAAGTTGTTTGATGAACATGGCAAACGCTTTAGAATTTTTCTGATGTCTAGGTTCCAACTGAGGCATGTGTGCGGCATCGGCTTTGCGTACTGCCAGCGTACATGGGTGCAGACAATCGGGAACGTAGGTACCATCACCGTCACCAACCAACTTGCGAACAAAGGAAAGAGAATTATCGGCTACTCCCAAAATCGGTTGGACGCGACTCAAGGGGCCTGGGAGATCAGGAGCATCGGGAAACGAGTAGACAAATGCAATCGTATGGGCAGGAGGGTGGAGAGGGGCTTGAACTGCATGTAGGATTTCAGTCGAGTTGGTAAAGGCCATGGAATCCAAAAGAGAGGCTGGAAAGGGCGGTATTTTCTTGACTGAGACTAAATCATGCTTGCCCGTTGGCTCGGAGGAAGGGTACACCATGCTGACAAGAGATTGACAGCTTCCAACTACAGGTTAATGCAGCTGCAGTGCTGTGAGGTGGCGGTGGGCGTCGGGCGTCCAATTCCAGGAAGTCCAACCAGTCCAACATTGCTACGGTACTCGTAGTCCGCCGAGTCAGAAACTCTCAGACCTCGAGGTCTGCACGAGTCTCTTCGACGACCGACGACGAGGGCCTTCAGAAGAGTCATCAAATCACGGGAGTTCACGTCGTCGTCGCCATCGTTTCATTCTCAACTCGTGGTGAACACTTTGTCACGAGACTGGCCCCTCACAAGACCTTCCTTCACACTTGAAGCATCACTAAAGAAATGGCAGAGGCAGCAACACCAACGGCTGAAGCTTCCAATGGAAGCTTCGCTTCGCCTCCTCCCAACAAGGTAGCGGCGCAATTGACCAAACTCAGAGATGCCAATCTCAAATACAAGAATTTACTCAAAATGGCCAAGGAAAGAATTGAGCAGCAAGAACAAGAGCTCAAAAAGTACAAAGGTGAGAACCAGTTGTTCAGAGTCCTCGTTGCTCAGAGGTTTGCAAGCCACACCCATAGTGTTGAGTATTCCTAACGGCCATTTCTCCCGTTCATTTACAGATGCCAAGCCCACCGACGGAGACGACAAAACCAGCTCACCAAATGAACTCATGGGAATGGAAACCAATAGCAATCCTGATATTGACATGCCTGAGTTGGGTCCAGCAATCATTGATCCAGCTGCTATCCTTCGTATTTGTCAACGAACCCAGGACGATGCAACTGGAGAAGTCTGGGCCCTCTTTGAATTGGACCCCCACGATCCCGATGCCATGTCACATCCAACACCTTCCCATCGAATTTTACAATGGAAAAAGTTTGATTCCGAATCCGCCTTGATTGATTTTATTCGACGAGATACAGGGGAGCCGCTGACCCTGCCTGCCTTCTCCTTGACTCCCCAACAATCTGCTAGACTGCAAGAAAAGGCAAAGCAGGAGGTGCAACAAGTTACAGAAGAGCTCAAACGATTCCGGATACGGTCCGAAATGGCTAGGAAAGAAGCACTCGCGCAAATTCGTGAACTCCGAAATGCCCAAGTCGAATCAACCAAACACAGCATCGAACTTCAAGATGCTTCCCAATCAGTCGAACAAACACGCAGTCAACACAACAAACTCGAAATATTACAAGCAGAAATGGCTCGACAAGAAGCCCAATGGAAAGAAGCCTACGACGTCCTCATGGCTGAAAATACGGCCCTCAAAAGTTCAGGCTCTGACGCTATGCTGGCTTCCCAATGGCGACAACGCTATGAGACTTGCTGCAAGGAGAAGGAGCAGGCACAGCACCAACTCAAAGTCGAAAAGGCCAAGGGAGATCCCGCGGAGGCTGGTAAATATGAACTCAAGTACCGGGATTTGAAGGAATCTTTTCGACTATACCGTAAAAAAGCCAAAGAAATCTTTGAAGCCCAACAGAGTGGAGGGCAACCAAGTGTACGTTATTTTTACTTTTGTGAAGGGAGACTGACAATACAAACGATATCATTGGTATAACTCACAACATGTCTCTCTCTTTCGGTTTAGACACAACTATTGCAAATGTCGGAAAAATCCAATGAGGAATCCAAGCTATCGTATCTCAAAAATCTGATGGTCAATTATCTAACGTCCGATCTTGCCGTACGAGAACACATGGAAGGTGCCATTGGGACAGTACTGCAGTTCACACCGGATGACATTGCCAAGATTGAACAAAAGAAGAAAGAGAGCGACTACTGGGGCCTGTTTTAACCATAACATTAGAACCCAATTGAAAACATAGAAAAACGCTCAATTTTTCGAACTACAGCAAAGAATACTAATGCAAACGATTACTATATTTCCCAAGATGAACACTTGTCAACAATCCCACGAATCCCACCATTGCCTTTCCAACCAACCCGCTGCCTTCACAGGTCGGTCACGACACCGGCCACACACAATCTCTCTTTCAAATTCCTAAGGCGAAACAATTCTCATGAGAGGATCCGTCTCGCTGAAATCCATGATCAAATCAGGATTGTATTGAGGGAATTTATTTGCGAGGTTACGTCCACGCCACTTCTTCAAGGTGGTTGTGTAGGGCTTGATTCCAAGGTTGCTCATTTGGGCACTACCATAATATTATGGAGAAAAATGAAAGATGAGACAATGAATCTTTGGATGAATCATGACCTGTTAGATTGAGAAAAACGTACCGGGAATATTGGAGACACAAAAGCACAAAACTCAAAGTTCCAAGAGGAGGCTCCATCCAGTTCCAGGCCCAAGATCCAACTTCCAAGCCAGTTTCTAGATCTTGCACTTCGGGCACTTCCGTCGTTACATAAAACTCATTGAACCAAAGGGTGGTATGCAGATCGAAGACCATGGGGATGGAAACAACCGCCGAGAGAACTCCAAGCGAAATACCGATTTGGTAGGGGAAAGCGACTACCCACATTCCTTCCCTGTTTTTCTTGGCAATCTCCAGAAAGGTTTTGCTTGCCTCGTCGTAACTGCACTCGTCGACACACATGATGTGACGCTTGAGAACCTCAACGCGAGCTCCGTGGTTGTGCAAAGCTGCGACAGTCAACAGAGTATGGTTGTCCATCTCCTCAATGGAAACAGGCATGGATCTGGCAATATCCAACGTAGGCTTAGCCCTGTTTTCCTTTTTCTTGTTGTATCGCTTAACCGCAGGGGACGTGAAATGTCGGATAGTAGCTGGTGTGACGAGTTTGCGCTCACATGCCTGAAGGAAGAGATTGGTACGAGACAGCATGATGATCTGGGATAGTACTGGAAGAACAGGTGGGTGGGAGTGGTATGCAACTAAAATGGGATGCAAGAAGGTGAACAAGAAGAAGAAGATCCCCTCAGAACGGTTTGTGCGATATAAATTGAGAGAAAGACGGCGTGTTGGCGAGTCCGAGTTCCTTGGAATCTGGGTTCCTATGTCTTCCGCATCCGGGATTGTCTACGAGTGAAAATGAGTCGTATTCCAAGACATAGCTTGTGACCGTATATAATGCATGAGGGAAACCTGAGGACTTCGAGTGAAGTAACCCGGGTTTTCTGGACCAAGTAGATCCGAATTGAGACAACCAAGTAGGCAGAGAAACAATGTTTCTAAACTCAAATTTTATGATCTATTTCTACTGACAACTGATCAATCTCTGATCGATAGCTGAATCCAAAGGAATAGAAATGAAACAGATAGAAAAGATACAGCGGCAGATCCCTTCCTCAAACATAAACTTCCAATCCAAACTGTAAAGGTAGATTGAAAGTTACACACTTTGTGAGCATCAAATGGCGGTCTGTCGTTCGTCGGAGGACGCAGCAAGAACCACCACCCTCGATACCTCACACTCCCTCTTCTTGTTCGTCGGTAGTGCGTACGGTACCGTCATGGTCGCTCCATCCCATGATCAATTTCCGGAACTTCTCAAACAAGTCAAGCTGCACCGCTTTCGTGAAGAGGTCGGCCAGTTGATCCTTGGTATCAATGGCAACAACTTTGATCCTCTTCCCAACTTCACCTCGGAAGTGATGGTACTTGATGTTGATGTGTTTCGTTCGCGGCCGCATTTTTGGTAAGTTAGCAAGTTCCAGCGCCCCTGAATTGTCCTCGAACGCAGTGCATCTCACCGTGGGTTTTACCTCCTCTTTGATGATCCCTCTCTCTCTCATCTCTTCGAGCATGTTCATGAGCGGGATCACATGCCTCATCGCCTCGGACAGGCATACATACTCGGCCTCCGTCGTACTCAAGGCTATCTCGGTCTGAAGCTTGGATTGCCACATTACGGGGCATCCTGCCAGAGTAATCAAGAATCCGGATCGCGACCGGGCAGTAGAAGGGTCTCCTTCGGCAGTCTCCCTGTCCCAGAGCCCGGCCCAGTCGGCGTCGGCGTAGACTTCGAACTCGAGTTTCCCGTTTGGGCGTAAGTACATTCCCTTGTCCTGTGTGCCCTGCAAGTACCGACATATTCTCACAACCGCCTCGGTATGGTTCGTCCTTGGATTTGCAGAATGTCTTGCGGCGTTATGCACGGCGAAGGCAAGGTCGGGCCTTGTGGATTTCTCAAGGAAATTCAGCTTGCCAATAATAGACCTGTATCCCCAATCTGCTTGGTGTGGAGGTAAGTCTTCGCCACGGGTAAGGATCTCTGAAATTTTCGCTGGGTGGCTCACACTTTTGGTGTTCCTTTGAAAGTTCATGTCTTTCAGGATCTGTTGCACCAATTTGTGCTGCGACAAGTGGATCTCTCCGGGCTTGCTCTTGTCGACATTAACTCCGAGGTAGTCTTTCAAATCCCCTTCGTCGGTCAAGTTGTATCCAGCGGCCTTTAACTCGGCAATCACCTTGTCTGCGGTACCCTTGATCGGATCAATGATGATCCCATCATCAACATAGATTAGAAATAAAGTAGTTCCGCGGTAATACAGACATTCGTCCACCTTGCTTTGTTTGAATCCGATGGAGACCAATCCCTTGTGTAGGTGTTGGTTCCAAACCCGTCCTGCTTGTTTCGACCCATAGAGATTCCTCAACATGAGTAAACAATAGTCAGAATTCTTTCCATTCTTCACCTCAAATCCCTTAGGTACCTCCATGTAGAGCGGGCATTCGGCCACAGCTTGTGGGTACGCCAACACAAAGTCAATTTGTCGGGTTTCCCATCCGTTCAGTAGGGCAAGGATCAAACAGAGACGAATGGTGAACCAGCTCACAACGGGGGAATACGTTTCCCAAAAGTTGATACCATACTCTTGTTTGTGCCCACCGATTGCCAGACGAGCCTTGTGTTTGTATACTTCGCCTGTGGCCACTCTGCGTTTGCGTTTCATTGACCAGACCCCAGGTAGCACTTTAGTTCCAGGCGGTAGCTTGGACCTCTTGACCAGCTTCCAATGTTTATTCTCTTCGTGGGAACGGACTTCTTCCTTCATGGCGCGGAGAAACTGAGGTCGATCGGGCTCCCTCATTGCCTCGTGAAGATACATTGTGTCGGGGTCGCCTGCTTTGGACATGAAAGCAACTGGGTCGTTGAGGAAGGACTCTTCGTTGGGAAGTTCCTCGTGCACCTCCCTCAGAGCCTCGAAGGCAACAGGTCCTGTCTCGGTAGGCCCTGCGACATCGTCGACGATACTAGGGGCAGGTTCCCTGGGTAAGGCTTGAGTTCGGCGTCTGGGGGAAGCGCTACGTCTTGGGTTTCGAGCTCGTTGACGCCGGTTCCTCATCGTGGGCGTCACTTCATGGAAGGGGAATAACTCTCCATCGTTGCCAAGTGCCTGGGGCGCTCCATAGGTCTCGTGTTGTATCCCAAGATTGTCGGCCACTACAGTGTCGTCATCGTCGTTTGCTTGTGGCATCAGCATTCCTAGCAAGTCTCTAACTCGGGTGCTGTTGCTGTTGGCCTCTCGGAACCCACATACCACTTGCCAATTCCCGACATCGAGTGAACTATTTGCCCGATCGTCAACAGTTTCGAACAAATCGTCGTGCTTGACATGGAACTGGGGAGATACTAGCCCTGTGGTAGGATTCAAGGCGAGGCAAACCGTTCGTGCATGCGCTGGTGAGGGACCGAGGTTGATAGCTAACCGAGCTCGGGGAAACCATTTGTTGAAGCTCTGTTGGTTCGCCAAGGCGTCTTGTAGTACGTAGACTGGAGATCCAAAGGGGTGAAAATCGCCCGGATTGGGTGCCACTTCTACTCCAGAGAAGAGTTCCAATGGCGTTGGGTGCCTGCCTTTGGAATCGCGCTGGGCTCCAATCGACGGCGTGTTTGCATGCACTACATTTGCGTGTCGCAAGGCGTACGGCCACAACGAATGATGTATTGCTCGTGGCCACTTGTTCATTGCGTCCAAAAGAGATGTCCTGGCCACCTCCCTCAGATCCCTGATCCTCTTTTCAGCAATCCCATTTTGGAAATGAGCTCTCACACCGGCAAATGACATGGACTGTGACTTCTTCGCTATGTCCTGGGCCCACAAGTTCTCTGCAAACCTCCCGTTATCTCCGTGGTAATGCGACACCCGTACACCGTGACTCTCTGCGAATTTCTCGAACGCTTGCTTGGCTTCGAGCGTCTCGATTGCGTTCGGAGATTGCTGTAGGTGTATGTAAGAGAGTTTCGAGAAATGGTCCACAAAGATGGTAGCTACCCTGTATCGTTGCAATGTCGGGTTCCCTTTCACTTGCGCGATGAGGCCAGGCTCTGTAGTGTCGAGCTGGTCCACTGACACACAATCCCCTGGCTTCTTGATCTTCGTGGGTTTGATGGTCGATATGGGTCCCTTGTTTCGCCATGGTCGTCTATTCATTTTGCCGTAAATGCAACTGGCACAAGCAGGGGGTTCACACCGAAGCAGCTTCTTCGGAATGTCCCCATTTTCAGCCATCATCCTGAGCTTGTTGAATGATAGGTGTCCCAGACGATAGTGCCACCGTAGCAATTCCGCAGTGTCACTCTGGAGAGGCTTGTCGACTCCGGTTGGGGCCTTGGCACTTGTTGTATCATTGAACAATCCAATGCCGTCGTTGTCACCGAGCTCGTCGACTTCCTCAAGCCCTCCCTCCCTCATTGCGGTGTAACACATCTTGGTATTAGCGAATGGGTTGGCTTGAGTTGCCATGAATGCATGGTACCGATCATTGTCCGGCGCTGAATACATGATGGCTGTGTTGGTGATGTTGTCGTGTTTCACAGTCTTGGTGAAGCAACCTCGACCCCAAGTGAGACGAGTGTAGTTTCCCGTCGTCACGCAAGCTCCTCCCCTTGCTTGAGAAGAGGTTTTGATCCAATGTTGAGGGGACCACAAACAATACTTCAAATTAGGGAGGTAAAGCACATCCGGAATTTCGAAAGTGTGGATTCTACCATTGTCGTCGGCTATTTTCCATCGGACAGTGCCGATTTCGTTGGCATCTTGTGAGCCCAGCCCCGTCACACGCGTGGGTGATTTTCTTGGGGGTCGAATGAAGTGCGACTTGTTGTTTGTGATACACGTGGAAGCGCAATTGTCAACTGCGACACGGAAAGAGCCAACATCGAAACGAGTCCTGAGTGGTTCCCCTGGGGCACGTTTGTGCGGTGTGATTTCCTCTTCGGTCGCTGCAAACAATTCGCAAGTTCTCTCGATTCTTGTGGGGATTCTCTTCGACTTGGGAGGTCGCCCGGCTTGCAAATGACAAAATCGCTCCTTCTTGTGCCTGGGCCCACGCCATGATGGTCGAATGGCCGTTTTGTGCTCTCTGAATTTGGTCCTGACCCAGAGCGAAAACAGGTTGTCCAACAAGAAATCGTACACCGAGGTCCACAATTGGTGTGATGTCGCACAAGCGTAGGCACCGCACCACATAGCCATAAAGCAAACGGTGATTCCCAAATCGTCTCCGTAGGCCGAGAAGACCTCCACCCAGTTGAGTTGGTTGGCAAGCTCAAGACAGTAGTTCACGCAACAGTAGTAAGGCCTGTAGAGATAATCAAATGGAACTAGTAGGTAGTTGATTATACTCCGGCCGTAACTTCAGAAGTCTTCGTCGTCGTCGTTGGTCATGGCTGCCAAAGTTTGCACAAGGCGCAAACCGTTGCCATCTTGGGACTTGTCGTCGTCGTCCATCTGGGGGGCGATAATTTGTCTAAATTCATTCTGCCTGTTATATACATTTTGATTTTTGACTCAACAAGTAAGAAAATTTCAATGCAATTCAAAACGACACGAATGATGCCAAACCTCACACACTTGTCTATCACCTAAACTATATGCAAACACATTGTCCACTGTGACATACACCCGACATCTATTACATACTAATAAATGTCATTTGATTTAAATAACAAGATCATCTTAGCATAATGGTTTGTTGGTTTGCCTCAATTTATTCTAATATAGAATCAGAATGAGTCAATTGCTCACAGTACATCACATCAATCATTGCGTTGTGCCAAACACAATACAATGAAATCTTTTTGAATAAGGCCTGCTAAGTTTGAATCGGACTGATGAGTTTTGACATGCATTCATCCATTTACTAGTTTTTTGTGTCATTACTAGGACTATTATGCAATATCAATAACAAACGGGTTATAGCTCTCTAATTTTGGAGAATTGCCACAGAAGATCACGGTCTGGCTCCACTGTTTCCTTTTTAGGGTTGGTCATTTCTTCAACCTTGAAGTTGACTCTGTTGGTGAGTTTGCGATAGAGGTCTACAAACTGTTGATCTTCTTCAAACGTCAGACTCACTTGCTTTGCCAAGTAGTTGTAGTAGTCGGTAGCTTCACTGTTCCATCCTTTGTTTTGGGCATTGCGACAGTCACCTTTGCTGGTGAACTCTTTCATTGTTTTCAAGATCTTCCTTCGCTTTTGTTCCGGAGTTTTACTACTACTAGTAGGTGCACTACCACTTGGTTCTTGTTCTTCATCATCTTCTTCACCCCCACCACTCTTGCGACTGTTCATGTCGGGGATAATGCCAGCCAGCAGTGCCACTCGAGTCATACTTTTTTTGGCTTTTTTGGTGACTTTTTTTGAAGGTGTAATCACAGTACCCTGGTTGGTGCTGGCTGCTGTTGCATTTCTTTGCTCTTCCACTTCCATTTCTCGCTTAACAGCTAGTAACTTTTCCACGGCGACAGCGTGCTTCTTCAATACAACGTCTGGGATGTTCTTGCCAACATCTTCAAGCATTTTGTCACAAAGGCGCTGAGCCTTCTTGTACAATGCTCGATCACCATCATGTGGTACAAGAGTCCAATCCCCTGAACGGGCGATTTCTTTGTTGTTTGTAGTAGCAGCAGTACTTCCAAGAGCAGAAGAAACACGACTTCCCTCTTCCTCATCGTCCTCCTCGTCCTCTTCATGATCATCCTCATCATCTTTGTCATCATCCTCCTCATCACTGTCCCCACCTTGTCTGGTGGCAGAGTGGTAGTGGATTACACCAATGCCATTACCAACGTCTTCTTCTTCATCTTGGTCTTGTAGTAGTAGCAACCTCCGCCCTTCAATTCCTTGAATTGGCTTCTCTACGTAGTGAAAATTTGGTAGTGCCTCGTCAAGGATGCTGCGGCGCTTCCTTCGAAGAACACCTCCAGGTGTATTTTGTCGCTCTAGCTCCAACTCATATTGTGTTTCAAATGAGTCACTGCACCTGGCACTGGCCAACCAGGCATGATAGTTGTTCTTCAAGATCATAAGGGCAAAAGCCTCAGTAGACTCATTGCCAAACTGTTCATCGTTCTCCAAGCTATACCTCCAGTGACGATCACCCACTGCCGACTTGAAAAAATTGTCAAAGAAGAGGTGGTATGCCTTGGGAAACTTCCAACGAAGCTCGAAGCACTCAAATGCTAACATATAGCAGTTATGTAGACTACATAGTTTACACAAATCTGAAAACAACAAGAAGGTGCAAAGAACAACAACTTTTGTTAGCAATGATAGTAATAGCAAAACCACGAAACAAAAACTTACAAGCAAATCTACTTTGCATGACAGTATAGACAGCACTCCTTTTGAGAGACAGAGCTTCCTGTTGAATTCGCTGTGCACAGGCATGGTCCCACATGGACTGCTGTATGTACAGCGATCGAGACATTTCATCTTGATACTCCCTTATACCCTGAAACTTACTAGGGCAAGAGCTCTCAGCATAATGATTGTAAATCTTTCCACCTACCCTCAAATCAATCCTAGGCTCGTATATAAACTTCACTCCTTGATACAATACCTCTTTTGTGTACTTTGTCATGACATCCATGTCATGCTTCAGTACATTAGCATCAACGTGCAGTCTCCTATTGCCATGACCCACCTCTACTTCCACATTCACAGTTTCAACAGGAGGATTTCTCTTTCTACTGCTACTGTTGTTACCATCAACACCACCACGTGCACCACCAACAACGGAATTTGGGCTGGGAGTACATGGCGTAGTACCCACTGATGCTGCCACAGGGCTAGCAGTGCCAGTATTGCTTGCACCACTGTGGTTGCTGGAGCTCCTCCTACTACCTGCAACTGAACCACCAGATGCTCGAGCCATCTTGTTGGCTGATCAAGTGCTAGTACTAGGGGTGGTGCATCCAAAGTTGTGTGGCAGAAGTAGGAGAACCTACGCAAACTCGCAAATTCAGAATTTTATGGCGCGCGCCAGAATTTTTCTAGTAGTACTAGTGTTTGCCGGATGTGTTCATGTTGTGTTGAGTCGAATATTCGACCCAGTCTACTACTGGTGCACGGTAGTACTCCATTCAAAGCCTCCACTAGTAGTATGAGTACTAACACTACAAACAAAGAGGTTGTTGGAATAACTGTCATGGCTGCCCCCAAACAAGAGTCTGTATCCTTATTAGGAGAATGTTGTCATCCTCTTGCTGGAATCAAGAAGCTTACTAAGCACCAGAAGCATATCAACAGAGATGACACTACAAGAAAGTGCAAGGAATACCTCAATTTCCTTGGGGACCGCCGTTTCTGTCTTTGCCCTCGGGGTATGGGCAACCGGTCAACAAATTGTGCTTGTCTTTTTTTCATGAGCTCCACCTATGGTTGTGACAAAGAAGTTGATCAAGTTGTAGAGTACATGTTGCATTGGAAGTCCTTGAAAGGTCAAATGCAAAATGAAATTTTTGCACAGTGGATCAGGAGAGGACACCATCAAGAAGAACAACAAGATGTGGAACCAGGACAGAGGAAGAAGGCACAATACATTCTCCCACTGTTAAAAACAAGCATGAGTGATCATTTCACCCCAGCTCCACGATATGTGTGTATAAACGCATTAGCAGCAATCCTGAATGTTGGTCGGTACCGATTGACCAGTATCCGAAGAAAATCTTCATTTGTGCATGCCTTAAAAAACAAATTTGGAAGTACGTCAATGTAACAAGAAAAGGATGCTACTACTTTAGTAGGATGTAATCTTGGAGGAACACTCAGTGTCGTAGAATATCATACCCCAGCTTGATAGTATGGGATACTAGTACTATGGCATGCTCTTTTGATTGTGTAGCTCATTCATTTGCAAATTCCTTACTATTTCACTGTGTCACTTCTTCAGGATGTGTATGATTTCATCATAGATGTAGTAGAGGGGAGTGCGTTACTACTAGCTACTTCTTGGCATGCTCCTAAGATACGAAGTACATGTACATATAATATACTCAAAATAGAAACCTACAGAGCCGGGTCCCAGGGGATGATGGCATCATCCTCTTGCATATCACAAATCATAATACTACTGTACTACTATTGGTTTGTGACAACACCATGATAAACTACAAGAACATCCCCACTGTTGTTGTTGTTGTTGTTTGGTGGCAATGGTGGTGGAGGACGTCCCTGCTGGTTTGAATTGTTCTTTAGTACAGCACAGGAGATTGCGTTCATCATGGGAAACAGCAACAACAGATTTCTTCAGTTGGTTGTAGGGGGGATTTTGATTAGTGGTAAGAACTGAACCTAGGAATATGATGACATTGTTCCCACCACTCTCTTCTTGTCGCCTGTACTAGTGACAGAACATCAATCAGTACTAGCAGTAGCAACATCAAAACCTGGAAAAGCAGACACCATCGTCTTCAAAGAACGTTGAGGGGCGGGGGAATGGTGTAGGTAGCTTTTAGTAGTAGCAGTGATAGCCACAACGGCAACATCAATAGCATGATCCACCAAGACACCCCTGGTTCTACCCTCACACTCAAAGAACAACGAGGGGGCAGTGGATTGTCCCCTTGGTACTATGTAGAATAGTAGTGCCAGTGAAAGCAGCAAGAATGTCAATGTCAATAGCATCATCAAAGAAAGATGAGGGGGCAGGGGATTGGTGTTGGTAGGATAATGTAGTAGTAGAAGAACAAGTGAAAGCAGCGACTGCAATGTCAGCAATAGCATCCACACCATTGGAAAACGTCCCTGGTTCAACCCTCATCTTCAAAGAAAGATGAGGGGGCAGGGGATTGGTGTTGGTAGGATAATGTAGTAGTAGAAGAACAAGTGAAAGCAGCGACTGCAATGTCAGCAATAGCATCCACACCATTGGAAAACGTCCCTGGTTCAACCCTCATCTTCAAAGAAAGATGAGGGGGCAGGGGATTGGTGTTGGTAGGATAATGTAGTAGTAGAAGAACAGGTGAAAGCAGCGACTGCAATGTCAGCAATAGCATCCACACCATTGGAAAACGTCCCTGGTTCAACCCTCATCTTCAAAGAAAGATGAGGGGGCAGGGGATTGGTGTTGGTAGGATAATGTAGTAGTAGAAGAACAGGTGAAAGCAGCGACCGCAATGTCCCCAATAGCATCCACACCATTGGAAAACGTCCCTGGTTCAACCCTCATCTTCAAAGAAAGATGAGGGGGCAGGGGATTGGTGTTGGTATGATATTGTAGTAGTAGAAGAACATGTGAAAGCAGCGACCGCAATGTCCCCAATAGCATCCACACCATTGGAAAACGTCCCTGGTTCAACCCTCATCTTCAAAGAAAGATGAGGGGGCAGGATATTGTAGTAGTAGAAGAACATGTGAAAACAGCAACTGCAAGAATGTCAGCAATAGCATCCACACCATTGGAAAACGTCCCTGGTTCAACCCTCATCTTCAAGGAAAGATGAGGGGGCAGGGGATTGGTGTTGGTATGATATTGTAGTAGTAGAAGAACATGTGAAAGCAGCGACCGCAATGTCCCCAATAGCATCCACACCATTGGAAAACGTCCCTGGTTCAACCCTCATCTTCAAAGAAAGATGAGGGGGCAGGGGATTGGTGTTGGTAGGATAATGTAGTAGTAGAAGAACAGGTGAAAGCAGCGACTGCAATGTCAGCAATAGCATCCACACCATTGGAAAACGTCCCTGGTTCAACCCTCATCTTCAAAGAAAGATGAGGGGGCAGGGGATTGGTGTTGGTAGGATAATGTAGTAGTAGAAGAACAAGTGAAAGCAGCGACTGCAATGTCAGCAATAGCATCCACACCATTGGAAAACGTCCCTGGTTCAACCCTCATCTTCAAAGAAAGATGAGGGGGCAGGGGATTGGTGTTGGTAGCTTGTAGTAGTAGTAGTAGTAGTAGTAGTGCAGATGATTTGAATTGGTTGTTGGCACTACAAAATGTTGTTGTTGTTGTTGTTGTTGTTGGGAATTTTGTGTGGTGTCGAATTGTGTGTTTTTGCCATTCGTAGAGCGTTCACAGCAGTACCTACGTAGCAGTACCGTAGTACATCTATATCCAGGTCCCTTGAATCGTGTGTTCCAGCTCGAAATTTTCATATCCCAGTCAACCAGACAGCATGTGGCCGAAAATGTCTGCCAAAAAACTCGATCCAGTAAGTGACATACAACCAACATGACAAATGAACTTGATTTCGATAGTGCCAATCTTGGCAACATGTGGGACTTGTGCAGTTTGCTTCGATGGGCCCTATATGCATGAAACCACTATCATCCAGGACTTCCTCTGAATTTTCGGCCATGCCAGCTACCGTAACCCTAAACAATTGTTAGTCTGGTACATCAACATGAAAACAAGTACGCGTTGAGAAACGTTCAACTGACAGCTTGTGCACCAAAATAGATAATAAAATAGCAAGTTTGTGGCCCAGGCTATCACCAACAAGATTGGCAGACCTTTTGGTCAAAAAATTACACAAACAGTCTGTGGGGAAATGGAATCAGTACAGAACATACTACAATCTTACTTGTTGTGTTGATGTAAATAATCACATGCCAATCTTGCAAACGCATGCACGCTTAAAATATAATATACATTCAATTACACCAAATATAATTCACTACGTTATGCATTGAGGCGATTCAAATGATTTGTTGTAGGTTTTGGCATGTATTGAGTCGAAAGAAAAATTTTGATTTGATTGACATATGTATAAATGCAATGTTAGTTTATATGTATCATAAGTTCACGTCAATAAACATATTTCAACGTATGCGTTAACAATCAATAGCACGGTTGGTAATTAAGCGTGATTTCCAACTCATTGTGATTGTGTCACATATGATTTTTTCTGGCTGTGTTCATATTCTTAAAAACGCCTTTTTTCCGCCCCCCAGATGTCGCCAGCCTTGGTACTCTTGGTGTCCGCTTTCTCCGCATTCGGTTTGGAGCCTCCGGTTCCGGTGCAGTCAGAAGGCTTGTGAGCAACCCACATTCCATTGCCATGGTTGGTGCACCAGTAGTACGTGCGCCCATTCACAGTCTTGGTGGTCTGTCCAGCTTGAGGTTTCTCCAACTTCCAGGCGGGATATTTCCCATTCTTCTTCGATGCTGGCTTGTCTTCATCCTTGGGCTTGGTCTGATTTCCGGATCCGGCGTTGCTCTTGGCCAGCTTGTGTACTTCGGCAGTAAGGGCGACAATCTTTCTCTGCTCGGCTGTAGGCTCCATCCAAGTGTTGCTCTCGACATGCCAGTTGTACTTGTTGACCGCGTCGTCCATGAGGGTAGCAGCGGTGATCGGCTGCCCACCGTTGTAGTCGTCGCGACGTCGAGAAATGAAGTCGGTAAAGTCTTTGTAAGTACAAGACAAATACCCCTTGAACAAGTTAGTCATGAACATATTCTCCGAAATCCTCTCTCCTCGTACCAATAGCTCTTTCCTGAGCGCGTTGACTTCCATGTTAAATTCCTTGATGTTGTTATCCACTTGCACCATGATTTTGTGCAATTGACTGAACTTTTCAAGGAGCATGACAATGGTTCCGCGGGTACGAGTTTGGCAAAAGGCTATGATCGCCATGAAGAAGAGCAATCCATCGGGATTTCCGTTCACCAGATAACTCTGTTCGTCTTGAGTGGCAATAGCTCTTGCAAGCGTGTGAGAGAGCGACGCCTTTAGGCAAACGTAGACTTGAAAAGATACTTGAAAGGCACGGCTCGGGATTCCCATGTAGGTCGCAACGTACAAGCGTAAGGCGTCCATGTTTACTTGCCCGTACTGGGTTGGGATGTGGAAAGCATTATTCCTGTGCGGTACAGTGAGTACATTGTCCCAATTGGACTCAGTTGCCTTCTCAGCAAACTCCTTGGCAAATGTTTGCACGTTGCGACTCTCGCCATCGAAGGTAGTTGGCAACTTGCTAGTGAGTCGTTCATAGAGTGCTTGCCCGTACCTTGTAGAGTAGTCGAAGATGTCCATGATCGTGTGGGAAGGAGTTAGTGCGAATACAGGCCTGTTGGCAGGTGCGACTGGCTGTCCTTGAGGAGGGCCATTGCCGCCACCACCGTTGGGGCCTCCACCATTGCCACCTCCACCATCGCCTCCTCCAGGAGGGTCCGGATCGTTCCCGCCATTTCCGCCAGCGTTACCAGCGGCAGCAGGTGGGGCGACAGGCGCGACAAGGTTAACTGTTGTTGGGTTTGTCGCGACAGGAGCAGGGTGAGTTGGTGCGGCAGTAGCCGGGCGAGGCGTGGTTGGAGGAGGTGGAACACCAGTTGGGTTCACAACCTCCGTAGCCACACTGGCGCCTCGAGTGTTGTACGAATGTCCAGTGGACATGGTCAACAATCAAAGCAGGTATCAGCGATAGGTGCGCAGAGGAAGCGTGAGGGAAACCTGAGGACTTCGAGTGAAGTAACCCGGGTTTTCTGGACCAAGTAGATCCGAATTGAGACAACCAAGTAGGCAGAGAAACAATGTTTCTAAACTCAAATTTTATGATCTATTTCTACTGACAACTGATCAATCTCTGATCGATAGCTGAATCCAAAGGAATAGAAATGAAACAGATAGAAAAGATACAGCGGCAGATCCCTTCCTCAAACATAAACTTCCAATCCAAACTGTAAAGGTAGATTGAAAGTTACACACTTTGTGAGCATCAAATGGCGGTCTGTCGTTCGTCGGAGGACGCAGCAAGAACCACCACCCTCGATACCTCACAATGCAGAATTCACGAATCAGAATGTAGCACGTTAATCCATGAGACGTTGGCATTGACAGTCTTGAGATACCGGGTTTGGAGTATTCTCATCTACGGTTGACCTGATGATGAACCCATCAACATCTAGCTGAGAAACCAAATTCTATTGTACAATGATAGACTGGTATGACTATTGGAAATAGTACAGATCGTGATGTATCCTCCTACCGGCAGTATAGTATAGGTACATCATATTTGCTGTGAGATTCGAATCGCAAAACACACATTGGACCTCTGTACTACCGGTAGTACTGTAGCTTGCAAGTAAGATTCAAGGTCGACGATATAAGAGCAGATAACACTTGTTGCCAAGATTCCTGCGGCTATCATGTTATTCTGAGGATGCCTAATGACCTCCTGAAGTGTTACTATGTTGGGCATGGTTGCCACTGTCTTGCTTGTCACGTTGCTTTGCTGGGACGTCCGATGTTCACATTATTTGGATCTTCTGATTCGTCTGGAACGCGCTTGCGATACCTAGATTTTGTAACCTGCTGTTCTTGATCTGCTAGTGATGCTAAAACAACTGTGTCCCCCCGAACAAGCATACTCTTCATCTTTCGTCGCTTACAACCCCATTGACCAGCTGGCAGAGTACCCACGTTATCCTCTTCCATGTTCTTCCTTCGTTCTATTTCTAGTTCCATATTGGACAGTTGGGAAACAGTTCCACTAACGTCACCGTCTTGTTCCCTGTTGACCGGTCTCGGCGAATAGACTTCTTCTACATCCCGCAATATGAAGTTCATGTGTTTGTCAAATGCTTCCAATATCCCCGTTAGTGTCCCGCGGATTGCATTGACATAACGAATCACCACTCGTATTCTTTGACGATGAAAGGTGTGGAGTCGAGCCAATGGACCGGTAGTAATGCCTTCCGACACGGCAGCAAAAGGATGGTTGTTGTTGGTCCGAGACTTTTTGGAAACATTTGCTTCAGATGCTGCCGTTTCTGCTGGAGCACGCTTTTTGGAAACTATTGGTTCCTTCCGCTGTGGATCACCTTTTGGAAGAAGTAAAGAACATTGAGCAATAGTGTCGAATCGGGGGGCACCCTCCGCCCAAGGATTTGTTGCAAAAACTTCAGTTGAAGAGAGTTGAAGGGTACGCAAAGGGTTGAAGCAAGTGGACACAAAGGAAACATCTGAAGAACTCTTTTCTTGCGGTGTCAAAGTATACCAAGACTCATCACGTTGCTCTGAGCTTTGTTGTTGCTGAATTGTTTGGCTGTTTGTTGGCAGCGAAGCAGATCCCTCCGGCTCGGCAACCAACAATCGGATGGCTGTCCCATACTTCTTAGCCAATTTTGAGGCCAATTTTTGCTCCCCTTGGTACGATCCCCCATATTTTGTGTAGATTTGGTTGAATCTGGCTCTCCATTCATCAGGATCGGCAACTGTTTCGGGAGCAATCAAAGAGTAGTACGCTTCGAGTCTCGCTTTGAGGCTCCTAAAGAGATTGTATCAGATCAGATCTACGGTAGTCAAGTCGGCGAAAACATAGTGACGGGCATTGACACTTACGGCTTTCCAAGTGTTGCTACGTGAATTTCTCGAGCCTGCATAGCATCACCACCAGTTCAGAGTCCTTGCGTGGAAGAGATTCTTGCTGTGGAAAAGGCTCTGGATAGGTGGAATGTGGCAGGGGTACAACGACCGACCCAACCGACTCAAACTGTTTCCAGCATTGTGTATAGAGTTATTCCGTAGGATTATCTTCTTTGGTTGCTACTCCACTTTCGATAGCAATCGTACATGAGTACGTCTTGGACACTCAAATACTGGATGATAAAAACACTGGGAACTACTATGAGTACATGGTATCAGCTGTAGCCACAATTTCTATGCTCTCAGCTCATTGCCCCAATGTCCACAAACTCCTCCACAGCTCCTCGGAAGTCTTCGAAGCTTACTTTCCCATCACGATTGCTATCGAGGTATCGGAAAATCTCCTCTGCCTGACCACTGGACTCGAAAATGACAACAAAGTCTTCCAATGTTAGATAATCTGCGTCCGAGTGTTTGAACTGTTCGAAAGCATAGCGAATCTTGTCTTCTCTGATAACCAAGTTCTTGTCCATGGTAGCAGCAAGAAAGGCTTTCCAGTTTAGTGTATCGGAGTCTGACAATGCCAGCTCTTCCTTCAACTCTGCAAGCTCAACCTGGATGTCCTTAGAGAAATTTCCATCAGCGATAGCGTTATCCAATTCTGTCAAAGTGATGGTACCATCTCCCGATTGATCATTTCGACGGAAAATCTCTCCCAACGATCCAACCTGATCCTGTGTCAGACTGGAGGCGATAACGACAAGTGCGGCCTTCTTGAGTTTCTGAAGCGCCAGGTACTTTTGGAATGTGGTACTTCTAACACTTCCTTGCATCAATTTGTGCTTCTTCACAGACTTAACTTCTGGTGGTGGGTCGGAGTGGTCTGAAATCCATTTGTGCTCCATTGCCTGAGCTGCTGTTGGTCTATCACATTCAACACAAACGATACAACGATGTGAGCTTGTCAGTTGATAGGGTACTAGGAATAAACCAAGTCACACTTACCTAACCAAAGGGTCCTTCTGGAGGAGGTACTTCACAAAGTCCTTGGCATCTTCCGAAATAGTATCCCATTCGGGCGAAGGAAAATCGAATCGTCCTGTCCGGACAGAATCAAAAATCTCCGTATCAGAATCTCCGTAAAAAGGAGGATAACCGCACAACAAAATGTAAGTGATAACCCCAATGGACCAAATGTCACAACTCTTGGTGTACTGTCGTCGAAGAACCTCGGGAGCAACGTAGTAAGGGGTTCCTGGAGTTCATGCCACATCAGAAGTTAGCGCTAGTGGGAAATCAGTGATATGGAGAACACATGTAAATGGATACGTACCCACTTTGGTCTTCATAATCCCTTGAGCGGCATCATTATGACGCGACAAGCCGAAGTCGATAATCTTGATGGGGGCATCCTCAGCTTCGTTCAGAAAGAGAAAGTTTTCAGGCTTCAAATCACGGTGCACAATCCCCTTGACATCATGACAGTATGCAATTGCATCGAGAATGTCATGTACCAATCCGGCTGCATCATGTTCTGAATAGTGACCCTCCTTGGACTGTGTTTTGGCAATGATACGATCAAACAACTCCCCACCGGTACAAAGTTCAGTAACAAGATGGAGGTACTTCCCGTCTTCGAAAACATCAATGAGTTCAATAATGTTGGGGTGCTTGACCTCCCTGAGAATTTCAATTTCTCGCTTCAACACCTCAATTTTTGACACTTTGGCCTTTCGGATTGATTTGATGGCATACCACTCATCGGTTTCACGATCCATACACTTGCGCACCACACCGTAGTGACCATGACCCAATTCCTTGGAATTGATGTGATATCTACAGCAACGGTTGAATCAAACAATTGGGGAAGGGTGAGACAAACTGACAATCAAGTCACAACGATGCATGCCGGAGACAGAATGAAGACAACATTGTACATACTTTTCCCGAACATCTGCTAGTGCATCTGTAATCATTACAGGATCGGAACGATTCCTTCGAGTAGACGATGTTCCTGCAAAACTCCGCACAGATGGCTCTTGGGTTAACGTAGCACCGTTGGGGCCTTCCGCAGCGGCAGCCTCTCCCTTCGCACCAACTGGAGTGTCGTCAACGCGAACATGCTTGTGTGGCTTTTCGTCTACATCCATCGGCTGGCTAGAAGACTTGACAGCTATAACCAGAGTGAGAACACAACAAAATTGAAGATTCATTGGAAAGCAGCACACTTACATTTCCCTCCCCGCCTGGAGTTGTTCTTCTTGGACATATCATTTCCCATGGTTCTCGGTTGTCTTCAGTACTACACAAAGTAGAAAGCTCCAACAAAAATCTTCACCCAAGCGGAGCTGAGATGTACAGTCTCGTTGAAACTATGGTCTACAGTCGTTGTTTGACAGAAAGAAGGACTTTAACTCTTCCCCAGAGAGGAAACTAGACAGGAACCCTCCCTTTCACGTGCTTGTATGCCCTTTCACTGCAAAAAGCCGTGTCGGCTGTTCTAGCCTGCCTGTGGTCCCGAAAATACTTCGACGCAGAGGTACGACAGGAAAGCTATACATGCGACATGCTTTTGTTAGAGCAGGACTTGACATTGCGACTTCGGCCTTTCCTTTTCTGGCGGGCGACGAATCAGAACCTTGATTTCTGCCATGAATCTTCGACACCTGTGCACCGTAATTGAGAAAACACTTAAACTAGAATCTACAGGGAAAGTCAAGGACAAACTTGTTTTAATAGAAATTTCAATAGCATTAATCAATATTGTTGCTGATTTTATTTAGTTCAGTTCAATTCAGGCATCAAAGAAAATAGTTCACCCTTCTTTGCTTTGAGTGCTTGAAACGTTCCTTCCTCGGCGACAGCTCCATCCTTCAACACAATCAGGCGGTCTGCCATTTGCACAGTCTTCATACGGTGAGAAATCACTAGAAGTGATCGGTTCGAATCGCGGCATGCCTTGATAGCATCTGCCACTGCAGTTTCACCATGGGCATCCATCGACGATGCCGGTTCATCCAAAACGAGGAAGATAGGGTCCGCCAACAATGCCCGTGCCAAACCGATGCGTTGTCGTTGGCCTCCAGAGAGACGAGAACCGTTCACACCCACGATGTAGTCAATGCCGCCCTCCAGCTTGGAAACAAAATCATCACAACTAGCGACAGTCAACGCCTTTTTGACTTCCTCGTCTGAGGCTGAAGGTCGGGAGTACTTTACATTTGCGGCAATGGTAGTATTGAAAAGGACTGGATGCTGGGGAACAACCTGTACAATCTTAGCTTGTTCGTCACGATTCAACTGCTTGAGGAAGTCTAGCGGCTCCAAAGATTTGCCGTTCACGACAATCTTTCCAGCGTTGGGCTTGTACAAACCTGCAAGAATCATGGCCATGGTACTCTTTCCAGCTCCATTCTTTCCGGTCACAACTACAATCTCACCTCGAGACAATTGGAGAGAGACATTTCGTAGAACAATTTTGGATGCGTCACTTCGATAGGAAAATTGCAAGTCCTCCACAGCCAATTTCTCAACGTGTTCATAGTCGACTTCTACCTTCTCTGTAGGCTCGTCATCGAGTACTTGCTTTTGCTCTGGTCCAATGAGACGGTACAGACGTACTCCCGACAAAACCCCACGAGAGAAGTCTCCCAAAGCTTTGACAACCCCAGCACTACCAAGGGCCAACAAAAATGAGTAGGTTCCAAAGCTCACCAACTGACCATGTGTCATGCGGTTGTCACGAATAGCATTACCACCGGCATGAAAGATTCCGCACAAAGCACTAGTAGACAAGCAGAACATGGTTCCCATGCTCAATCCGTCCGCCAAGGCAGATTTTCTGCCCAACTGTACCAATTTGTCTTGGATTCTGGCAAACTCATCGATTTCGTCCATCTCTCTGTTAGACATTTTAACCATAGACATGTTCTGGAGACGTTCTTCGACAAAAGTAGCTGCCTCGGTCTCTGCCTCGCGTTGGATGGCTTGGACTTTCTTCAGGTATTTTCGGGTAAGCAAACTAAAACAATATGTGAGACAACTTCCGCATCCGTCAAAAACAAAAACACTCATTTCAAACGTACGCAACACTTCCCACAACGGGTGCCACAGCCAATGAAAGTCCAACTAGACTAGGATTCAACAACAACATGTTGGTTGTTGCAAAAATACAGGAACTCATGGAACGGAGCATACCCGAAACGGTTTTGGTCATTGTCGTTGCAACATTCTCCACATCGTTGTTCAAAATAAGTGCAATAGAAGCTGGGGTCATACTTGGTGCCGTTTCCTTGGACTTTTCTTCCTCCGATTCCGCCTTTTCTTCTTCATCTTTTTTCTCCTCGTCCTCTGCTTCCTCCTCGTGTTGGCCCAATTGGAACCACTCCAGATCATGTTGGGTCAACAAAGATTTGAAGGCGTCCTTTCTCAATCGAGCAGCAATATTTTCTTCAGCTCGGTTGAGCATCAAAGTTCTTAGGAAACTAGCAGTGCCTCCCAAAATTCCAACCCACAACATGTTCATCGCCAAGGACGCATTTTGGCAGTGATAGGATTTGTCCGATTTCACTGTCAAGGGATCAATAAGCTTTCCCATCAAACTAGGGACAGCTTGATTTGCATAAGAAGAGACAACCATAGCACTCCCTCCGATCAAAAGAGCAGGAACCTCCGAGTAGGCTTACATATTTGAAAACATGCGTGGTGCAGATGTGAGTTCAGATGCCAATGAAGCCGTTGATGTTTTGCCCAACGATGGTCCTTCCTTACCTTGCGACCACATAAACTTCTTGGCTTGTTTTTTGATTGGGTCATCTTTGCTCTTTTTGTCTTTGGCCATGGTGTTGTACTACAAGGAAGCAAGAAGGATGGGACCTTATGCTCTCCTCCTGTTGTATCGTGTTGACTTCTTGTCAGCAGTTGATGGCACCTGCCCGGTCGAGAATCCGAAGTGACGATCTTCGCTTTGATGGAAAAGCGACCAAGAAAACACCATTTGAACGGTGGACTCTGTCCGTCGTCCGTTAATCGGAAGATTAGGCCAAAACGCGAACGACACGTCTGACATCAAGTAGTCTTCGTTATAGCTTTTGGCTCCCTGGAAATTTCTCTCTTCTAGAGAATAGATTGGTCAAGAAGCCTACAACAACAGTGAAACTCTTGTTCTCGGTATACTTTTGAAAAAGACACTTCACGTTTTCTTCTTCCTGGAAGTTCTAGGCCAAGCACATACCGCTAACAAAACGCGATAGAATGGCTACATGCTCGCTGAACCCTTACATTCCAAACAAACCATACACTATATAGCTTAAAAAATTGGAGGGGTGGTATGCCCTAATTTTTATTTTTTCCAAACATCCCCTGTTTACGGCGGACGTGAACCCCCACTGAGTATCTGTATATCCGAAATGAGCATGACGTGGTCAGAGCTGAATTCGGTCGATGGTAGGGCCTCTCCATGACGAGTCAAGACGGATTCATCGGGAATTGGAGCCACCGAGAGAGGACGCAGGTATTGTGCTGAGTACCAAATATAGTCCAAGACACCCTTGAAATTGGAGGTAAAATTGGTTTGGATGGGCTCATCGCCCATGACCGTTTGGTATGCACTGCCCAGCTGGAAGGAATGGGTAATGTTCATGGCGTCAGGAAGAATGCTAGGGCAATCGTCCGTAGGAACATTGACGTCAGGGTGACCAGGGTGCACCGTTTGACGCGACAACAAGTCATAGACAGCCGTGTCAGGAGTCGAGTTGAAATCCCCACAAATGATGAGGGGAACATTGGTCTGGCGACTCATGACATAGTTCTCCAACTCTTGCAGTAGTTGCCAGGCTTGCCACAACTTGACGTCGGGGAAGTCCTTGTTACTGTAAAGATGGGTATTGGCAATACAGACTTGATTGATAGGGTCTCGGTTGTTTCTGGTAGCAAGAGTGGGTTGCGCCAACTCGAGAACGACAAGTTGGGCAACATTGTCTTTGCTGAGCCGATTGAGGAAGGCCACGCCTTCTTCACTTCGTGGATTGAGACCCATGACCTGGGTCGCTTGACGTTGTGCCAGTTCATTGAACTCAATACTGTAGGATTCTACCAAGTGGAACTTGGATCGTCGCCAGAACAAGGCACAACCATCAACCTTTCCAGCCATACCCATGGCATCCCTAGTCTTTTGCTTGTACACGCCTTCGTACCCTTGATCACTCATTGCGGCATACAAATGGTTCTCATAGTGGTCAGCCTGTACCTCTTGCAAGCAAATGACATCTGGGGACACATCTATAATCTCCCGCATAATGTTTTGAAATCTAGATAGAGAGACGGTGGTGTGAGTGTTGTCGGTGCAAGCACCATTCTTATCGATGTAGCGGCACGAACCTGTAATCCCAAGAGAGGGCCCAAATATCGCAGTAGGGGTATTGTTGTTGCGTGGCGTAAATCTCAGCCAAGACGTTGTAGGTGGCCATCCGAAAGCGCGCTCCTGCCCCCGAGGGTCCACTCTTGGAAGCCACAAAGTGCCTGGGCACTGGATCGGGCGCACGGGCCAAGACCAAATCTGTCTTGACAACTCTCTGCATGAGCTGCTCTCCCGTCTCGGCAGAGTAGGCAATGGCTTCGAGTTTGAGCTTCTTTCCGATATCGTCGGGGCCTGGAATGTACAGGTGATCCCGACTGACTTCAATCCAACCATCCCCCAACTGCATTTCCCCACCATATCCTTGATAAGGATGATTATTATTGACGTTGTTGCCATTGTAACTTCCCAAGTAACCTCTGGGGGTATTCTGGTTGTTGTTTCCGTTGTTATAGTCGTTGGAGGGAGACTTGGAGCCTCCACTGAAGCGACCCATACTGCCGGTGGATCCAACCGATCGAGCATCATCATCCATGCCGGCACTATCTACGGAACCAGATCGCTGACGCAGAGGCGTGGAATTGTTGTGGTTGGAACCCCTAGACTCCTTTGGAACTGTGTATTGGGTTTTCCAGGCCTGCACAAAACACTTGGAGTTGCAGAAAGTGCATTTGTAAAGACTAGATTGCGTGGAGACGCACTGCAATCCACAAGCCGTTCCCCCCAAGGCGTGCTGCGACCACTCGTGAGGACTAAAGGAGGTTCTTCTGGGACATCCCTCGTAAGCACAAGGCTCAGAAGGCGGTCCTCGGAACCATCGGTAGCCAAACTCATGATTGGGAGGAGGCTCCCTCATTTTCTTGGAGTGCGGCGGCAAGGGCTTGTCCGCTTCTCGCTCGTCCAACTTCTTCCCGTACATGTACGAGTGAGGGCGCATGGTGCAACCCTCTACGGGTCGATCGACCCGGAGGGACAGATGCCAGGAGTACTGATACTCCTTGGTGTTCATCTTACTCCCTCCTTGCAAGATGACGTTCCTACCACGGTGTTGGGCGGTGGTCTTTCTTTCTCCGGAGCTTTTTTCACGCACCGCTGCACATCACAACCAGCGGCCGTAAAGGTATGTACGGTACGTAGAGGTGCGGTACTGCTGGCAACGTCACGGCGATTTTCGGAACTTTGGGCGCGATCAGTCGCATGGGTCGTCGATGACTCTTTGGAGGTTGGTATGGTATTATATTATTATAGTATGCATCTTTTGTGGGTACGATACGGTTACAGCCGGGATGTTCACAGAGATATTACTAGTATTAGGGAATATCATTTTATCTCAGTAGAAACAGTGATACTCGTACTGTACTAGGTAGACTAAATGCTATTGCTACAACATCACCCGATTCTATCTTCGATTCCGTGAGCTCCTTCGCTTTTGAGAATCCTCCTTTTTGGTTGGTTCCTCGGCGGTACTATTATTTGTGACTCCCTCAGGTGTGGATTCTCGTGCTCTCTTGCTTGGCGGTGGTCCATCCTCTTTTGGTTCGTCAGCTGTTGTATTGGTAACCTCCTCCTTGGCATCGGTGGTGCTGTCAGCCGTATCAGTGGCGCTAGGAACAGTGGCTGGTTCGTCGTCATCGTTGTCGGGGGCAGGCCGCTTCTTGTCCGAAGAGGCGCTTTCACTCTTTGTGGTTGGAGTATCATTCTCATGGGAACCGGTAGACGGGGGTTCCTTAGAAGTGGCCTCGGAGCTTGTTGGAGCCAAAGGTTGACTCTTTGTGTTGTCAGTGTTGGAAGTCGAACTACCGGGAGCACCAGCAGTTGCAGTACTGCTGGTTGTGGAAGGTGGAACCGCCATAGACTTGAATTTCTCGGGACGCTTGGATTCGTGGCGGTTCCACAATCGGGTTGAACTCGCCGAAAACCATCGGGCATCCGCTGGAATCCGTCTGGTAGAAGTAGGGGGGACAGGTGTGCTGCCACCACTACCACCTGGTGTTGTCCAAGCCATATCCTTATCATCCCAACCCTTGTAAATGTTTCCGTATGCATTCGTATCTTCGAAATATTCTTCTTCTCCACGTTGGAGTTGCCGTTGAATGTCTGGGAGGAGAACTTGGGAGATATGGTCCATGTGTTGGTGGAGTTCGGAGGCCGTCCATGTGGATGTTGAGGGTGCTGACGAAGAAGACCGAAAGGTAGATTTCTTTTTGCGGAGCAACAAGGGCAACACTACACCAGACGGTTCTGGGATGCGATGTTCCATGGTTGTCAAGAGTAGTCAACGAATACAAGAACGATGCTTTGGAGGTAGGTGGTTGCAGCGCCGACCAGCATGGGTGAAGGTGTAAGGTATTCGTTCATATGCTTTCTACATATCTATGGACAATGGTTCTCTCGAATCTACGGCACAGTCAATCCCGATTCATGTTTGAGTCTCGCGCTGTTTTCCGGGCCCCGTACGCTGTCGTAGACTTTGCTACACAACGAGACACCGCGGAGTGGAGGGAAGTACAACTCGTACTACGGTGGATGTACGCGTGCAGGGCTACTACACGGAAGTGTACGGGAGTTTCAACGCCCTGGAAAAATCACCTCTTTCAGATTGACACACAAAGTCATTTGACAGACCATTTTACAAATCCATTTCAACATGTCGGACGAGTACGATTCGGTAGAGGAAGAGGTTGAGGAAGTCGACGAGGAGGTTGACGAAGAAGAGGAGGAGGATGCTCCCAAGAAGAGCAGGAAGAAGCGTGAAAAGAAGTGGAAGGTATGTTCTAAGCATGGTGAAGGGTGAGCTGCGGATTGAATCTTGCCTTCTCCGTGCTCAATGAGATTGTCTATTATTGCTACTCTACAGGACCCCAACAAGCCCAAGAGGGCCATGTCCGCCTATTTCCTCTTCTCCCAAGCCATGAGAGAAAAGGTCAAGGCCGAGAACCCCGAAGCCGCCTTCGGCGAGATTGTAAGTGACCTGAAAATGAAAATGCCATGGTCTTCTCCGCAGCGATTGCAACTCCTTGGGTTGGTTTGATTGTGTGTATGGAATGTTTGTGAGCGCGACGCGACCCCTGTGTGATTGTGGTTCTGTGTCGCTGCCAGTATCGCAGTCGGGGGTCGCCCTCCCCCGTAATGTGACCGTGATGCATCGCGATAGGACGATAGCACCGCGGTAACATCGCGGCAACACGGCGTTGCGAGGCAAAAAACAACAAGAAACGTCGTTTCCAATCGTTCTGTACATTTTGGTACAAACTCTACGGCTTTTCAATTTTTGCACTTCTGGTTGGGTGGTAGCCGCGCGGAGTGCGCATATCCTGTCTCGTGACTTCCTTCGTGACTCGGTGTTTGATATGTCTTCTCACCTGTTTATGTTTGTCTTTTAGGCACGTCTCCTTTCTGCCAAGTACAAGGCCCTGTCCGACAAGGAACTCAAGAAGTGGACCAAGAAGGCTGAGGCCGACAAGCTCCGCTACCAAGAGGAAATGAAGGACTACGTTCCTATGGAGGAGCCTGGAGCCAAGCGCAAGAAGGCCAAGAAGGACCCCAACGCCCCCAAGCGTAACATGAGTGCTTACTTCTTGTTCTCCTTGGAGGAGCGCCCTCGTGTCAAGGAGTCCAACCCCGAGGCTGACTTCGCTGAGGTTGCCAGGATCATCTCTCAACGCTTCAAGTCCCTTTCTGCCTCTGACCGCAAGGTCTGGGACAAGAAGGCTGCCGAGGACAAGGAGCGCTACCAACGCGAGAAGGCCGCATACGAAGGATAGATTTGAATCCTGAGGGGGGATGAACCGTGCGAGACCTGCTTTGCACTATACTTGTGCCAATCGCTTGTGGGAAGAAAAATGTAGCAGATTGTGTTGTATAAGATTGGGTTAGAATGGATATTCACCTACTAGTTTGTATTACGTAGTCCTTGCACCAAGGAAGCAAGTTGGTATGTGAAGAATCCTGCCACGGCAGGGATTTCTATCAGTCCGTAGGAACGAAGCTTCCCCACCATTATCATCAGTAACACCACAAAAGCAAACCTCGCCGAGCCCACCCCGGCCCCAGGGACCATATCTGGATTTCCCAACGTCTCTACATACTTCCCAAGACCATACAAGTAAGCCAATCCCAAAAGGTCACCAGCGGCATAGGATATCGCCAACATGGGGTTCGATGATGATGACCAGAGAAAACAGAATATCAGTATGGATACGGTCATTGTATCTCCCAAGAGCAATTGTCGCCGTTGAGAAAAGAGACGACCCTGCTCTCTGCGAGTGGCTTCTCGTTCAAGTGCATCCATCATGCGCCTCTGTTGCTCCCATCCCTTGCTGTGGATATGCAACGGTTGCGTTCTCTGGCTATTATGAAAGACATGACAGCTCTTATTCCATGTAGTTGTTGTTGGGAGCGTGGAAATAAATGCGTGTGACGAGTGAGCTAAGAGAACTGGCAACAGAAGGAAGATCCATTGGGTTTGTTTCATGGGCCATGCATTTTGTGTTTTGTGTCGAAGCATCGGCCAAGTAGAAGTCGGAGTAATCGCATTTTACAGTCCAGCTAGTCCAATCCAACAACAACAACATCACCCAGCCGATTGACTACATTGACCCTAAATGCAAACTACGCACTGGACTGTAAAGGAGAAACTTCCACTTTGGCGTCAACATTACTAAACCGTTCCCCTTGAAGACAGAGCTCAAGTAAACAATGATAGTCAAGGAAAATTGCGGTGCAGGCTGCTGCCTCAGCCCAAACTATTCTCTGTATTCAAGATGTCTGTGCATTATTACGAACATGATGCACTGAACTTTCGTGTCCGCTTTCTTTTTCGTGCAAGTCCACGTGCTTCTCTTTGGTTTGCCAACGGTCCGCCAAACCTCTCCAAATCACAGTGAATACCAAGGACTGCAAGGCATTTACTAGAATTCGAGTCTGGAGTCCCCGACCGAAAAGTCCCTTCCATCCGTCGGTGGCTACCACCATACGAATTGTTTCAAAATACGACAAGTCTCGCTTCGAACCCATCGCTTGTTTCGTGGTCTTTAGCACCCGGAACGAATTCACCACGGTGTCACTTACAATACTTGCCACAATCCCGATACATGCATTTTTCAACATTACGACAGGCATCAAGTTTTGAAGCCAAAGCAATCCAGACAGATAGTTGAATGTGAAGAACCTAACATGGGCCGAGGAGACAATCATCAAATGTAACAGTGAGAGAACTCGGTAATGGCCAACACATCTGTAGGAAGCTGACAACAGCTACCACTGACCATGGGTAATGAGCTAGTGAAGACGAGATTGCGTTCGCAATTCCACCCTGAAATAACACTCCGAAATTGCCGTCTTTGATTCGACCCATTAAACTCTGAAACCCAACTGTTCCGTCGACTTGTAGCACCGTTTTGAAAGTGTCAATGGGCATCAGAAGAAACCTCGCCATTCCCACTACGAGAGCTCCGATCATGGTCGATACACCTGGACCCCAATGTTTGGTATTGTCCAACCCTTCCAGTAATGCCTGGACGCCATCATTGGCGGCGGTACTCACAAAACGCGCCAGAGGTGCCTGAACCAATGCAAACCCCAAGCCTCGATAGAATCGTGGAATGCCACCCTCCTGGACAATGAAACGTTAGAAATGAGACGACGAAGATGACACTCGCAAGTACTCTCAGTCAATCAACGAACCTTGTACAAAATATCGAATGCCTTGACGAAGGGAGTTCCATAGCGCATTTGATAGTTCATAACTGTACGTAATCCCATCAAGCTGAGAACTTGAATCACACCGGCGATAGCACCAGGCAGGCCACCACCCACCCCTTTCTTCCAAGCCTTGGCTAGAATTTCTCGTAAGGGTCGCTTGGTTTCTGGTGGTATCACTTCAATAGTTGGTTCGTCCTCGTTGGTGCCAACTTGCTCAGTGGAAGTGGAAGCAACCTCAGTTGCACCCACAAAGACATTCTGGCAGTTGGTGGCAGGTTGCAAGACAGGAAAGACGTCAGGTAAGAATCCATTTCTGGATTCTGAAATGAAAATTGAAAGCAGTAGAACTGGAAACAGGAACGAAGATTTCCAACATTTCAGCATGATTCTGTATGCTTCACAACCAAAATAAATGTTTCGAATCTGATGAACTGCCAAACCTGTGGTTCTTGGACTTCGATCACGAAAGAACTGCCATGAAGAGCTATTTTAGTCTCCTCTGTTCATCGGTCACTGGTCACTGGTAGTAGCACCACGGCACCCCCACCACCAGTGCACTACTCTGGAACCACATCTACGAAGTACATGCACTCAGATTTCCTATTAAAATCTTTACATCTTTGGCAGCAACAGCTGCTCAGCACATATAAATACTATATCAAGAAGCATGCATCCTTCAGTAATACCTCAGCTCTTGGAAATTTTCCTGCTCCTCGTCGTTGCTCCTCGTCGTTGCATCTAGCCGTTAGCCACTTCCTTGTTTTAGCCACTTCTCACTGAAGTGGACACCTTGAGAATATCGTTGGATTCCTGTCTACCCTCCTAGGCGACCCATAACTGATGGGTTTTGAAAAGTGAAACCTTCAAATGGATTATCGCGGCCAGGGGTAGCACCAAAGCCTGGAGCTCGTTGCATGCTTTGAGGACTAAACACGGGCATGCTCGTGAAATCGGTGTCAAACTGACTGGTATCACTGGTACTAGAAATGGGAGGTACCCATGGTGCCGCGATCTCTCCTCTCTGTAAGCGATCCCATTCTATTGTCTTGAAGAAAGCATGACCCTTGATATCTTCCACACCTCCATCCCCACTGCCCAACCTCTTGTCGGGGTCTTTTGTTAGCAAACCCTTCAGAAATCCCTCCGCCAATGGGGAAAGACTAGATGGGTAATGCAGCTCACTTTTTCGGATCTTTTCAAATAGTCGCTCACGATCTTGGCAATAGAATGGTGGGAGCCCAGTCAACATCTCATAAAGAAGTGCACCAAGACTCCACCAGTCAACAGCACGTCCATGACCCTTGCGGTCGAGAATCTCCGGGGACAAATACTCGGGGGTTCCGCAGAAACTGTATGCCCCACTCGAACTTGAGTTGATTCCCTCCTTCGAGAGACCAAAATCAGTCAACCGAATGTGTCCCGCGGCATCCAATAGCACATTCTCTGGTTTCAGATCACGGTAGATGATACCCAACTCGTGGACATAGCTGATGGCCAGAGTGATCTCTGCAGCGTAGAACCGAGCTCGGTCTTCTGGGAACCTTCCAACCTTTCCCAAGTGGAAAAACAACTCTCCTCCAGCGCAATAGTCGAGAACGAAGTACAACTTGTCCTTGGATTGGAATGCCATGTTCATCCCGACAATAAATGGGTGGCGAACATATCCCAATACACTTCGTTCCGTTTTTGTATGTTCCACCTGGTTCCGCTTGATAATGTTATCCTTCTTTAATACCTTGAGAGCAAACATGTATCCGGTCAATTTTTCTTTCACCAAAAAGACTTTGCCTGTTGAAAAAACAACCCAGTATGAGGAGACTTCAATTGAAGATGAAGATGTAAGGAGGAATGTGGGACTTACCGAATGATCCCTTGCCGATAACCTTGATTAACTTGAAGGCATCCAACCTAGGGGCAGATTGGGGTCTGGTTTCTACAAAGCTTCCTCCTAGGTTTGGAGGGGCTTGTTCAATGGCACTTCCAATTCCTCCATGTCCATTGGAGTTGACCGCCGTGCCCAATTGGACACCACCATGCCCGTGGGTGGGAAGAGGTTGCGTTGGCGTTCTGCCAGCAAGCTCGTCTTGTCGCATGAGTGACCTTCCTAGATGAGAAGCACCCAAATCTTGTACGTAAGAGCCAACATCTTCAATCATTTCCACTTCCCCTGCCATCTGTGCCAAATCCATTTCATCTTCTTCGGTAATAGGCTCATCATACTGTTGGTATCGTACGGACGCTTGAAACTCATCTTCGTCGTCGGAATCATTTTCCTGAGGAGGAGGTGCTCCATCTTCTTCGGCACCGAACATGTCGTCCATAACCATGTCATCTATTCCGGCTGCTTGAGGTGGCCTTTCAGGTTCTGGTACCGGCTGTGAAACTACCTGCCCACTTGCATTGAACATTGTCCACCGAACACTCTCGTATTGTGGAGGAATGATATTAGCATTGTAGGTCAAGAAGTTTCGAATGACAGGAGATTCCCTTGCTCCGGGATACAACAGAACAGAATTGAACCAGTGCTGGAGCAAGTTGCGTGCGTTGCTGAGAATCTCCACAGGGGATTCCACAGTCACTTCAAATTGAGGGCAAGCAGGCAAGTCAGGGAGAACCGACGACAAACTATCGGCAACATTCTTGAAATCATCTTGACCGCGAATGACTGTCCAGGTTTGCACAGGTTGGATGACAGTCACTGCATGAACCAACCCCCCACCTTCCGTTGGTGCAATACCTGCCAGGCAGACATTGAACGCCACACCACCACTTTCCGGCATTGGGTAAGATTTCTATTAATATTGTAGTTGACAAAAAATGGGTGAGTGTCACGTCAAACCGTCGATAGAAAGAGGTCAACAGGCAACGAACAAGATCCGCAATCACAATGGCAAATGGCACTTGAAAGAAAACACAACCAAAGAACAACACGGAGCGAGAATTCCGGCAGGTTGAAGAACATACAGTGAATGTGATTTCACTTCAATACAGGAGCCTTGCTGTTTCCAACACCTCTTGTTGCTGTTCCAAGTGCTTTTTGTTCAAGAGTTGGAAAACAAGCAAAAGGCCCGCAGCAATAAGACGCTGGGCACAACTCCCAGTGGCGTTGCTTTGCATTTGTATCCACTACTACTCGTCCGAGGCACTACGACGTGCAGTACGACCACGTGACGCGTTCGCTCACGAATGCACGTACAACCCGTACTGGAATTCACGCAGTTCTCACATCGAAAAACCGTTCTCATGCCTCCGGTAGTAGGGACCATGGGGGAAGCGCTCGCAATAAGAGTCAAACAAAACGTACCGTACCCTGACTACTTGATAAGTCAGTCCAAAGACTGAGAATGTTCAAGAATGATTGGTGTCGGTGCTGATCTCGACCGACAGTGGTTTCGTGCAGGTTTTCACAATACAACACAGACTCCCACAACTACCACAGTCTGCAAGAACAACAACAACACGCCCTGCTCATTTCTTGTGGCAGTAGTGCCGGACGAATTCCCATGTCTGAAGGTGTAGGATCCATAAATCGAGAATTCTCACACGACCGTCAGCCGGCAGGAGGCCTCAAGGCGAAGGCGATGCTGACGTAGCTGAATGGACGGAGAAAGTCCCTTTGGCTGGGTCGATCTTTCGTATCTCTGTCCTTCAACCTCCCGACGACGGTCGCGACGCCCGCAGCAGCGAAATCCGATCCATCGCCGCTCGGACGTTGTTCGTGCGATATATCGTACCGTACTCGACGCCTCCACTCTTGTGTGTTACATCTACGTTGGACATCATGGCAATTCCTAAGATTCTCACAAACAAGACCATCCTTACAGGGTCAGTGAATTATTTCCTGTCTGTTTGACTTGCTAAGCTCGTTGAAACAGTGGATTTGTTCTTGTCGGCCCGCTCCAACAAGATCCTTTGCGAACGCCTTGTTCTCACCCATTGTATGCTTGTTGTCTCGCACAGGTTCGAGAACACCTTCCTCAAGGGTTCTTCCCTTTTCAAGTTCTCCCTTGGCGATGCCGCTCTTATGGGAAAGGTTTCGGGCTTTGATGCTTCTGCTGTCAACATGTCCATGAAGGGAGGATTCAAGGCCAGTACTGCCATTCCCAAGTCGTCGCCTTTCGCCGGCCTTAAGGAGTTTGCTAAATAAAGAGTAGAATCTTTGCTCTTTGTTATCTCTATTGCGACTATTATTGGGTGATCTTTCCTTTGGACAAATGGCTCACAGAGTAACATTTCTCTAGTAGATTGCCTATTTCCACTATTTCTTCTCTTTGTTTTGAGTCATATTAGTCTACAATAGTTAGATTGCTAGCGAAACTAGGTGGAAGCGTCAGAGCGAAATTCCAACCCAGCCATTAATCGATGTCCCCCCGCTTGCTCAGACCAAAGATCCATCTTTGCCCCAGAGAGCAACTCATCTATCAGGGTGAGGACCAACCTTGATATCAGATTGGCAATTTGGTTCCGTAAGACTCCACTCCCAAGCGCCCTCTCGTACCACTTGTCCAAAAACTGGAGTCTTTGACTCATGTCTTTGGCTGTCGCCGCGACGGCTGCCTCAAACTCTTCAGGAGAAGCTCTTTGGTGTTTCCCGCCGAACCCGTTGGCCCCCAGGTTGTTCAGTAGGTCTTCCTTGCTCAATGGGGCAAATGAGAATGTTAGTGCATGACCCATGAATTGGAATTGGAGGCCTTCGAAAAAGTCCGACATCACCGTCGTCGTCAAACTTATGATGTTTCCCACAAATGCCCGTTGCCAGTTCAATGGAAAGAGCTTCATCAACGGAGCAGACATTTGCACATGGGAGAGGAGTGTTTCCGTAACTGCCTCCTTGTGGATGAACTCATCATCCATTGCTGAGTTCTTCCGGCTTTTGCTGCCCTTTCGAGCCTTTCGGCGCATTACGTTTTCAATTGTCTCTCGCGCATACTCAGATGAACGACTTCCTGAAACACCCCCTTCTCGGATACGAGGCAAGTCTGGGGACTGTTCTAGCATGAGACGAATGTCAGTGTGTCTCATGATATTGGTACCATGCATGGAAGAAATAGCTCGTGCTAGAAATGACATGACAGCTGTACAAACAGCCTTGTACGTTGCAGTCTCTGCCACTTCTCCAATAGTCACCCCAATGCTTGGAAGAGAGCCGAAGGTTTGGCGCAAAAGCCAACTTCCACTTCCAGTATTCTTGGGTCTAGAGGATGATTTATCCCCGGTGAGACCTTCTGCGAAGAGTTTGTGATAACCACCTGGTGAGAGAATGTCTTCTCCAATAACTTCGTCGTCATCTTCATCGTCGTCACTTGCTGTTGCTTCTTCCCATAATAACGTGTGATTCAGCTTTTGAAGTCTCCCTGTGGAGAATATCGTATCAAGATATTCTTCCACCAAATCCCGCGGTGGAAACACGAAATCTCGAGATGCCTGCACGGGTTCCCTGTCTTCGCGTTCATCGTTCTGTTGCTTGTCGTCTATGATATCAACAGTGTAGTTGAAGAGAGGATTTGGACGTTGTTGCAATACATCACGCTCGCAGATCAACTGTTGGAGGCGTTGCTGACTCTGTGCAATTAGATCATCTATTTCCGCAACTCGACTCTTGCGGAGAGCGTCCTCTTCACGCCGACGTCTCTCTTCTTCACGCTTGGCCTCGAGTGCTGCTATAGCCGGATCGCCTTCCACTGTATCCTCTTGTGCCCAGTCCCAAATACCTTGGAACACGCCATCCCCTTGTGTCCTTGACGTGCCAGATTTTGAATGGCTGTCCTGGTGGATGAATGAATAGGGCTTCCCACTCAACCAACCATGCATACCTGTGACTTTTGCAAATACTTTCCGAACGCCACGCAATGCTGTCGAAACTCGCAAGGATGGCTGTAGGTTCACAACACCCAGTGTCAGGACATTGTCCACGACCTTCCACTGCGAAAGGCAGATAAAGAGCACCGTGAGAAAAAGGAATCCCTGACCGGGTTCAAAATGGAACAAAACAATGGACCATGAAATAATCAAACGTACCACTCCTGACGAAACATAGGACTTATTTGCAATTTCAGCCTGCAACATTTTTGTCACAAGGACTTGCTCGGGGTTCAATGACCGCTCCTCCTGCTTGGTCACATTGGCCTTGTTTTTCCCTCCGCTTTCATCCAAAGACGAAGAGTTATTTACAGGGGCAACTTTTGGGGTTTTGTTAGTCCGAACCGAACTGTCGGAAATGTCAGATTCATCCGATGTCTCCCCTTCCTCAGAATCACTCTCATCCAATGGTTGATTCCAAAGACTCATCCACCAAAGTCTGGAGGTTTTGGGAGACGCCTCTTCTTGTTGCTTCTCTAACAGAGCATTGGATGCAGCCTCTTCCGCTGGTGATAGCTTTTGTGTCTTCCCGAGATGTTCTTCAAACATGTCTTCAGCTGGTTGTTCCAACTCTGTAGCCATTTCATCCCTCATTTCTTGGAGAAGTTGAAATGGGCCGGTAGCCCGAGGGGCAGACGAAACGAGTTCTTCACGAACTGAGCTCGCATTCCCTCCTAAGGAATGGTTAGTCGTTTCCCCTCCTCGTATGGAGTGCTGTGTATCTCTTGGGAAGAAATACCAACGCAGCCGAGGTTGTGTAAACGTAATTGTTGGGGAGTGGGCCGCTGCTAGGAGAAGAAGTAGACATAACAGAACTCTCGACATGGCAATGTGAATCAAATTAGACGAACAACTGAGTTTCATCACTTGTCATTCTTCTCTGTAGCAATTGAAGTGTGGCTCGTGATCCTTCAACCAAAGACTTCGTTTGGAGCTGCAATAATGGCGACTGTCGACTGTACGAAGTCTAAAAAAACGGCCACGTGGATAAAGTGCGACGACTTTACAACTATTTCAGTCCAAATGCTGCTCTCCAAAAATTTGAAAAAATGACACTATTTCAGCTCATTCCTCTCTTCCTACCTCCCTACTCCCTACTATTTATTGCAAATGAACTGTGAACATGCCGAACTAGTGCCGAGTGCCAAGTGCTAACCTGGAGGCGATGGTATCAAGGAAAGAAGACAAACGAGAACTTCCTGCTTTGGCGACTCTGGGAACCATTATCTTGACTGAAAAGATCTGCCTCAGATCAGATGAGAGCCTCCAAGTTCTAGTTCGAGTTCTAGAGAGAAGCTTTAAAATGTCTATAAAGCATATTTAGGTCGCCTTGGGTTGCTGCCAATCCGAGGGTACAAAGTTGTCGTTGATGATTTCACGGTGGCAAGACCAAACCAATTGGATGGCCTCTGGAGTTCCAATTCCGCACCCACGTGGATCACCAGCGGGTCCAAACCAGTGGTTCTGAGGCGCCCCTGTGGTACGGGCACGGCGACCAGCATAGGTAGTTCCATTCACCGAGTTGGCAAGGATCTTCGTTTGGAATTCTGGATCGTTGGAAACAACAGCGGCGGTCAAATGATGAGACATTCCTTCCAATGCCTTTAGGACATCGTCGACGGTATCGTCGTTGTAGTAAGTAACCACTTGGAATGGTGCGAAGATTTCAGTGACGCAGGACTCGAAGTTCTCAGGCTTCATCATTTCTTCCAATGGGACAAAGACGGCAGTAGGCTCTACGGCACCGTAAACTTCAGGAACCTTGTGGTCAGCCAATTCCTTTCCTCCCCACAAAACCGAGGCTCCAGGAAGACTGGCCAACTTGTTCGCGTGATCCAAGAACGCCTTTGTAGTCACAGTCAAAACAGGTCCAACTGTCAAATCATCCATGGATCGCTTGCTCGCCAAAGCCTTCATCTTATCCACCAATCCGGTTTCCTTCCAGTTTTCGTGAATGAAACAAATAGATTGAGCGGAGCACTTTTGACCGATGGTTGCATAAGCGTCTTGATCACATTGCCATGCAACATAGTCGACATCTCCTACATCAGGACCGATGACCTTCCAATCAAACCCGGCATCTTCAATCTTGACCTTTCCGTTGGTCGCCTGCAACAACATTTCGGCGACACGAGAGCTGCCTGTGAATTGGGTCATACGGACAGGAGTGTTGACAATAAGCTCTTGGGCAACTGGTCCCTTGCAGTTCAAGAAGTCAATATCATTGGGGTCCATTCCACAGTCGATCAACAAGCGGATGAATTGTTCCATGACAAAGGACACCTGCTCGGAAGCCTTGAGCACTGGCTTGTTTCCCATGTACAGAGCACCCATCAACTGCAATACTGGAATTTCCAATGGGAAGTTGAATGGTGTGACAAGTGCCACAGGTCCATATGGCCAACGATGACCTACCGACATCTGACCATAGTGGTCACCAGGTACTCCAAACGACTGGTCGAAATTTTACAACGTGTGAGCAAAATTCTAATCGACATACAAAATCCAAAATTTATCTGTTCATACCTTGGCCAAGCGTCGAACATTGTCTCCAGCGAAGTTGTTGAGAAAGTCAGCTGTTACTTTGACCTCTCCCCTGGCTTGCCCGTCGGATTTGGGAACGCACTTTTGGATGCACTCCGTGAAGAAATCGGAACCCTCGGGAGACGAAAGGTATGCTCCAGCCTGCAAAATTACAGATATTAGATTTCATCTTAGATTCCATTCTCATATTCCTACAAATGCAAAACGTTTCAGATCGACAAATACATACCTTGCGACTGATTTCTCCATATTTCACGTATCTGTCAGGGTTCTTGAGTGGATTGTGCATACCAGACTTTGGAACCTTTCGGAGGGACTCGAAGAATGGCGCTAGACCATCAACATCAGTGTCGGGGATGGTAAAGATGGGATAGGCATCCTTGTCAAGAGGGTGAGGGATGGTCATAGTTTTGGATTCTTGTGTCCATTTTCCGCCGACCAAGTTGGATACAGCATAGGGTTCGGGGGAAACTCCCATAGTGGCAGGGTCCACAGAAGCCCAAGAAGGCTTGGTGGCCATGGTTCGCAGTTGACGCGAACCGGCAAAGAGACGACGGGTGGAAGAGAGATACATTCTAGTGTAAAGAAATGAATGGAACGCTATCGCAAAAATGGATTTGACAATAAATCTGACAGGCACCGATTTTGTGAGAATGGCGACGTACGTGCAGGCGTTTGACAACTCGCGAACAACCATCTCTACGACTGATGTCGTGGATTCACAGTGTGTACACCGTGGTACTAAGTCTACGGCGTTGCCGTAGAAGCCTGCAAATGCAAAGATACGAATACTGCTGTACACGAGGTCTACAATATAATCGCACATCGACAAGCACGTAGAATCCTACGTCGTTTCTCCTCCTTAGAGTGATCGCATGCGACGTCCCCCTTTATACAGCGACCACGTTTGGTTCAACTTCCCGTAACGCGTGAGGAAGAAAAAGAGATTCGATGAAATACTAAATTAAAGTTTCTCGAAATCCATCGAAGTTTGCAACCCACAACATTTCAAATGAGACGAAGCCAGACTGCACCACTACTATATGCTTGGGGTCACTTCGCTCTCAACAATTGTGACGCAAACAGGGTCTAACCAAGTTCCTTGCCCAACAGGTTCGGTAGACGTTCCTCGCAAGAATAGAAGCATAGGACCTAAGGTTTTCTCTTGCTTGTGACTTACAGGTCCTAGTCCTGGAATGAAAAATTTCCATCTCCGGGATGGAATTGTATCTGGAACGGACTCATCTTCCATTACCCGCCTTGTGTCGGCAAAGGTATAGCTCTGATCCGTCAGCTGAACAAATCCAACATTAATCGGTGCTGAGGGAGTTTGTTTGAGAATTTTGCAACAAATTGTAGATAGAACGGGTACATTGCTAACATTTGTACCAGTAGGTTCCCTCTTGTCAGTATCAGTAACACTGATGTTTCCCGGTGCCACAGGTGCAATTGCTGGTGGTGCCGTCGGCACTGTCGTTGCCACTGCCGTAGTAGTAGTAGTTGCCACTGCCGTTGCAACTACAGGTGCAACGATAGTCGTCGGTTGAGGTGAGACCGCTGGGGCCGAATGTGCAAGTTTATCTGGTTTCTCTGTTTCCGAAGTTGGTAGATCTGAAGTACGATGTCGAGGAGCGCTCTGTCTATTCGGTGACCTCCTAGTTGTCTTTTTGGTAGCCGGTGGTTGAGCCTGAATTTGAGGAGTCGGAGGAGTAGTTGTAGTTGCCATTGTGGTTGTGGTTGCGGCTGTAATGGCAGTGTTTGTCGCAGCCGCTGTAACTGCGGTAGTTGTGGTTACAGATTGTGGGGGAGCTGGTTGGCTGGGTTGATTGCGAGTAGCAGTAGAGGGTGAAACGATTTTGGAAGATCGTGTGGTTGCACTGGGTGGCACAGTTGGAGTTGGAGTTGCTGGCTGAGGGGGGACTGTTTCCGTGGCTTGAGTGGGTTGGTCCGGCTGCTGTGTTAACTTGGGTTGCTGGGATGCCTCCATAGGCGCATTGGCAATGTTTTCCAAAGACGCGTTCAAATCCTGTGGGGTAATCACGGAAACAGCCTCATCCAAGCCTGGAGGGCCCGACGAGGAACGTCGTTTCCGCTTTGTACCAGCCTTCTTACGGATCATCTTTGGCGAAGGAAGGACTTGGGGATGATCGCTGTGATTGAAATCCATTCGCAACTCGATCGGTTTCCCAGCTTCAATGGTAGCCGCCTGCAATGCCTGTTGAAAGAGGATGTATCGAGCCTTTCCCGCCGATTTGGCGGTTTTCCCCACGTGATAGTCTTCTTGCAACCCGGCTTCCCACTTGACAATTTTGGTATCAGGCAGGCATGTAAAGGGAGCCTCGTGGCATTCAAAAAAGTAAATTAAATGTCTTTTTTCCAAATGTTTCCGTGCCAATGTACGTGCGCTCCCTACCGTCAAGCGTGGATCGTAAATGCAGGAGGGCCACCACCCAAAACCAACGCCTCCGTGTGCCCAACAAACTTCCCCAAAGCGAGAGGTGAAAGCAGGAGGAAGAGCATTGACTAATCGGTCCAGATCATCGGGGGCAAAACTAGGAACTTTACATTTTCCTATATGAAAGGGTGAGTATTGCGAAATGGCAAATGACACAGCATTCATAGTCAATAGTCAATAGTCAATAGAAAAATAACCCAAGCAACGGAAGACGTACCACAAAACCAGTCCCCAGCTGGCACACAACGCAAAGGAGGAGACAAACAATACGTATGATACTCCGCATTGCACCCTTCACATAACAGAAGATTTGCATGATCATCGTCTTCACCACAAGCCAAACAACCTGTCCCAAAGGATTGCAACGCATCCATTGGCGCTGGGATGGCCTTGGTTGGATCTGCTATTGTTCGTCCTATAATGGGCGAGGAGGAAGTTTCCTTGGCTCGGTGGCGTTCCACCTCCGCCTGAAGTTTCTTTCGCTCTTTGTCCGAGAGGAACATTCCCGTGCGACTCGCCATGTTGGCAACAGAATCGACTCTTCCACCGTCCTGGAAGCAGCGTTGAGTGATATAATGGCAGTGGTTGGTGGTTGGATCGTACTGTAGTAACGACAGGGGCGAGGTGCAGAAAAAGGCGCGCCCGGCATGGTGGGTGCTGACGCATACAATGGGACTCAATGCAATGAACCCAAAACGGGACTCGCCCCACCCTTGGACGCCGGCTGCTGTTTTTAGTAGCGCTAAACCGCGTCCTCCCTACGACGGCCGCCTTCCTGGTTTTTGTTCCTCCAACTACACCAACTGCTACATCAAACTCCACAATTGCGCAGATTCAAAACCAGCGAGCGTGTGTTTGGTCGAACACAACGGAAACAAGCACTATCATCACCATATTCCACTGGGAAACAGAGTATTAGTACCTCTATCCATCCAGTGCAGTACTGTAACCCTTATTGCCATCATGGCTCAAAAACAACAGTTGGAAGAGAGCCTCGGTATCCCGTCTTTAACCTCGATGGAGGAAGAGTCCATCACGTCCTCCTCCACAGCCGCCCTGGAAGGCCCCCACAAGCGCCGTCGTCGGGGTTCCAGTACTGCGTCTGCTCCAAAAACTATCACCCCCACTGTAGTACCAGCCCGCCAAGATCCTATAGAACGCATGTACGAGTTTTTGACCCACGGGCCCCGACGCCATCAAGAACTTGACGAAGATAAGGTGTTCCAATGGACCCTCGAGACACATCGCATGGCGAGTCAGCGGATCCGCCATCGACAAGACTTGTCCGTGGGCCGCCACTGGAGGGCCAAAGATCGTCATGAATTCTACCGCCAGCTGTATCCTCAAGAAGAAGGATTTGCCATGGCCAAGACGGTCTTCAAGGCCATGACTACAGAAGCCTGTCCTGATATGGACAAGAAGACACTGGAATGGTTGGAGCATGCAGCAGGACTACAAGCGCTTGGAGAAGCTCTGGAAGTGTCGCCTGTCAAGCAGAGTCGATATGCTCCTTCTGTCCAGCAAAACTCTCCATCGTTGACAGCGTCCGATTCCGAAGAGGAAGCGATACCAGGACGTCGCGTCACGCGTGGTGCCAAGAAAGAATTGCGGCAAAAGCGGAAACGAAAGGAGCAAACAAGTTGGGTAGCATTGATGGAGGCGGTCAAGGATTTAGAAGAATAATCTCCTTCGTTTGTTTCATTGTTGGCCCTTCTTGTTTTCGATTTGGTTGCAGGAACCAACGAAACGGGTAGCGCGTGTCCGTGGTCTGAGGGGAACGTTTTCTACAGCTCATTTTACATACACTAAATGGTTGGACAACATAATATATTATTCATCGGTTAGACACTTCTATTGTGGTCATGTTTGTATTGAAAGCAAGGTTGGTTCCCACCGATGTACATGCTGTCGATACCACCAGGAAACTAGAGATAGCAAGGGGCTGCCGTTGGCTGTCTACCTTGAATGAAGTCGAATGAGTCCATTCGCTGGACCAACGACCACCTCCACCACCACAGCTCTGTCGCGACACAACAGTCCCGACCAAGGCAGCCGTTTTGTCTTGCTCCAATTTGCTTGTGTAGTTGTCATGCCACGATATTCATTGGATTTATCAGCTGATTCCGAGGAGGAGGAAGAGGAACCTCATCCCGTTGGATTTGGGACTCAATGGAAACGGACTTGGGTGGGGCTTGACCCTCCAGCCAGAGTCTACAACTACCAGTCCACTCCTGGACGTAGCACCTATGCTCTTGAGGAAGATGACGCCCATTATTCCTTTTCTAACAAGCAGACACAGAGGTTTCCCCCGATCTCCTCCTATATCCCCTCCAGCACTGTTTCGACGAATGCCCTCCTTCGCTACGCTCATGAATCCTCCTTTGGGCCTGACAACGACGGAGATGATTCCGACAGTGACATGGCACAATTGCAACGAATGTTGTCCAATCTTACCACACGTTCTCCCCAACGGGATAGACTTCTCATGTCCAACGTCAGTACTCCATCGATCCCTTCCGATTCTCAACGCTCCCGTGACATTGAGAAGAAGCTCCAGCTCTATCAAGCCAAAATGGATCAAGAGCATCAACACGATCTCCGACAGGTACAAAAGATTGTTGTGCAACTGCAAAAAGAAGCAGATGCGATTCTGCAGCAACGGCAAGACGAGGCTGATCGAGAGCGGGAAGAATTGGAACGTCAAGAAGCAGAAAGACAAAAACAAGAAGCCAAGCGAAAGCAATTAGAGGAAGCCAAGCGACAAAAGGACGAGGCAGAAAAGGCAGCCCAAGAACAACAACAGCAGCAACAACAGGAACAAGCTGCCAAGGAAACTAATGAACCACCCGAATCCAGGCAACCTACTCCTCAAGAAAAACAATCTCCAGCGAAATCACCCTCCTCGAGTTCCAAATCTGGAGGTTTTGTTGCCAAAGCCAAGAGGCTGGTTACCAAGTTGGTCGCTGTTCGGGAATCCATCGAACCTTTTGACAAGAACAAGGCTGTATCCAAGCGAAGATTGGGAATGAAGAAGGTTGTACGTGGAAAAATCAACACCCTTAGTGAAAATGCAGACAAGATTCGGCAGGTGGCCACCGAAGTCTCTCAAGCCATTTCCGAGGCCCGACAAGAAGACGAACGTCTCAAGCAGGCTTTGGCAGCTAAGGATCCTTCGGTCACTCCTGATATGGCCCGAGGCAAGCGGTATCTAGTGGATCTTGTTGCGTCAAACACCATCCAACGAGTACAAGCGGAGGGTTTCAATGGTCCCCGGGGAGATGGATTTCCCTTGGCCAACATGCTTGCCATGGTTTCTGTGGCCAACGAAGAGCTCGTACCCATTCTAGCAGCGCATATCTATACCGTTTGTCCAACTGCCATTCCGACTTTGCCCACACCAGCGCCCAATTGTTCCGAAGAAGAACTCATGTCCAGTTTAGGAATGTTGCAAGACAAAAACGGACAATACGAAACTTTTGATCGTTTCTTGAGCCGAACCGAGGTACGTTTCTGTGTGGGAGGATTCGTGTGGAAGTGGTAGTGCTTTCTCTCACACCTTTTTGTTGGACAGAATATTGTGTCTTTGGTATCGAACATCATGTCATCTTCTCCGTCAACCCATATCCTCATGGGAGGTCACAAGGCAGCTGTGGAGTGGTTAGATCGTTTCCTAGACCTACTTCCTCTTACAGAAAAGACTACTCTGCCACTTTTGACTGCCCCAGTTTTGCATGGCTTTTTGTCGGGGGCGGGTCACATGCTGGCCAATAAGCATACTGAGGCTTTCACCAAACAACTGGACATTATCACGACTAAAGTTGTCCCCTTGTTGGATGAAGGGCCGATTGGGAAGCCTAGCTCGATTCGATTGACCAAGCTTATCGGAGGCGGACTGGAAGCTTTCAAAACGACCTTACCGTCCAGAGCACTTCCCGAGTTGTACACTGGTTCCCAAGCTCCAGCGCATACAAGTTCGTCAGCGTCATCCGCTCCTAGTGGATCGTCCAATCCATTTGGGTCCAGTGGTGGTATGTCTTCAAGTGCCGCAGCTCCGAGTCCATTTGGGAACAGCAATGCGGCACCATCAAATCCTTTCGGATCATCAGCGCCCACTTCGTTTGGAGGAGGATCTTCCAATTTCGGATCTAGCAATCCCACGGCCAACCCTTCGCCATTTGGGGGAGCAAGCGGTGGGACGACACCGTTTGGATCAAGTGGCGGCGGTGGTGCAACCAACCCTTCTCCATTTGGAGCAAGCTCAAGCAGTACTCCTTTTGGAAATAGTGCCGCACCAACCAATCCTTCCCCATTTGGTGGGTCAAACAACAGTGCTTTTGGATCCGGTGGAGGTGCAGCACCAAGTCCGTCTCCATTTGGTGCGCCTGCTCATAGCAGCACGCCGTTCGGTGGCGGCGGGAACTCCATGGCAAGCCCTTCGCCCTTTGGTGGGGGTGCGCCCACCAATCCATCTCCCTTCGGGGCAACCAACAGCACGCCATTTGGATCTAGTGGGGGCGGTGCTGCAAACCCCTCACCTTTTGGCGCTCCATCGAACACACCTTTTGGAAGTTCAGGTGGTGCCATGTCCAATCCTTCTCCATTCGGTGCACCTTCGAATACTCCTTTCGGGTCTAGCTCTGCTCCTTCGAATCCATCTCCATTTGGAGCACCTCGTGGGGGTCAAGCAACACCCTTTGGGTCTTCAGGTGGGGGCTTTGGCAACTCCTTTTCCGGTGGTGGTGGAGGAGGAGGGAATCAGGGGGGCAAAGGAAAGCCACCATGCAAATTCTTTGCACAAGGTAGATGCAAATTTGGTGCCTCTTGCAAATTTTCCCACGAAACAGGAGGGGGAGGAAACAATGGGTTTGGTTTTCGAGCATAGACCAACGACACGGTTCCTACTGGAATATAGGTGGAGGCTAATAGTGCTAATAGAACCATGGATACACTACTGACTACTGAAGGAATCCCTCTCAATGAAGATAGCAAAGCAGATACTCGTACTATGTTTGTACAAATTACGACACCAACTTCCGACTTCTGCTGATGCGGCTCTTGATACCGGTCTCTTCTCCTGCATACTTGTGTCCCTCTCCAGTGCGTACTTCGCGGACTGCACCCTTTCGCTTGATAAGGGCCTTGCGGTATTGCTCTCGCTTCTTGACACGAGGGTTGCGGTTGATCTTGGCCTTGTGAGCCACCAATCCACGATTCTTGAGGATGGTACTTGAAATGGCACGTTCTCCTGTAGGTTTGAAAAGAGTGAACAAGAGAGTGAGGTATAGCATTCTTCACTGTGAACAAGATTGGAAGCATCACAAAACACGTACCTTCGACAAGATGTTCGCCAGATGGGAACTTGGGTGCAACCTCGTACAGTTGTTTCTTCATGTCCTTCTTGGACTTGACCTTCTTGGCCATGGAGTTGTAATATTGCATATCATCGTCCAAATCGCTGTCATCAGCCATTTCCATGTCCTCCACTTCTTCCTCTTCGTCGTCATCAAAGTTAGCACCCATTTGCTCCTCCATCATTCTGAGACCCTCTGCCAACTTTCCATCGTCCTCAGCCAGGTCATCCAATTGCTCCGTCGTCTTCTCACGCTTACGCTTGGATGTCTTGGAACGCTGTTGGATAGCATTCATTGTGGAAGCAAAAGACTTGGGTGTAGATTCATCCAAATCTCCAAAGTCTCCCACAGGTGCACGACGGCGTTGCGAGGTGGAGGGTGGCGCTGTTCGCTGCACTTCATGGAGTCGCAATCCAAATCGGGCCTCGTAGAGCGATGTATCCTGAGAGGAGGACTTCTTGGTTTCAGCAACGACAGGTTCTTCCTCGTCCATGGATTCTTCGTCATCCGATGGGACGGGTACTTCGTTGGCTTCGTCAACCTCTTCGGATTCTTCGTCTCCGTCACTTTCTTCAACATCACCTTCCTTGAGCAACGCTACAGCCTTGACCAGCTGTTTCATCTGCTCATCCAGGCTTCGGCCTGACTCTACATGCTCTTCCAACTTGGATCGGACAGAGTTCCAACGTTGCAAGTGCTCTAATACTGGATGAGATTCAATATCGCCCGAAGTGGACTTGAGCAGCAGATACATGACAACGTTCAGTGCAGCTGATTGCTCCATAAGCTGTTTGGTCAGTAGGTACTGGCGACCTTCAATGGTCGCTCCGACACTCTTTGTACAAAGAAAAAACAAATGTGAGATGTTGGTAGGCCAACCAAGCGATGACAACCATTCCATTTTTTGGCATTGTATCGTAGGATTAAAAAAGGCCCCAATAGTTTCCTCTTGCATTACTCTTCTACCAAAGCGTCCATGCTGAGAACGAATTCTCAACTACGCTTCAGCCTATCATGAATGCGTGTGGGTGTGGAACGAAACAAAGGCACGTACCTGCGCTGTACTTTCACTCTCCATCAAGGCATCCGAAGCAACCTTGGTGGTGGAATGCAATTCTTTGACCCAATCTCCAAAGTACGAAATAAGAGGCATGAACTCAGGATGCTGCTTGCGTAGCCACTGGCGCTGTTGAGCCGGTGTGAGCTGTCCCAAGTCACGCTTGAGCGGTTGCGACTTTTTGTCCTCTTGGTCATTTTCATCGTCGGATTCATCGTCGGAAAGTTCGAAATCTTGCGAATCCATCTCTTTATATCTGGAAGCTTGCACTTGTTGTGCAGCCTCTTCTTCGTCCCATGCATCCTGATGTGCGAAGATATTGAGTTAGAATGCTTTCTCAATGTAACCAGCCAACCTGCCAACCTGCCAACCATCCCAGTTCGTTCCAAACTACATACCTCTTGATCTTGCCCCAACTCCAAGTCTTCTGTATCACCATGGTAGTACGATGACTTTTTGCGTCCCCAATCAGTTGGGTCTGCCTGTTTCAACTCTTCCAAAACATGTTCCGCATCGTCAGACTCGTCATCGGAATCATCGTCGTCATCGTCGTCGTCCTCCGAAACAGGATCCATACCACGAGATTGACGAGGCTCTTCATCATCGTCCGAATCGCTTTCCGAGGAAGAGCCACCTCCTCCAAGATCCAAGACGTTGGTAGTCATGGGCTCTTGGTCGTCGTCCGAGTCATTCTCCCCATTGTCATCGAGACGAAGGAAATCGGCGTCTCTGCCCTGATGGAAAGCTTCCACCTCATCCTCATCCAAAAGTTGATTCTTGGACAATGGTCCCTGAGAGTCATCGCGACTCTGGTAGAGCTTTTTGTCTCCTGTTTTGGCTGTGTTTCTTCGTTTGCGAGCCATGGTGACAAAACGTGGGTACAGAAAAAAGTGAGGAAAAAGCAACGAGGGCCCGGAAGGTTGGTTGGTGGGAGGGTGGGTAGGATGCCGGACAGACCAGCACCGTTGTGTTGACGTCAGCATGATGGTGGGGTTCGGCTGGATCAGAACACATGACTACTTTGACTCATCAGTGTTTGGGATTCAAAAGCAGCACAAATAGAGGCACAACACCCCGACCACCGCACACATCAACGACTACAACATTACCTACGGTACTTCGACCTTCAGTAGTAAAAGACGTAGTTGTATCAACCACCATGGCAGACGAAGCAACGGAAACTCCCACGACAGATGCTGCCGACGTAGCTCGGGCTCAAGCAGAAGCCAGACGTCGTCGCATTTTGGAACAAGCACAAACACGCATGGGCGTTGTCAGTGGTGAAGTCACGCAAGACGAGGACGAGAAGCAGCAGTCTGCCAGCAAGGCAGCTCGCATCCGAGCTGCCCGGGCTCGTCGTTATGGCAAAAAGTCTACTGCTGCCACAACAACCACGGAAGATGACTCGGCCGCTCCTGCTTCTGAGACTCCTGAAGAACCCAAGGAAGAGACTCCTGTAACCAATGACCAACCTCCCAAGCCAGAGCCCACCCCTGCACCCGTCGTGGCAGATTACGACGACGATGACGACGTTCCAGCCGATGAAAAGGCTGCTGACACAGCTAGTTCTGTTGCGGCATCACAAGCTTCGGATGACACTGGATCCAAGAAGAAATATCTTGGTGTCGCCAAAATGCGAAGGAAGATGATTCAGAAAAAGAAGATGGAAGAGGCAGAGGCTGAAGAAACTCCCAAGGATGCTGTCACAGATGCCAAAGAAACACCAATTGTTCCTCCCACTGCATCCGTTAACTTTTCGCCCATTCCTATTTACATGCATTTCTTCACTATCTTGCTCCTCTTTTTGGCTGGTTTGGATGTTGGCTTCCAGCAGTATCACCCCAATGTTCAAGTGCACACTCAGTTTGTGGTTGCCCAGCATGGACTTCCTCTTGTTCACCGATCGCTTATGCCTTCAAAGCCGGAGCCTGTCATTGTCGTTCCGGAAGAAGTCAACCTTGACGAGGCCACTGGCGATGAGTTTGAGGAACCCGACGTCGAAGAGGTCATCCCCAACATCGATCCCATCTTCCGAGTGGACCTTGACCAATTGACCCAAGGTCCAGGATTCTTCAACCAAATCGCACGTGGAGCTGTTGGAGTTCATAGAGCTATCTTGGCACTCTTTGCCCTTCCTCTTACTATTTTCCAGTCGGTTATTGGAATGCCACAAGCCTTGCTCCGTTTCCCTCCTGTTCTTTGTGTTCTCGCCTTGATCATTCGTCAACTTGTCGGAAAAATGCTTTTGGGAGCTAGTATCCCTGAGACAGAGTCCAAGTCCAAAGGAGGAACCGATGTCTTGGAAATGGTCAAGAACTTTGTCAATGGGTTCCTCAAGTCCACCTTCCCCACATTCGTGGGTATGTACGACGCGTTTTCCCACCTAAAATCGGATATGTACGTCATTCTCTTTGGCGTCTTTTGTGGATTCATCATGGGGCATTGGCAACCTACCATTCCAGCCTCGGGCACAGATGAACTCTAAAAACAAAATTCCAACTAAAATCCTACAGTCTGAATGTTATTTGTTGTTGTAGAACTGAACTGTACTATGATATACCCCCCATGTTGAATCCTAAGACAGAATTCCAGATCGAACAAAGATGGATTGGTTGCGTTCCTGCAACTGAATCGTTCCATCCGCATCCAGTCGCCGTAGAGCATCCAACAATTCGTCATGATTTATGGATTGGTTCGAAATTTCTTCCAATTGCTTGGATACGTCCCGAATCGCTAGTCGGGTGCCGCGGCGCTGTGAACGTAGAAGAGAAAGGAATACCGGTGTGAGAAACCGTAGTGTGTGCTTTGGAATAGAAACAAGGAAAGTGCTAGAATCAAACAAACATACCGAAGCCAACAGTTCTTGAATGCCCTGATACAAATGTTCGCCTTGTTCTCGGTCCACCGTGGTACGTCCCGTGTGAATCATGTCCATATCAATTCTAAAACAAAGCAGTGTTGTTAGACGAAAAAAAACATAACGCACAATGAAGGCAGTCGAAGGATACGTACTTTCCAGTTCTTGGATCCGTGGCTGCTGCTTGCGTGGCAACCTTTAGTAGTCGGACCGCTTCTTGGGCATCCGCCCTGGTGACAACCGAGGAATAGCGCATTTTGGCCAAGGCTTCGCTCGTGCGGACCAAGGATTCGAGTTGACGAGGCGTCGCGGTAATGGTACGCCGGCTCCCAACCACTCCCGGTGGGTTTCGGAGTTCCAAATAACTCTCCAACAATTGTTGCGTTGCTTCGTCAGATAATGTGGGATGAATGTGCTGACGAGCATATTCAATATAGTCTCGGAGGAGATCCGTGTCTAGAGGGGGTTCATGGACGGCCGGGGTTTCGTAGTACAACCCTACCAAATGTTGTGCCAGCCGACGATCTTGGTCAGGATTGGGGGCGTCCAAAATGAGGTAAATCAAATCAAAACGACTGAGGAGGGTGGGTGGAAGCTTGATGTTGTCCACGACACTAAGGTTGGGGTTGTACCGAGATTCCAATGGATTGGCCGACGCCAAAATGGAAGTTCTCGCATTCAAGGACGCAATGATACCTGCCTTGGCAATACTAACCGTTTGTTGTTCCATGGCTTCATGAAGAATCGAGCGTGTCTGGAGCAAACAATCATGTGAGACAGAGACAATCGTCATCATCACCGATGCCAACAAGAATGAAACGTACCGCATCAGACATCTTGTCAAACTCATCAATACAACAAATACCACGATCCGACAACACCAAAGCTCCACTCTCCAAGACCAAATCACGAGTTTCTGGGTCTCGCACCACCGAGGCCGTCAGACCCACGGCACTGCTACCTTTTCCTGACGTGTAGATACCTCGTGACGTGAGTTTATGTACGTAGCTCAATAGTTGCGATTTGGACGTTCCTGGGTCTCCACACAAGAGAATGTTAATATCTCCACGCTTGTGCAATTTATCTTGTGATTCCTCCCGTTGCTCAGAGGCATCGTCATTGTCTGCGTTTTCTTCTTCGTCATTGGTGTTACTAGCCGGTACACGGCGATGATTGCCTCCAAAGAGCATACACAAAACTCCCTTTTTGACGTTGTCCAACTCCCAAATGGATGGGGCCAACGATCGTGTCAATTGTTCATAAATATCGGGGCGTTGGGAAAGTTCCCGGAGTTGTTGGATGCGCTGAGCGGACAATTGTGATTGAGGCTCATCCCGCATTCCTGTCTTGCGAACGTGCAAGACATCGACGTAGGTTTTGTAAATGGACTTGACGCGCGTCAACCGAGGGTTGACCCGGACGGGTTGCGCTCGAAGGATACCGGTGATCTCGACCTTGTCTCCAGGAGGACACGAGTCAACGAGACTGTCAAACATAAATGTGACGACAGAAGCAGGGGTTTGACCTGCAGGTACTTGGTCGGGCGTCTCTTGCAATCGCACCAACTGCTTATCCGAAAACAACGAACGGTTGTGCACCAATTGATAGGTATGTTTGGCATTGCATTGAGGACAGAGCCGGGGCTCGTCAATTCGACCCCGATCCACAGCTACGGGCCAATCATGGCCACAGACAACACAAGAAAAGTGCGCCACCTTCAAATCAGGAATAACGGGAGAGCAGCGAACAATCATTCCCTTGAGACAGACCAAGGAATCAAGAGCAATTGGATCCAAACAACGAAGATTCGAAACTTCCTTGAGATTGTAAGGCCGCACTTGAATGACGGGGGGTTCTTGATCGATGAGAGTGGAAGCAATCCGACGCACCACGAGATCCATCAAGGGAATCAATTCCATGGGATAATGCACCAGTTGATGATACAACTTTTGACAATCCTCATTGTGGTAGTATAGATGCATAGAATCAATATCCAGACTGGTACAGTTGGTTTGTTCCAGCAACTGTTCCAATTGAGACCAGTAGAGAGGAGGCGTCCGGTGCAAGTCGTCTTCATCGTCGGACATGTCATCGTCGTTGCCGGCAGAATGACGCAAGGATCGAAAGGTACGCAAAAAGTCCTCAAAGGTCTCGGCGGCAACTCGAACGTTGACATCAGTACCTCTAGCAGTGACATGAAGGTCATCTTGAAACATTTCGTCATTGTACGCCCGAGGGCCTTCTTCGTGGACTTCTTCCAAGCCCAAGGGAGACAAGGGAGCGGCTCCTCCAAACGGTTGTTGCGAGGCAGGATCCTCTTGACGCTCAGGAGTGGCAGGGACAGTCTCGTCAGGCATGATCGAGTCATCATCTTCCCCATCGTTGATAATGTCGTCCAAAACGGAGCGACGTGCTGGAGGAGGAGGTGTTGATGGAGGGTCGTCCATGGTGGTTTCCTACCGGTAGTTGTTGTACAGTACAACAATAATAATACGACCTTTTTGTGTGGACTGATCGAAGAGCATTGCCAATTTTTTTCGCCGAAGCAAATCCGATTTGGCGCGAAAAAATTGGACTCAGTGGACTTGGTTGGATCGAACGTCAAGTGATTGAACTACACGTGGAACTTGCGTGGCCACAAGGTCTGTCAGTAGGGACCTACCTACCCTGCTTGTGTTGATGGCCACGACGCACGACGCCCACCATGATGGATTTGCCAATCTCCATCATCTCGTTTCGCTTTTTTGGGTGGTAGGATCAATCTCCCTCGGCTCTTGCTTGTTACGTTTCGTTCTTTTTGAATTTCTTTTTCATTTACGCACACGTACACGTACATCGTCATCATCATGCCTATCAAATTCAACAAGGCCGCTTCCACGAGACTTTTCCGATACGTCAAGTCTATTGATATCAAGTACAACCGTAAGTGCACCAGGGACAGAGATGTGCTTCAGGCTGTAGGCTGCCCCGACACCATCCCTCTTACGTTCCTTTCCTTCTTCCCTCTTTCCCTCGGTAGCCTTTGATTCCAGAACCAAGTCCACTCGCGAAATATGGCGTCAAATGCAAGCTTCGCGGTACTACGATGCCAATCCCAACTTGGCTGTCAACACGGTAGTGTCGGGTGGCCCAGAAGCTCCCGAGATTGTCTTCAAGTTTGTCGATGATTCCGAAAAGCGATTCGATGCTCAACACTTCAAGGCCAATGAAATCCTCTTTGATGTTCATTTGTTTTTGGATCGATTGGACAATGAATACGAAATGGCTGGAAAATCGGTGGACGATTAATAAGCGAGAAAGGAAAGTTACGTCATCTACTCTTTTCCTTGCCTGATTGCCTGATTGCCATCCATACTACACTACAGTACAGTACTCCTACTACTAATACTGCTACTACTAACCTAATCATTCTCTACAACTTGATTCTTTTTGTCTTTGTTCTTCTTGAATGTGCACTGCAGTCCAGCAGACCGTACCGTACGGTACGTACTCTTAGAGAGTTGGAAATTTCTTGTACCGAACCACGTGTTCCAAGAGAGCTTCCATTCCCAGCAACGAGTAGGCCTCGGCTGCTTTTCGGTATCCTGTCCCATAGACATCGTTGTCATCGGTTTCAATGCTGAATTTGAAGTATTGACGAAGTTTCACATCCGAAGGACCATCCTCTGCTACTACCTCATTTCGGTTGTTGGAGCTGAAGGATGACAAGTGATCCAAAAAGAGCATGGCCACAAGTTGGGCACAACCTTCCTCTACTTGAGGGGACATGTTTGGGAGGAGATTGAACATGGGGTGCAACTTGATCCATGCATGAGTAGCCTCATGGGCCAGAACACTGGCGGTCAGCTCTCGGGGGAGCCCACTTAAACATAGAATGGCAGTCACGCTCGAGTTGGGGTTGGCCTTGCCCACATCTGGTACCTGAAACAATGTGAACCCACGTGATTCAGCATCGGCGGCTACAAATGCCAAGACATCTTCATCGAATTTCATTCGATTCGACCGGAATCTGTGTCCACAGGCATGTTCGGTCAAACAAAGACCCCGTGCCATGATTTGCGAGGAACCACCGTGCACATGCGACGCAGAGTTCATCTGATCGTTCAAGGCACCATTGGCGACTACCAAAATGGGCACATCCTCCATCCCGGGCCAGATGCGCAAGCCTAAAATGTCACGAAAGAATGAAACTACATCTTCCCAAATGGGCTGTGCTTCTTGACTGTCCACCACCACTGTGCGACAGCAGGAAAGACAAACACATCGATCACCATCTCCCAAATCCAAGAAGGGCTCGTCTTCTGGTTCGTAGCGATGGCATCCGGTGCAGCGCCGTGTGTTGTTTATGGCATGAATAGGGCACATCTTTTCGGTGTCAAAGAAAGGATGTTTCGCATACGTCACTTGACCATTGTCTCCTGCTGGGATGGTATTTTTGCAAACACAACAACGAATTCCAAAGGCGTCGGCGTAACAATGCAAATGCATAGGCTGTTTGCGGCCCTCTCGCTCCACAAAAGAAAAAGCATCGTGGGGATCAATCAGTTCCTGGCAATTGACGCAACGGAAACATTCAATATGGTAACGAGACCCCAATGCAGAGAGACCATCCGCTGCTGGTTCATTGCAAACCACACAACTGGCCGCTGTTCGACTACCAGGGTTCGTTGTTGTCACGCCTTCGGTGAGTTCGCTTTGACTCTGCTCGGGAGTTCCTTCCCCTGCAGGTTCATCTGACGAATTAGTATCATCCGACGTGGCTTTTCCTCGTCGAATTCGGAATCGCCCTTTGGGCTTGGATTTGTTGGCGGTCTCTTCACTTTCCGTGTCACCCGAGCTCTTTCGTCCGAACAAACCATTCAATATTCCTTTCTTCTTGGGTTTCAATTCTGGTGGTACATCCAAGAAGACCTGATCGCCCATGACATCCATCATTCTTGGATTTGGGTTAGGAGGAGGTGGCTTTAGACCCGCCTTTGCGGCGGCGGTGGAAACTGGTGCCGGGGGTTCGGTGGAGAACGGCGCAGCACTCAGGGGTAAACCAGTCGGCAAGTTCCGAGACGGCGCCGTCGTAGGACTGTGTCCAGATGTATTGACAGGAGACTTACTGCTACTACTCCTAGGTTTGGATGGCTGTGGTGTAGAACGACGAAGAAAAGGAATGCCTCTCCTTTGGCCGTCACGAGGAGGCGATTGGGGGATATCCGGAGGCGGAACAATCGGGGTAGCAACAGCAGTAGCGGTCGCTGCCACGGCTTCACCTGACGAAGAACCACTAGTCGGAATAGTAGGGGCAGTCCTAGGTGCTGGAGGTGTTTGCGCCTCCACCAGGGCTTCCATATGTCCCGACTCCTGATCACCAGAATGAGCTTCAGGATGAGGCATCTGGAAGGAGTTCCTGGTCTGGTCGATATCTCTCAAACTCATACCCCTTTCTGCCATGATACGAGCCAGATGTGCATCATTTTCCTCTTGTTGACGACGTCGACGTTCACTCTCCACATCATTCTGTGCGAATGCAACGTCGTTACCTGGCTGTGTATGAGATTCACCAGTTATTCCCAACGCTTTTGACAATGTGTTGTAGCTTGCATTATCGTAGTGTCCCGAATCCAACAATTCTTGTAGCCGTCGCGCCATGGCAGAATCCTGGTCTTCATGTCGTTGAGAAGTCGCCTGATGATGAAACTGGGCAAGCGCTTCTCGTTGTTCCTGATTCCGTTGGGCTTGGATACGCTCTTCGTGGATTAATTGTTGCTGAACCATCCGAGCAAACTCCAAATCATCCATATCGAAATTGGACATGACAGCAATGCTCCTGCCCGATTTCGACACCTACAGATTCGCAAAAGTGACAGCCTCTGATCAAAAGAAACTACAGGGAGAGAGAGAGGATCCGTTCCTTCAGCTTAGTCAGCGAAGAAATCTGATGCAATCACCACTGTACTTTGCAGCAGCTGTGATGTTTCAAATAAAATACAGTATGAATTACGTTGAATCTGCCCTTGACAATGGCATTCGCATGAAGGAAGCCGTAACGATCGCTTTTTTTGTACAGGACTGTAACGTGAAGTGCTGAACCGCTTAGAAGAAGTGGACCAGTGTAAAGATTTATTCACCATAAAAAGTCAGTACTCGTTCCCATCACATCACCTTAACCATGCTGGCATGTTGTTTTGTCGTGGGAGTTCTCGAGAAGCATCATGCAGGATGCTGGTGCGTGGTACTTCCAATACGTACAAAAACTGTATGTGGGTATCTGGTATGAGTTGAGGGACCTCAGGTGCGTGAGTGTTGTGACATGTGAACGACCTCGGTTGTACCTGTTCCAAGGAATAATTTCCTAAATAAAAGATTGTTCCCGACATGAACTTCTGAACTTCAATGATACAAATAATCTCAGCGTCACAAGCAGCAGCCGCCGGCTCGAAATCCTTCCATTCAATCTAGTCAATCAGAAGTCGACCGATGCCAAAAGTTTCACTTCTACAACCTGTAGACGCATGCATGTATCCACAACTCAAGTTCTTTTGAACTTGTTCCTTCTATCACAGACCACTGTGGCCTTTCTTTCACCTCTTCCTCTATCGCATATTTCACCACAGTCGCAGAGATTGACTCATTGCGAACGGAATTTATGCGTGAAACCCCTGGGTGCCTCCAAGGATACTTTGCCGAACCATCCACCTCTCACTGACCCGGCAATTTCGTTCTCGCATGTGCAACTGTTTGTTGACAATTTGCAACCCTTCACTGAATACAAGCAACTAGAAAGGGAACTCAATCAATATCATTCTAACGACTCAGTCGACCATGGCAACCGTCCAACCAATGTCCCTACCCAGTGGTCGTCCGGCAAGGATGACTACAACCACTACCACGACATTGTAAGACAGCTCATGATAGGCCTGGGGCTTCGCGTGACGGGATACCGTTTGCCACAACCAGATCTTGGATGCGACACCTACTCAACCTACTCAGTCCTACTGACGTCCCCCGATCCACTAGGAGTAAACTTTGTCGTTACAACCTTGGCTGATCCCCGTGGGCATAGTCACGCAGAAAATGACGAACGAGGGCAGCAGAATCAGTGCTTTCATTTCAGCACAGGTACGAGAAACTAGTCCTCAGATGTTTCGTACATCGAAGCCTGTTTTTCAGCTTCGCGAATCTCATTGTTTTATTCGCTGCTCGTTGCTCTTTCTTGATCATTGTCAGAGTCTGTACGCCAATTTCAAAGGTGCCATAAGAATCGGCCAGGCATCGGCGTACTGGGATTCAAAGTGAATGACATTGACTCCATTCGACAGCGTTATCAACGTCTCCATCCTTCACTCATTCATTCCTACAACGAGTACGCTACTGCCAAAATTTTCCAGGTCTACGCCTACTACAATGGCGACGACAACAAACCCGACCAAGGAACCTTGCTTCGATTTCTGGAACCAATCTCAAATCAAGGTGGTTGTGCTGAAATGCGTATCTTACCTGGCTTGACTGCTATTCCTGCCTCGTTCAGTCCCGTCAACCAGGCAATGTATTCTGATCATTGGGTGTCCAATGTGTTTGGACGGACCAAATTTCTGGAGACTCTTCGTGATACTCTGGGGTTTGTCCCAAAGGTGCGTGAATAGAATGTCTGCGTCTTGCACAACGGCATCCGTGCTCATTATTTGATGAAATTCTTGCCAGGTGGAATTCAATGCCGGAGTTATTTCTGCTGGCGAGGCTCAAATTGAAAGTACCGTTTTGGGAAACACCTCACCCCTAGTAACAACCTCCAAACAAGCGGCATTAAAAGACCAAAGCCAAGTATATTTGCCAACAAATCAAGCTTTGTCTACTGCTGGGTAAGTGTTGGGAGTTTGTGCGCATCAACATATGACTTGATATCTCATTCAATGATACTGCTTTCAAGCCATGTTCATTTGTTTTTACAGGAGATCGGTCAAGGCATCCAACACATTGCAACGCGAGTAGAGAACCTTGTCCAATTGGTTCAACATTCCAATGATATATTCGCAGCATTTGGAGAGGTAGGTAATGTACCAAAGTTCACAGCTGTCTTTTGTTGCAATGAAATGCCTAATAGCTGGCTACCTAGGGGCTGCAATTCCTTGAGATTCCTCGATCTTACTATGGAGTGCTCACATCGGAGTCACTTGCTATGCATAGTGGCATTTCTCCTGATAGGGCTCGGGTGTTGATAAATGAATGCATAAAATGTGGCATACTATCTGGCGAAGGTTTTCTGTCGCTGGACTTGAATCGAACGATGCTAGAGACTACGCTATCCAAAAGTCTTCTGGGTGACGATCAAGGCAAGATTTTTGAGGCGATCCTCCGATCTCGGTACCAAAACTTATATGATATGCTGGGCGATCGCCTCTCCGAAGACATGTATTTGGGTGTAGTGCGAAACCAAATTTTGGTTGACAATCAGGGCGAAGACATTCTCCTGCAGATTTTCACGAATCCCATTCTGCAGCGTCGGCCCGAAGAGGAGGCACCATTTCTGGAATTCATTCAACGGGTCTGCTCTCAAAAAGGATCAGATGGGGACTCTGAGTTAACAGGTTCTATACGCCCAGGTTGCGGAGGGTTTGGGTAAGACTGCTGCAGTCTCATTGTCGACTCATGCTTGCAGCGTTCCTTACTCACATTTTGTTGTTGACCTTTCAACTTTAGGATTCGCAACTTCTTAACCCTGTTTTTGTCCATTGAACTCAGCAAGGCAATGAAGGAAATCGCGGAAGCCGATGTCACAGGGGACAAGGAACGTCAGCACTTTGCACAACAGCAATTGACGTGTTTGAGATGTCAACTACAGGACTCCAATCCTATTATCAATGATATTGCAAGGGCTATGGCGGATGAAGGGATGTGCCAATCCAAAATCGAATTATTCCAGAAGCAGGGCGACAATGACTCCGTCACTGCTTGGAGGAGAAAAAAAGAAGAAGCAACACGACGCAAGGAGCTTGCAACGTCCAAGTTGATGGAGTGTAGCTTGAACTACGAACAACAGATGAAGAATTTGCGAGAAGCATACGAGTCAAAGTCCAGCATATCCACAGCTTCTTCGAAAAAGCAAATGAAATAGATCTCAGTGTGGCAACCCACATGTGGCACGAAAGGCAATATCCTTTTCCACTAATGTTAACACATGACAGATTCACAACATCATACTGGTACACCGCTTCTTGGCGAGTCAGACTTTTTGAACACCGGTCATTTGATACAGAACTATACAACGCTTGTGCAGACTCTAGCCCCAAAAGTCATCTTCTTCCTCGTTTTCACTCCAAAAGTCGTCAGAAACAGCATTCTGCCCACTCGAAAAGGGATTGTCGGTGAAGGGATTCTTTTGCTTCAGTTGTGCGATTGTTTCTTGTGCATCCTCCAAATCTTGCTCCAATGTTACAATCTTTTCAGTCTTTCTTGCAACTTCTCGTTTCAAACGAGCCATATCTTCGGATGCTATTGAGGAATCCGTACTTCGCACAGATTTAGTGCTTGGCATTCGTGAAATGTGGCGAAGTTTGTCTAACTGTGACTTGAGCGACGTAACATCCTCTTTGCTGGCCAAGAGTTCCTGTGATTGTACCTTTTGCCTCTTTTCTTCTTTTGCAAGGGCTAATTCTAGATCAAGAACTCTTGCCAACAGTGTTGCGTTGTCGGAGGTAGCCATGGTCTTCATCTTGTCATGTACTTCTTTCATTGCCTCCAACTCTCCCTTAAGGGATTCAATCATCTTATCTTTTCGTTCAATTTCTTCCCGCCTTTCCCGAGCTTTGGATCGTAAACTTTGCAAACTCATCTCTTGTTTGACAGTCGCTTGTTTTAGGGCCTTAAGTGCTTCTCGAAGCTTATCATCGCTGGATGACGACGACGACGATTGCGTTCCTGGTCCTTGCAATCTCGCATTCTCTTCTTTGAGAACTTTGATTTTCCCTTCCAGCTCCGCAATTTTTTCTAGCTTTGTCTTTTTCTTCTTGCCGGGAGATTGCATTGTTGTAGATGTAGCGGCAGTAGGAGAGAGAGATGTACGGTGATGCTGCAACTGCGGTTGGAAAATGGGAAGGAAAGTTTGTTTTGGGACTGCATGAGATGCCGTGTCAGTGTTGGCATGCGTTCGGTGAATCGTCGGGCACCAAGACATTTACTCCGACAACATTGGTAAATCGCCTGCAAACTCGTGTCGCATGCGACACTACGACTTTGACGTCTGAAGGAGAAGAAGAGCAGCAGACTCTACAACAAAGATTATGAAGGTTCTCTCTCTCTAGGTTAGGGTTGTATTGTGTCGTCTTCATTTTAGTACATAGCGTTCCGTTGACCCCCGGTGGAGAACAGTAACACTTTGCCCTTTCCCTTCTTTTTCTTGGATGATGGCGCTTTTGGTTGGGTTGGAGTACTGTTGGAGGGAAGAGTTGCATTAAGACTTCCAAGTGTTGGGAAGGACTCTTCAGTGTTCATGGGAAGTTGATTTCCACCTCTTCTACAAGCTTGCGAAAAATTCAAGGCGGAATTGTTGCTACTTTCATTCTTGGCATTGGATGGAGCCACTGGTTCCTTTGCTCCGGCACTCACGGTCGGAAAGTCTTCGACCGTAGGTGCCATTGGAAAGTCTGGAACAACCATTTGGAAGAACGCGTCTTCTGGGTTCACAAACTGAAGACGTGCCTTTCGTTCTTCGATACGTTGCAACTCTTCCTGCTCCGCCTTGCGATCTTGTCGTCGCTCTGCCTGTAGTTTGGATTGCCGTTTTTTCTTTCGCTGCAACAAATCTGCCTTGAACTTTCTTCTTGTCCTTTCAGTTAGGATGGGATTCAAATCCAATTCCACCATGATAATATCTGTGTAGTTGGGGATGTGTTCAAGAAAGGGCATTCGTTTGCGCAATGGAGGCGTCAGCTGAATGTGTTCCACTTCCACAATCTTGCCTTCGATTTTGTCAGGAAATGGAGGAAGAGGGTTTTCCCCCGCAGGCGTCCGTGAAAAGTCATTGGCAAGACAAGCCATGTTGAAACCATGGAGGAAGATTAACTGACCATTTTCGGCTTGGTAAAAGTGAACTTCGTCGTCTGGCAAGTACATGGTCCCCGCATGACGGTTGGGGCGTTGACGCGATTGCTGTCGGGGGGAGCCATGTGAATGTTGATGTTGTTGAGCAGGTTCCTTGGACGTTGTATCCTGAGATTGTGCGGACGTCACCGATTCGGACACGGACAAGTAGGATCCAATGGAATCACCCCTGGTTCGCACATTAGCTGGTTGGAAGGATGGACTCGAAGCTGATAGATTAGAATTGCTCCCTGTGGATGGGGCCGAGGCAAACGTCGATGTCGCGGTTGCGTCTTCTGGGGACTCATCCCAAGTCGAAGCAGCGGGAGTGATTGTGGCAGGCGGGGGCACTACTGGGATCACCTGTTTTTGATACATACCCGATGCAGGGTTGGCGTATTGTTCTTGTAACTGGGCTTCCAAATCATATTCTGCCACAGCTTTGGCTTGGTCTTTCATGACAACTTCTAATGCCATGGCCACAAAGACCGAATCCATGGGAGACGATTGGATTTCCACGAGTGCCAGTCTATGAGCCTCGAGGAGAGCCGCATAGGCGGATGGGTCGACATAGTTAAAACGCGAATAGATAGCATCTGGATCTCCGTGCATGGGAGCTGTATGAACATTAGCGTGTTTGGGTTGATCTGGAAGGGGCAAGTAAGGCGCAGAGCAACCCTTGTGACGGTGCAATTTTTGGAGGCGGATACGATCGTGCACCAAAGGCGTTATGGCTCGGTGCCTGTATGAACAAGCAAGGTTGATAAGATTGAGATGTGATTTCGCCTATTTTGTACCGTCGTCCAACAATTGCAATTCTGTACGTACCAAAGAACAGGTCTCAAGTCTTGTTCCACCAGGGGAATCCCACAGCAGGGACACTTGACCGGAGAGTAGGGGTTGGCAGCCGCATAGGATTGGACATGGTGCAATATACAGGGAAGACAAAATGCATGACCGCACTTGGTTACCCGTGGGGCTAGCCAGTCCTCGTCCAAACAAATGGGACAGCACGACTGGCTGGAATCCCATTGCCGAACACATCGGACGGCATCCCAGGAGACTGACTCATCAACTCCATGAAAGGTATAAGATGGTTGCTGCGTGTGCTGTTGCTGCTGATGAAACCGTTGTAACCGTCGAGTCAGCACAAACGAATGATCAGGTGAAGAGTGGAGGTAGAAATGGGAGGAATGTGCTCGCTTTCTCGCGGAGACTCGGTCCTGAGCGGTTCGGTGCGAAGGTCGATTGCGCCGGGAATTCGAATGCGACGCATTGGAAGGATTCGGTCTATCGTTGGCAGCAGGAGTTGCAAAGTGGAAATTGCACAAATCCGTGGCGGAAATGGCTGAATGTTTCTTGGGGTGTCGGACCATGATGTATGTAGGAATCTCGAGAAAGGTCTCGTCCAAAATGGAAGTTTAGCTTCTTTTTCGAGAGAAACAGGTCTCTTGCTTTGTACAGAGTGAGGAAAGGGTATGTTATACAGATAGAATGGTGATGCTTGGGTATTGCGATACCCCTGGACACCAATTGTCAGAGGAGCAGGATGCTACAGGAATCGTAGGGGAAGTGGTGGGTGCTGTCGTTGTACGAGATTTGGTAAGGTTTCGAGTGCCACAGATTTTGTGAGGATTGGAATCTATTATGCATACATAAAAGTTGAACATATATATATATTATAGATACATATAAGTTTCTGACGATGGATGGCTCTGGCTTCGGATTATTGCCGATCTCTCACTTCCAATGGCGTCACCTGTCACCACTACGACGAGCACAAGCAAGCAAACACATCGACAACGAGAAAGATCCAATCCGTGGTCGGGCCACATCTCCTTGCTTGATCGAGCACAGCGCATTACTGCAGCACTCTTCACATCTTTGTTGACCCTCATAGCAAGTAGCAGAAAGCATTATGACTGCATCTTGCTTACTACAACGACTCGGTGGCAGTCGCCAGCAGTTGCTGCCATCCGTTCGCCTTGCCTTGCAAGCTGGCCATGCAAGGTTGTCGTCCACTTTCTCCCCGCTTCCCAACAAGGCAGCTCCAGAAGCCTCGGTCACACCCAGCGAGACTGGTCTGTATCGACTGTTGTCGGTCAAAGAACGAGCCTTGTTGGCTGAACAACGACAATTGACTGAAACCTCGCGGCATTTGTCCAAACAAATTTTGCCAGAATCTTCGTCACATCGCATTTGGGCACATTCGGTCTTGGAAGATTTGCAGCTCGAGGCTTCGTTTTCTGTGGTAGTAGCGGGAGAGTTCAATGCCGGAAAATCCACTCTGATTAATGCTCTTTTGGGTTTCAAGTTGTTGGAATCCGGTGCATTGCCTACCACTGATGCCATTACGATTGTCACCTCTCCTACCGACAAGGCTGCATCTCTTCCTTTGGGAGTCATGCTTCATCAAGTTCCAGACGTTCCATTGTTGCAGGATTTGACGCTCATTGATACACCCGGTACCAACTCTGCCTGGATGGATCATACGGAACGTACTTTGCGATTGCTCCCCTCTGCAGATTTGATTCTCTTTGTCACATCTGCCGATCGGCCCTTTAGTGAGTCTGAGCGTCAACTTCTAGCTGGTATTCAAGCCTACCGGAAATCAATTGTCATTGTTGTCAACAAAATGGATATTCTCAATGCCGAGGGTGGAGACCATGGTAAAGAGTCCAAACTAGAGGTGGTTGATTTTGTCACGGAAAGGTCCAGTGAATTGTTGGGGGCCCGGCCAATTGTTCTCCCCGTCAGTTCCAGAGATGCTTTGTCTTCCAAACTCTTACAACAAATGGAATCGAATGTCTGGACCCGTAGTAATTTTCAAGCCTTGGAATCATTTCTCAAGGAATCTCTCACAACACAGACCAAACTCAAGAACAAGTTGGTCAATCCAATTGGAGTTGCTGAAGGTGTCATGCGAGAATGTTTGGACATTTTACACACACAACAGGATGAACTTCAAACAGATATAGCGACACTCCATGTTTTGGAAACACAATTTGCCGGTTGGAGAACAGAGTTGGCTTCGGATCTCGAGCTTTTCCGTCAGTCCACCTTGGAGGTGGTTCGCAAAGAAGGAGACCGATGGAATTTGTTGTTGAACCGTATGAATATCCTTACGTTTCACTATTGGTTGCTTGTGGATAATACACAGTTCCAGCAAGAGTGGGAAGATACCAAGCGACAAGTGGCTTTGCACCGTCAAGAGGTGGGCTGGAAAGAAGATTTGTTGGCGGATGTCCGAGAAATTGCGTACGTACAAATGTGCAATCGTTGCCCTCTATGGATCAAATCTAACTTGGTTTCAATTTCCGGGGATGGTTTTTAGAGAGTCTGTGGCTACCCGTGGACGTGCTCAAGGTCAGGCTGTTATTGAGTATTTGGGAAAACGACCCGCTGTTCAGAATCAAAGCCTAGTTGGGAGCGTCACCGCAGCCTCTCGTTTTGAGGATACCCGAAAAAATTTGGAGGAGCGTCTAGCAGGCGCCGTCAATGGGACTCTACGGGACTCGGACGAAGCTATGGAAAACGACGAGGTTCAATCGTTCCTCTGGAGGACAGCTGCAGTTTCGGCAACACTTCAAACAGGTGCTATTTCCAGTCTGGCGGCAACAGGCTTGGAGATTCTCGATCCATTGGCTGGTGGGTTTGTGGCTTCTTCATTGGTTCTCAGCAGCTTTGCATGCTATACAATGGGAACTTCCCGAATATCGCAGTATTATCAACAAAAATGGGCAGACCGAGCTACCGATTTGGGAGTTGCCCTGTCATCCATTTGCGATGCTGAAGTTGAACGTGTCAGTCGACGCATTCTTAGTGGAGTCGGACCGTACACGAGATACGTCGACACCGAGAAGGAGCGAATAGAGCATCTACAGGAGGAGTGTGAAGCCGTTTGTGCAGCCACACTGAGTCTGCGGAATAGAATTAGTAAAGTACTAAAATCTTAAGAAGGCAGTTGAACAACTAAACTAAATATGACTCATTTGACTCAGCTATGGAGTCACAAGGGTGTGTGTGACCATCCTGGCTAGCAGGCACACTTTGGTGCATGGGAATCTTCCGAAGGCTGTTCTGCTTTCCCATTGTTTCTGCTTTCTTCTTTAACCAATTGAATCATATCTGCTAAGAGAAAGGATGTTATCTACGTCAACGCCTCGACGACGCCTGCATACAGACCGCAAAACATCCCGCAAGCAAACAGTCTGGAATGTGGTTGGATCCATTCTCCTGGTCGTGGTGGTCGTTTACTCAGCTACAATTTATCTAGTCCTATCGGACGAAGTCTTCCAAAACTCATCGCAAGAGCAAGATCATCCAAATGTGAAAGATTCCCATCTCCCTCCCAAGGCTGTAGAAAACCAGCCCCAGTCACACGGTTCTCTTCGACAAAGTACTGCAAAGGCAGTTGCGACGATTGGATTTGCTGTCACCATTACTGGTTGCGGGAGTGATCCCATTACGGAAGGAGCTGCTATCTTGGCACATTCCATCCGGCTAGCTTCCATTCATGGTCCCAAGGGAGGCCGTTACGACTACCAGCTTTATGCCATATATCATCCCAACGGAGAGCGTTGTGCGTCACCCCTCCAAGATTTGGGATACCGTTTGGTGGAACGGGAAACACCCGTGCAGGTACAGGACATTGAAGGAGAATTTTTGAGAACGAATATTGAGAAAAATGGTTGCTGCGGGGAGAAGGAGTTGGTCAAGTTGGAAGCATACACGTTGACTGATCATCCCGTAGTAGTACATTTGGATTTGGATGTGCTAGTACTCAAGCCGCTGGATGAATTGTTTGATTGGATGATATCCGATCCTTCTGAGAATAATGGTGAAATTGTTCCTATCCAATGGCCAGAGGAAGACCGTCCACAAAAAGTCAACGCTTTCTTCACTCGCGATTGTGAGTATTATATTTTCACAGTTCCAACGATTGTGTCTTGACAACTCTCTCACGATATCCTTTGCTTATGTCAGATAATATGGTGGGACCAGGGAGAAAGTATAAGCCTGTTCAAGGTGGATTTCTTGTTCTCAGACCAGACATGAGGGTCTATGAAGAGTTTGTTGGAATTGTACGAAAAGGAGACTTTAGAGAGAAAGGTGGATGGGGAGGATTTGTTGGTCCATTCTATGGTTCTATGACGTTTCAGGGGATTATTCCATACTATTACGATGTTTTGCACCAGAATGAGGCTGTTGAACTGAACCGTTGTGTCTACAATCAAATGTGTGACAATCCAAAAGGTACGACTCAGCAAAGCAGATGATGTTGGCACCCACGATTCTCTTGAGCTCACCATTGCTGCTTGATTACTCCCAGATCAACCCACTGTTGCTGATGTGACACATGGAAGATGTAGGACAAACGAAGAGACTTGTGAGGATTGTCGGAGTCGCCCAATTGAAGAGGTTGTTACAACGCATTACACGCTTTGCCAAAAGCCTTGGTTATGCCTTCCCCAGGACAGGGATATGATCCAACAACGCCTTTGTCGGAAGCTACACCATGAGTGGCACCGGATACGCTCTGACATGGAGCAGAGCTGGGGACGTCCTGAGTATGGGGAGGGTGATTACCAGAAAGAACATTTCTTTGGACATTGCAAATCACATGGTGCAAAGGGTTATCTTCCTATTGCCCAACCATACGGGAAGCCCACGAGTAGTTAGTTTCAACTGCTAGCAAAACTGCCGAGCGACGAAGTGCCTGTTTCCTTTGTTTCACCCGTTACTACTTGTTGACAACGATCGCAGTCAGAAGTACTACTAGCTCGCTCCTTCGTGGTTCGCAGTCTACAGTCAGTACGAGGCGCCACGAGCCACAATTTAGGTGTTGGGCTATGGGGATTGATGGGGCGGATGGAGAGCAGTGATTTTGGTACGAGAGACCTGGACGTTTCAAGACATTCTTGTTGATGTACTTGTTGTTCGTGCTGGAAGATTTGGCAAAATGCCAACACTGGTTCCGTGATTGTGTTGGAGGCGGGGTTGCTGGGGAGAATCACTTACTACAGATGGAACGACGAAATGTGGTCATCTAGTACGTTTTCGATGATACTCTCGTAAGATGTCTCGCCGATGGAGGGACGACGTTTGTTCTCTGTCCTTCTCTTTTCCTCCCTTTGGTGGTAGTGCAATCCATATTGTTGTTACAGCATGATGTGTACTCGCAAGGGGTTGAGGTCGAAGTGCACGCTCGTCTTTCCTGTTTCTTGTCAGTGTGTTGGGGTCCTACCACGGAAAATGATCTTGGCGAAGCGAAGGCACGCTCCTTCCCAGTGGAGACGAATGCAGAACTCGCCCTTGTCCTTGCCTCAGCTCAGTGCGACTAGTGGGGGACCAGATGTCAAGAAGCTCCTCCATCTCGTCACCGCCTGTTGTGGTTTCCGCAACAGTATGAAAGCTGTGGTTAGAGTTCTTTTTGAGAGTACATGGTACTTGTGCGGCGTTGCATGAGTCCTTTCGTAGTTGCTCTCTATGGCGACGCTCTTTCGCAACAGCACTCTTCTGCTTTGAGGAAGATTTGTATTGGTCAGCCAGCAAATCGCGTAAGACATACCCAATCTTCTCTCGTGCCACAGCATCATTTACAATATACCAGTGATTGTCTTCATCCCTTTGAATAAACTGGCCCTCGGCTTCAAGAATTGCATCTCTGATCTCTCTGACAATGTTGGATTTGACTCGCTTCGAATCAGCTTTCGCGTAACGCGAAAGGTACGTTGAAGCCAAAACGCGCAGTCTCCTGTTGCCAATGTTTGATCTGGCCTCTTTGCATCGCCCAATCATGACAGTGAAGTTGTTTGGCTGAAATGATGGGAAGAGATGACGGTTGTGGTGATCGCGAAAGTTCGAAATATTGTCACTGGAGTCGTCCTCTTCTTCATTGCTCTTCGTTGACATAAGAGATCCTTCTTCCAAAGACCACGAGACAATGTCTGGTTTGACGACGTCCGAGTCAATCAAGTTTTTGAAGTTCGAGTTGAATCGGATCATCCTTTTTTGTGTCCATCCACCACCCACAACCCTATTTTCGTCGCTTCTCGAAAGCTGCTGGGTAGCTTTCTAGTAGCGACTTTGGAATGCGGTGATGATGGGTATTCTTTTGGTATTGAAGTGATTGTGACCAAGTAACTTTCCGAGGCATATAGAGATGACCTTCGTTTAAAGTACTCCAACACCTTAAGCAAATACCGAGCTTCAAAGCAGTCATTCCCTTGTCCTTTGCGCCTACACCACATTATGCACATTGTATTTATGATTTTCCCTTTACTCAACAAACGGGCAAAACGAAGAACTCTAGGTCTACTACCGGTATTGTTAGTTAGTACTAGTAGTTATTAGGAGAAGTGCGTTAGAATAGATAACAGCTCAAAAAGGAAGGAAGCACTTGTAGAAGTGCATTAAGTATTTTGGTTCCAGTAGCTGGAAGTTCTCAACCTCCTCCTGGTGGTGGTGGTGGTGGTGGTGAGTCAATTCGTTGTCTCGTAAAAATAGATTGTACTGATTCTGTTAGTACTGACGTTGGTACTAACATACCGGGTAGTACTACTACTACTACGAGTACTAGTAGTAATACAACAAGCGGTACTGCCAACAATTATGCCTCGACCCACTGGTTCCTCCTGTACTGTTTGCCTGAAAAGTCGTGGTAGTGAAGCAAGCTCAGCCCAGTACCGTTCCTTGTGACCAAGTGCCCAGGGAGGGCAATCACATGTGAATATCATTCAAACACACACCAGCGCTTGTTGAACAATCAAGGAATTCGGATTCTGCCACTTCACCTTCATACTTTTCCCGTAAAACACTGCTGTGCAGTATCATACTACCGGTAACTACAACTAACAACATTAACATTTCGAAGGGTAGGCGCAGTCCCAGAAGCATGGACCGGGTGCAACAAGCATTATAGGTATTAAAATAAGGGGGGGGGGGGGGGTAGGCATTGTTCTTCCATCATTTCAACCTCCAATGTTCTGTACCGCGTCAGCAAAAAAAGAAGGCTTCCCACACTACTACCGGTAGTTAGTACTGACTCGTACTACTAGTAGTAGAGAGGTAGTGCTAACGTCAGTGGTTAGTACTGGTGTTTGTTGCACCATTGGGCGACGATTGACGAGCAATAGGTGGTGTTTCTAGAGTACTAATGTTAGTACCTTTTAGAACAACAGCAATATGGAAGGTTGTGACTTGAGGCCTCTGCAAGAATACTGTAGTTTAGTAAGTTTTAATTGAAGAAGAATCAATGTACAAGAGATCTATACGCACGAACAACAAGTGCATGGCAAAGAGGAACAACAATACTGCTCTAGCGGTTCAGCATGATATTTGGAGGAAAGCTTGTTCACATGGGTCCACCAGGAAGGGGGAACGATACAGATCATCAACATCCAAAAAGCTTTTGTCAGTGCCTAGGAGGAAATCCATTTCGTTTGTGTGGCTCTCATTCTTCTGGTGTTCCTCTGTGCTGACGTGGTCCTCCTCATCTGCATTCTTGTCAAGAAATCCCTCCTCGAGTGGCTCCTCGTGACGTAGTGCTCCAAATAATGTAACACGAGGGCGAGGATCAATCAATGTTTTTGGATGATCGTCGATGCATGGGAAATCGGACAACACATTGTCTGGAGGAATGATAGGGGAGTTTCGTGTCTGGCCCTCCTCCGTTTTTCGTAAAAACAAGTTGGGAAGAAAAACACTTGCACTGCTGATGCATCGCGTTATCGCCTCCTTTTGGTCTTCTTGTTCTTGTTCACGTCGGCGTCGACGCCGAGCAACGGCCTTGGACTTCGCTGATGATTTGTATTGGTCTGCCAACAAATCTCGCAAAACGTATCCAATCTTTTCTCGTACTGCTCCATCTTCAGCCACATACCAGTCACCGTCGTCCTTCTTTTGGATAAATTGTCCCTTAGCTTGGAAAATGGTATCCTTGATTTCTGTCACGATCTCAGTCTTGGTATTTCGTGCATGGGGATTGGCGTAGCGCGACAAATAGGAAGAAGCCAAAACACGCAGTCTCCTGTTGCCAATACAGGCCTTCGCTTCTTTACAGCGTCCAATGATGACTGTGAAGTTGTTGGGCTTGAATGTTGGAGGGAGAGGAGTAGGGACGTATTGTGATGGTGTGAACGCCCTGGTACTGCCACCATCAGTCCAACAACGACAAGAATCGTCATGAAGTTCTTGTTGCTGGGAAAATTTTGCTGTACCATTCGTCGGGCAAACTTGATTGAAAACCTTGGGGATATAGTCGGTGCCGAAATCCATGTCAGAAAGGTTGAAGGAGGAATGGCTAAGATGAAGCATGATTGTTTTGATAGGATATTGCAATGCTTTCAATTTGTGAGCCTCGTGTTGTTGGCACTTGGATCTTCAACAATCATCAACAGCTTGCAGAAGAAGAAGAGGAGGAGGAGGCGGTAGTGGACAAGACGATCATCTGATAAGATGATATGCCTTCCACTGGATTTGTTTAGACTTGGATAGGGGTGGTTCGCTGTCCTTTAGAGGGTAGTGTTAATTCGCTTTACGGTATTGCTTTGGTTGTTGCCTCCAAATAGAGACTACCAAAGCCACATCAATTAATGTCAAGCGCTCAACGTGTCGACTTGGGAACGCTTCTTGTCGCAGGTCATTTCATACATAGACGAAACAATGACCTAGGATTTTCGGGATTGCTGATGGTAGAATATAGGGATCTTGGACTCGAATGATCCGTTGCTTGCGGCAATGGCTTGGTCTTGTCCGATTGCGTCCGAGTTGGAGACAACGAACAGCGGCGGACTCCATTTGGAGGCAGGAGGGCATCAAGCATCGACCATTGCCTCAACGTGTTGGTGCTTTTTAGTTGATCGGAAGCTATGTCAGACAAGAATAAAGCACCAAATTTCGCAATTGGCGCAGCTGGAAAACGTGAAGTCAAACGTCTTCTGAAGCGGTCCAATAATCCAGCTGCTACCATCGCCAACTTTCAGCAGACTCGAAGTTTGCACTCAATGTTTGCCAAGAGTTTCGGTACTGTTCCACACTACGCTGCCGAAGATGGCAAGGAAGCTGACAAAGAAACACTTGATACTGACTCTGTATTGAGGTTTCTAGGTCATTTGGGGGTCAGTCATCACGAAGTCCACAAACGAATTGCTGGGTCTCTGCAAAAGCAATTGGAAGCTGAGATCAGAAAGATTGGTCCCAACGACCAGGAGGCTTTGCTCAACCTTCTGAAGAATTGTTGGCATCACGCTACTACTGTACCAGAACTCCGCCCTATACTATGGGCAGTATTGAAGCAACTTGGAGAACAAACGCCTCTAGCAGTGCTGACTGCCTTGGGGGAACGAGAGTCCCCGGGGTCTCAACAGCTCAAGCATGTTGAAATTTTCCGTCCATTGCCCAATTTGTTGAAGCGCCTAGTTTGGGAAGCTGATTGGGATGACAAAGTTCCTGTGTCCAAGGAAATTTCAGTCAACAGCCCCAAAGATTACTTGAAACTTGTACAATCTACGCTGCTGTATGAGACGCTGCAACCCATTGTGGAATCGTACTGCTCCACTGAGGCCTTGCTCTTATCCGCTGGAAAGTTTTTCGTGGCGTCGGCACATGAAAGGCGTGTATTGACCACGCAGCGTCGAGCCCTCGCACAGTCTACCACTACCACTGCTGCTGCTGCTGCTGCTGGGAGTACATCTACGTCAGCGCTCATGGGAAAGACCGCTGGTACCAGCAAAGATACTTCGTCATCATCCGAGGCGGCGCTACAGAATTCAGGTATGGCTATTTCACAGCTACGCCAATTCCTTGGAGACACTGCCAGTGGCACTGCATCGTATCGACCCAAGCTATTGAGGGCAGTGTTGAGTATGCTCATGGCTCATCATGGGGCTCAAGCACCCAAAGTGTTAACGGCAACACATTTGCATTGCACATTGGTGGCTGATATTCTGCTTAGTGCTGGAGGGCCACTGCCCAAGGTGTATTCCCATCTGCATACATTGGCCAGAATTCTAGACGACGCAGTCAGGAATGGAGTGTTGAGTGACAATGATCTCCTTCAAGTACAATCCACGCTTCAGAAGATCTACGATGCGGAACAATCAGAAGACGATGGAGAAAATGAGGAGGTTTCAAAGAAGAAAGCAGAAGATACAGTTGAGAGCGAGGAAAAGAATGAAGCAAAGAAGCAACCGTCGACATTTTTGCAGCGACAATTGAACCGGATCATCACTGCCGGATTGCAAGCCATGAAAGAATCAGACCCTCAAAATCTTTTCCTAAACCCTGTCACGGATAGTATTGCCCCAGGGTATAGCAAAGTTATCAAGAAGCCAATGTCAATCAGTAACATGGAATCAAAGATCGAAAACAACGTCTACAACAATATTGATGAGTGGAATGGTGATGTCAGGCTAATGTTCAAGAACTGCCAGGACTACAATCGTGGACCAGCGGGTCAGTGGTTCCGAGGAGAAGCCAGTCGACAACTGAAAGTATTCCGTGAAGAGATTCTACCTGAAGCTAAGAAACTGTATGCAGTGGAACAAAAGAAACGAAACCCAGAGGAGGAGTTGAAACGCAAACGTGAGGAAGCCCCGAAGGAACCCGAGGTCAATCCACTTCCTGCCGCCACGAAGAAGAGGAAGGTATCGGAGACTGCAGAATATACATTGAGTATGCCAGCATTGGCTTCCATGTTGCTAGCGGATCCATACGTCGTGCGTCTTTTGTTGGACCGAGTTCTTCGCTCCCTTCGAGTTGATGTGCTCCGCGGTTCAACCGTTCCTGCAGCCAACAAATTGATTCCAAGTTTTCTCCAGCTCTTGCACATGGCTAGGTGGTCCACTCACATGTGTGCATTACGTGGGCGAAAGTATCTGGTTCCAGATCCAGGAATTGATGTGCCGGCCGAAGGGGAAACGCTTGAAAACATGATTCCTTTTGATTCCCTAAGAAAATACCTTCCTGTTGTTGGTCATTTGTTGTTGGAGTCAGAGTTGGATCGAAGAGTTGCCACTGGAGGGGATCTCAACGATGTGGCGGATGCAATTCCAAGAGAAGACCCACCAACCATTGAGCTTTCTCCTTCATCACCACCATACCAGGTAGCGGTAGCTGTCTTGGAAGGAGCTTTTGTCCACGTATGTTTGCCAGGGAATTCTCTGGAAGCATCCTTGTCCGTGACTTTTACGAAGTTTGCCAGGGCACTACAACAACTTGTCGGACAGGTCTGGGAAGAAGAAACATTTTTCATCAGTCTGGTCCCTACCATTCTACGGCACAAGGCCAGGTTGAACCGAACGGCTCGCGACACTATAATTTCCACGTGGATGTCTTGGTTTATCCCATCTGATGAAACGGCATCGACAAAGAAGAAGAAAAAAGGGGCCATGACCAGTCCAGGGCATGAGCATTTCGTAAATCTTCTTAATGAATGGGCAGCTTTTGGAAATCTACTACTTCCTCGAGATTTGCTTCTTCAAGTGTCCACCGACTTGGTGAAGAAGGTGGATGCTACCGAGAGCACGCCGGAGCGAAAGTTTGCCACGTTTTGGAACGACAAGGATTCCAAAGAGTTTGAATCCATTCGCACGCAATATGAAAGGATGCTCAATCATCTGCCTGAAACCCATGTGAACAAGTGGAAGACTTCGGTAGGGTTGGCGGATACAGCAGAAAACATGGACACGGAAGCCTAATAGCTAGCACGGGCCTGCAACTACCTACCTATTTAAATCTAGTCAAGCTTGTCAAGCTCAGTTCCAAACCCAAGCTTTGCGAACTCCCCGCCACAACTCTCTTTGCAATTCACAGCAATAGTAGCTGGTCCACCATGCTTCCTCGCCGGATACCCCAGGTAGTTTCTGTGACCCAGCGTGCTTCACGGGTTAGGCACTTGTCCACAACAGGTTCCTTGCTACAGATTGATCCTCGTGTTCAACAAGCGTTGAATAATGGCGAGCCAGTGGTTGCCCTTGAGTCTACCATTGTCGCCCATGGCATGCCCTACCCTGAAAACCTGCAATTGGCACAAGAGGTGGAGGCGATCTTGCAAGAGAAGGTGTGGTACGGCGGTTGGAAATTTTTCTCTTTGAATGCGTATGTCCATATTACCAGGGCAACTCGACTCAATTTCTCATCTATTTCCTATTAATTTCAGGGGGTCACACCAGCAACGATTGCCATGCGACAAGGTGTCTTTCGTGTCGGTTTAAGTTCCGAAGAGTTGGCAGACTTGGCCATGGCTGGATCGGAGGGACGTGCCAAAAAATGTTCGACACGTGATTTGGCTGTGGCACGGCTCTCTCAAACCAAGGATTCCTCTGTGATTCAGTGGGGAGCAACCACGGTTGCGTCAACGATGCGTTTGGCAGCCTTGGCGGGAATTTCTACGTTTGTGACGGGAGGTATTGGTGGTGTTCACCGGGATGGTGAAGTGAGCATGGATGTGAGTGCTGATCTTACAGAGTTGGGACAGACACCAGTAATTGTGGTGTCTGCCGGTATCAAGTCTATTTTGGATATTCAGCGGACGATGGAAGTCTTGGAAACCCACAGTGTCCCGACAATGAGTTGGAGATCAGATGAATTCCCCGCCTTCTTCTCTCCCTACTCTGGAGTGCCTAGTCCAGCACGGGTGGAAACGGCCGAGGATGTGGCTATTGTGTACGAGACCTGCCGAGCGTTGGGTTTGTCTCAAGGAATGTTGGTTGCGGTTCCGAACAACGATCCTGCAGGATCCGCAGTGGAAGATGCCATCCAAGCAGCTCTCCAAGAGGCCAATGAGAAAGGAATCACCGGACAAGGAGTAACTCCGTTTATCCTAGCCAAGGTGGCGTCCACCACGGCAGGGGAAAGCTTACGAAGCAACATGTCGCTGGTCCGTCAGAACGCTCAAGTAGGTGCCGATATCGCAATTGCTATTGCCGAGCGTCGTGCAAAGAACTAAATGGAGGACTGTACATGGAAAGAGGGATATACTTAATGAATCCAGAACATGGAATACTACATGAACAAATTCTAGTTTATATCAACGAGCTCATGTCGTTCGTAACCACGCAATCATCATCCATCATACAAATCTCTAGAAGACGTAGAGTGTCTTCAAAAGAGAAGGAATCAATGCTACAGATCCGCCTTGGCCTTGATTTCCGTTTGTACAAAATCACGAAGCTCGTCAATGAGCTGCTTGGCGCGCGCAAGTTTTTCATCGGCCATCTCATCGAATGATGGCGAAGTCGTGGCAGGTTGAGACGCGGAACTGGTACTCGACGCTACCGTGGGGGATGATTGCGCTCGCTTGCGATATTGAACATTAATCAAGGAGGACGCGGGATGCCTTCCACGAGAAAGGGCAAAGTCGGCCGTGGGGTAGCCGGATTGATGCAGGGTCCAGAGAGTGACAAACACTGCCAAGAGGCCAACGAGGGCAACTCCCAAACCTCTCAGAACACGAGGTTTTCTGCCTACCATTGTGGCTTTGAGTTCTGGAGGAGGGCGGTTGGAGTTTTGTGATGCAGACCTTGCATCGTTATATTTGGAGGAAGACCTCGTTGGGTACGACAACTCACGATTGATCACTCGCTGCGAATGAGAGACGGTGTAGTCCGAGTCAGAAGCACTTGTGGCATGGGTGACCTGCGTCGTTTCGTCATCCATCGTTGCATGAGGACGCTTGGGAACGCAACATTGAAAGAGCTTTTGTAGGGCTCCTGCAGGGTCAAACTGCTCTGGACCTCGAACGAGAATTTTCTCAGGCATGGTGTTGTGACTTTTAGCGAGCCTCTCTGTTTGAGTGCTTTTGGCAGCCGATAGAGGTAAAAATGAAACGCGAGATAGTTTGTGTGGAGTTTTCTTTGTTAATGTAACCAATGTCTGTGCAAAGGAACTGTTTCCGACAAAGCAAAGGTAGTCCTGTCAAGGCGTTGGGATTCTTGTGTCTTGAATGGTACCGGGTAATCGATCCACGACGGAGTCGTCTGGTAGCCTTTCTCGTTGACTCGTTGACAGGAATCACTCACATCCGTCCATCGCCAAAACGACCACTGCGATCCGCCTTCGCATTCGCCTAGAGCCGCAGTGACTTCTTGTGACTCCCTTGGGCCTGTAATGTGATACTTACAATACATGTATATGAATAAGGAGAAACTCGTCACCTCCATTTCGCAACCACATACCACAAATGCACGGCAGGGAAGGACAATGAGGAGTTACGCCAACGCTGCTCTCCAGGGAGGAAACTCATCGAGTCGTCCCAACCCTACAGCAACATCAAAAACTACTTCTACAATAGTTTCGACAAGCAGACCGCCTGCTTCCAAAGGCGAAACTCCACAACCTGTCACTTTGTTGAAACGGGAACAGCCCGGGCAGTCTCCACAACAACCACCACCACAACAACAACACGATGGATTTCAAACCGTGGCTACCAAAAAACAAAAGGGGAAGCAACCTGCTCCTATTCATCCCAATGTTAAAGCGTCTGTATCCAAAAAGAAGAATGCGAAACAACCCCCCAAGGCTTCTCATGGCACCAAACATCCTTCCAAAGGACAACCCAACGCGAGTGTCCAAAAAAACAAGAAGCATCGACCAGATCATTCTAAGCAGCAAACGCAGCAACAAAAACCTCAAACCAAACAACATACTCCTCCTCTTGAACCTCCACCTGCCATGGACTCTTCTGCTTTTCCCGCCTTGACGGCTCCCGGACCTTCTCTTACAAAGAACAAGCCGGCAATGAAACCGAACTGGGGGAAGCAAGCCAATCTCAAGTCTTCCAATGCTCCCACCACAGTCATAGCCAACGCTCCATCCTCACAGCTTCATCCAACGTCATCCAAAACCAAGAATACCAACCAAACTGCCAAAGCATCCCATCAGAAACTACAGATTGATCAACCAACACGGAAAAATAGTACAGAGGAACAGAGCGAGGCACACAAACTCATCCGGTTGCTCCAGGTGAAAAAGATATATGAAAAGCGAGGAAAGCAACGTGTCAATGCAAGAAAGAAGAAATTGTCAACCTTGAAAAAGAAAGTTCTCTATGAACGCCTCCGTCAATGGCAAACGTTGCATCCTCCTACAGTCCCACCCGCTGGTGATTCCACCGGTCATCCCACGGGTACCCCTAGTTCGAGTCTAGCCCAATCCTCGGTCGTTTGTGTGTACAATTTTATGCAGGAAGACATGGAGGAGGATGACGAAGAATACGAAGAGCTTGTGGACAACCTGCAATCAATGGCGTCCAAGGTCGGGGCTGTGAGTGGCGTGTTTCTACCGCACTCCCTGGATCGACCCTCCAACAAATATCCTGCCTTTGTTCGATTTCAGCAGTCGATTGATGCGTCTGCTGCTCAAGCATGTTGGGATGGTCTTGTGTTGGGAGGTGATGCGCTGGTAGCCAAGCTGGTACCTTTGCCATCTTTGGCAGACGGAGATGACTGGACTTCGATTGTTGTTGAGGCAGAGGAACAAGCAACAGGAACTTCCAACGGGACCAATACATCGACTTTGAACACAAAATTGATTGTACAAAATGTTCTCACAGAGGAAGACTTTGAAGATGAGGAATGCATGGAGGAAACCATGGGGGATCTTCGTGCATTGGCTTCAAAATGGGGTGATCTTGTGGAAATTGATACTCTGGAAAACGACCCCAGTAGTGTTTCCCTTGTGTATCGTGGGATGGAAAAGGCTCAAGTGGAACGAGCTGTGTTTCAATTGTCATCGACAACTTTGGCTGGACAGCAACTGGTGGTAGTTCTAGACAACGCCCCCCAGCCTGCCACGGACGCAACCGCATCCTCTGTCGTTTTACTTCCCAACATTCTGAACGACGATGATATCCAAGACCAAGATTGTCTGGCCGAGACGCTGGAAGATATTCGAGATTTGGCTGGGGACCATCCCAACAGCATCCAAGATATTTGTGTAGAGGGGAAAACAGTGAAGATTACATACCACTCACCTCAGACGGCTCAAGCCGCGGCGTCCGCAATGAATGGCCGGGTATTGGGAGGCGTGACGGTGGTTGCACATTTGGAGACTCCCATGTCCTCACAAGCGAGTCCTCGCCCTTGCCTGTACCTCCAACATTTGCTGACAGAAGAGGATATGGAAGATGACGATTGTTTGCAAGAAAGCTTGGATGACATTCGTACATTGGCAGCACAACATGGCACTGTTCGTGAGGTTCATGTACTCCCTCTGGATGGCAGTATCGGTGATGACAAGGCCATGATCGTCGCCGTTTCGTATGACAGTGATTCCCCCGAACTCTTTCAAGCAGCTCTAGCTGCGTTTCATGGCATGATTGTTGGTGGCAATGTAGTGGAAGCCTCGTTGCATCGTCCTGGTTCGACACCGCCAATTTCAGATGATCCTGGGTCCAACACAACATCCGATGTTGGCGGTACTCAAAGAACAAATATTCCCCCGGCGGCAACATCTCAACCCGACCAGAAACATCCTCCCACTCCCCTCTATAGTGGTGACAAGTTGATTCCAGAACGTTTCGCGGAGGCCAAACGAGTTCCCAAAGTCCCGAATGTGGGTGTACCTCGTGCCTACGCCGAAAGTGCTCTGGTAGAAGGAGCCAAGCCTTTGCTATCTGAAATGTTGGGCGAACTCATGCGTCTTCAAAAACGAGCCGTACAAGAAGGCAACACCAAAGCTAAACGTCGGTTGGTCATGGGGATGCGAGAGGTTGCTCGCGGTATCCGAGCTCACAAGGTCAAGATGGTAATCATGGCGAACAATTTGGACGAATATGATGCGATTGATGGCAAGCTACAAGAGATATTAGATCTGGCCAAGAACGAAAGTGTCCCCGTGTTTTTCGACTTTTCCAAGCGCACCTTGGGAAAAGCATTGGGGAAAACCATCAAAATCGCAGTGGTGGGAGTCCAAAACGCCGAAGGAGCGCATCCACAATTCAAAAAGCTGTCCAACATGGCCAAATTGTAAATAGTAAATTTCATTAGAAGGCTTTGGTTGCAACAAAAGCAATACCACCGCTACCTATGACGAGATTTGTCATCTGCAGCGGCATGTACAAATAACGGAAATATTCTACTAGGCCAAGAGTGATTGCATGAGTGCCGGAGCAGCCCCATCGGTGGTGGATGATTTGGTGAATTCTGTCTTGGAAACCTCCACTTCCCCGTTGACCAACTCATAGACGTAACAAACCAACTTGGTAGCTTGAATGGCAAGCAAAACAAACGAAGGAGTTACATTCTCCACAAGAGGTGAGAATGCTCCAGTGATGGATCCCTACATGAGAGGAACGTAATAGCAAAATGTGAGGAATTGCTGGGCCACCAGCATGAACCAACGAAATAAGTACAACTAACCGGATTGATGTGGTAGAATCCATCTTGCATGTAAACCTCATTTTGATGCGTATTTCCGGTGATAAGAATATCAACTCCCAATTTTCTCCTCCATCGAACCAAAGCTTCCTGTGATTGATAAGGAAGGATCTGATGCCCATGTACAATTCCCAAACGGAATTGCCCCACTTGCACGATTTGCGTCTCTGGAAACACCAAGGAAGGATCATCATGGTTACCTGCCGCTACATGGACATTAGGAGACAATGCCAACAATTCATTGTACTGTTCCACACCAATATTTCCAGTACAGATGGTATGTTTCATCTTGTTGGGAACAAGCATGCTGTCGTTCACATCGATAGTTCCGGGGCAACACAAGACTCATCAGTGAGCTGTTCTTTCAATGGCAGCAGCAAACACAACAACTGACTTTCATACCGTTTGAACTGCTCAGGAATGGCACTTGCCCTTCCGGGAATGTGAAGATCACCTAGAACTAGAACCAATTCACCAAAACTTGCCATTGTCAATATACCCTCGATCGATAAAGCACTGTCCTTTGTGTTGTGGTCGAACCCAACAGAACGGAAGCAGTATAATTGTATGTTCATATATTCATACCATACCCTACATATATAGTAGCATGTCTTTACATGCAAGGAAAATAATGGCGACCGATGACGATTCTTATTTCAACCTTCACCTCAAAATCTGACATGAGGGCTGCGAAATACCATGAGACGGCCCCCAACGGACGTCGCTGCACTGCAGCCATTCTTTTAAGAATACTGTAGCAACATCGTTCTCTGTATCGTTGTGGCCGATCCTCGGATGCCCTCCAAACCAGAAAAGCACAAGCACAAACATCCTCAATGGCTTAGATCCAGCATAGCCGGCCTACAACCTCGCAAAGGTCATCGCATCTTGGCCACCATCCAGAAGTACTCGGAAAAGACAGGTAGTTTTTCACCGGCTGAAATTCTCTATCAGGTTCCACTGCTTCTTTCTCCAAGTATTCGACAGCGTTTCCACTTCGTTCCTCTAGTGCGAGGCGGGACCATATGGATATATCCTCAAGCCATTTCTCCAGAATTGTGCGAAGAAGTCAACCAACAGCTTCTAACTTGTTCCTATTTCCGTACATACCGACTTCAAGGAACAGCGGAGCCCCGATCTCATTTCCTCTTGCACTCCGATGCTACCGATAACTTTGAACAAACCCAGCCAGGCTACAAATACTTGACAGTGCGAATGAAGGCGCGACCACTGTCCTCACTTCCTTTTGTGGACCAGCTAAGTCAAGAGGTTGGGAAACTATTCCATGTTGACAAATGGACAATAGGGGTCAATCCAGTATTGTATAGAGACGGAGTGGACAAAATGGGAGCCCACGCTGGTACGTTTTGGTAAGGGGTGTGAAATGTATCCTTTTGTAGTGTATTGACTTCTAACAAAAACATTCGGGTTTTGCTGGTACACTCCATCCCAGACGACGATCAAGGGGAAGAACTCATTGTTTCTGCAGTTGTTCATTCGCCACCTACAATCAGACCGATTCGAGTCTCTATCCCAAGGCAACATCAACTTCAAGAAGGTGATGAGCGCATCATATTGTTCATGGCACCTGGTACGTCGAATGTTCATTTTCTTTGAGCTTGAGTCGTTGGATGCCGGAATTGCTAACCGACCTCTTGGAAAACCATCAATATCAGGCGACATTTATTCTATGGATGGTACGTCATTCTGTGTTGCTATGATTGAAACGCAACAAAACCCTTCACTTTTGATTGCAAAACTCATTCCTGTTTTTGGTTTTCGAAGGAGAAATGCAGCGACATTACGTACATTCTGCCCCTCCTGATCCACCTTCCCCCGTTTCTGCTCCTCCGCTTCCTCCAGAAAAAACAATTACACCCACAATTACACCCACCAAACCAGTGTCAAACCCGTCTGTTTCGTTTGATTCACCCGCGGATTCTCTTTGTCGTCTTTCCGATACACCTGATGGAGGAGAAATTGTGCGGAATAAAAGTCCCATAACTACTATACCCCCACCGATCCGGAGCAACATGAAGGTTTCCAAGATGGATTCTTTGGCCACCATTGGAGCAATTTCGGATTCGGGAGGTGGTTGTTCGCGAAAAGAGAACATAATTGTTGCCAGGACGAATGGAATCGACTCTCTCGAAAAGAGTCCCCAGGAATCACCAGTTCGGGTGGACGGAAAAAACTTGAATACTGGAAATCACAGGCTGGCCATCATCTTTCGTGTTGGCGAGCAAAAGTGGATGACAACAGACTCTGGCGATGATTGCCGCAATCTATGTCCTGATAGAGCAAAGAAGCGAATTATATTTGGGAACGTACCAGGAATATGTGAGGGCGAAGTATATTCACGGGTAGAGCTTCTGGATAGCCGAGCCCACCGCTTGGCCCAACAAGGAGTCAGTGGCAGCTGCAAAGACGGATGCGATGCTATCATTGTCTCGGGGTGTGGTCATCGAGGTTCAAAAGACGTGGATCAGTGGAAGCTACTTGTATACTCAGCACCACCTCGTCATGGTGGCCGAGCGTTGCGCACTAGTTTTCAACAGAAAAAGCCAATTCGGGTATTTCGCTCTTATCTTTACAAGTCTCCTTACTTGGCGGTTCGGAACGGAGAATGGCGTCCAAACAACAAGATCTACCGATATGATGGGATCTACTCGCTCATCAAGTTCGAGGAAACCGCAAATGAGCAGGAGCCCTATGTCTTTCATCTGCTACGGAGCGAACAAGAAAACCTTATCTCGACAAGGCGATTCATGGATTTTTGTTCAGAACGGGGGACCCTCTTACCCGAAGCAACCCGATGCTTCCTCAATTGGTGGGATATGCACCAGGATCAGCTGGAAGGGATGGCACTAGATCGCGATGCCATGTACGGGAGACTTGCGTTAGGTTCTTGTCGTCTTGATTTTTTGACCCCCAACGCAGAAAGGATTACTCAAGCTTTTTTAAGAGGTGGTTTGAGCCAATCTGTATTCTTATTCGACAGAATCCTGAGGGAAGTGAAGAACTAGGGACGAAGACCGCGTGTGTCATGGAATTAACTCTCAAGTAGTATTCTAGCGCTACTCGTAACTTTTAGTTACCAGAATGACTTCCGATACTCGTATTCAATCGTAATAATGTCCTTACGATTGTTGGGAGAAACACTAATGTATGTTAGTACGTTAGTAGTTAGTAGTTTGTACTAACGTTTTACTAACTACCGGTACCTAGTACTACTAGGTAGTAGTACTTGCTAATGAATGCTACTAACCTACCTACCTACCGTAGCTAAGAGGCTTATGCTGGTGGTACACTACTTAACTCCAAACTCTATGGGCTTAATTTTATCCAACAAGGCGTAGAAGATCAACAATCAACAACTTATTTTAGTACTAACTATTTAAAAGCAGGAAATTGAAGTCCCTGAGCAGTTTGAAAGGTCCTCCCCCGCCGCCTCACTGGATTGATTCATGAGTACCGGTAGGTCGAAGGTACTGCGAAGGTTACCAGTTACCACTACTACGGCGGTGGTGAGAAGAATGTTTGTCCTCTCGAGTGCGCTGCCTGAACCTTCCTCATTACCCTTGCACTAACCATTGGCTTCTTGATCGTTGAGGAGAGGTGGCACGATAATATCTTAAGCGGTGATGTCAGTAGACCTACATTCTTCCCCTTGCCACTCTGTCCAGTTACTCTCTAGCATTTGCTCCACAGCATCCAGAAAGGCATCCACATTGGCCGGCGAGAGCACTACCTGTGTTCCGGATGCCAGCTTTACAGCCACGCGATGTCCCCCCAGAGATGTGGCAAAACCTTCTGTTGAGACCTTGCGACCAGCTTGTCCCCACAAAAATACCTGTGAAGTCCTTTGCGCTGACTCCACCCCTTTGAAAACCTTGGGAGGAAACCATCGTCGTTTCAAAAGAAGCGATCGCTGGGAGGTAAGAGAAATCCTTGTTGGAGTTCTTCGCATCAATGATGGAGTGAACAGTAAAATGATAACCAGGAGCCATGCATATATTCTAACCGTGTGATTCCAGCAAGTTTCTTCGAAGTATGCTTGACGATTGTTTGCGGAGAGACTGCCGACGTATATCCATCGTTGGATTTCAGCAAAAGCAATGAAGAGGACAAGATCGTATTTCACAAAAACTGAATATTTTGGTGAACAGGAGTACACAACACGATCGTTTGAACTTGCACTATGAGCAGAGCCTTTGGTTGTGTTGTCGTCAGGCATGATGAGTGACTCCTTCATCATTTGCGTGGGGGGTAATACAACGAGCACTGTAGCAAGCAGATTGGACGTTGTGTAAGGAATGATTGTGTACCGTACGGGTTCTGCTGGAATGGCCACATCATCAGGTTGCAGGACTCTTCGTTCTGCCTGGATATAGAGTTGATGACACCTCTCAGAAGCCTAAAATCTACTTAGCACTTCAATCACATGTTGAAATTTCGTACTACTACTACTCTCTAGCAGAAAGTGGAAAAAAATGCATTTCCATAATTAAGTCTTGAGAGAACACAGGGATAAAGAAGTAAGAAAGTGATGGTGGTTGTACGTACTAACTACTACGAAAATAATTGGTACCGCACATCCATCATCAATTCTGGTGGTGGAAACAACATACTCATCAAGTAGCGGTTTATAGTACGTACTAACGTTAGTACTACCAATTATTAGGTAGTAGAGATAGTACTGTAGTACTGGTAGTAGCTGTTGAAGTAGGATACCACGTATGGTGCTGTCTTTTGGACAACACTCTGGTTGTTGTTGATTGTTCCTACTACAGGAAGTACAATCACAACAATACCATTGACAGATAGATGTTGCATTCAGATTCTAATCTTCTTGTTTACCCAGTGATGTGAGGACCACCACCCTTCCAAGTTGGCAAAGGAGAGGTGCCAACCAATATATGGATCAAAATCCTCTAGCGTTCAAAGTAGACCCCGTTGTGGGGAATTGCGCTCTGAGAGCTACTGGAGATTTGATAAAGGCGACCAAAAGCACCGAGGGGCAATCGCCCACATGACAGCAAAACAGTACAACGTTTGAGCGAGCACGCGACGTGCAATGACATTAACCGCCCCACCTGCTTTCACGAATCATACCCTTTCAAAAAATTGTCGATTCTAGATATTTTCTCAGAGCAAGGAAGCAATTCACATTAGACTGGTGATTCTTCGCGCGAGATGGAATCATCGAAAGATCTCCGGGATCCTCCCACTTTGTCCACCGCTTGGAGAAAGGCTTCAACATTCTCGGGAGAGACCAGAACTTCTGTTCCAGAATTTAGTTTGACAATCACACGATGCTTGAGAGAAGAAGCATAGTCTGTTTTTGCTCGTCGGAAGGCGCCCGACCAACACACCCGACTATTGGCCTGTGCCGACTCGACGCCCTCGAACACTTTTGTAGAAAACCAACGCCGTTTCAACACCAGCGTCCCTGTGGAAGAAAGCTCAATCGTAGTAGGTGTACTCATTAGCACCAATGGTGCAAATAAAGCTGATATAAAGAGCACTGCACCAAATCTTGCCTTTGTTTGTGGCCAGAAAACGGTAGCAAAGTATACATGACGAATGTTGGACGGAAGCATTAAGAGCACAGTCCATTGGGCGAAAGTCATGCATGAAAAGAGCACCAACGGGAAAAATTTGATGATGGGTGATACCTTCGGGTGTCCACTGAAAATAACATCACTGCTGTAACGCGAAGATCCTCCATTTGTATCGCTGCTCGGTGCAAGGAGTGGCTCGATCATGTTGCATTCTTTGATGGAACACGGCGGGTGGCGGGTGGCTTTGCTGTGCTCATCAAGGACTAGTTCGACTCAATTTCAAGGAAGAGTCGTTACACAGGCGTTAACTTTGGGTCCAGGAGGAAGTGGTCAGCATTTATCAATTTGAGAGACTTGGCACAACCTCATTCCTCATTTTCGTGTAGTTCATCATGAGTCAGCGACCAACTCCTCAAGCGATTGCGGTCTGTGCATTGATTGCAATGCAATCAGACCCTTCTTCGCCTTTTCATGAGATCGAATTGACTTTGAAGGAACAAGAGAATCTCTCAGATGTCTTGGAAACAGCCGTTCTTGGAAAGCCTATTCCTTTGTGGCGATGGATGAAACAACTGACGGAACTAGTGGGGGATGAAGTTTCCAGCCTTTTATTGGATACATTGTTTCTCGCTTCGGAGTCTGTGGATGCCTTGTTGGATTTGATGGAATCCTTGAGAGCTGCTGTGGCAGAGGGACTGGCTGACGTTGTCAGTGTCCATGGCGTCTATTTGCGTCAAGTTAGTCTAGGTATGGAAGAGCTCTCATTTGAATCTGTGACTATGCTCTGGCAGGATTTTGTACAACAGCTTGAGGAGACTGAGCAGGTCCTGGATGGCGAGGAACAGGTTCAATCCAACAACCAATCAACACTACCCCTCCCATTGGCAAAGTCACAACAGGACGATGTCTTGAGACAACACTGTTTGGATATGGAGAGGGGCAATGCAGAATCTCAGTCCTACGAGGCAGTGGAGTTGGAAATTCTGTCAATGATGGACCGCAACCCTGAGATGCCCTCGGCTTCCTTTCTTCGCTTTCTCAACGCTTTGAAACATGGGGAGCGAGTTGCAGCATTGGAAGCCTTGCATCAATTCTTCGACCATGCTGCTGTTCAGCAAAACAGAGAGGTTTTGCAGTTTTCCTCTATTCTCTTGGCCATGGCATACACTTCCTTTGGGGATCCGACAATGGCCTTGATGGCAACCGAAGAAGTTGTTCGAGTGGCACAGCAAGCCAAAGACTCCTCGTGCGTGGCCTTTTCGTTGGGGTGGCTCGTCGAAGGCCAGGAATCGGGGTTAAGGGAAGAGCTACTGCGCCGATGTACAACCCGCGCATCACAAGGACAGATTCGCTCGCTAGTTACAGGTTCCAATTTGCGATTGGCATTGCAACTTCTTCAAGATCCAAAGGATCCCCAGCGCATCTGGGAGTCCGTGGCTGCAGCTACTGCTGAAGTTTCTACTAATAACCTGACCACATACGACCGACCAACCTTCATGACGCAGGCTTCGACAGAGACGATGGGAAGCTTAGCTCGTCAAATGTGGGTAGCTGCTGGAGTATGGGACGCTTTGGGGATGCCTCCGCTATCTGGCCTTGCATCCCAAACTGCCCTGAAACATCACCACATGAATTTGTCAAGGGAGGCATGTGTCGCTGCTGTAAACAATATGGCCCGGGCTTTCTTTTATGGGACGCCATCCAATATCCTTCCTTCTACCAAGGGACCCATCAGTGCACATTCTAGGCAACGTCATGCCAACATTCTCGACAAAATTTCCGATTCTCGGCACTCGCACGGTTTGAATGCAAACTCAGATGATGCGTTGTTCCTTCCATCAGTCGTTGCTATTATGTACGATCTTGCAGTGAATGGCGCAGATGCAGCAGAAATTCGTTCCTTGGAAACGGTCCATCATTCTATTGTCCTGTCGGGGAATTCTGCATTAGATGGTACTACTCTCGAGCATGGTATTCAGCGGTGTCGGTACCTCTGCCGTATTGGTGATTGGGAAGAGTCGCGGCACATTCTTGTTCGTCTTCTGAAATCAAGTCGAGACCAAGGAATTCCGGTATACACTGCACGCCTGCTCATCCAACTTGCCCTCTTGGAACTTGAATCTAGCCCCAATCAAAATCTGGCGGCTCTTCCCCATGTCCTCGAGGCTTTGTCCATTTGTGAATCCTCGAACTTGCAGACCCTCCACGCAGTTACATTGTCTGTCTTAGCAAAGGTCCATCTGAGACAGCAATCCCCCAAGCGTGCTCTCGCTATCCTCAAGGCCACTCTGCCAATACTGCTTCAACGCGAACACATTTCAGTTCAGGCGGAGGCCTACCTTACCAAGGCCAAATGTCACATCCAGCTCAGGAACAGAAACATCCAACCTCCACAACAAAGGCGGGAATTCCAAATGGCCATTCAAGACCTGCAGCGTTGCCAAAACTTGTTCCAGCAGCAAGGTGATCTCTTCCGCCTACGGGAAGTCTGTTACTTGCAGGCTCGTGTGCTGGCTGAAGCAGGACAAGTATCGGCAAGGGACAAGGCGGCACAACAATTTCTAAATATCGCTGAGTTGGCGAAAAGCCACCAGTGTCCCGGTATTCTTCAAAGCATGCTACACCCCGAAACAATGTCTAGGTGGGTTCAGGAATACTATAAACAGTAGCATCACTATATTTCTCTCGCGAATACATCTAGACTTCAATCAGACAGGACTTTCTAGTAGCCGCGTACGGTTACGGTACACTTGGGCTTCGTCTCGTGCATGGGTAGCGAAAAAACAGGTACGACACAACCGAACGTCTTGTCCCTCTTGGATGGGAAACGATTCACAGCTGTTGCATCCACTTTTAGTTCGCACTATGGACAGGGAACTACCGGTAGCTTTGAATTTCTGCCGTTCTGTCTCAGAGGCCATGGACCAGCATCGATCGCACGGCCCCATTGAGGGATGCAGGTTGGAATTGAAGGGCTTGGAACACAAATGTACCCATCCCGGGCTACGAACGGTCTTTTCGGTACTACCAAAACGGTATGGAGAGCTTCGAGCCGTTGGTGTACGATGATGCAGTTTTGTAGGAGATATCAACTGCTTGAGAGGGGTCCCCGAGGAATGCCCGGACCCCCTCATTGGGGAAGAACGATGACGTGCATGAGCCCCCGACCTTGCTGGAGACATAGCTGGGCTGAAGGGAGGCCCAGTAGAAGAATGTGAAGGAGAGTAGGAAGATGCGATTCTGTGAGGGGTACTTGGTTGATCAAAACTCCGTCGGTTTTTTGCCCTCTCGGTAGTTCGAAAGAATGGAATTGACGGCGACGCTGACGAAGGTGCAATCCTGGGTGGACGATCCCGACGCGGTGTTGATAGGAGAGAATCCTTTAATGGAGATCCCCCTTCTACCCCTGTTGTGAGATCGGATGGCTGCGTTGAGATTGCCGCAATGATGAAGTCCGGAATTCCCGCAGTCCCCGATGAAAGGCGAGACACGGCTGGTACATCCAAAAGTTCGGGAGGGTCATCCAAAGCATTGGCAACTCTAGCGGCAGATTCTCTGAACTCACGAGGAGGTGATACGAATTGCCCTTCAGTGTCACCAATGTTTCCAGCAATATGCGCTAGTGGGTCGATGCCACGTTGATTTTTAGGTTCACGTGCAGGCGAAATCTCGCCGAGGGAGCTCATTGTGACAGGGGCATTTGGCTCTTTGCTTCCGACCCCATCATCCACCGCCAATGGGTCATTCTCACTGGAAGTGCTGCGATTCCTTGGACAGGAGTCTGGAATATCTCCACCGGTAGGATGATCAACAATAGCGGCCTCCTGATCTCGACTTTCACTTTGTGCTACCAACCTGCCAGCATGCATTCCAGGATCATCTTCTCCAACCGGAACATTGGTTTCATGTCCTTTCCCAGCAAATTGCAAGTTATCCTGAGAGGGATGGTGTCTCGGCACCCAACCGGGGGGCTCATTAGAATCAGAGTGCTTTGGACTGGTCATTGAGTGCGCGAGAGGCTCTAACCTAGGCGAGACAGCCTGAGACTGCGTAGATTCGTTCTCGCTTTTGGTTCTAGAGGGGGAAGCACTGAGCAAAGTAAAATTGCGTTGGATGTTTGCTTCAGCCACCTCCTCGGATATGATTGGCTCGAATGCTACTTGTGTAACAGTATCAACCGCTTTATCATCAGAAACAAGACTTGATTCTCCATACGCAGGCTCACTAGATTCTTCGTGTTCCAAGTGAACTGTGCCTTGCGGTGTTGGCAACATAGAAGCTGGAGGTCCGTTGGCTACAGATTTCCTGTCAATTCCTGTTGGAGAGACGTTCCCTTCCTTGGCACCAGCATCATCGCGTGACACCGACCCAAACTGAGAATCCGGTGAGCGAAGTATCTCTGCTATCACCTTTGCATCTTTATCCAAACCATTCCCCATCGTGTCGTGTGCGAAAGTAAACTTATTCCCCATTGACTCGTCCACATCGACTTGTGATATGGACGAAATAAACGACGAGGCCGTGCCGATTGTATCCGGTTGCATGTCAGCTACAATAGCCGTGTCAATAGCTGGTATCTCTTGAGCCGTGCTCCTGTCAGGCTTCACGTTGGTGGCCAAGTCGACACTGAGGGCCTCAACGGTGGTATCGTTGACACTACCATGTGCATCATCAGTGTCATCCAATCTTGTCACCGATCCACCAACCAGCTGCTGGTCGCAATCAAGTTTGGAAGGACTTGCAATGGTTTCTGCAGTAGCCTGCCCTTCGTCTGGCTTTGATGCGAATTGTTGCGGGTGCTCGGCTATCAGGGCTGACGACATCGTTCTGTCATTCGGTTCGGTAGCAGGGCTGCCTGTCTCACTAACCTGCTGCTCTGTGGTTTCCCCGATCGTACTTTCAATGAAGTGGCGCTCCTCGACTTTTCCTTCGATATTTGGCTCTATTGGAATCATTTCAGGGTCGGCTTCCTTTCCTGGTAAATCCTGTTCGTGCGACGTTCCACTCGAGAAGGGTGAAAGAATACCAATTCCTTCCAGCTTTTCCGAGAGCGCTTGGTTAGAAATGTGCATAGTGGAAATATTCTCATCTCTGAGTGAGTCGGGGCCTCCCTGGGTTATGCAATCTTGTTGTTCAGAAATCGACTCTGAACCTCCTCGGGTTCGTGCGTGTACAGAATCAATAATCATCTGGGCACTTTCCACTCCAGCATCTTCACTACCAGGTCTGGGAATGCCAAGTTCCGTGAGTTTCTCAGACAATGATTGTGTTGAAAACCTGTTTCCTCCAGATTTGCTCATCGTAGCGGAGCTATCCTTTTTGCGGTTGTTCCGTTTCGCCATTCTAGCAGCCACTGAGTGAACCATTCCCAGCACATCGACGTCTTTGCTGGTGACCTTGGATGGTTGACTTTTTGGCGGAGAAGTATGGGGAGGAGTGCCTCCAGGAAGTTGTCTATGTCCATCATCCTTCGACATTCTTGTGTCTTCTGCTGGTGAACTTGGTAGAGGTAACTCGGTTGGAATGGGAGAGGGCATCGAATCAACCGCGCCAATTTCAGCAACCGGACTATGTGTCTCCTCTCTGGATTCATTTATCGTGAATGATGGCAATGGCATGGGAGGTAGTGCTACCTGTGGGTCCTCTTCGTTGTCCCGAGCACGGAGAGTATTCGGATATGTTTCTTGTGGCGGCAAATCAGCATCAACCCTCGGCGGTGTTTTCGTTTGGTTATACGCTACATCCACTCTTCTGGAATTTGGAGACTCCAGTTCCTCCATTTTTGGAGTAGACACTGGAAGTGGTGTTTCTTGTGGTGCCACCTGGTTCGGACTTTTCGTCGGTGTTGGTGTTTTCCGTTGGCCATATCTCGCAATCACCCTTTTGGATTCTGACGACTCCATTACTTCCAATTCCGTTTTGTTGGTATCAACGATGGGGGTGTCGCGTGAACCTGACTCTTCAAACTTGGAAAGCAAACAAACTTGATCAATTCCGGCCTTGATAGCATCATGAGGTGAAGCAGAATATTCGAGCTGCCAGGGCGACACGAAACCTTTTGGAGCGGCAATAGCTTCCTGCGAGGATTGATGAGAGGGCTGCTTGGAAGAACGGCGAGATGAGACCGATTCTTCTTCGTAGTACCACTCCTTCGAATCCGTGTTGGCATCGAAAAAAATGTCACCACCCTCATCTTCCACCCTTCCCTGGAGAATGGATGTACACCTGGGCCCGGCCTCGTGGAAAGGAGACTGAGCCCTGAAGTCCTGATCTTTGTATTCAAATGTTTGCTGTGCATCGTGAACGCTTCTCCACGGCTCGTCATCTTGGTCGAAAGTGAACTCATGGTCCTGTCGTACAGGAAGAGAAATTGGTGACCACTGGGCAATCGGAACGTGGGCAGACGAAGGAGCATAACTATGTGCAACACTGGCATCGGAAGAGACACCTGCAGCTTTTTCTATAGACTGCGGTGATCTGAGAGACAAACGGTGCCGTTGCATGAATTCGTAGTTGACGTGTTTGTGTTGTGCATATAGCTGTAGGGGAGTTGCAACAGATGGGACGCTGTGATCATTTCCTTCAGACTCAGACTGGTCCCTCCTTCGACGAGATGCCCTTGGCTTCATGAGACTAAACTTTTGTTGACTTAACTTGGTGGAGAATTGATTGGAGTTTGTATATCCCTATGGCATCGCCGTGACACGGTACCAGGTACACTCCAGACAAGCCGATGATGTCTTGCGATGAGGCAAATGCCGTTTTTTCAAACGTCAAGCCAGCGGGATGTGACTGTTATTGTAACAATCACGTCCGACCGTCGACACGGCGTTGCGTTGACTAATATGACTGATTGACCTAGACCTTCCACTACATACATTGCTTATCCTTGGGAACTTCCTGTTTTCGTTTCAACAGATTGGAACTCTGATTGAAGCATGGTAGTTGTAGTCTCTTCATTGTCACTATCCGACATGGCATCATCATCAACATCACTGGCTTTCTTGGCCGTTGCAGGGGTCGGAACAGGAGCCTCCTTGATGGCGGCAGTCGCCTCACCAGCTGTGGGAGATTTGGCGGACTTGAGAAACGATGCAAGCAACGATCCACCAGTTGAACTCTTTACTTGTGGTTTATCCTCTCGAACAGAACTAGCAACATGTCCAGACGAGTAATCCAAGGCCTTCCTTCGGTACGCCTCTTCTTCTGCCCTTGCCTTAGCATCCATCTCCATATCATCGCTGCTAGGGTCCACTTCTCCACTAGCAGCGGAATCCTGTGGAGTCTCATCTAGATCTATGGAATCCATGATTATCTGAGACTGCTGCTTGATCTGCTTGAGTTGTTCTGTTTGTGCTTCTTCATCCGCATTCTTCAACGCCTCTTCCAATTGTGAGCAAAGTTCACGAACAACGCCTGTACTTGTTTCAAAACATTCTTTCAACTTGTCAGGGTTCAGTTCACACCCACCGCCATAATCTAGCAAACAAACCTCCTATACAAAGAACCAGAAGATGCAAATGAGAACACATATAAAAATGACGTCGATGTCATCGGGATCATTTTGAAAACGTACCGAATGGATGTTCATGGCAACAGTGAGACTACCGTCTTGAACCAGTTCTTCCCGATCAGAAGGATCCACCAAAGCTTGAACCACAGAAGTACCATCATTCGAAGGAATCAAAGCAAACGAAACGGAAAGTGGTGTATGATGAAGTGGGAGTGGAGTTGGTTCTTTGACGGCAGCCAACAAAATCGTTGGCAAAACGGTGGGCGTGGATGACTCGGCCTCATCTTCATTGGCCCCCATCTCCACCTGAGGTTTTCGGTAGTGTCTTAGAGCTGCCATGGCTGCCAACACGCAGGCATCCGTTAGGTTGCCCCCGTGATCCAAAAGTGTCAAAGAAATCGTTAGCCTCCAAGCCCATTTTCCAGAAATGAGAACCAAAGCTTCTGTATCGAGAGCCCCACCCGTCAAAATAATACGTTCCAAACACCGCAGAATTCGGTTGGTAAGTAGCCTTTGCTCGGTATCTGAGTGGTTCGAGGTTTTCGAAGAGGCCCCAGATTGTAAGGGAGCTGTAGACTTGGGAGGTGCCAAGCGGAACGTGGTGCCTGCCATGGGCGAAACATCAACGGCAATTTGGACAATGCCTTCATTCGGTCGATCGGGAGATGGGGGTACTAGGTCAGCGGAGCAAGTGGCCGATACTCGAGTACCTGCTCCCCATTGGACGGTACATTCTGCCCCATTGTCCCATCGCTTCAAGGACCATCGTACCTTTCGTAGCTCATCTTGTTTTCGGCCATCCACACGAAGAACAGGGGTACTCAAGGCACATGAGCGGACGAAATCTCGTTCATTTTTGGACAAGGAACGTATCCCGGAATCATTTCTCAGAGCAATATACGTGGTACTCATCATCGTCGTGGTTATGGTTTCTGCAAAAGATGAAGGGAACGACTGGTGGCAGTGGTCCAACTACAACGAGTCAAAGGAGTCAATTATCTCGTACTGCGTATGCGCAGTCATTTCGCTGTGGTACTCATTTTCTCGTACGTCTCACGTAGACGCACCCAACCCAGAGAGAACCTATATTCATATATATGCCTGATGGGCCCCGACGGCACGATCATCACCCAGACACATCTTTTCTTCATTGCGTTGACCCGATCCCTCAAGTCATAAAACGTTTTGGTATTGGAAGACGAGTTTTCTTCCTTTTGAGTTAGTTTCGTAGACCCTCTCACTCAATGGCACCCGCAGCAATGAACAGAGGAAGAAGCAGAAGTCCAGCCTATGCTCGTGGTCGGAGTAACAGTCCTTCTCGATTCCGAGCAAGGAGCAACAGTCCTTCTGCCATGCGAGGAAGAAGCCGCAGCCCAGCCTATGCCCGTGGTCGAAGCAACAGTCCATCAGCGATGCGAGGAAGGAGTCGAAGTCCAGCTTATGCACGTGGTCGGAGCAATAGTCCTTCCAGAGTGAGGGGACGAAGTATGAGTCAGGAACGACTTCGGGGGCGAAGCATGAGTCAAGAAAGACTCCGAGGACGTAGTTCTAGTCAGGAGAGGTTCCGAGGAAGAAGTCGCAGCCCCGGAGAGCAGAACACACGTGGTCGAAGCTCCAGTGCCGAAAGAGGTGGTTTTCGCCGAGGAGGTCGTCGCCCTGGAAGCGATCGACGTTCCATGTTCCAGAATGGGGGGCGAAAAGGATTCCATCAAAGTCTTCGTCGCATCGTCCCGGATGAGAACTGCCCACGCTGGAAAATTTTCTCATATATTTTCGCCATTTTGATCCTTATTGGGTCGTCTGTGGGTCTTATCATCGTTACGGGCAGCGTATCCAAGTTCACACCTGGTTTCCTGGACAATCTGATTCCTACATTGAACAATGATGACTTGAAAGATCCGAATTCCGGTGGTTCTATTGGAAAGTGGGACACTGGCGGAAGTGATGGATTGGAGTTGGAAATTTTGAATGCTTTGGGGGATTCTTGGCAGATTTACTTCAGTTTAGCTATCGCTGATTGGGATTATGGGTATCCAGATGCTGTGACTTTGACGGCAACGTCAGTGTCTGAAGAAGTTGACTGTAGCTCTGTGACAGGTGAGTTATGCCACGATATGGATGTGTTGTGATCATCGTAGTGGTCGTCTCAATCTTTTCACCTCAGGTAAAGTGAAAGTATGCGCTGGGGATTATGGGGAAACCTCTTGGAGAGGATTATGCGATCTCTTGTACGATGGTTCTGGGTTTATCATATCCACAACAGCACGAATGAATGAATATTATTTGGGTACGTGTATCTTGGGAAGCTCTTGCGTTCAGTTGCTCCACCGGTAGTTTATTCTAACTATGTGTGCTTATCCCCACTATTGCAGAGTTTGCTGAAGACGATGCTAAACAATATACAATGTGTCACGGTACGTTTACTTTGGAAGCCTTCCAAGAGATATATGTATGATGCAATTCCTCACCTTGATACTCATTGTTGCTGCATATAGAACTGGGTCATTCACTTGGGTTAGCTCATACAGATGAGAACTTTTACAATGCAGACCTCGGCAATTGCCTTGACTACACAGAGAACTTTGCTGTCAACAAACACCCTGATGAATCGAACTACGAGACGTTGTTGGAATACTATGGTCCTGCCGGGAGAAGGCAGTTGAAGCGGCGTCAACAACGGACTGATGCACAGCAACTGTTGGATAGTCAGGTGGAAGTCCGGCGAAGGGATGAAATCCGACGCTTCCTCGAAGCAGAGGAATCACCTGAGGGATGGAAGCTTGTAAGACAAAGCGAACGCGGGGAGGAGCACGAAATGGAACTGGACAATGGCTACAAAGTACGGGTTCACAAGTTGCTGGCGTAGACACAATTTTGTCCACTTCTTATTCATACTACAGTGCTGTACGAGTACAATAGATTCATAGATGATTGCAAAGATATTCTATAATAAAGCAAGCCGAGAAAAGACAATTATTATGACTCTTCCTCTTCTGCTACTAGGAAAGGATTGGCAATTTCTTCGACTCCTTCTTGTGGTGCCACGAGCGATACTTGTGTCCCCCGAACAACAACCAATCCCAACCGTCTTGTCTCATCCGTCACCTTGTCAGGATCCTCCTTGTCTGTAGGAAATTGGAAATAAAAAAAACAGAGAACTGAGCTTACGGACAATCATTCCAGAACATACATTGCAGATATCAATGCTTTTGTTGTTTCCGTACCTCGAAGGAATTCGTCACAGTCTTCCAACACCAAATTGACCAACTCATCGTATCCCCGGAGTTTTCCCTGCAACTCTCGGCCCCCCAGACACTTGACACGCACAACCGAATCCATCATACTGGCAAGCTCCAAGATGGAGGCTCTCTTGGGGTTGGAATCTTTGTTGAAACCGCTCATGATAGACAATACAACAACGACAAGTAGAACGACGGACTACTGTAGCAAGCTATGGGGATCGACTGCCCGTTGCCAGTTGTTGTTGCTCCTCGGAGGCACGGACAGCCCATTCCCCTTTCGTCTTTCCATCTCCCGTAGCTTTGGTCGCAGTATTCAAAGTCTCGCGTTCGGCGGCGGGCAGGGAGACTCCGAAAGCGAGGTGACCAGCCCGCAACAAAAGCAGATGGTTAGCGCAAAAGGCACTATATTTCCGAGGTAAACCCGCAGCAGCTGGATGTAGAACTTGGTAGGTGATCTACTGAGACGGTGGAATTTCGTTCACAACCCGGACATACACACGCAAGACATCGGGACAACTCGTGAAATTCTGGTTGCCACAACGACCCCCCCTTCCCCTCCCGTGTTCCTTGTTACGGTCCCCCATTGGGTTTGGTAACTTTCCAGTTTCTCTTTGTGCTCTTTGAACCTCCACCATGACCGGTCAACTTCCTCCTGTTCAGCCTGCTCGTATTAACTTTGCCGGCATGGTTGGTGCCAAGCGCCGCCGGATGCGTAGTGGTGGAAATGTTTCTACCCTTACCAACAACAGCAATAACAACGCCGGTGGCATGAATCCTCCTCGAAGTGAGCCAGATCCGGCAGTCATGGAAGATGACGATGATGATGACGATAACGACGACGATGAGAAAACGGCCCAGACCTCCAAGTGCAAGGGAGCTACTACTATTCCTATCTTTTTGAAGAGTGAGTGCATATTTGGGCTACAAGGATTTATTGACAAGAATGCTCTTTGCTTGAATGGCTACTTCCACAGCAGGGCTGCATCATGTACAAGTTTGATTTCCGCTAACTCTCCTTTCCTTTACCCTTTCTTTAGAGACCTACAAGATGATTGACACTTGTGATGAAAAAATCGCCTCATGGTACGTCTTTGTTTTTGGATTTCGGGTTGCTAGGGTTCTGCTTCCCAGGAGTTCCTGGTACATTTTCTACGATGATGTCACGTACCCATATATTATGCTTAACTCAACTCAATTTGTCCTTGTTCCCTGGAATGCCCCCCGATGTGGATGTTGTTGATGTTAATAGGACGCCTGATGGTGAAATGTTTGTAGTCAAGGATCCAGATCTCTTTGCTTCCAATGTCATCCCTCAATATTTTGATCACAACAAGTTTTCCAGTTTTGCTCGGCAGTAAGTTCCCTCTAGTGACATCGGCACGGTAGCAAGATTGGATGAGCCCCAATTTCTGACATGTTTCTTCTTGATAGATTGAATTTCTATGGATTCCGCAAGATGCAGTCCAAGCCCATTCGCAATAGTGACTTTGACGCAAACACTGCCAAGCATGTCACCTTCTACAACGAAAATTTCAAGCGTGGACGATGTGATCTCCTCAAGAAGATTCAACGTTCCACCCGTGGAGGTGGTGGTAACCCCAATCAGGATCAGGCTCGAGAAGTGCAGACCCTCAAGGAGAAGATCACCACCCTTGAAAAGACAATTTCCGACATGTCCACTCAGATGGAAGAGCGCATGCGTCGTTTGGAACTAGATATGCTTGGCCGCATGGAACAAATGATGGTTGCTATGCAACAGCAACAACAGCAAAACAGCCATATGCAGGTTACCTCCAATGGGTCCGACCTTCCAAAGGCTCCATCTAGCAATTCTGGTCCAGCTGCGGCTCCTGGTGCCAACAACATGTCCCAGCCCGATATTCCGGGATGGGATCCATTGCCGTTTGGAGCTAGAGGTACCTCCATTGGATCCCTTTCTGGAATCGCCGCTGGATTGGGAGTTGGTAACTCCATGCAAATGAATAAGATCGTCCCGCCTGGAAATGGTCCAACTCTCCCCCCTCATCCTAAGCAAAAGTCGCTTCCTTCCCAGGGATTGCCTGGGGCACTCTCTATTCCTCCTGATCGATTGAACTCGTTGCGTGGTATTTCCGGTCTATCTCGTGGTATTTCCGGACTCTCTAGAGGCGCATCCATTGAATCCCAGTCTTCTGGTTTGTTGACTAACACTTGGGAAGACAAGTTCTTTTCTATGCTTATGACGGGTGAAAATGGTCAAAAACAAATGCAGCAGGGGGACAACAATAATGGGGCAAATCCAATGGCATTTAGCATGAATGGAAATATGGGTCTCATGGCCCAAGTGAATAGCATGGGCCAGATGGGTTCATAGAAGCAAATTGGCGGGCTGTTCGACTGGATCCTAGCCTATGATGAGTTTGTTCGGTGGACCGTCTTGCTGCTGTTGATTGAATTAGTTATACTTGCCTTGTTTTCTTCTTTCTTTGATTAGTTGGCTGGGTGATGGCGGGTGGATAGTCTACACTACTTTAGGGTAGAGGAAGTCGACTGTTTTCTGCCTCAATAGTATCGGGTACAGTAGTATGAGTATGACGTGTGACTTGTGACGGTAGAAAGTAAGGCGGGGGTTGTTGTTGTTGTCTTCACCATCATACGGTATTTTAACTGGATGTTTGTACTGGTACGTAGTCTAGCCCATCATCATGGCGATTCGAGGATAGTTTGCACAGAGAGCTATCCGGCTGCCCCCCTCCTCGGCTGGCGTCATCTTTGTATCCACGCGCGCGCGAGCATGATATCCACAAAGTACACGCCAGCAGCGAGCGTCACCCTTGAAATTCGCATGCAAGCGCCATGACTCAGAGCCTGCCTGTCTAGAGACGCCACCGTTTCGCGCTTATTCCTTGGAACAAGGCACAGAGTCAACAACAACGATTCGGATGAAAGCTGTGCAAACATAGCACAAAAAAGTACCTAGTAGTCGACACATACAAATCGAAATCAATCGTCGTTGGTGAAACACCGACTATACGGCATCACTTCTCCAGTACTTTGGTGGCAGCAAGTGCCTGTTTGTCCACATTGGGTTGCCAGCCACCACTGTTAATACAATCACCATCACCATCAGGCACTCCAATCACTCTCCACAATTCATCCGCCATGAAGCTCCCTTCCACTTGGGATTCCCCCGATCGTGAACTCCGACCGACGAGGCCCAGCATGATGCGAGGTGTTGCATTGCTTCTCGACGGTATGAGCCGGGCTGTCATTTTGTCCTTTGGTCCCAGCCTAGTGTATCGTTTGGTGTATGGCGGCACTCTCAAGCTAGGCTTGGATTGTGCCAAAGTAGCGATTCCTTTGTCCTTGGTGGCGGCTTCGTATCTCGTCGGAAAAGCGTTGGGGTCCAATTGGGCAAGGACGGTCTCGGTGGCGGCTGATGTATTGCCGAGGAGAATAGCTCGTTTATCTGGGATTGTCATTGCATTGTTGGTCTTTACCTTTGGAGCTGGCTTGACATCTGTCTCGTGGTTAGTTCTCATTCGGTTCTGTTCCGGGCTGTTAGGTGGGGCTTTATGTGTCTGGACAGACTTTCCGACCTTCTCAAATGAGTTGACAAAAGAAGCAAAGATGGAATCTGGTGTGACGGTTTCCCCTACTAGTTTGGCACAGAAACGAAACGCGTACGTTGGCTTCGCCTCGGGGACAGCCAAAGTCTATACAACAGCCTTCGCTCTCTCTATTTTGGCTGGTGGTTTGTTATACCGACATGCTGCTGGCGATGCCACACTTCGAGCCTTGACAGGAGTCTCTTTGTCACCTCTCTTTTTGATTGCTGTTTCATTGACTTGGGAGTGGTTCCTCCGCTGCTTGTTTGCTCATTGTGATACCCAAGCACAGCTTGACCGATATGAGCCAGTACATACTTCACAAGATGCTTCCGACTTGGAAAATGACCCAGTACCACCTTTGGTCACCAAAAGCACTCCCTCAAAGTTTCGACAACGACTGGATTCCGCGGGTACAGACGCCTTTGTTGGTTGTCGTGATCGTTTGGATTCGATCGGGTCTATTCCTGTTTCCAATTCTATACTACGAGATCGTGCTGCAACTGCCGATTCAGCCGGTTCAGAGTTCTTTGATTGCAACTCTGTCCTTTCTGGAATGGGAGATATGGATTGGTTTGAAGAGACAGATGATGTGGCCGACCCAACATCCTTGGTTGCCCGATATACGAACAGACAATGCCTCGACGGCAGCGGATCTCCCTCCTACGTACCCAACGGAGATTCTCCTGATGTCATCCCACAAAATTACCTGAAACATTGTGGAGACAATCGTGACAAGGCGCTTGCCATGTGGAAAGCGACCCAAGAATGGCGCCGAAAGAATAAAGTTTGGAGAATACACACCATGCCCAACAAGTGGTTCCATGAAATCAAACAAGCATATCCTCATTTTCTACATGGTGTCAGCAAGCAAGGCTATCCAATCATGTATGAACAACCTGGCAAAATGAACTTGAAACAATTGTTCCGTGGCGGGTGTGAAGTTTCGGACATGCTGAGACACTATATGTTCCTGATGGAATTCATTTCGAATTGCATTTGTACGAGAGATGAAGTCCGGGAACGCATGGGTCCAATGGCGCCAATTCACAGTTCATCCACTTGGGGTATTCTCGTAGTCATGGACGTCAAGGGTGCTGGATTGTCTCATCTCAGTGGCGATGTGCTGACATATTTGAAAGGAGCTGGTGATATCAACAATGCGCATTATCCATTGAGTCTGAAACGGGCATTTGTCGTCAAGTCTCCTTTTTGGCTGGCTGGGGTATGGAAAAGCGTCAAGGGTATTTTGCCAGAGTCTGTGCAAGTAGACATTCTTTCGCCACACCAATACTTGGATGCTTTGCATGAGTACATTGACGATGATCAAATCCCAAAAGAATACGGAGGATCCAGCCCTTATCCCTTGGGAGAGCACCCTTTTGAGGTGGCGCTCCGCGATCTTGTCAAGGAATCTGAGGGCGAAGGTGAGGATATTGACCACATTTCTGGGGGATGGAATGCAGAAGTTGAGGAGGACAACGAGGATAACCAACCAGCAGTTTTGGAATCGAAATCTTGGAACTCAACGAAGAATACCAATACGCGTCGCCGTCGAGCAGATACTCATGGGGATGGAACAATGCAGCAAATACCACTAGGGGATGTCCATGAGGACAAAAAGGTTTCGTACGAACCAAAGAAGTTGTCATCGGAGAATGATGTTTGGTTGGTTGCTTCAAGTACACATGCACTATGGAGTTGTATTCAAGGAATGATTGAGACAGCCATTCCTTTTTGGATATTAACCCCACCGGAGCTTGGCGGACTTGGGTACGAACCTTCCCGAAGTGGCGTTGCAATGTTCTCATCAGCATTGGTGCTTTTGTGGGTCATGCAAACGAATGTCTCGAAGGTTATCTCCATGATGCCTGGCAAAACACCAATTCGTTCCTTCCGGATAGGAGTTGGGTCCCAATCCGTTCTCCTGTTCCTACTTTGCACTGTTCCAAGAACAGTTCAACCAGAAGGGCGCTCTAATGCCGTCCTGGTAATGGCAGTGACCATTGTTTTCATGTCCTGTATTGTGCTTGCGAGTCTCCTCGGTCGGGCATCATCCACAATTCTCCACCGCCTCGCTGCTGCCCGCATGGCAGAAAAAGAGATGGTCCCTCAGTACTGGTGGATGAAATATTATGGAGAAAACAACTTTCTCCAAAACTGCGAGTCGGGTCGTATCACAGGTCATATCAAATTTGTGTCCGAGATTGCTGGTGTCTTGTTGACAGCTCCACTTGGGTGGCTTTCTTTGAATCCCGAACTCCCTGCGCTCTTGGATGGCACCTTTTGCCTGTTCCTTTCCTCTATAGTGACGCTGGTGTTGTATGCACTGTCATTCCGATTTCAGCTGAATACCGCTGGGGATCTCTCCACAAGTAAAGAAGGCAGGAATAGTTGGCGAACTCGTCGATATTGTGCCATCCTGTCAAGAATGGCTGTGGTGTCATTGAACGACATGGCTAGTCTACTGGATGAAACGAACTCTTCCTTGTCTCCTTTGCTGCAACAACCAAACAACTCCTGGGACGCTGAGGTTTCTGAAGTATAATCTGGTGGTGTTTATATCTTTCACATGTGCTAGACGTTCTTAATATTATCAAGTCAAAAAGATGTTGTTTTTCTACTAAGGATTGTTATGCTTGCTTTTCCGTCTTGGTACGTTTGGAGTTGGCAGTCTTGGCTTTTCCTTCACTTTTAGTAGAGGCTTCTTTCTTGTCGCCTTGTGCTTTAGCCTTTTCGGCTTGTTTCTTTTTGACTTCCCTTCGCTTTACGACAATCAACAGTTGTGCCGCCTCGATCATGTACATCAAGAGCATGATCAAACTATCCAGCACCAATGGCCCACACAACATGATCAAGACAAAGAATCCTCCCTTATCAAAGTAGTTCTGCGTGGCGAACGACTTCCAATGCTCTCGACCCAAGCGGTTCAACCATTCGGCGGATCGAACCACACCGGCTACCAAAACCATATGAGGTAGGCGGTATTTCAATGGGCGGTCCTTCTGTGCCACCCAAATCGTGACAATAAACATGATCACCTGAAAGGCCAACAAGTACAGAATAAAAGGTTCTGACCAAGTAATGGCACTCTTGAAGGCTTGAAAATGCTCCATCATGGTGGAGGGACCATCTTGACGAGAAATAATATCATGCATGACTCCATCGGCAATGCCTTCCAAAGGAGAGTTCATCATCATTTCTTGTTGAATCAAATCTTGAATCTCTTGTTCGGAGAGAGAATCCAAATCGGGCATGCCATCTTCGTAGATATCGTACAAATCATCGTGAAGGTTGGCACTCGTAGTAGACGAAGGTCCTTGGTCTTCTTGAGACAGTGGGGACGAGGATGAGGACGATGCGGATGAGGAGCCTCCAGTGAGCAGGACATCAATACTGGCTTCCACGCGGTTGGCCAAGTCTTCCAATTCATCCGAGAGGCGGTTGAAGAATTCCGTTGCCATGGTTGTTACTGTTGTTGTTGCTACTATTGTTGCTTGCAAGATATGGAGGAGGTTGCCGGTGGCACTCTATCAAGTGGAGGTGATTCCCATTTTTGCGCGCGCATCATCATCATTGGAAAGGTCGAGAAAGGTCGTGCAGGTCGTGGCATATGACTCACCCGACTTCACATCACAATTTGCTTCTAACTTAGTCTTTGTGAATGCCTCCCTACTCGTTACTAAAAAATTGGGCAGGGGGGTACAACGACGGACGGTAGGGCACCTCGTAGCTTGGTGGCCGTAGGAAATAGGCAACAGGGAACAGGCAACTCCCCATCTCGTTTACGGATAGAGCCCATCCTTTTTTCTTTGCTCCACCGATCCGCACCATGGTAAGTCCCTGTCTCCATCACCAACAACAATGTTGAATATCGAATGTCGAATATCGAATACCGTCGTCAACAACAGCATGCTCATCGATCCCTTGTTTGTTTGTTTATGTCCATCTTGTAGGCTTTCGTCAAAGTTCAAAAGAGCAAGTCTTACTTCTCCCGCTACCAAGTCAAGTTCCGACGACGACGTGAGGGAAAGACTGACTACCGTCAACGTAAGCGACTTTGCGCCCAAGACAAGAACAAGTACCAATCCCCCAAGTACCGTCTTGTCGTTCGCTTCACAAACACCAAGGTTATCTGCCAAATCGCTTATGCTATGATCGATGGAGACCGCATCTTGGCCCAAGCCTCTTCCACCGAGTTGGACCGATACGGACTCAAGGTTGGATTGAAGAACTACGCCGCTGCCTACTGCACCGGTCTTTTGGTCGCTCGCCGATTGTTGCAAAAGGTTGGTCTTGATGATGTTTACGAGGGAAACACCGAGATCGACGGAACTGTTGTCAGCACCGAGTACGACAAGAAGAAGTACTACGTTGAGGAGGTCGATGATGACAAGAAGCCCTTCCGCGCCCTTTTGGATGTCGGAACCAAGGCCACCACCACTGGTTGCCGTATCTTTGGGGCCATGAAGGGAGCTGCCGATGGTGGTTTGGACGTTCCTCACTCCGAGAAGCGATTCCCTGGTTACGATAAGGACACCAAGGAGTACGATGCTGACATGCACCGTGAGCGCATCTTCGGAGGACACGTCTCGGAGTACATGGAGTACTTGGAGGAGGAAGATAACCAAAAGTACCAAGAGCACTTCGCCAAGTTCATTGAGGAGGATGTTGAGGCCGGTGGTCTTGAGGAGCTCTATGAGGCTGTCCACGAGAAGATCCGTGAGGATCCTTCCCCTCGTGAGAAGACTGACTTCACACCTGACAAGTCCTTCAAGCGCAAGGCCAAGCTTACATACGACGAGCGAAAGGCTGCTGTCGAGGCCAAGAAGGAAGCAAAGAAGGCCGAGCTGGAAGAGGACGAAGAGTAAGCATAATGTTAGTGAATACTCTGAATCCAAACATTCTATTGTTCTGTTGTATCGTACTCGTACTGTACTTGTAGTGTATATTTGTTGAAGTACAGTGTATTGTCCAGGTCTGGGCAAGACTCACTCGAACCGACCAACTGCTACAACATACCGTACAATCTCCATTGGAGTAAATACAGGTCTAAACATTATTGTCATTTCCGATGGCGTCACCGGAATTTGGAGGTTCACTGTTGTTGGTGGCTTCCGTTGGGTTGCTCTCAAGATCACCGTCTTCGTCACTTCCGTTTCCTCGTGTGCCATTCCTTGACATGTTTTCAGATTCGGTGCTGTCGCCCGATGTGGAGCTAGAGTCACCATCATCACCAGTACCAGTAGTACCTCTTGGACGTCCACCTAGGCTACCAAGCAACCAGCTCAAGAACTTCCCACTGGTACCTTGGTCCCCCTGCAGCTCGCGTCGAAGTTCCTTTCGCTTGGCCTTCACTATTGCCCAAACCTCATCATCCGACACCATGTTTTTGCGACAACACGGGCAATCAGTATTTTGCTTTCGTTCCAGCCAATCCATGATGCAGGCTGTATGAAACCTGTGTACACAGATGTGGGAGGCGGAAAAGGCGTTCTTGTGATCCAGTTCGTCAAGACAAATGGCACAGACGTTGCCACCATCTGGATCGGCTGCGTCGGATGACGAAGGAGATGTCACATCTTCGCACAGAGCACCCTCCTTGGATTTCGCCATAAGAGTCTCCAAAGCGAAACGACGTTCCCCTCTCGTCATCACTCGGATCTCCCTAGGTTGACCCTCCATAGGGTTGCCTTGGTTTTGGCGCATATGTTGCATCTGTCGTTCTTGGTATTCGCGCTCCAACTGAATAGCACATCGGCGCAGAATACAGGACAAGTGCAATGAAAATCTTCCACCACAAATATAAAAGGTACCAAAATCTTCGTCATAGATATCGAGCTCACCCCGTGCTTGCAGTCTGAGTAGAAACAATATCAACAAAGAGTAGAAGATTGCAATAAGCAGCCAACCAGCCGCTAGGGTGAAGAATGAAGCAACCAGAATATCGACCAATGTCCATCGTGTCTCGCTATTATCATAATATTCAATGTCCTTTGGAGCTTCTGTTTTGTAAATATCGATTTGGGGCACAGAGGTTGTTGCTTCGATAACATCGGTTTCATTTCCATCAGGGAGTAGACTTCTCGCAGTCTCCGCTGTTCTGGCGGAAGATGCCACCTCCGATCGCACAGATTCAGAAGAAGCTACCACCAGCAGAGCAATGAAGCAGAGAATTGTGTACAGATTCATTCTCTTGAAGGGAGAAACTGCCATGATGAGTTGTTGTTGTCCGATCAAAAAGACAACTTGACACACCGACAATTCCTGGTATTTTGTGAGCTTGGAATTGGGATTCGGGCCGTTATTAAGTGGATTACGCGATGCCGTTAGTGGGCCGCTTCTGGTGGCTTGTTGCACCGTGGTGGGATAGGTTTGTATACTACGTGACCATATATTTTGTATCTTCCGTTTGAAAAATGGAGAAGCACAGCGTCCTGATAATGATAGCAAACGAATTTCAAAGATTCGTACGAATCGACTCCAGGAGTCGCATTCCACATTCCAGTCGTTCGGAATTTTGTGTGCAACCGCCACACTTTTGTTTTGTGAAGCTCGGCATCTCGATTAGTCAACCATCCACGCATTGATCCCTTCTCATCAAAAGGAACATGTCTCCAAATTCGTTTTATCAACGGCCCCTTCCTGATTCATGCATTGCATTTGCTTCCGACAAAGGAAAAGAAGTTTTTGCATCTGCTCTTCACAACAAGGGACTCAAGTCGTTCTTTAATCTTATTCAACAGTTGTAAGTGTCAATGACGATCACTTGCCATTCCAAACCATCACTGCGCTGATCTAACATTCCCCCATCCCATGTAGTACCACACAGAGTGAACCAGCTTTTTGCGGTCTCAGTACCCTCGTACTGGTACGTTCACCGTTTCAGGTACAAAGACTTGGAGTTTCTCCTTCTGATTCTCACACACCTCGTTTAGGTTTTGAATGCACTAGCTGTTGACCCATTACAAAACTGGAAGGGCCCTTGGAGATGGTACGAAGAAAGTATGCTCAACTGTTGCCTCGATCTGGACGATGTCAAAACTTCGGGGATTACCTTGAAAGACTTCCAATGCCTGGCGCATTGTCAAGGCTTGTCTGTGGACTCTACATACTGCGATGAACAGTCAACTTTGGAGGATTTTCGAAGAGCTGTCGAGCAGGCTTGTGTTGAAAAAGAAGGTGAAGATCAAGGGACGCCTCAGGTACTGGTTATTTCCTATGCAAGAGGAGTCCTGGGTCAAACAGGAACAGGTCACTTCTCACCGTTGGCTGCATATGATGCCGAATCGGACAACGTCCTTATCCTCGACACGGCACGTTTCAAATATGGCGCCCACTGGGCCAAGTTGCCTCTAGTGTATGAAGCGATGAAACCTATCGACCCCGATACCAACATGAGTCGTGGCTATGCACTTCTCTCGTTCCGACCCACGGTTTGCCAAGTCATCAATGGCGATGCCACCGGCAAGCAGTCCATCCAACCCATGTCTATGCTCTTCCGATCGAAAATGACGCAACATCCCACTCGACGAGAGTACAAAGAATTGCTAGATTCACTTGGTCGGGAGATTACGTGGTCGGAGGCAGCAGCATTTTGGAAGGAAGACAAGTCCAAGGTGGCCAAAGTTTGGAGTATCCTTGAACCACTCCGTTACCCTTCGGATGAAACTGGCAAAGCTCGGGTTGAGAGATTGAGATCATTTTTGAAAGAAATGTTGCATAAAAATGTTGAGACTCCCTATTCTTGTTGTCAAGGAAAGAAAATGCACTCAAATTGTGTCAGTGGTATGGAGGCACTGTACATTGTTTACCTTGCGTCTCTTGACGAGGAGAATAGGAAGAGCTTGGTGACGGAGTTTCCATCCAAGGCAGACTGTGCTACAAGAGTTCAATTACTCAACGAGGCTGGACTGATTGCAGCTGCTATCCGATGGAGTGATCAAAGTACATACTAGTTTTGAAAACTTATGTTTTCACGTCAACAGACTTCTTCGTCGAACCTCACCTATTACCCGTAGGGATTCTCTTCTTGAAATGGTTCCAGTTCCATCAATCCCGAGGGCATGCTTTAGATTGTGGACCATGCGCTTGACTTGAGCCACAGAGGAGCTCTTCCCCAATACCTCTGCCGCCACTCGTTGCATCGCTGCAAGCTCTTCGTCGGTGGCAATGTGATCTAGCATATCCGATGCAACAAACTGAACCACCATCATATCCACAGGGGTGATTTGTCCATTTTGATTCAAGTCTGCGACTTGGAAAACTGAATCAACTACAAGGTCGGCAACATCATCGCCAAACACCTCGATTGCCTTAGCCCGGACTTCTTGTGGAGTCAAAACACCATCTCCATTGGTATCAATGCTATCAAAGCTTCCCAACTCTAACCAAACAAGAGCCGAAAACATTTCAACCACCACTAGCTTGGCAGGCTTTCCGTCATGCTCTTCAATCTTGATATTGTTTTTTGCGACCCATTCCAAAAGGGGAACATGATTGTCAATTCCTCTCAAGAATCCTCCAGGAAACGTCGTTGTGTACACCTGGTCGGGATTAAAGTCTTCCCCCTTGATTTTGATGATCTTTTGAATACTATTGTCGTATTCCACATGATCGCAAAGTTGGATGTAGCCACCAGTGGCAACAGGAGGGTTCAATCTGGAATGCCTGCGAGAGTGTGTGATTACTTGTTCAAGGACACTTCCTGGCAATTCCAGGACAACCATGGGGGTAGGGAATACCAACTCCGCCTTGAGATCACTCCAAGTGAACCATTCTTGTTCCGCGTCGTACACCTTGCCACCTCGGATATTTCCTGCGTTCATCAAGCAGCAATCCACTCGCATACCCATCCGAAGCAAATTACATAATACTCTGCTGCCGTTGGTAGGACCTAATCGATTGTTTTCAGTAGAGAACAACTCATCTTTATTCAACCAATCCGAAAAGCGAAACAGTCTCGCCTTTTTCAGTTCTCGGACAATGTTCTGATTTCCGAGAACGCGGCGTTGGACGGCTTCATCGGCTGGGTAGGAATTTGTGGGAACGACGGTGACAGAAATGTCTGGTTTTGTTTTTGGCGCTTGGTTGGACCAGACAATATCAATAAGGGCTGTGAAATCAGCGTCCATCCCTGTTTTGATAACTCTTGCACCACAATGCGTAACATCATAGGGTTCATGATCATGTCCTCCAACAATGATAGGGAACATATCCGGGAAAGCCTCACAGAAATCTCGGTCATGCTCCATGGTCTGATGTGTGAGGGGAATGATGAGGTCCAGATCCAATGGTTCGAAAAGTGGCAAATAATCTCGCGTAGAGGCAATAATGGGTTCAATGGTGGCATCGGCAAAACTGTGTGGACGGTATACCGACGGATCCTCGGTCAAGAGACCAAGCAATCCAACCTTTCGCGTATGCTCTCCATTCGTGACCTCTACAATGTCATGTGGGAGTGTGGTGACTCCAATCCGAGTATCCAGCTCTCGCATGTTGGTATTGACCCACTTGAAATTGGATTCGGTAATTCGTTGTGCCAATTGATTGTCCCCTACATCGGTCTCATGGTTTCCGATGCATACATGTGTGATGCCACAGGCATTCAATGTATCCACCATCCCCCTTCCCTTGTCCAAACTGCTCAAAATGGATGGAGCCAAGAAATCCCCTGCGAGGATTACCAGAGTACAATCCGCGCGTGCTTTCTCTTGATCCACAAGTGTCTTGAAATGTGGAAAGTTCTCGAGTTCGTACACATCGTTGATTTGAATAATTCGCAGGCGCAACTCGTTCTTCATGATGATTGTTGTCGTTGTCCTTTCCCCTTGCAACACAGTATCGCACTTTTGTACAAGTATCGTATTCGAACGACCGCAGGACTCAGATAATTCCTTTCTACAAGGCGAGCAATGGCGCAATTCACTCGTTGTCAGCAGTCGGAATCGAACCACCGCAAGAATCACCGGGAATCTTCAAAATATGGAAAGGAAGTGGCGTATGTTTGCAACGACTCACGTTCTTGCTGACGTGTATGCGTCGTACGTCAATATGGTACGTACTAATACTACTTGAAGACATATAATACAACAAGATCAGACTCCTTAGACTTCGGGTACCAGGTAAAGAGGATTGGTAGTTTGTAGTTAGTTATCTGCAGACTGCTTCATTCTCTTGGACTCCCGTTGTTTTTCTCGTTTGCCTTCAGCCCTATATTGTCTCTTCTTTTGGGCCTTTCGGATAGCAGACAGAGCCTCTTCCTTCTTTGCGTTTGCCTTGGCAGCATCGGCCCGCTTGGATTCCTTGGCTTCCTTGCGACGTTTCACCTTTTCATTGCGGATACTGTTGAGCGCTTGCAGGAAAGCATGCTTTTTCTTTTCGTCTGCTTCCATAATCACTGCTCGGCTGGCAACATACCCACGGCGTTTGCGGGCGGTCTCATTTTTGGGCTTGCTTGCATAGGGAAGGGCTTCTTCCAGTTTACGCGGGACACGCAACGTCTTGAAGGTAGGTTCCACACGTTCGATAGGTTGATAGATCGAGTCAGGCTTCACTTCAATAGGAGTGGAGGTTTCCAGCTGCAACTGGGCCTTGGGTTTCATGCCATGCCAGCCATCAGTTCCGGAGGATGCCAAGTGATTCGTCACCGGATTGTAGTATTCCTTCATTTCAACAGGCATCCAAGTTCGACAGAATACAATGTCAGAAAGGACGATCTTGTCTTCGAAAGTTGCACGGAAGGATCCTGGTTGACCTTCCCGAATGGCCTTCTTCACTTGACCACGAATGCCACTGACAGTCTTAATGCTGGCTCCTTCGAACCTGCTGACTTCCAAGTCACTGTTGAACATTCCCGAAATGAAGGCAGTGTTCTTGTAGATCTTGGTTGGGGTTCCAACAAGCTTCAGCTTCTTGACAACAGGGAAGTTGGCATTCAGCTCGAGGACTACACCAGTGGCTGCAATGCGGAAGCCTTGAATGTTGCCACTCATTCGCTGAATGGCCAGAATACCCGTGTTGGGAGGGGTCTGAGGTCCATAAAATGTGGCAAAACAATGCATGTGCTCAGGTGTGTACTTGAGGTACCTGTGGCGCCCGTTCTGATCTTCTGTCGAGAACGTTGGGATGCTTTGGAATCGTCTCCATCCAACACTGAAGATCAATGGGTCGTTGCACTTCAAGATCTTCTTATGCCATCGGTGCTTCTTAAAACGAGTCCGAACAAATCCAAAGTTGGTTTCTTGAGGTGTCAGACCTCCCAACACTAGTGGGTGATGAGGGTCAAAGTTGCGAAGAAAGGCTGCAGGCACACCTTCAATACGGACTCTGCAATACAAGCCTTGTCGGAAACCTTCGTGACGAAGGCGAGAACGTTCGCCGTCTTCTCCAAATTCCTCCATATTTCTTCGGAGGCGTTCCTCTTTCTGTCGCTTCAGAGTGTCCAAGTAGGCGTTCTCAGCGTCATCGTCCTTGGTGTCGCCTCCTGCTGCCAACTTTTCTTCATCATAGTCTTCGTCAAAGTTCTTTTTCTTCCTTGCCTTCTTCTCAGTATTGTGCTGCCTGATTTGTTCATCGGTCATCCCTTCGGTCGACATTTCACCGTCCGATCCACCTTCTGATTGATCATCATCTTCTTCTTCATCCTCGGAGATAACCTCACCATTTGGGCCATATTGTTCACCCGTTTCCAGGTCCTCAAAGTCGCCGTAGGCTGAATTATCGTCGCCTCCATCGCCGCTGGGCTTGTTGTCCCAGTTTCCAGTCACAAACTTGTCACGAAGTGACTCAATGAGACTGTCATCGCCTTCTTCAAGGTACATCTCCACATCAAACCCACTCTTGTCTGCAAAAGATTGTCGAGAAGAGTTCTCTTCGCCCAAAGCACTAGCAGGGGTCGACTGGTTGGTAGCCTTGGAGGAACTCTTGGATGACTTTTTCAGAGTGAAGAATTCATCATCATCATCGGATCCCTCGCCTTCATCCTGTTCCCCTTCATCATCGCTGACAAGTTTGGTCTTCGTACCATAAACAAGTTGTTGGAGATTTACTGTGGAAGACTGACGCTCCAGAAAGGATTGCGCTGCTCGTTCACCGATGGAATCTTTCCAAGTAGACGGTGCCTTTGAAGTGGGCTCTTCATCATCGTCACTTTCATCGCCACTCTCATCGTCCTCCATTTCATCTTCAGAATCCGATTCTTCTTCGTCTGAGCTTGCCTGGGACTCCTCGTCATCGTCATCGAAACGACGGGCACTTTCTGCGTGCTCCATTTCAGATTCGTCTTCCGACTCCTCTCCTTCCTCATCCAGGGAATCATGAGCTACTGACTCCTCGTCTTCGTTGACATCATCTTCACTGTCGTCGCTGTCGCTGTCACTGTCACTATCAGACCCTGCTAACTGAGCTTCGGAACCTTTGAACAATCGCAAAGTAGATCGTCTCATTCTGTCATCAACGCCAGCATTAACGTCTTGTAGCCCCCTCAACAAACCAGCGGGTTCTGACGGATCGAACTCCTTCTCCTCTACATCTGCACCTTCTCCTTGAAGATTATCCTTTTTGGTGTAGTTCACACGGCCAATATCGATGTAAATTGCATCTTTATCATAGGAAACGGCACCAACATTGGAATGAGGCGCAAACAGCAAGGCATCCTTTTTCTTCAAGCTCTGCGATGAAGAAGAGTTAGAACACAAGCCCTGAAGCAACTAGATGGACTCCATACTCCTTGGAACTCGGAAACATACCTTCTGTTCTTTATCCGGAATTGGGCATGGGTCTGGCAATACACTGACCTCACTCATGCTAAAATCTCCAACTCCAATCAAATGAACCTGTTGGCCCTGTTTTAGGTGGCTACCTCTCACATATCCATAGAAGGTGACACTGCGGTCGCATGATGGGTTTTCATCGACCAAGTTTGGAGGAGTTACATCTTCGTGGCGATCCACCAATACATATGGATGCGTATTTCTCCAAACGAGTGGTCGATACTGCAGCAAAGAAGAGAAATGGTCAGATATCATAGAAGGAATGCATGATTTTCAAACAATAACCCTTCATCAAATTGGGCATTCAGAAAGTGAATATATCTTATGTGTCTCATCCGCAATTTCAGAAGAAGTCACCAATAATTTTCTTCATCATTATGCTGCATAACACAAAATTCAAAACAAACAGTAGCATTACTAACCTTGGTGCGAGAAATAAACAGAATCAACTGTTTGACTTCATTCTTCAAGTACTTCCCGTTGACCACTCCCGAGAAATAGAACATTTTGGCTCCATCATAGATTTCCGTCCAAAACCGATGCTTCATGAGCTTCTTCGTCTTTCGCAGATTCTTGGCAGTCTGAAATTGATCCAAATGCGTGAAAACACCCATGACCTTTGGGAAACCGTGTGTCTGCAACACGTTCAAAAACTCAAACGTCTCCATCTCGAAGCCAAACTTTGCGTCGACACAGAGGAGAACCAAATCTGCTATCTTAGCACAATCCAGCATACTAGAAGTGTCATTGGGACACTCTAGAAGCGTAATTCGCTTGTTTTTCCCAGTGACCACGGTGACTGGTCCAGTGATAGTTGTGAGGGTATGGTTTGTGTAATATTTCACCAAGGAACGAATGAGAGTACTTTTCCCAACTCCCTTAGGCCCCATCACGACCACTAAAGGTGGAGGTGTTTCATTGGGGTCAGCTGCGCGTCGGTCACTGAGGGGAACATATTCTTTCTTTTGAGAACGATCAAGGTTTCTTTGAATGTTGCGCTGAGTCCGAACGATATTCGCAACAGAAAACGCCCGATTGTTGTGCCGATCCTTGCGAGTTCCCTCCTTCTTCGCTTTCAAGTCCCTCTTCTTTTCCTTGGCTCCACGCCCTTCCTTTTTCTCTTTGTGCTTGTGGTTGTCAATAACCTGAGCACCCTCCATGGTGATATCAGGTTCACACCCTCGGTTGGAAGGAGGAGAGATGAGTTGTGTTCTGTGGGAAACATGGTTGGTTACGGTCACCACTACCGACGGACAGACTACAATGTCGTATGTGACATTAGTGACAAGTGGTGGTGGGTTAGCCAACCGTTTTTTCCGAAGAAGATGAGCCCACGCACGCCACCCATCGCGGTGATCCGATTCTCTTCATTTGTACCTTGTACAGTTCAGTGTGAATACCAAGAGAGCTCCGGGAGTTCTATGCTTCTACTATCCTCCGATTACACTGCAGTTGGATCTCTAGCAACTGAGTCATACTAGATGCTAACTTCCATGATGACAACTGCCAACATGAAATGATGATATTCGGAGTTGTGATATTGATGCAACAGCACTCCAGATACATGCTTCCTACCAACAACACAAGCTGACACTAAATTCATCTTTTGCAGCCCTGTATACATATCAGTTTCAAGTATACCGGAGGATTTCCAGTTGGATCAACCATCGAAGAAAGAAATGAGGCCGAAATTTTGTGTTTCATGCTTGGCTGTGGAATCCCATCACGAATTATTAGTCCGATACTACAACCATCGTTTGATGGAAAGGTGAGAAACATAGTGTCGATTGCAGTGCTTGTTGTCCGCGTGTCTGTGGTATTGTGATGAAGAAAATTTTTGGTGACTTCTGTCTGAATCGAATGAAGAAACAAAAACGATAAAATATCATTCTGCTGAATGCCCTCTTGTTGACGCGACATTGTCAAGGTCGAATCATATCCCCTCGCCTTTCTAAACCCTTCAGTTTCGACACACAGAATGAGGAGCGCAAGGTGACATGGATGCTACCTAGTACTTCTAGTACTTTAGCTGCAAGCGGGACTTCGCAGTGGAGCAATGATATGGAATTTCTGATTCCTTAAAGGGATGCACACATTCCTCACTAACATACTGTAACACCTGGTGGGGAGACATTCCAGATCGACCCCTTGAACCTACTAGAATTCTAGTCTGTAGAGGAACTTGGTGGATCACTTGCTTCGGTTGGGGAATGTCGGGCCAATTTCTGGATGCCGTCAAACTGACATTGACAATCACATCCACTAACGGGGCAAGTTTCGTGGTTAGCGAACCATCCCACCAAGTGATGGGCGTGACCACCATGCTTGCAACTCATACACCAAGTGAACCATTCAGCAAGTGGCAAAGCAGACAAGTTATCGGCAGTGTTCATTGGATTGCCACCCCTTCCCGGTTGTCTCGATCTCTCACGTGTAAGCTCTGTATATGGATTCAGCGCACCGAGACTCAGCAAACAGATTGCACACCTGGGCAGCGGCTTTCGACATTGGGGGCAGCATGACAACACAGGTTTCATCTTCGAGAGCCACTGATTTGCATTCCCCTCGTGCCACTTGAGTCCCAGTGGCGACGAACAATAGTTACACCGTGCATCCAATGCAGCAGGGATTGAGGGCAATACCTCAGGATCAGGTTGACGAGAACCTTGTCGTCTGGTAGCAACCCGTCTATTTGCAGCAATCTCTTGTCCTCGGGCCTTGATGCGACGCAAATTTTCTGCTCTTCGAACATCAAACTGTGCCCTGCTCTGCCACATTTGCCAAGTATTCAAAAGCGCCCGATAGGATTCAATCCACTCCATACATGCTTTTCGTTCGTCCACCCAATCTACAGGTAGCGATACCCTAGATACAATCAAAGCCGCCGTCTGAACATCGCAAGTCCTGTCCACAAATGCTTGTAGAATCTTGATACCTTCTTTTGATAGTCCAGTGACAATGATGCCTTCCACGTTTCCCATTTGCTGATACTTGGACAGCGATTTATCCAGGTAGGCGTGCAGCTGTCCACGGTCGAGGTACATACAAGCAAAAGCAACTCGATCGCTGCATGACAAATTTTGATTTTCGAGAACTTTGTCGAAACCTGTGCCACTGCCAACTGTCAATAAAAATTGACACAAGGCCTTCAAATACACAGAGCTGGAGTGTTTCGCATCAGTGCCGGTTATGTCACTTCTCTGCAGCAACGATGAACATGCCATTCGCCATACCATGGACTGAGAAGAATTGGAACCACCGTATCCAGCCACACACATGGCGGTCAAATCCAATGTTTCTGCGTACTGAGATGTCCCGCTATCACCCGCGCCGTTTCGCAATGAGCTTGCAGCCTCCTGGAGAACTCCCACCGCCAGACCGACTTCACCATGCCAAACCGCAAGAGCGGCTGCTCGTTCATTGTCACCATGGACCTGACAGTCAGCGATAACGTTTTCCAATCGGGTTTTGCCAGCCCAACCACACGATGACATGGCAAGGCGCCTCCCAGTGCTAACATAAACGTTACAGTCAAATGTTTCCGAAAATTGCACATCCTCCTTGGGTGTAGGCCCATCTGCAGCCAACAGACTGATGACTCCTGCCTCTAGAATGCTCTTCGGCAGGGATGGCGTTTCTGACTCATAGTCATCAATTTCACTGGGGAGACCTTCTTCTACACGCTCAATCCAACTCCATAGGCGAATCAAAGACTGGTTTCCTGCAGGCAAATCACCTGTATCCTGTTCACCTGAAGGGCTGTTTTCAGACAGAATTTGGATATTTTTGGCAGTATCGGCCGAGTACTTCGAAATGCTGTGGCAATGGGCACGGCGCATCATGGTTACGGAAATGTCTTCCTGTAGTGATGGATCCGATACCGAGGCTGCGGGTGCAATCCAAACTGTTTGCCCCAAGGAGTGAACCACGCTACCATCGCGACGAGAAATTGCCAGGGGAGCATTCCCTCCATGTTTTGCCATATCACAGAGGGAGTTGTTGTCCAAGGCGGCCAAAATTCTCCGCGGGTAAATGCTTCTCACCAACCGGTCGGTGGGATTATCGGAGACAGAACCATTCGTTTCACTGGCCTTTGGCTTCTGATACAAGGCAAAGTCTTTCACGTTGCTTCCTTGTGGGGCATGGTTGACTCGAACAAGGACGGGCCTCGATGCAGTCCAGGTGTCATAATCGCTTATAGAACTCCCTTGGGCAACACTGAGCATCCCTGGTTCTTCTGTCGACCATTTAATAGCTTCAACCTGCGATGGCTGTGATGTTCTGGCGTTTCCTGCAGAACCAGATACCTTGATTTCACCAACTACAGAATCCATCCTGCGAATATCCCAAATCTTCACCGGTTCACCATCGGCCCTGGAGAAGGTTGCCATGAGGAACTGTGCAAAACGAATCAAAGTTAGAGATAAAAGAGAAAATAAGGAACTCTTGGGCACATGATATCATACCTGTTTGTGTGGGTTGACTTCAATCCCATGAACCCCAAAGTTATGCGCAAGCGCGGACAAGGGTGGTGCGTTGGCCCCACCAACACGCATGTCATACAACTGAACATTTCGTGATTGGGTCCCAACCGCTAAGGTTTGACCTTCCAACACCCAAGCCAAGGACGCAACAGGTGTATTATGGGAGAGTTTGGCAATGGGAGCTGCATTTCGTCGAACTGCCGATTGCTGCGCTTCAATATCCCAAAGGAAACAACAAAATTCTCGATCCCCTCCACTTCCACCCCGAAGGTTTGGAGCACCACGACGAGGCAAGTTGTTTTGAGAGGCTCCGGCAGCCCCACTCCCCAACATACCAATAACAACATGAGACGATTGGTTGGGCCGCCACGCCACAGCGGAAGCCTGACGAAGATGTCTGGATGTATGGTAATACTCAATGGAGGACGAGAAAGGCAGTCCTTCCGAAGATTCCTCCTTGTAAAATGTATGAATAGCTAGCATACCTGTAGACAAACCAGTTGCAGCAGTGGGGTGTTCATCGTAGTTTTCAACGACGGGAATGTCCAAACAAGTAGACGAGACACTTGTTCCCAATTGTGGGTTTCCTCTTGAAACAGACAAGAGTTGCGTAGTGAAAAAGCGGTCATCCTCTTGGTCAGGATCGATCTGAGCCAACTCTAGTTGCCTCAATTCCAAAAGCTTGGGACCAAGCTTTCGGCTTCGTTCTTCGGTGAGTGGACCGTCCTGGGAAAGTGACTCGCCTGATTCGAAGGAGTTGATGCAGGCCAACATCCGGCTTCCAGAAGGATAAAACTTGAGCTGAGTTGGGAAAACAGCTGCGGGTCGTTGGGTCTTGCCTGCTTCTGCATATGTCTGCCTGGAGCCCCCGCTGACCAGGGTTTCTCCCTCGTCCAAAAGATCCCGGGTGGTTGGAGATGCAGAGCCAGTCCGACCGTCCGGTCTGAAGTTGCTCGAGTAGTGAGGACTGGAAGACATGGCGGATTTCACTGGAGGCTTGTAAGCCATGGGAGGGTATGGTGCCGATGGCACCTTGGAAGAATCCTGAGGCATCACTGCGTTGCTACAAGAGAAACCTTAACAAGTGGCCAATCGGCAAGATGTTGTGCATGTGCACAATCGTCGCCACCCCGATCCTTTCGTGATGAGTCCACTTAGTCGACGAATGGCTCCTTCCTACCGTAGCTGGTGACAGAAAACTATTCATGACAAAAACGATCATACTGAATACTAGTACAACATAAACCTAACTTCGGTTCCTAGTAGACCTTCGCATTGTCTGTTGTGGTTGATTCTCTTTGCTTTGAGAACGTCTGGTTGTTTTGCTTGGGGGAGCATTGTCTACTGCACGTGGCGACCGTCTCTTGTTGGAGGACACCTCTTGAAGCGGTTTAGATTTCCTTGTTTTTCGGAGTGGCATCTGCTTGGAGGAGTTGTCCTCGCTTGAATCATTCACTGAGCGTTCGGCAAAAGTCGATTCCTCTTCAAAGACACTATCGGTTGACTGACTGGAGATGTTTTGGGATTTGGACTGGCGAGAAGACCGTCGACGAGGTGAACTTGACGTAGAGGCTGACTCACCAACAGAGGGTTCGGCTACAGTAGATTCCTCTTCGAAGATCCCCCCAGAAGTTGATTGACTTGACGAATTTTGGGATTTGGAAAGCCGAGTAGACCTTCGACGAGGGGAATTCGATACAGCTGGTGAGTCACTAACGGTAGCTCCAGTCAACGAAAATGCACTGCCACGAAGGGCCGAAGGAGGTGTTGTGCCACGTGTCTTCTCACCACTAGATAAGAGTACTCCAGGACTCTTGGGAGAAGCCCGATGTGCAATAGGGGACAAAGCACTGAAGTCTGGAGCAGCGGATACCTTGGGGGAGAAGCGCACAGAACTGTCCAAACTACCCCGACCCCCGGGAGAGCGTCCACTTTGTTTTTGCTTTTTGAGAGAGCTTGCAACTGGGGCGGTGGCCACACGAGGAGATGGACTCTTAAAAGAATCCGCAGATTTTCGTTTCTTGCCGCTGCTGCTGGGTTTGGGGGAGACCGACGCTTCTACCATTGCCTTCGGACTCCTAGAGTTCATCCTGGAGGACTCCTTTAGTGGTGTCGTCACTACTCCAATAGCAGGCAAATCCTGCTTTGGTGCCCGTCGGAATAAATGGGCCGGAATTTGGATTTGACCTGGAAAGGTTGTCAAATTGATATCCTTCTTGACATAGGACAAAAGGACCTGACGGGCAACGGAACATATAATTCGAAGCCTGGCAAGCAACACACCTTCTTCTTCATGGGAAGCCTGTCGTACAGGAAGAAATCGCCCTAGCGAATCCGTCATGCGAATGAGAAACGAGATATTGTCCGCAGAATCACCCAATGTTTGTACCAATGGATCAAAAATCCACTTGAGCCGGCGCTTGAGTACCCGAAGGCGATTTCCACTGCCCTCTTGGTCATCTCCAGAGCCTGATGTTGGCGTTTCTTTTCGGAATGCCAAAAGGTGAAAAGCAAAAGGCACAACGTACTCGGGCATTATCTTCACCTTCATTTGTCTCTCAAACTGCTCTTCTGCCGCTGGTCCGTTGGCTCTTGCTTGAGCCACTGTGACTTCATAAAGCTTGCGCATGGAAGACACACAAGCACTGGCGCTTCCCTTGGTAGTAGTAGAACGCTTTCCAACATTGGCTGCATACCCATTGGAAGAAGAGTGATCCGCCCCGTGTTCTCCATCGGTGCACAACACCAACATAGACAAAAACTTGAAACTTGGTATCATTCCTTGACGTCCTGCGCCGGCTTTCTTGCTGTACTTTCCATTTCCTGTCAACATTTGACCCAACTCCTCCATTACCGCAGACCGAACCGCTTGATCTGGATCCAAAAACACCGTTGCCAAAATATGCCACCGATCTGGCCCCAAATAAGTTTGATCCAAACCCAAGCGTGCATCACATAGTCGCATCCATTGAAGTGCAGCGGTTTGTCGTAGAGCAGCTCGATCGTCGTCCGATGCGCAAGCCTTGGACGTAGGCGGTAGTCCCTTGTTCTTGAGGATGCGACTGAAAAATTCAAACTGTTTTTCGACCAAATTGTGCCCTTCTTCTGTTTTGGGGGGTCCAGTCCACCTTGTTGACCTCGTATAGGCAGTCAAAAACTCCATGGCAGCACAAAGTTTACGACAAACACTAGAATAAGAAGCATTCTTTTCGCGTTTGGGAGACGCACTGCTCCTACGATCATTTGGTATTGGGTCCTCGGTAAGAATCGAGTCTAACACCAACTGAACCATTTTCTTGGCCCGGGAAGACTCCATGGATTGAGGCGATGCCTCTGCCAATTGTGTCAACGCTGACAAGGCGGTAATCATCTTCGAATCGCTCACCGAGTTCGAAAGAACGGACGACGAAACCATGGTTGACAAAATGGTAGAAGCGGAATCTTCCGTGTTCAAAGCTACCAAGGTACGCACAGCTGAGGAGGCTTGTTCTGGAGTTCCATCTCTTGCCAGTTGCAACAAATTTTTTCGCACGCGATCATCCACCTTCTTGCCATGTTCCCGAGTTGCAGTTTTGGACAGAATGGAGACCAGTTCGGTTATGAGGTCTTGTGGTGCATGTGTGGAACATGCATTGGTGAAAAGCTCCGTCAAAGTAGTGAACCCCTTGGGTTCATGACAAGTCTCTGGGAACACTTCGACAACCAAGGAAAGACCCGCCACAAACTTGCGACAAAAGTCCCAATCGTCATCCAAACCACACTCATGAGCCAACAAGATGGTATGCTGAACAACATCTTGATTGATGAAATCTCCCATGGAACATTGACGGACCACCCCCTTGATCCACTCCCTCTGGGGTTTGGCCACCCGATTGGGCAACTCCTCCATGGCACGCTTTCTGGATTTGCCAGAATGTGTGGCATTCGCAATGGTGGACAAAATACGGAAAATGTGACCATCTTTGGACTGATGAAAGGCCTGCAACAAAGGGTGACGCTCTCCTGGAGTGAGTGTCAAGCCCGTCAGAGGAGCCACTTGGTCCAAAAGATCCTGTGCCCGCGCTTGGGCCGTAAAAAACTCCTCGGATCCTGTAAACCGAAATCAGTGCGTTAGCATTAAGAGAACACAACACACTTCCAAAGACAATCCAGAAATACATACCAAATGTGCATTTCTTGGCTTGACCCCTCGCCTCTAGATAGGCGTGCAATTTTTGTTGAATCTGTGCCCGATGATTCAAGAGACCCACAAGCCACTGACGAGCATTGTCTTGAAGCGTATCCAGCAGCATGGCGAATCCCACCGCCCGTGCTGTAGACTTGAGTCGCTTGGACGATTGCAATTGTGACCCCAATAGCATATCATCCATGGCTTGCCAGAGACGAGCCTGCAAATCGGTATCCTGGGAAAAGGAAGCGCACTCAAAGACACGACTTGGAATCCAGTCCCATCGCTCGTCGGTTGTCCACGCATCCCGAATGGTTTCCAGAGCAACATCATCATTGTGGAGAGGTTCGAGACGAGGACGAATGAAATGATGAAAATAAGTCTGAGCAAGACCCGTCAAAACATCCTTGCGTTCAGTAGGATGCTTGGAGGTAATACGACTGCCGACGGCCATCCAAACGTCGAGTGCCAAAACAGTAGGATTGCGATAGACCAAGTCACACAAACCATGAATGGTTGCGAGACGCACCTCCAATACAGGATCTTGCAGCGTCAACTGAAGCGCCACCTGGGCATCCATGGAGTGGTCCTCATGGGGGACCAGCTGCAGCAACTTGGGCACCATTTGCAAACGAATGGGTAAATGCAAATCTTGCGCTCGCTCGAGCCACTGTCGAAAGCAAGGACGAAAGGAGGTTGCCAAGGCTGGTGACTTGCAAAACAGCTTTCCCAACAAGTGAACGACCAAACCACGTTGTTCTGTATCCGAAACCGCCAAATCATTGGCAAGCGTTCCAATAATGGTAGTAAGAATGGAGGGAGCTACCCGATGCATCTCGTAGATGATATTGTAGATGTCCGCTTGAGGGTTCTGGTCTTGTGTGGCAGGTTTGCCAATCTCTTTGAGAAGGGAAGTAGAAATAGAGGATTGTTGGAGGGAACGAGCATCATTATTGAGAAGCGCATTGATGAGTGCGGCAATGGGTGTAGAGAGACGTTCCACCGACTGTCTCAGAATCGTGCTGGCAAGCACAAAGGTTGGGTTGGTTTGTTCCGCCAAATGGTTGCTGGTAGCCTTGTTACCCGAATGGGAGGTACTATTAGGCTTGGCCTTGGCATCGGGCTTGCGAACCACCAAGACCTTGGGGCCTTGACCAATGGGCAGAAGAAGCTCATCCAACAATGGAATGGGCAAGAGGATGGGTTGAGGGTACTCATCAAGACAAGCCACAATGGTTGCTTGTACAGATTCTGCCAAGGCGGGAGGATGATCGAGTCGGACACTGTGCAAGAGCGTGCGTACAAAGTCTGCCAACAACGAGAGTGCCTCGGTGGTATCCTTGGAGTCTCCACCCGTCGAGGAACGAGTCCCTCGGGCTGTCGGAGATGTGGAAGCATCCATCTTTGCCAATTCGACCAAAATGACAGGAATCTTGACTTCGGCCAACAACTGCAAGATGCGCGTGTACTCATCCCAATGGGGATGGTCTGTCGACGTGTGGGCAAGATTGGCTAGTTGCGCCATGGTGTGACGGAAAATATCCAAGACTTGTTGGGGTTCCCAAGGTGCCTCGGGAGCATAAATGGCAAAGAGTTCCATGCAAGCACTGACAGTGAGCAATCGCACTTGTTTGTCTTTGTGGTCCAAACGAGGAATCAAGGAAACACAAAAGGCCGACAGAGACGAGTCTGGTTCCAGGGATTCATCGTGGCGGAGGACATGGAGGACTTGACGGAGGCTTTTGACATGGGATTTCTACAACGAATGCAATGGGATGGAGGGACCAAGTGTTAGAATCAATCTACTGATATAATGAACGACCCATATCAACATCATCAACAAACAGCGACAAGAACAGCGACAAGAACAGCAACCTCCACGATACGAAGACTCACCTTGGTCCAAATGGAGGGAGTCAAAATGTCGCTGCTCGGTGTCAGTTCTTCGTGTTCGTGATCATCATCCATTGTACTGTTGCCTGCAGTGGAAGCTTCATCTTCTGGAGAAGGTGGAGACGATGATTCGGATAACGACGCCATGGTGAACGAAGTGTGCGGTGTGCAAGACTGGATCAATCAATAATGAAGCAGTCCACAGAGTGGATGGGGTCGTCGCTTGCCTGGTGGTCGGCTGCAAAAAACAAAGCAATGGGAGTAGAATTCCCACCGACCCTTTCACTCGTACTGGTTTTACGCAGTTCTACGTGAGAAGGTATTGTGAAGACAATTGGCGCGAAGGATCAATCGAAGGAGTCGGAGATACATCCTCAGCCAAGGCTTCGCGCCACAAACCACCCCCACATTCTTCTTTGTGTTGTTTGACACCCACACAACACCACCCACAACACATCCTACATCCTTGTTGTTGGTGCATTGTACGTACGATTACCATACACAGTGATCACACATTGTTTTGCTCCAATCCAACAAGTATAAGAAGAAGAAGAATCATGGCTGCCAAAGACGCCACCGCCAACTCTCCTTCTCAAAAGGATGTTGTAGAAGAAGACCAAACGCTTTCCATCAAGCCTTCCAACCTCAAGGCACCTCCTCCTTCGGCTCCTGCCACCACTACGGAATCTGCCCCCGAGCAAGAGACTGCCACTGAGGCTGCTGCCGCCGCCGCTGTTACCCTTCCCACATATCAAGATTCACAACAATCCAACTCGATTCAAGTTGCCAAGGCTCTGTTGAACGATGGAGAATTTGATCAAGCACTTGAAGCATTGGAACAAGGCATTCATCCCTTGCGTGAGCTCCTCGAGTCACACGGTATTGAGCCTGACTTGCACCCCAGTTTGGCGCCCTATTATTATTGGTATGGAACCACCCTTTTGTATTCTCTCGAAGAGTCGGATCAAGCCATGACTGTGGCGGGGGCTGCAGCTTCTGCTGCCGAAACCGAGGTCCCAGCTACTGTTCCAACACCTGAAGGAGACGAGGAAGAGGATGAAGCCGAAATGCCTACCAATGGAGCTCCAGAAGAGGCAGAACCAGAACCAGAGGCTCCACCTGCTGAAGATATGGAGATTGCCTGGGAGAATTTGGATTCGGCCAGGACTTTGTTGGAAACACTACTCAAGGATGATCATCCAAAGGAGGTTCTTGAGTCCCTCGAACTCGATCTCGCACAAGTTTTGTTGCGAGAAGGTGATTTGCAGCGTATCAATGGCCGTTTTGTAGAAGCTGTTGAAGACTATCAAGCCTGTCTTGAACGTCGTAAAGCGCATTTGGGACCACTCGATCGAAAAATTGCAGATGTGCACTATCATTTGGGTTTGTCGCACTTGTCCTATGCTACACTCTTGGCCAAGGACAATGGGGATGCCGCTCTGATTGAGCAACACTCGCAAATGGCTTTGCAATCGTACTTGGACTGTGCCAAGGCCTTGTCTGGTCAGTGCGCAGCCTTGTGTGGGGTAGAAGCGGAGCAAGTTTGGTCGACTCCCAGCAATCTCAAGACCACCGGCTTGACAGAAACCATGGCGGCTGCCGACACCTTGCGTACTTGGCGAACCAACTTGTCCACTCTGTCTCCCATTGACGATTCTTCAGATTCACAGCAACAATTGGAAGAGTTGCTTGCCTTGTTGCAAGAAATTCAAGAAACCATGGATGAAGCCGAATCTTCGCAAACGGCTGTCCGACAAGCCGCCGACCTCAAACGACAGGCCCAACAAGCGGTGGAATCCCAACATGAAACGTCCGAGAATGGTGTCTCGACGCAAGTTGGATTTGATGCTCCCTCCACTACCGCTGTGGCAGCTGCCCGTCCCTTGGTTGTCAAGAAAAAACGACCTCCTACATCCACTGCCGAGCCCGATGCCAAGCGCCCCAAGGCTGAGTAACTGTTTGTAGGGTCTAATCGATATCAAGTACTAACTAGTAGTAGTAGAAGAATAGTTTTTCTCATAAAGCATTCTTGTCACTCTTATATATTTCTAGTACTACATATTGTCATGCATTCATTGCCACCAATCCTTGGGCCCCATACGAACATTTCCTAGTGCTTGAATCCTTCCTCCATGGTGGCATCAGGCTTGCGGTGTGTATCGAAAAAGCATTTCTTACAGAGGCGGACGGGATACTCGTCTTCATTGCGAGGAAAGATTGTGCAGTCGCGACCACATCCACCACGGACCTTCATGATGCGCAAATGGTGACCCTCAGCAGCAAATTTGGTCTTTTCTTCCTCGGAAGCCCAGTATAGGCATCGCTCGCATCCATCACGGCTGGAGTGCAAGTTGGGAATGTAACGCGAGGAGCAAACCAAAACAGGCGCCGCAGCGGCAGCATTAGATCGGTCCTGTGTTGCCTGAAGTGGGCGGCGACTGTAGAGGGGAACTTGCTTCAGAGCAGGTCCGGAAGATGCAACGCTGGTGATGGTCAACGCAGACCGGTTGGAGCGACTCTTATCCACATCGGTCATGTCGATGGATGGCGAGGTACCAGGTCCCTTGTGAACAACCGGGGCACTCAACAAAGACTTCGGCGCCTTGCGGGGGGAGGAAGGACGAGTGTCGGTAGACTGAGGGATAGCGGTGTCCAATGATTCTGGTACGAGTTCGACAGCAGCGACAGGGACAACATCAACGGTGGATTTTGGCGCGTTTGTGTCTTCTGCCATAGGCTCTTCGGGAACCGCTTCTGCCAAGCTTGTTCCCTGTTCTTCCTTTTCTGCAGATGTGTGATCGTCGACATCTTTGTTTTCGACTGTTTCCGGGTTGTCGTTCGCGCATTCTTCGTTAGGGGTGCTGTCGTTGTCTGACTCCATTTCGGAGTTTTCGTCATCTACAACGGGCTCAGGCTCACTGGGGCAATCATCCGCAGGGAAATCTGGAAGGATTTCATAGGGACCACCAGATTCAGTCACTTCAGATTCCACGTTGGAGGCAAAGGTGGCAGAAGCCTTGGTCTCTTCCAAGGACCACTTTTCTTCCATGGAGGCGGCAGTCTCTCGAACGTGGCCAGTGGTGGACCGTTCAAACAAAACAACCGTCTCATCATCCATAGATGAAGCAATTGCATTTTCTTCAAAAGATCGGGCTCGTTGTCCTCGCCATTCCGATACTTCTTTTTGATAAAGGTAAAATTCGTCGACCTCGTTCATTCCACAGTAGGCTGGGGAGGAGTATGACATTTGGATTTCTTGTCGACTGGCATTGCTATCCTTGGACATGGTTCTACGGAAGCCTTCCAATAGTTCTTGATCATTTGAGCGGTAGGAGTGAAGACTATCTTTGGCATCCTTTTCCCTTTGACGTTGCTCCTGTGATTGTTCTCTTTGCTTTTCCAAGAAAGTGGCAGCATTCTCGGGTACAGAGCATTGCTGGAGTTTTTCGGCTGTAAAAACATTGGAAGCAAAAGTTGAGTGATGAGAATTTTCCATTTTGCATGGACAATGGTAAATCTGGCATACATATTATGACGTACCATTGAGTTTGGCCAAATTGCGACTTCGCAATTGACGAAGCTCTTTGACTCGCTCCAATGTCCTGGTCCGATGATCCGAACTTGCAGAAGGAGATTCCACAATTTCGCCATGCTCATCCGGGAAGACATCGTCGGAGTCTTCTGTTGGGGCTGTGCTTGATTCCACTGGTACAGCATCGCGGCATGCATCGGAGGAAGGGGGAGGGTCCATCTTGGAAGAATCTGCTTTCTGAGTGGGGGTTGGAGGAGCAGGCAGAACCACTCGCTTGTTCTTTGGAGTGCCCTTGGACCTATTCTTGGGGGTGCCATTGAAATCGAATCTGTCGGTTGATACTAGGATGGCTTGGGGGGTGTTGCAGGGACCATTGACAACGCCTTGATGTTGGGCGTGCAAAATTGACTCCATTGGTTCTGAGATCTCAGGGGATCGGCTCTCCTCCAAGATGCTGTTGTTCTCACAGAGAGCAAAGGAGTCTGTGGGTTCAGGAGCGTTCCGAGGAGTTGTAACAAGGGCCGAAAACAGAGAAGCCATAGTCCCCTTTCGAGTTCCAGAGGCATCCATGGTCTCCTCGCCACAAACCCAATCAAGATCGGCCATGCACGACATTGTCACGGAGAATTGTTGTAAAACAAGAAAAGCTTGATGTATCTATGGGAAATTCTCTCACAGCTCAGAAGTAAACTGTAAGGATCGCTTGAGCAACAAATACAAATAGACCTTTGTGAAGTTCTCCTTGCAGTTGTTGGACGTGGACGAGTAGTGGTGGCAATCTCTCTCCTCGTGGTGATTGGGATTTTTGGGAAGTGGCGATGATCTTGGTGGGCGCTCGCCAATTCGAATTTGAGACTGGGGGCACCTGCACGCCAGGCAGCCCGAGGACTTGGTAGTAAGCTTGTGTTTTATATACCATCAATTCCATGTCGCATGACTGTCACGCTTTTCCACTCCAACACGAGATAATCCGGGTGACCATATTGGATTCCCTATTTTATTGTGACATGGTAACATTTCCAGCGATCGGATTCTCTGAAAGAATTGTTATCTCTATAAAGCAACAGATACGGTAGTCAAATTGTCTTTCCAACAAGCAACAAAGGTAGCAAATGTTAAATCACACCCGTGCATCTATCAACAAGTACATTCAAAGTTTCTTTAGTAGTAAAAGATGCTAGAGAGAAGCTAGCAACTGAATATTTTGTTCAGCACGCCTGTGCATGCACCTAGGCACCATCTTGTCCAAACATCTTTGTCCATTCCTTGAACCTCTCTAGCTCATCTGGCGAGACAGTGCTGCATGAGTGTTTCATAACACGTTCAAAATCGGAATAACGAACCAATGGGGCTTGGAGCTTGTCAGGTGGCACGTCCCACAGTGCCATACGCTTGGCACCACAACTCTTGCAAGTGTAATCCTTTCCAGGCTTGTCCGAAGAGAGCTTCGGAGGACAGTGGGGGCAGTTCGGATACCTTTCACATGGATGATAGTTACCATCTGCGTCAATGTAAAACTGTTTGGCTTGTTGACATCGCCGAAGGGGCTCCATGAGAGCTTCCTTCACAAACACCTTGATATCAGATCCACTCGCACCTTCTGCTTTCTCGCCTAGCCTGTCGAAGTCTTCATCACTCAAGTCATTGGGCGTATCTCCCAAGTGCAATCGCACCATGTATGCTCGCGCCTCGGCTTCTGGGAGTGGAATGTAAACACGTTTCTCAAATCGACGACGGATGGCAGCATCCAACTCCCAAGGGATATTAGTGGCACCGAGGACAAGTACTTGGCCTGCTTGCTTACCAACACCATCCATTTGAACCAAAAACTCGGTCTTGACACGACGCAAGGAATCACTCTCTCCCTCAGTTCGGCTTCCGCATAGAGAGTCGACCTCATCAATGAAAATAATGGCTCGACCACCCTCTGATTCTCTGGCCATTTCGAAAAGGTTTCGAACAAGTTTCTCAGACTCTCCTTGCCACTTGGAAATCAAATCGGCACTACTAACAGAGAAAAACGTCGAGTCAGCCTCTGTGGCCACAGCCTTGGCGAGATAGGACTTTCCTGTTCCGGGAGGTCCGAACAACAAGATTCCTTTGAAAGGAACTCGCTTCCCTGTGAATAATTGAGGAAATCGGGTTGGGAGGATAACCGTCTAGCGGCAGCCATTCCCACATTCAATATACAAAAAAAGTAAGGCGATGGCCGACGAAAGTAATAAACACAGACCGTTCCAATCCAACGTACCTCCTTCAAACTCTCCTTGGCATTTTCCAATCCGGCTACATCTTCCCATTTGATATTAGGCTTCTCGGAGACAATCGCACCGGCCAAGGCTCCTCGCAACTTGCGCTTTTCAGCGTCGTCTTCCTCTTCCTTGTCTCCTGGCTTCTTGGCTGCCGCAGCAGTACCACCGCCACCATTCCGGTCGAGTTCATTCTGCTTGGCAACTAGATCCCTGAGCTCTTCTGCCCTCTTCATGTACCCCTCAACACGCTCGAGGAGGAGCTTCTTTCGGGTGTCGTTCTTTTCGTACTTGATCCCCATGGTGAATCGTGCAAGGGCATCACGGTACAAACTCAACGCCTGCTCGTATTCTCCAGCATGATCGGCCTCCACGGCCTTCTTGACCATTTCAATGGCCTGATCAATGAGATTGCTTTCCATTTTCTAGCAAGAAAGTGGAGTTCCGATGCCTACTCTTGTCGTTCCTGGGAAATGAAAACCAAATTGGCACTTGTCGGTCTTCCGCGACCGCGTTTTGCTGTCTTTTCTAGCTTGGTCGCTTTAGTCGCCTGCACTTTCGAGTGGGATCCAGGATCCACGAATCCATTTTTTCGGACTCCACACGACACACACACGACCAAGATGCGGCGGTAGGCGGTACTCGTAGTAGTCAGTATAGCATGTTGTTAACGTACTCTTTGTACATACTGCTACTCATACTCTGTGGCGGTTTACATTTCCCCTTGTTCGCAGTACCTGAAAACTGTAATGCCATAGAAGAATATAGAATAGACTGGTCGTTCGTCGCACTTGACCTATTAAATAGGACTATTCGTTCCCTTATCAACGTTATCACGAAACCTCTGGCACCCAGACTCCCTGGTTGGATCCGAAGAAGCAGTAGTAGTGGCCTCACACTCAACAAAGTAGAGGCTATTGTAAACGGTATCTCGCATACGGTTACTAAATTTTTAAGACAGTCATTTAACTTATAGTAGAGGCTTTTCCGCTTAGCGCCAATATTTAAACAAAGCACAAGATGAGAACTGTGGAAATGGAGTTATGGAGAAATGATTCCCAACCAATAGGTCGAGTGCCGCTTCGAGAAATTCGTCTTTTTACTTGGTACTTGTTGGTAGTGCTGCTGCAGCCGGGTGGTGGTCATTATCATCGTTGTCGCCGCAGAGGTACCCGCCGCGGCGATTCCAGGAGGCACAAACTAGTGGGAGCCTTCGCACAACTACAACAAAAACAACGCGTCTCTCTGATTACTACTCCTAGTAGGCTGCTTGTGGCTTCTGGTGTCGCTTTCATTGACAAAGGAACATGCAGTGGATTCTGAGAGCTGGAATATTTTTGCTGGTGGCTGCAAACTCTGTAGCTGACGAAGGTTTCATTTGCAACATTTGCGGCGAAGGCCAATACGTCAACAACCCATCGGGGGTTGTCACTCTTCCTACTGATGGGGACTTTGTATGTGGTGAATTGGACATAGCTGGGTTGAATGGGTCTATTACAGAAGTAAATTGTGCCATTTTGCAGCCCTTAACTTCGGAGCCTTGTGACTGCACTGCCACAGACGCATCTACCAACAATGAAACCCTTTCCACCGATGCCCCTACTGAAGATGCCACGGAAATTTGGGCACCTACAGGAGAGTGTTGGGACAACCTTACCGAAGTGTACCTTACCGACTTTTCTCTTTCCTCTGACTTCGTTCTAGAGCACCCACGAACCTACATCATCTGCCCCGACACTGTTTACCAGATGGGCTTTGTCGATAGTGTTGGAGGGTTCGAAGGTGGATTTCAAGCCTTGCAACCTCGGCCACACATTCATTACAAGTGCGGAGAAGATGGTTCATCGTCAAACAATTGCGTGTTAACTGGTGGGGATTATGGTGTTATTAGCTTCAGTTCCCCTGACATTTCACACAACAACGTCACTTTCCAAGGTATCACATTTGACAACCTTGGTGGAGCTGCAGCTTTGTTTGCAAGAGCTGGAAATTTTTCTTTTATCGATTGCATATTCAAAGTGAGTACGATTCATGTCTTTCGTGGTTTCCAGCGTGCTTTTATTTCTTGTCTCTAACCCATTTCGAAACACAGAAACACAAAGGGTTCGGGGTTGTGGTCGGCCTCTACCTCCATGGTGATGCTCGGCGCAACTTGCACGAGTCCAGTGGCGTGGAATTGGCCAACTTCCTATCTTCCGTTCGCGATGGCACACATCGAGATAGAACGGCAGAGTCTTCTGGTCGTGCGTTGGAGGATACTGGCATTGAACTCCTCGATGAGGCAGACGTAGCGTTTGTTCGCTGTATTTTTGAGGTGCGTTCTGGGTCATATGTTTTTCATCTGACTGTATTCGGTTTTTGAAGCTAACGTTCTGATCCACAGGATAATGAGCCAGGTACTGCAAGTACTGACTACCCTGGAATGATCGTATCTGAATACGATGATGTTTTGTTCAGCTTTGATGAGTGTATTTTCAGAAACAACGACTTTGCTGATACAATGTCAAAGGTATGTTCTTCCTCGTGACCGTGTCAATCAGACACTGGCCAATACTTACGTCTTTTTTCTATTAGCCATCGACATTCGCCATTCTTAACAGGGGTGATCTGTCAATAGAAAATTCCTGCTTCATCAACAATCATTTCCTCCGTGAGTCTCCAGTCATTCAAATTGGGAATACTACGGAAGTGATACTGGCCAACAATTTTGTTTCAGAATCCGATGATGGGCTGGTTTGTTCTTTTGTCGCTGTATACGGTACTGAAGCGGAGCGTGAGAGTTTGGCGTATCAGAATTGCTTTGTTGGTGATGCGACTTCCTGTGGGCTAGACTTGGGAGAGGACACACCGGCTCCAACAGAAGCGCCCACCGCCAGTCCTACCGAGGATTCTGCTGGGGTTCGAAGCTCTGTTATCACTGCGCTAGGTGCTGGAATGGGACTTCTAGTTGTTCTTTCTTGGATATAAAAGCCGTGGGAATCCATCATCCCCAACTGTTGTGGTATGTGAAGTACTCGTACGTACCAAGTATGTCATGGACGCGAGGTAGTTTTGCTACAAAACGATATTAACTTTAATTGGACGTGTATTAAAAACAATCGTAGTCTGGTGAGGTGCATGCGAACACTATCGTAAAGAGACACAGAACGCACCAAAGTTTAACGAAAAGGCACTGCATACTCTATTGGAAGGAGTACAATCGTTATTACAACGCTTTTTGTACTACCGGTAGTATATTATTGTAAACATCATTACACTTAATCAATAATATGATGGTGACAAAGACCCGCGTATTTTTGCACCACTGGCGGGTGGTGCGCGACAAAGAATGCAAAAAAGTGTTGACGTGTGTACTAGTAGTTTTATTGGGAATATTTGGAATAGAGTGTAGGGGAGTTTGTAGTAGACACCTCTTTCGCTGCTATGTATGCGGTGCCTTTTGTGTAAATCATATTTACTCAAATTCAGCACTCGCGTACAAGGCAAAGGCGACTTGACTGCCAAAACCGGCAGCAAAACGTAGAGCATAGCGGCAGGCGTAAGGGCCACCTTTGGAGATTTTCAAATCACCGAGGTAGTCATCCTTGACCTTATAGTTCGACACGGGTGGAACTGCTTGAGCCATGAGAACTTCTACAGCCGTAACATCTTCGAAGCCGACTCCCATGGGATGCCCGGTGAAACCCTTCGTGTTTAGGATCATCAACTTGGAAAGAAGCGCGTCACCAAAAACTTCCCTGAGAGCTGCAACCTCATTTCCAGCGCAGCTGGAGGCGCTCGATGCATGCGTGCAAGTTTCATGTGAGAAGTAGACACCATGCGTGGCGACTTCTTCCTTAGTGATACCGTGAGTCTTCTCAACATCAGAAAGGAAACGCTTGAGCTCGGATGCAATGTGTTTTCTGTCCAAAGCAGCACCATGGTAAGCAGAGTTTGAGTACTGTGTAGAAAGAACGCGTGCCTTGACGGCAAACTTGTTCATGCAATTTTGCTTTCGTTCCATGCAACTCTGATCCGTCTCCAGCACCATTCCAATTCCTCCAGCTCCCAATAGAAGACCGGAGCGTCGCAAATCGAAAGGAAGAGCGGCATCCTCGACAGCGGCTTCAGTGCATGCTGCCCCAAGGGCACGGAAACCGGAGCCAAGCCATGGAAGGAGGATGTCTCCAGAAGCATTATCCCCAGAAATAACGACAACCCGTTCGGCACGACCCGATGCTAGCAAATCTTGGGCCATAGCAACCGCCTGAAACGCACGAGGTTAGTGTGACATATTCTCTTTGAACAGTGGCAAATTTTGATTTCTTACCTGGGTGGTTCCAGCACAGGCGGCATTGTTTTGAGTGTTGGGACCTCGGCAACCAGCCAATTGCGCCAATTGGGCGTTTCCGAGAACTAGCACACGGAACAGGAATTTTCGGTCAAATTCATACTCAAAACCCTCCAAGGTATCTTTATTCTCGGGGGCGCTGGTTTCGTTGGCGCGGGCAGCCAGACGGGCAAATGCGGCCTCGTCGTCATCGGAAAGCTCCCGATCTGGGGAGGCTCGAACCAACCGACTTCGGAGAGCAGAAATAAGTCGAAGAGTAGGTGCTGCACCTACAGTCTTGGATTGCAAGAATCGCATGACTTCCCCAACGGCAGCATCCAAAGCAGGGAAACTCGAGGCATAAACCACACCGGTGGAATCGCGATACCTCTCTGGTAGCTTCCAGTCCTCTGGATCATTGGTAGCTCCTTTCACCAAGCCCGCATTTTTAAGAGCCTCCAATCCAGCTGCCACGGCCACTTGAGCAGCAATATCCATAGTTTCGGCGAGCCCTCGAGGAACACCATACGAAGACGTCAAATCAATATCACCAAGTTGGGCTGCCAGCTTGATAACTTGCTCCTCCGAGTCCACCTTGATACGTTTGGTTGTTCCATCAGGGAGCCTCTTAACCTGAACAATGTTCTTGTCGAGCATGGCCATTTTCGTGCTTCCACTTACAGGATGAATGCAGGAATCTCCCTTGATGAGACGTTGCAAATTGTCAGGGGCAAACACCTTTCCAGAAACACCTGGAAGACCTGTAGCAGTACCAGTAACAACACAAGAAATTTGTCGAGGAGCCTCCTTCGCGATATCATCCACTTCCGCTTTCTTTTCCTCCTCCTTGGGCTTAGGCTGGGTCAGTCGCAAAACAATAGGAGGAGCTAGCACAGCTCCAGGGGTATCCATCTTAGCGTCCAAAGGCACTCTCGAGTAAGTCCTCCTCCAGCTGGAGTCAATACCGTTCAAATAGTACGTTCCCGGGAAAAGTCGCCCAACGGTTGGGTAAACAGGCGAGTATGGAGCTCCTGCATGGTGCATACGAGCCCTGGTTTCCAAAGCATGATCAAGTTCACCAGGATGAACCTTTTCGCGACTGGCCAATCGATCCATAAGCTTCAAGGCATCAACCATTTTTTCAATAGAGAAAGTGTTCGACGTAGGAACCCGACTGTGCAGAGGAGGCGGGACAAAATACTGTGAGGGGCGCAAAATTGAAAAACAACAACGACCATGACCATGAAACACATTTGCCATACTTACACTCTCAAGCGGTACATGGTTGCCATGGCACCCGATCCATACGAAAACACGGCAATGGACTTTCCAGGTGTAAGTTCGCCCTTTCCTCCCACTCGGTCGATGAGGGAAGCAAGTCCAAGGAATACACTGGCGGTATATGTATTTCCCACCAACTTGCTGGCAGCATTGGCGTCGGACAACCTCTGCTTGTAGGATTGAGAGGAAACATTCTTGAGGGTAGACTCCAAAGCCTTGTCTGTGTATGTCTCCTCGATGGGCTTGGTCAACCACTCGGGCTGATCAAAGCCAGACACTTCCTCTCCGTTGGCGAC